>JAQQAF010000002.1:47834072-48434866 GCA_029747655.1 Ensete ventricosum
GGAGGGAACGAGCGGAACTTGATATGGCGAGCGTTGACGTCATCGCCTATGGGCTCCACTGTCGATTTGTGAGCCACATCAGGCCAAAAAGGTTAGGAGACAGAATACTCAGCAAATTACATTACCCCTAGTTAGATCTTCATAATATCTTAGTCCGTTAATTAAAAAAATTTATATTAAAATTTCTATAACTATCAAAATAAAATATTTAGCTCTATTTATCTTAATTCCGTTATTTTTATTGATGAAAATATAAAAATAATAGATAAAAAGATAATTTTAATATTTTAATTGGTGATGACGGATGAGTAAAATGATGGATGACTATCATGAATGGGGAGAACGACGACAAGATATGAGGGCCACTCTTTACTTGTGTTAATATCGACGTAGTTGTTAAGAGGCTCTTTCGTCACTCTACATTTGTGTTAACATTGATATCGTTACTAAGCGAGTATTTTGTCGCACAACAACTATGTCAGCGTCGATGCAATTGCAAAGTGACGTTGCTTTGAATTTGTATCGGATCTTCTAAATAACACAACTTTGCAATATCACTCTTTTTATCTACAATAGTCACCTACAGTCTCTAACGTCATCGTCATCACTAACTAAGATATTGAAATTACCTTTTTACCTATTATTTTTATATTTCTATCAATAAAACCGATGAAATTAAGATAAATAAAGCTAGATATTTTACTTTCATAAATATAAGGATTTCAATATAATATTTTTAATTTTAAGGATAAAAATATTAAGAAAATAATTTTTTAAAATTTTAGGTATCGAAATGTTAAGAAAATCTAACTATAAACAATAATTTATAATTAGCCCTAGAACATTAGTAACATATAAGTGCAGAAACCAAAAAGATACTTATTACTATCTGAGTTTAATGTCTCATCAGTTAAATGTTTTTGGAGATGTCAAATATGGTAACTAACATATTACTTACAGTAATATTTTAAGATCGAAATCTTCTCTCTTTATCATTTACCTTAAAAAGATGAAAATTTAATGCATGCCTCTCTTGTCTTTTATGTCTAATTAAGAAAATTAGAATGTATGCATCTCTTGCGTTTTATTACCAAAAACGATTTCGATTGTCTTCTCTTGGCTTCGTTAATGCATGCATCTCTTCTGTGTTTCCATTTTGTTGGTTCTTAAAAAAGTACGTTATTGTTATTGTGAAATGATTACGGTGTGCTCGAGATGCCTCCATCCATCTAAGATGTATGCATGAGGTTTTGCCTGGTTATTGTGAATCAAATACTTCCATATTTATATTTCAGGTAAATATATATTGTGTAGGAAATCTTTTTTGTTTAGTTAGGAGGTATTAAATGTTCCGAACATTTTTGTCTGAGGTGAACGACGTCGAGCCGAAGGAGATGCACTATCTAATTATGATACATCGATCACTTATATGTTTTGTTGGGTCTAATCATACGTGAGTTTGGCTTGGACATCTGCGAAGAGCATTATTAATAATAATAATAATAATAATAATAATCTAATGTGCCCGTGAGAAATAATCGTACATACTCTCTGAGATATTTAATTTTTGAGGTGAGGGGAATAAAAAGAATAGAGAAATAGAAGAAGACAGAGAAAATTAAGTTTTGAGGTTTTTGTGGGAAAATCAAATGGTTAAACTTTGTAAGTTTTGGGTCCAAATTTTATGTGAATAATTCTTGTAATAAGCTCTATAATCTTAATGATATTGATCTATAATATATTTTCTCTGAGATATTTTTTGATATATATACTCACTTGGTGAGACCTAAATTTTTTTCTTTAGTAAAATTCATCATGTTATGATGATATATTATTGTTGAACCAAGATTTATATTCTTGATGTTATTGTGATTTTTGAGTTATCTTAGAGAAGATTTATTGTAAACCTATTATTATCATTATTAATGATAGTGAATATTTAAGTAGACTACGATCCATGATTTTTCACATAAAAATTCGATATCTTAGATTGATTTATTATTCTACGCTTTGGTTAATATTTACTTTTGATAATAAGTTAGTATTTTGATAAAAAAGAGTATAAAAAAAATTATTTCACTTCAATAATTTTTTCCAACATAAATAGACATATTAATGACAGACAATATCATATAAAAAAAGATACTTTACTCAAGTAGAAGAACACTGGGAATTTCTAAATTGATGTCAATTATCATCTTATTAAAGATCATCAAACACAGAATTCTGATAACTGTCTGCGAACAATTTCTGTCAGTAATCAGAAAGACAAAAACTAAGAGTAGTTCATAAGATTGTCGATAATAATAAGATCAAGTGAGTTAGTAATGGTCTGTCGGAGAAGAAGGCATCTAAGTTGGCTATCATCAGCTGACACAGTTCAGAAGACATTTCTCAAGTGTAAACACAGCGAAGTGAGCTGAAAGCACCACATTGTCCATGCAAAGGAGTTCCTCCGGAACAGCAGGCTCATGCATCAGGCGTTTCACTAACTCTGCCCACATTTATAATGATCCCATCCTTCCCCAGCGCTGACATAACATCTCTGTTGATGATGTGGTGTGTTCCTTCGGTTAGGGCACAAGATAGCACCAGCACGTCGCTTTCGGCGGCGAGATCGCCGACGCTTGGGAAGAAGGTGTATGGAACTTGTGGCTTTCTGTTTCTTTGAGAAATATGAGATTGAACAACCAAATGCTTCCGGTCTTCTTTTGGCTACTTCCTACAATGCCAATGCGCTTTGCCGCCCAACTGCAACCATCGAGTGGAGATCAGCATCCATTAGTTCTTTCGATGTCTACCCCATATAGACCCATGTTAGCTATACAATAAATGTAGAATTGGCATTATTCCAAATAACATAAAAAAAAATTAGCACTCGTTTGCTGAATAATTCTGACAATAGACTTAGAAGCTGCTGTAGTGAATTTGGCTAACCACTCGGTTTTCAATTATGCATAGTTGCTCTCTTTAATTGTCTAATAATAATATGAACATTGATACGACATATTTTCACTCGTCCAACGTGTACTCCCACATCACCTTCCGAAAAGTCAGGTAGACATTACTGATTCGGCTCAGATTAAGGTCTTGAGAAAGAGCATTGTCCAACGTGTACTCCCACATCCTTGTGCAGAAAGGGAGATGCTCCGCCCTCAAAGGCCGATCGAACGAGGTCCTCTGACCAAAGATAAGCAACTCACCTCGAAACATCGCAACAAACCTCGAGCGACTGTAGCTCCACCAAGGATCGGGAGTCGACCCCAGCATGAGGCGCCCGCCTAGGTTCCCAACCTCCCAACCAACATCCCAAGGAGCTCGCACATCCCTCCCGCTCCAATGAAGAAATCCCAAGCGCCCATGTGTATGCGAGCAAGACTAGACCAAGGCGACACTTCAACCTCGGTATGTAAAATGTATAACATTCTTTGGCGCTAAAAGAAAGGCCCGCATCATCACATGAGGACCCGGGAGAATACCGAGGCCAAGCCGCTTGCATGCGTACCTCTAACTTGGGTCCGAGTGGCCATACCCTCATCCTCTTCCCTGCAAGCGAATGCATTGCCCAGAAGAGCCCAGACTCTAGCACAAACATAACACACTCATCATCAGAGCATCGTCATACAGAAGAAGAGGGCAAGGATCCGCTTTTATTGGCCAGGAAAGTCCGGATCGGACTGCTTACAATAAATCAAGCATATTACAAAAGCTTTCAATGTGATAAAAAAGGAACTATCAACTTCAATGAAAAGGGAGCATGATTCAAGTCGCTGCTCGACAATGAAGCAAAGACGCACCCCTCTCAGCCAGATTTAAGGGCTTTCAACCCCTGTTACCAATGTCGCTCGGGCGTGAACCCGACCGACCTCAAGGGCTTTTAGCCCCTGTTACAAACATTGCTGAAGCATGAACCTGACCAACCTCAAGGGCTTTCAACCCTTTTATAGGGCTTTCAACCCCTGTTACAAATGTCACTTGGGTGTAAACCCGACCGACTTCACGGGCTTTCAACCCCTGTTACAAACGTCGCTCGGGCGTGAACCCGATCGACATCAAGGGCTTTCTACCCCCGTGACAAATATCGCTTGGGCATGAACCCAACCAACTTCAAGGGCTTTTAGCACCTTTATAGAGCTTTCAGCTCTTATTACAAATGTCGCTCGAGCGTGAACCCGACCGACCTTAAGGGCTTTCAGCCCCTATTATCAACGTCGCTCGGGTGTAAACCCGACCGACCTCAAGGGCTTTCAGCCCCCTCACAGGGCTTTCAACCCCTGCTACAAACGTCGCTCGAGAGTAAACTTGACCGACCTCAAGGGCTTTAAACCCCTATTACAAACATCGCTCGGGCGTGAACCTGACCGACCTCAAGGGCTTTCAACCCCTAAAAGCCCCTTTACAGGATTTTCAACCCCTATTACAAATGTCGCTTGGGCATGAACCCGACCGACTTCAAGGGCTTTCAGCACCTTTATAGGGCTTTCAACCCCTATTACAAATGTCGCTCTGGCGTGAACCCGATCGACCTTAAGGGCTTTTAGCCCCTGTTATCAACATCGTTCGGGTGTAAACCCGACCGACCTCAAGGGCTTTCAGTCCCTTCACAGGGCTTTCAACCCCTGCTACAAACGTCGGTCGAGCGTAAACCCGACCGACCTCAAGGGCTTTAAGCCCCTGTTACAAACATCGCTTGGGAGTGAACCTGGCCGACCTTAAGAGCTTTCAACCCCTGAAAGCCACTTTATAGGACTTTCAACCCTTGTTACAAATATCGCTTGGGCATGAACACGACCGACCTCAAGGGCTTTCAACCTTTTTAAAAGGCTTCCAGCCCCTATTACAAATGTCGCTCGGGCATGAACTGACCGACCTCAAGGTCTTTTAGCCCTTGTAACAAACGTCGCTCGAGCATGAACCTAGCTGGCCTCAAGGGCTTTTAGCCCCTATTACAAAAGTCCCTCGAGCATGAACCCGACCGACCTCAAGGGCTTTTAGTTCGATTACAAGGCTTGCAACCCCTGTTACAAACGTCGCTCGGGCGTGAACCTGACCGACCACAAGGGCTTTTAATCCCTGTTACATACGTCGCTCGGGCGTGAACCCGACCGACCTCAAGGGCTTTCAGCCCCTGTTATAAACTTCGCTCGGGTGTAAACCCGACCGACCTCACGGGTTTTCAGCCCCTGTTACAAACGTCGCTCGGGCATGAACCCGACCGACCTTAAGGGCCTTATGCCTCTGTTACAAAAGTCGCTCGGGCATGAACTCGACCGACCTCAAGGGCTTTCAACACCTTTATGGGGATTTCAACCCCTGTTAACAACGTTGCTCGAGCGTAAACCCGACCGACCTCAAGGGCTTTCAGCCCCTGTTAACAACGTTGCTCGAGCATAAACCCGACCGACCTCAAGGGCTTTCAACCCATGTTAACAACGTTGTTCGAGCATAAACCCGACCGAGCTAAAGGACTTTCAACCCCTACTACAAACGTCGCTTGAGTGTAAACCCAACAGACCTCAAGGGCTTTCAGCCCCCGTTACAAACGTCGCTCAGGCGTGAACTCGACCAACCACAGGGGCTTTCAGCCCTTGAAAGCCCATTTACAAGACTTTCAACCCCTGTTATAAATATCGTTTGGGCGTGAACATGACCGACCTTAAGGGCTTTCAGCCCCTGTTACAAACGTCGCTCGGGCGTGAACCTGACCGACCTCAAGGGCTTTCAACCTCTTCACAAGGCTTTCCACCCCTATTACAAACGTCGCTCGACCATGAACCTGACCAGCCGCAAAGGCTTTCAGCCTCTGTTACAAACGCCACTCGAGCATGAACCCGACTGATCATAAGGGCATTCAACCCCTGTTACAAACGTCACTTGGGCGTGAACCCGACCGACCTCAAGAGCTTTCAGCCCCTGTTACAAATGTCACTCGGGCATAAACCCAACTGACCTCAAGGGCTTTTAGCCCCTTTATAGGGCTTCCAACCCCTATTACAAATCTCACTTAGGTGTGAACCCGATCGACCTCATGGGCTTTCAGCACCTGTTACCAACATCGCTCGAGCGTGAACTCGACTGACCTTAAGAGCTTTCAACCCTTTCACATGGCTTTTAGCCCTTGTTACTAATGTCGCTCGGGCATAAACCCGACCGACCTCAAGGGCTTTCAACCCCTGTTATAAACTTCGCTTGGACGTGAACCCCACCGACCTCAAGAGCTTTCAGCCCCTGTTATAAACATCGCTCGAGCGTGAACCCGATCAACCTTAAGGGCTTTCAGCCCCTGTTCCCTCTCGGCCAAATTCGCAGGGTTTACGCCCGAGTTCACCTTCTTGGCCAAATCCCCAGGATTTGTGCCCGAGTTCACCCTCTCGGCCAAATCCCCAGGACTTGTGCCCGAGCTCACCATCTCGGCCAAATCCCAAGATCAATTCCCGAGCTCCTGCTCAGTCGGATCATTTCTCGAGTTACGCTCGATCCGATCAGTTCCCGAACTCTTGCTCGGTCGGATCAATTCCCGAGCTCCTGCTCGGTCGGATCAACTCCTGCTCGGATCAATTCCCGAGCTCCTGCTCGGTCTGATCATTTCTCGAGCTACGCTCGATCCGATCAGTTCCCGAGCTCCTGCTCGATCGGATCAATTCTCAAGCTACGCTTGATCCGATCAGTTCCCGAGCTCCTGCTCTGTCGGATCAATTCTCGAGCTCTTGCTCGGTCAGATCAAATCCTGCTTGGATCAGTTCCCGAGCTCCTGCTCGGTCGAATCATTCCCGAGCCCCGCTCGATCCGATCAGTTCCTGAGCTCTTGCTCGATCGATTCAACTCTCGGGTACAAAACCCAGCTAGTCCCTTTCCCGAGACCCCCTCGGTCGGATCATTTCCCGAGCCCCTGCTCGGTCAGATCAACTCCCACCCAGTCGGATCAACCAGCTTTCGGGACTAGTCTGACTTCACCGCAAACCAACGACTCAACACAAGACCTCATCTTCAGCACCCTAATCGAGAACCTCGAGAAGGTCTCCTCGAAGGGGGGGGGGGGGGGAATGATATGGCAAATATTGACCTGGCTGCCACGTCCTCGCGCCCTCGGACAACTGGCCCGACAACGTGACCGACCCGACACGGGGAAGCCGGCCTGACACAGGCAAGGAGGGGTCAGCAGTCGTACGACCGACCTAACACAGATAAGGTGGGCAAGGTCGACATCCCTCAGTTGCAGGCGCGCACCTCACCGCAAGGACCACGGACGGCGTGGTGAGGTGCAAGGATATGGTAAGCAATAAAGAAGATAAGAGATTCAGGTATGAATACCTCGTTTCTGTTGCTATAAAGGCTCCTACGCCTCTACGGAGCAGGGGGATCGCAAAATCCACCACCAAACTAACTTGACCGTCGGAGGGGTCACGTAAGGAACCGACCCGACCTGACCTTCCTGCAGGAACCAACGGCCGACCCGAACTGAAACATTTCCACCCGACCTGAGCCCCACTACTCTAGCAGCCGACCTCTCCAGCCGGACCCGAGGCCCTTTTCTCCCGACCCGAACTCCAATTCTACGCCGAGACGACCGCAGGCGAGCTAGCGCACACGGGCCTGAACCGGCAGTGCTTGCTTAGCAGACACGAAGGCAGACCACATCTACTGGGCAGGCACAAGAGTTTTTTGTCCCTATCAAACTGGATATTTTCTATTATGCAAAATACTTTCCTAACCAGATTTAGGTGCCAATGTTGGACCCTCTGTACACATTCTAATCTCACTTCGAGAATTTGACCTTAGCGTCGGACATTAGTATTGTGGCTTGGGTTTCAACACCACCTCAGGCGATCAAGATCTTTGGCTCGATCAGAGTTCCTTGTGCAAATTGGGCTTTAACCAAGTTGAGCTGACCAACTCACTCGAAAGCAACCATCGGCATCATAACACTTACATAACTAGATTTGTGCAGTAACCAATATAGTTAACTTATATACAATGACACAAGCCACCAATATATCTACCTGAGGTCCATTCATGTTTGCACGTCACTCTTCAATAATGTATTTTACATGACTAGCTTGGTCCGTTTCTTAGCTTTCTTGCTTACCTAGAAGCACACTGAGCTGCATGAGATATAAAAAGAGTCAAATGGCCCATGAAAGATGTAAAGAACTCTGTGATCATGCCTCTTAGACAAAGCTTGGTTGTGTTGTTCCAAGGCATCTGATCTTGTTTATAGAACATTTAGAAAAATTATGTTTTATTGTCAGCACATCAAATCAGAATGTAGCAGAGAACTTTCTAAGATAAACCATGCCCTTTGTAGGTTTTTCATTCTCATGTCTTATTACTTACAAGCCTCAAACAGCCATCAGCATTGGCATTATCTATGAAATGAGCATTAGGAATTTTACAGGCTACTCAACCTCATACCATACGATCAGAGGGTGACAAATGTGGTTATGCCATTGTGTTTGTTTAACATAACATGCAATTTAAATGCCCTGTCCTAAAGCAGGGAAATAATTCATGTGCAAGACTGGAAAAAAAAATAACAAAGTTACTAATCATAAATTGGAATATGAAGCTCTATCTTCACTAGATAATGGTTATCTAAGTATCCTCATAACACTTTTCAAGTTATAGATCCTATACAGAGGGAGCTTTATCCGTTTTGCAATTAGGAGAATCATAATGACTAATGAACATCCAAATGGTCAGGCCTTCATAACAAAGAAAAATTATTAAGTTACCTTTAGACAAGGAAGATTAAAGACAAAATCAATGCCAACGATATTGTCCTTGAATATATTTGGATTAAATATATCAAAGAGAAGAGAAAAGATGGGATCAGAATGGGGTGGGAGACTATGATTTTCTACAGTTAACAAATATAGAAATAAAATGTAATGTGAAAGTCAAAAAATGTTTGTGTTGAATCTCAAATTTAGATGATGAAATTAATTGATGGATTTTAATTATCTAAACTATGCGTTAGAGAAAGTGATGTAGGATTAACTACGACGGTGAAAATACAATACAATCTAATGTTGGACCGGAGTCAAGTTCGAGCATCTAGCATCGGACTGAGGTTCGAACGATGTAGTGAGAACTCAACAGGAGATCGTTGGAAGATCGCTGAAAGTGATCAGGGGCTTGCCGAGAGCTCACCGAAGGCGATGAGGACTTGTTGGGAGTTCGTCGGGAGCTCGTCGAAGGTAATTGAAAGCTTGTCGGGAGTTTAACGGGAGCTCATCGAAAATGATCTGGAGCTTGCCGGGAGTTTGCCGGAAGCTCACCGAAAGTGATCGGGAGCTTGTCGAGAGTGCGCTGGGAGTTTGCCAAAAGATGATCAAGAGACTTGTCGAGAGTTCGTCGAAGGATGTCGGGAAGTTCGTTGAGAGTTTAGAAGATCAGTTGACATGTCGGACAAGAATGATGATTGTATTTGTATGCCTTAGTATGTCGTAGTTAGCATCCGTTGATTTTTAATCTAATTGAGTTAGATTTGGAAGGAATCCAAACTAACTTAACGTGAGGCAACCAGGTCCACTTTGGGTTGGATTTGAACTTATTAAAAAGTTGAGCTCATTTCATTGACTTGGAAAAGGATCAACAATAGGTACAAGTTGGGGACGAAACAGTATGGAAAAGTACCACTTTCTAGATTCCCGGTGATGGTTCGATCGATGGAAATTACCCTAAATAGTTGAGACTTAAAACTTTATTATTGTGGTTGACGATGCTTTATTCTTCTCTTGCCACTTTTCTCCTATTCAGAATGAATTCAAAGTCTCTTAAGACCATTGTACAATTATAGCTAATACATTAAAGAAATTTTGCTTTGGACAAAACCAGGGTCCCTAAAAGAATTCATACGGTTTTGCACTAATTTAGGGTATTTTTGATGATATCCACTGCCTAGCTTTGAAGACCGAAAAGGCATAAAACATAGAACTGTCAAGTTATTTCAATCACTGCTCACTCTAACCATCTTTTGCAATGGCTTTCAGAGGGCTTCAAGGTATGGAAAAAAAAAAATGGATTACACAATTTTTTTTTTGTAAACTCAATCTCTTTCTTGAAAATGAACAAATTGACTACGTAAAGCTTTGTGTAAAAAAATTATCAATCGCTTTTCACTTGAAAATAAACAAATTTTTAGCACTTCAGTATGAAAATTTTTTCGCCATATAATAATACATGATAGTAAGAATATTTTTCTGCAAACCATAACCTACATATTTGGAGCAAACATTAGAATATTTTTTTCTTGCTATTTTTGCGATTAATCAAAGAATAACTTCATGAACATTAGTGAAATTAATATCCTCAAGAAACGCAAGACCGAAGGAAAGAAATAGAAGCAAAGGGGCAAAATGGGTGGGCGGAACCAAACCTTGGAGCCGAGGGGGTAGTCGCCAGCACGCGGCCACAGACCACGGCGGACGTACTGGTCGGACGCCGACACCCGGCGTAAAACGTCAATGAGTAGGCCGACGGCATAGTCAGCAACGTCCATGGAGAAGATGGCGCCGGCGTTGGCGACGGAAATGCCGCGGCGGGCGCACTCGGCGAGGTCGATGTGGTTGACGCCGGAGCTGGTGGTGACGACGAAGCGGAGGGCGGGGAGGGCGTCGAGAAGGGGGCCGTCGACTGGGGCGAGGCCGGTGACGAGGAGGGCGCGGACGCCAGCAGCGTGGGCGGCAAGGAAGCGATCGAACGGCAGCGGCGACTCCCACGGTCTCAGGAGCTGGAACCGCCCCGAGAGGGCTTCGTGGAAGACTGACGAGGGCGGGCGGAGCAACAGCACCTGCGGCCGCTCCGTCTCCCGCCGACCTTGCGGCTCCGAGCCCCAAGCCATTACATGGGAACGGGGGTGGGGGCAGGCCATCCTTATCGCCGCCCAGTCGGTGACCTCCGTCTCAATTACGAGAAAGCTTTGGCGGGCAATTTGCCCAAAAAAAGCACGTCTTAATGAACTTTTATCCGATGGCGCCAAATTTGATTTTTACCAACAAATTATTATATATAATACTTTTTTTATTTTTATAATTTATATTAATTTTATATTATATATATTCTAAATTTAAAACTTAGTTTTAATAACAAAAATTTACTCTTTATCTATATATAATCTATTTTTTTCTCCTCCTCATTTTAATCATTGGAGGTGATTTAGAATGATAAAAAAAAGTCAAATAATGAAATAGGATGAACTGAAGATTAAAAAGGATGAGATGAAAACTAAATTTTAAAATATATATGCATATAATGATTTTATGGTTTTTCTATTTTTAAGTTCAAATTTAAGACGTTTTATAAAAGTATGGAAGATGTTTCCAATTACTCAATTCAATTAGTTTCGGGCAGACAATATATATGTAATCTTATTTTCTCAATTTATCTTCTTGGCCCTCTTTTATTCTTTACCCCTCTCACACATGATAAAAATTAAAGTAAATAAAGCATTTTTTTCTCCTATATTAGACTCAGTAAATATGCCTCATTTCCAGTGAGAATAGAAATCTTTTTTTTCACGTTGCAGTTGGAAAATTATAAAATAGTTTCCCGAAGAGGAAACTATTATTCAGAAAAAAATCCTCAGCATTTTTTATTTTAATTTCGAAAAATATTTTTGAGTAAAAATAATTTTAATTGGAAAAAAAGCGAGTCGTTTTAATAAAATCTCATTTTTAAATATCACTTTTTGTGTTGAGAACTGCTGAGAAATACTCGAAAAGGTGGACTCACATGCCAAGCGAGCGGGTTCGATGGACGGTGCGGCGATGGCCGCGGAAACTGGGAACTGTGGAAGGGACGACGGCGCGGCGATGGCCACGGAAACTGGGAACTGTGGAAGGGCTGTGGGAGGGACGACGGCCTCGTCACAGTCTGGCCTTTTCTGACAACGGGACGTGAGCCTTTTGACTTGATCGGCCGACGGACAGCATTCTTCCGTTGGCAATCACTGTCATCTGGCTACAAATAATAGTTCATAATGATGGATGGCGACAACGAGAAGAAAGAAGGGAAGGATGGGCAAAAGGCTGCATTAAGTTTGACGTTAACCTGTCTTTTCCAGGCCACCAGTGGTGGTGGACAGAGCGGGGAATCGACGTTGGGTTTCGCGTTCTCGGCGGACGAGGAGGGACGGGATCCCTGAGTCCGCCGGTCTCGACGCCCGCCCGTATTAAAAGTCGGAATATTGCGACCCCGAGGCACCACTGCGGACGCCCAAAAGCTACCTACCTCCCCCCCAGTCGTTCGATCAATTCCCCTTGTGGCCTTCGAAAGCATCAGTTCACATTCCAGTTGCAAACCTAGCAGCGGCGGCGGCGGCCACTTGACCTCACCCTGTCTCGGCTCGAACCGATGGAACAGTTCACACTCTGTATCCTTTGGGTCATCGCTTGATCTTGAGCTTGAAACCACAGGAGAAGATACTGAATACAATTCCAGGAAAACACTGCAGCACCACAAAATGATGAAGGATGGCCATACTGGGATTAGAAGCCGACGGAAGCTTTCAGCGGAACATTCATGCATCCAAATAGGAAAGAATTAATGGCGAGCTACATCGACCAGCTCAAGGCAGCTCCGTTTGCATTATGTCGAAGCAGATTGAAGCCGAGAGCCGCAGGTGTTCGATTTCGGCATCACCTGCTTTCGTTCTCGAGGCCAAACATGCATGTATCCGATTCCTACCCCTCTCCCTCTTTTCCAACACCCAGAACATTATTGCCATTCCTCGACGTATTCCAAAACAAAAGTAACATAAACGGCTCATCTATCCATATCCATCAGACAATAGAAGGGACATCGCTTTGTCCTATGTGATGTGATGCACTAAATTTGTGAAAGCGAGAGCTGAAACGAAGTCAAGGGTAGACAAAAGGAGCATCTCCACCATCCTCTTGTGTCCTATATAGCTGCACGTTCCACCATGCTTGCAGGACTTGCCCAAGAAGCCTCTTTCTATATCACCTTCCCCCTACTCTTCCGAGGGCAGGATAAGACGAGGCAGCTCCTTCGTCGAAGTCCTGTGCCAGTTTGCGTTCTGTGAGGTGGAGATGGCCGTGGCAGCTCTTGGAGACGCCGGAGTGGTGCTGGGTGGAGGGAAGAGGAGGTTTAAGAGCCTCTACTGGAGGCTCAGAGCGGAGATAAGGAGGCAGCTGGCCAAAGGAAGGGAAAGCAAGCAGCGATTCAGCTTCCACTACGACCCTTATAGCTATGCGCTCAACTTTGATGATGGCTGCTCCGGCTTCCTGTCTCTGTAGCTTCTGCTTTCTCTCTTCTTTTAGGAAGGGTCTTGGTGTTCGTTTCGTCTGTCTTTTTGATGGATGTACAGGGGGAATGTTTTCCTGTGATGATGGTGGGTAGGTTGCCTTACTTTTTCAAGGCCTTTGAGAAGGAAGGAAGAATCCATCGTGAATGTTGATGAGATTTGCTTTCTGGTAGTTTTCACTTCCTTTTAGTGTCTGCTTCAGAGCTTGATGCAGCAGAACAATGATCCATGGATTTGATGCTTTCAGTGAGAAGATTTGCTCACTACATTTCACCTTCTTTTATCTGTCAGCTTCTTTTCGTTAGAGAAGCCTACATCCTTAGCTGGAGGGAGAGGAAGAGAGAGGTTTGCTGCACTTGAAGTGCTCACAGGGGAACGATTCGATTGCATGGCATCTCCTCCGAAACATGGCTGCAACTAAAAAGAGCAAATCACGGAGAGGAAGCGATGTCATCCTCTAGAGTGAGTGCTCGTGTTGCAGCGACTAAATTTGGCTCCACTGTTGCTGTCTCTGCTGCGGACAATGTGTCCGGGGCAGGAGCAACTGAGGAATGGCAGGAGGTCATTATGGCTCCTCTGATCGTTGCATGCCGCTGCTTCTGCTTGTCTCTTTGGCACCTCCTTCTTTTGTGTGTAAACTGCATTTAATGAGATCACACGTTCCACGGCAAAGCAAAGAAACTTGGCAGAAGAGCATGGAGCATTGATCACCGTTTGCAGGTCTTACCGATTTCAACAGCAACAGCACTGCAGTAAACTGTGAAGAGGGAGGGAGAGGAGGTGTCATTTTGGAGAAGGATACAGAAGCAAAAGAGCTGGAAAACAAGAGACGAGAAGAAGACCATTAGAATGGAGACTTGAATCTTATTTTATCCTCTGAACCAACAAAAATCAAATCTTTTTCCTGTACTTTTGACAAGCTGTAGTAGAAGATGTCTGACAGCGAAGACAATTCGAAGAGCTATCAAAGACTAGTTTTGACAAGAATCACACTACAAGACATCTTCTTCGGATTTATGTCAGTCTTCTGACATAGAAACCAGAGTCAACCTGTGCAGGTATCGTGTTCTTCCCAATCCAAACGGAAACCATCTACAGAACAGATCAATCAAATCTTTCGTGGGCGAAAGATTTTGCTGCAAGAAATACATATATTTATGTTGATCGAGCTGAAGACGATGCGCAAAGTGTTCTCGCGAACAGCCCGCGCGCACTATTGGATCACATCGAACGGGATCCTGGTCTCTGGACGACGTCGAGGCCTCCATGCACGAACACAAGAGAGGCGTCCTGTTCTTCGAGGTACCGAGCACCATGATCACATCCCGGAGCCCAGGCTTGTCGCCGTTGATAAATGATCCCGCCAGTACTCCACACTTCTTCTCGGATGCCGTCCTCCATGGCGACCATGTTCGCTAGGAACTCCTCTTCTGCCTTCTTCCGTGCATCTCCCTCCGACATCGTACGTGAGTGGCACCAACTGCATGCGGATAACATTAGTTTTGCCTCTGAGCAAAGCAAACGTCGACATTAGATTGCAGATGACACCAATGTATGAGCTCAGAGCAAGTGGATGATTCTGGGAATAAACACAGAATTAATAGGAGCATCCAAAACCGGACCTTGGCTCTCTATAGTCACAGCTGATGCAGAGAGTACTGCAACCAGTTGTGTGATGTGTCTGTGTTGCCCAAGTCATCTACATTGGTGAAAGAAGATGAGAGAAAAAAATAAATCATTTAGGCGAATCCAACGTAGAAGCCAAGTCTGTCTGTGGTTGAGTTCTCGATGCGAGTGCGCAGGACACAGTGATCGCCTATCTCTTCAGCTGCTCCCACAGAACAACCTCACAGAGGAACAGTATTTGCTACTGCTTGAGCTCGTCAACCCAAAGATAACTCCTTTTTTTTACAGATCCCGTCGCCATCCACCCCATCTTCCTCTACAGTTCACAAACAAGCAGAGAGCGACGAGCAACACAACGGTTGCGACAGTCCTCAAACTTCTCATAACCTAATGAGCTAATAAAATATTATTTCATATAATTAATTATTTTTAACATTTCTGTTATTATACTTTTAAAAATTAGATTAGATCCCTATACTTACAAAGTGAGATATTAAAATCACTATACGTGAGAGAGATTTTATTAGAGTAACATTGTTATAAATATCTCAATTTAACTTTTAAAATTATAGGGATCGAAATGATAAGGATAACTAATTACAAGAGGTAATCTATAATTAACTCTAATCTAATAATAACCGTTATCTCTTTTCTCTTAGGATTCGTCAAGCACTCATTCGAGTCACATTTTTTACCATAAATAATAATGTGTGGTACATGTAATAAAATGTAGGTTAATCAGATCAACTATAATTTATTTTAGTATGATAGAATCCATAAATAAAGTCCACATCATCACCAAAATTTTGATTTATTTACTTTTAACCACAGAGTCCTGAGCTCTTAGAAAATATATTCTTATGTAGAAATCGAATTAGACTTGACATATGGAATCTGAATCCAAATACATGGTATCAATGAATCTGATTCACAAACCTGAATCAATTAAATAAGTAGATAATTGGATCAATCGTTAAATGTGACTCAAATCTCTTGTTAGTACATCATAGTGTAATTTGTTTTGGCAAGTGGGTGGTGTTCATGCAAATGTTGGCTTATCGAAACATTAGATGATTGGGCCGATGTGGATTGAGCTTGACTTGATCTATCTAAAACTTCTACAATGGTTATTGGCACAAATTTAATTTTGTTTGATGTGATGATTTTGTTGGGAATGAAGAGAATTGGGAATGGTAATCATATTAGAATGTCTAATATCTTTGATATGTGTGGTTCATGTACTCTAAGATTTAGTCCTTTATATTCTTTTTTGTGTCCATAAGCTTTGGATCACAATGTTTTTTTGTTTTTTTTTTGTAGTTACTTGTATTTTCTTACTTATATGATATTTGTATATTATTTTTACTTGCTACTGTGTATTTAGTGTGTTTCTTTTGTGGATTTGAGCTGATAGGTTTTTATGTTTATTTTATTTCATGTTGTACTAATCAAATTTTTATATTACACGTTGTATCTTATCTCATTTCGGACCTATTTTTACTTTATATTTATATTAAATTGCTTGTATAGAGGCTTAACTTACTTTGCGTATGTGTTACAATAAGTTTATGTACTAATATTTATGTTACTTAGCATTGAAAATTTGAGATTTATTATTTGACAAACATAATTGTATTGGTTTTTCTTATAGAATTATTTTTTACATACATTATCGAAAAAATAAAAAAATATAATTATATATAATATTTAAATAAAAATATATGAATAAAAAATATAAAAATAAATTTATAATATTGTGAAAGAGAATGATAATGGCATACCACATAGGTGAAGGGGATTAGAAAAGTGTACATAATAAAATTTTCTTCTTGTATATTGGGACCATTCAAAATGTTCAAAATTGAGCAATCCTTTCATAAACATCAATTTTTTTTTATTTATAAAACTAGTTCTCTATTTATATTTTAGTCATATTTATTAATAGTGAGTAGACTATCAATTAATCATCATCCGGTACATAGTCGTCACGTGGAGCCCTCGATAGGCGAAAATGATCCATGTCACCTTCAATTCGTCTACCCGCGTGGATAAGAGTTAAAAGTAGGGCCAAAGCAATCAATTCATGTTTATCCCCCCCCTTGGTCGCCCATATGGACAAGGGGTTAAGAGGGAGATCGTTGGGGGTGATTAGAGGCTTCATTTTTATAAAAATATAATATTCTACCTCTTTATGATCAAGTATAAAGGCTTTACGTCTGTACTCGTACATCTTGGATTACTAACTTGGGTATCGAAAGAACCGAGTTGGGAAACCTCTTTTGATCTCGATTTTTTATGTAAGTAATATCTTGCGAATAATACCTTGACATTTTCATCTCGTAGACACCTTGGACAATTACGCGCATACGAGTTCGGATTATATCAAACTAATTAAGACGTCATTGATGTTTTCCTTCATCAATTATCTTGACCATCACTAATGATATATTTTTATTACTAAAACAAACGGAGTATATCGTGCGTGAGTCTTATTACCATGCTAAAGTTGGATACATCTACTACTACTACTTGTAATGTATATGCTCCCACACAAGTCTTGGAAAAGTTCCTTGAAAAGACTTAAAATAAAAGTTTTAGACCAGTGATAGCATCATAGAACACGATGGATTGGATATTATGCATGAGAGAGTGGAGTATATGTAGTGATAGGGTACCCAATGGGTCGGTCCGACTTGTCCAAGCCCATTGCCAGATGGACAGCCACGCAACACTTCGGAGGAAGCCACGTCAGCCCGAGGGACCAAGTCGGCAGCCGATCTGGAATCCGAGGTGGAGGTGACCGAATACGACACTGCCTAGCCCACACCCATTAATGTAGCATGGCGTGTCATGCCCTCGCCCCATGTCGTTGCAGCCGCACATCCTCTGTACGTCTCGGTCATATCCCGAGGGACGACAAAGGTAAGACTGAGTGTACGGGCAAGCTCCCATCCCACAGGTATAAAACACCTACTCCGACAGCAGGTAAAAAGGGGGGGCAAAAGGAAAACTCTCTCTCTCGGACTCTCTCTCTTTTCTTCAGAACTCTTAGCCTCATCCTCCCGGGAAGACAATTCGGTATCCTTCCTAACTTGGGCATTAGAGGGGCCTCTCTGGGTCACCCCTCCCATCCCCAAAGAGGTCTCTGTGTAGGATCGTTATCCCCGAGACGGCCCAAGGAACAAGCTGACCGAGCTTTGCATCGAGGACTTGCGCACTGATGTTGACGGACTTGCGCACTCGGACGAGAACAGGTTTAGCCGAACTCCTAAAAGTTATGTAACATGTTTTCAGCTCTTCATTTTTTTCGCATGTCATCATGATGGGGCCATTCCCCATTATGGGAGACAAAGCGATCATCAAAATGACAGCCTACTGGTATATATATATATTTTTTTTGGAGCTTTTGGGAGAGACTACTTGTGGCAGAAGACTTGAAAACCTACTACAGTTCCTCCTCCTCTTTGTCACACACAGACGGGAGTTGCTTAGCCACCAAGGCGGCGCCATGGAAGTCGATGAACACCCACCAGTGGGCGTGAGTGATGGGATGGACCCCCAAAACCTTTGGCCATTTTGGCAGACTTCTGCCGTTCGTTTCCTGACACGATTCTCTGCGTTGCACTCACTTCCAAACACACACCCACCTTTCCTGCTTCTCAATCTCTTCGATCACCCTTCTTTACTTACTTTCTTTGCAGTGTCATCACTCTTCCATGCCACAGGGAAGGAAGGAAGGAAGGAAGGAAGGAGGGGGGCGAGCCATGGCGTCACCCGCTGCGTGGCTGCCGGTGTCCGGTGGAGCGCCATCTCCCGAACAATTCCATCGCTGGATAGCGACGCCAGCATCTTTTTTTACTTGCACTAAAAACTGGTCATTCTGTGTTTGAATTGACAAGTGACGAGTGTTTTTTCGATTTCTTAAGGTGAGAAAAAAAAAACAAAAAGAAATTGGAGTGAATTCGAAGATACTCTTATTTGTGATTTTTTTATTTATTTTAGAGATAAATGGATTGATTAATATGTGATAAGAAGAAATATATAATCAATCGATCGTCGTCGTCGTCGTCTGTCAAGCAAACGTCAAGTAACACCCATAGGAAGGAAAAAAGGGTTTAGACGACCTGACACATTCTTGTTTACGTCGTGGATAAGAGACCAAGAGGTAATTCAGGTGGGTTACTGAACTATTTCTCGTATCAAATATTCATAAGAATAATTTTAAAAGTTTAAAGGATAACTTGGATCGATTATGAATTACCTTTCCTTTGAAATATTCACAAGAATGCCATCACTGAGAGCACAAGTGACAACTCGGATCAATTACAAATAGTCTCCTCTACGAAATCTTTATAAAATATTTTCTCTTAAATGTCATGTATAAAAAAATGCACCTTCAACTTCGGATAAGAGGGAGAGAGAACACAAAACTAAAGAAGTGAATCTTGACACTAACTTAAGCATTAGATGGATAAACTTAGGAACCTCTTTCCAAGTAACGATTAAAGAGAACGTGCTTTCCACTTCGGACAACTCAATGCATACGGATCAGGCCCACGTCATGCTCACAAAGACATCAAAAATATTTTTCACCAACACTATAAAATCCTTAAGCTTTAAACTATGATATAATAATAATAAATAATAATAATTTGAATGCTCATGAGTTTTCCTTATGGAAAAACAAAGATTTAAACTTTTTTAAAAAATAATAGGACATGAAAACCAACAACATAAATAGGAGTAAAAATAAAAACTTTACACTCTTAGATGCACACTCTTAAAAGTAAAAATAATAAAATAAATACTTAGAAATATCTGTTCTTGGGTTTGGGGTCCGACAAACTACAAAGTTGAAAGACAAACTCGATTGCGATGCCCACTCGAAACCAACCAAACATTGGAGCAATAATTCTACTACAGACTTAAAAAGTTTGCAGCCCCAATCGATGTCATCATCAGCTTTACTCTCAGGTATGTTCTTCTAAAAGGTTTCACCAATGAGAACATCTAAAAAGGCTACTACTACTCCTTCTTCTTATCCCCCAATAACTCTATCTAATCTATATATATAGGGTATTGCACTATCTAATATTATTTTTCTAAGATTTATTTACATTACATCTGTGTACAAAAAAAAAAAAAAAAAAAATTCAAGTCCGTAGTCACATTGTTCTAAAGGTTAACTTGTAAATATATTAGCGACAGTATCCGATCAATCTTCTTCTTGTAATGATATCCGAGCATGTCATGAATATGATCACTAATTAAATTTTTTTATTAGATGACGAATCATATTCGACGAATTTTTTCGATAGGTATTAGATCTACTTTTTAGATCGGTTTAGTGTTATATTTTTTTCAAATGATAACAATATGAGAAAATTAAATTATCTCTATGTATCACACCTTCTTTATTAGTCAAGTATACATATCAAGTATTGCAAAACTAATAAACAGTAAGAACTAAAATTCTTATCGATATTGGAACTTATACGAAAGAAAATGAACTTGTGGATAGAATCAAATATGTAATATTTTTTTAAAAAAAATATATTTGAGAAACAATCAATATACTTTT
Source organism: Ensete ventricosum (assembly GCA_029747655.1). Taxonomy (NCBI): domain Eukaryota; kingdom Viridiplantae; phylum Streptophyta; class Magnoliopsida; order Zingiberales; family Musaceae; genus Ensete; species Ensete ventricosum. The sequence continues at coordinate 47,854,547 of JAQQAF010000002.1, forward strand.
AATGTGATCAATTAGGATAGAAATAAAATATCGATTCAAACTCTTTGTTTTGTGTCAAGGTAATAATAATAGCTGCGTATAGGACTTGTTCTGAGACACAAATACAATTCAGGTATGTGAGTTTTTTATTATTTTATCACTTTTTATAGAACAAAAAAAAAACATTATTTTTCCAACGAGTTTGCGTTACTGTTGAATGGGTCGGTGACAACAGCAGCAGTCCACATTAAATCTCCAATTGTATCCGAAACATTTCAATTTATAGATCACTATCACCACCACCACCACCACCATGCCCAAGCTTTTTATCGTCGCTGTCCCCCACCACCCACCAACCTTACAGCAAACGAGTGAAAGAGAAGAAACCGAAGTGAACAGAAGAAGCAGATAACCCAAAGCAAGTGCTGCTGCCATTAGCTGCATGCTTCGACTCACGACATCCCACTTGGCTTTCCCTCCTATCTATCTACTCACAACCCCATCATCATCATCCTCATCCTCCTCCTCCGCCCCCCCACAGAAAGCAAGCTAGGTTTTAACTCTTCCCATGTCATCTCCACTTCCCAAACAGACAGTAACTACAAGAAAGACGATAAGGACTAGTGGCCATGTCGCCATCAAACGGTGGTAGAACACCGGGTCCCCTGCACCAAAGTCATCGGCCCTGGATCGCCCCCGGGTCTCAGCACTATCACAGCAACGCAATCCACATCGATCCTGTAACTCCCGGACACCCAGCTGCCCACCTTCCACCGGAGCTTCCCGTCGAGCTTGAGCTCGAGGTACAGCTTCCCGGCAGTCTGGTCACGGCTGACCTCGAACCCGAACGACGGCGCGACCGGCATGCTGATCCCGTTCAGCGAGGAAGACAGGATGTTGATGTCCTGGTGGCCCTGGTAGAACGGCGGCAGCGCGGAGTCGGCGGTGATCTGCTGCCCTTTGTAGGCGGCGTACGTGCGTAGCTGGTCGTAGTAGATTCCGACGCGCGCGTTGGGGTTCTTGGAGATGACGGTGGTTTGGATGGTGGAGTTGAGGAGGCGAGGCGGCGACGCGAGGCTCAGCTCGTAGACCGCCGTGTCCTTGAGGTAGAATTCCGGCTTGGTGGGGTGGAGGATGAGCCAGACGAGGAAGACGAGGGAGAGGATGGAGACGAGGAGGGTGGAGAAGCCGTAGAGGAGCTTCTTGTTGAGGTGGAAACCTTTCTTGGAGCAGTCCTTGGGTGAGGTGGCGACGAGAAGAGACATTTGCTGTGGAGGTCGGACGGTAAGCAAGAGGAGTTAAAGCGGTGGGAAGGAGAAGAGCTCGAGGGAGGCTTTAATATGAGAAGGGAGGGTGGTGGGCGTGTCATGATCATGCACAAAGCTGGGCAATTGTTTGTGGTAGACCCCACGCAGCTCTCGACTTGTTGTTGATAGGGTTTAATGGTACACGGTGTCCTCTTCCTTCATATATTTCTCTATATATTGCTTGATTGACATTTAATGATGTATGGATCTAAGCATATATATATATATATATATATATTATTGGTGATACATAGAAAATATTCGTCCCCAATCGAGACTTGACAAGTGGAGGATAATTAGCAAGAAAAATAATAATAAAATATTTTTTATAATACAAAATAAAGATTGCGGATACTATACGAGAGATGAACCCTCTATACTCCATATATAGATATGTCGGGATTATTTATCTTTCGTATTAAAGGATATTGTCATCGTATGCTCGTGATATAAATTTTATCAAGACATTTAAGGATCGTTTGTCGATCTAAAGATTTATCTAGGAAAAGATTCTCATGTTGTATAAAGATCTGAATATGGAACTAGCTCAGACAAATATTTTATCTCTGGATGAATTACCAACACCATCACTAGCTAAGAAATAGGATCAAAGAATGATATGAGGAATATATTTGCTAAGATTTGGTCACCATTTTTGAGCTTGATCAGTCTGGGTGGCTCTGCATGAGTGATAGATTTATCAGAAATGAAGCTATTACCAAAAAGGTAAGTAGTTCTTCAGGTCTCAGAGTAGGGAGTTCATTGAAATTGGTGTGGCTTGGTAAGTGGTGGGTGGGAGGGAGGGAAGCATTTTGATCCTCTTAACTTGTACGCATCTGGACCTAAAAGTGGGATCACATCTTGTAATATAATATAGGAGTTTGATGTTTGTTTGCTACCTCAACCTGGATAAAGTTTGATGTTTTTTTGTAAAGATTACTTGGGAAAAGGTTGGGAAGATGTAATGGGATACTGAACTGAAGTAGTAAAGGAGTGATTGCTCTGCTCTCAGTTCTTACTATGTTTATCTAGATTTTTATAAAGAGGTAAAAAAATATTAAATTAAATCTGAAACTGTCACTCAACAATATATAATTTAAAAATAGATGAATGATTGGAATATTTAGCTAAAAGGAAAAGAAATGGGATGTGTACATGGTGATGAGAGGAGACAAAGGTCCAACTAATCCTTCACCAGAAAACTCAATAATGACATGAGAAACAGAACAAGCCAATTCAAATGCTAATGCAAGTGAGCTATAATCTCATGTATATGATGATATGTACTATCTATCCCACATCAAATATATTTCCTCTACAAGCAATTGTCCATCACACAAATCCATCCAAAATGGAACAATCTATGTGCTACATACACAATTTACTATCTAGAGTTGCATTTGATGTTTGGACTACAGTATTATGTTAAAATTTGAAAGGTGGAGAAAAATAAGAAAGAGGAATAGTTCTATTATCCTTTTTTTCTTTCTTGTCACTGACTTCTTAGATTGACAGTGAATGAAGTGGAAGAAAAAAAAAAAAAAAAAAAAGATGGTGTACATGGAGCAATGAATTCTGCTACACATAAAGATGGTGTACATAAGGCTTTTATGTCTACTTTATGTTTCATCAAATTTGTTGACAAGAAGAGGACAAAGAAAGGTAGGGGGATCTTAGAGAACAGAAAAAAGAACTTTTTTGTAGTGTTTTGGGAATCATTAGTACCCCCTGCTTTGGAGCTCAATGGGGTCCCCAAAAGTCATTTCCTTTTGCCACACAGTTTAGTGCTCTTGGCTGAGCAATTGGAGGTGCATGTCATGCTTCCTTGGGTTACTTGCAGTGGCCAAATCTTAATATAATATTATGCAATCATGGAGCACAGATAAATGTTTGAAGCTAATCTGTCAGTCAGCTCTATGGATATTTGGAGGGGGCAATAAGAATAATTCTGATAACCTCTAAATCCAGTTATTGATCACTAATGCAAGTATCCTTCATTTCCATGATATTGTCCAGTTACTGTTCACCAGGGATATTCCAACCAGGCCACCAGAAAACACACCTCCAACAGATCCTGATGCAAACATGTTTCATGGTGGCATTTCTACTATCTAGATCACCAACTACAAGATATCTGAAGCAAACCAGCCAAGGAAATTTCTGTTTTCAATAGATGGATGCACAGGACATGATCTAATTTCCTAAACAGTTATGAGTTTTGCAACTTGGGGTAGTATGTCAATGGAAAAAATGATAACTAAAATATGGGGGAAAAGCAGCTTTTCAATCAGGAGATCCTTCTGTGTTATGACAGTAATCATTCTTTGATTACTGTCAACTAGTATAGGTAGGTTATCATTCTTTGGTTGCTCAAATATCCACCAAATGAGGCCCCCAAAGGTTTCTTGAAAAGGCAAATAAACCTTACAAGACCAGGATGGTAGCAATGTTCAGGGTTCATGTGGACATTGAATGCCTCTGTTTCCAGTTAGCAAGCACTCATTTCATGTCAAGAACAACTTTCTCTAACCAATGATTGCTAGCATTTAGAAAGATGAGATGATTGGTTTCACAATCTGTTCACCTCATTCAGTGTGCTATATAAATCTTTGTTTGGCAGAAATGCCATAAAAGTTTGGTGCAAACATCAAAATTGTCAAACTGAAATCACATTGTTCCACTATTTCATAGACTGAATTATAAGTATCTTGAAGTAGATGATAATAATAGCAAACTTAGTTGTGCTATTTGAGAAATGGAACAGCAAGACAATGCATGTGAGATGTGAATCCAATAAGACATGCAGATAGAAAACAAGTGCACTTGGGTTCAATTGTTCAAACAAGCTCACAATCTAGAAGAATTAGCATTTATTTTATTCCCATCCATCGAATTACATGAAAATTACTTCAATAAGACAACAAAAATCAACAGATTTTGTACCTTTCTTGATCTACACAGAAGGACAATCAATCAAGTCTAAAATTTGGTTGAAGAGCAATAAACTATTAATCGACAGTCGTCTTGAAACCCTGCCATTCTCCTCTCTTCTTTCACCTTTTCCATGAAATGACTAAAATAGGATACAGTAATGTAAAATGGACAAACCAAACAGTTACTTGGGGTTTTGCAGTGAGGTAAACTCAAAGATGCTCAGCCAGGGTCGTTGCTGCAACTCTCTTCAACGAGTCTGATACTTTCTGAATGTCAGATTCTGAGTGACCTGCCGAAACAAACAAGCGAATACCAACTGGAAGGCGGCACTTATCCAGAACAGACCTTTTTGTGCTCACAATGAAAACAGAATCCTCCTTCAGCATCTGCTATGGCCAAGACTTGTCAGAGACTGTTTTGTAATGCACACAGTTGTTACATATCTACTTAAAATTTTGACTCACCCTATCAGCAACATTGTTGAGAAGCTCCAAGTCACCCTTGGAGGAACCTGTTGACTTCTTAAGTTTAAGGAAGACAATGGGTGATAGTGGATGGCTCGCAATTGTCAATCCTGGTACATCTGACAATCCTGCACTCCCATAGAGCAATAAATTTATAAGAAACTCAGACCCAGACAACTACCAAGATAACAAGTATCAACAATCACACCCTACAAAATCATGTCATGAGATTATTAGACAAGGTAGCTGTTAACACCTGGTGCTTCATTCAGCATCCAGATATGTAAAATAAAGTCAACATAAAAAAATTCACCAATCATTGGTTGCCATGGGATCCTACAGTTCCTGATGCCCGGCAGCAAAATCAAATTACAATTTGCAATTACTAGATAACAAGGCCAACATTTCAGATTCCGTATAGGTACATGTCTAGGTCCCATATCTTATCTGTTGGTGATCATGACTGTAAAGAGCTGAAAAAGGTGAGATTGAATCCAGGTAATGAATGGTTGCATGGTTGGTCATCCCAAAATAATCATACTTGTTTGGAGGCTAGCACATGGATGATCTATTTGGAGAGACCTTAAAAATAAATTAAAACCTATGCAGACCGGAACGATAGTATGGCAGGGCCCATTAAGATCAAAATACATAAACCTGAACCATAAATAGGCATAATACATGAAGCATACCATCACACCAGAAGTTCTTGGTTACAGGTTTCTAACTTATTCCATGGGAAATCCAGTTTACTGAGAGGAGGGAGGAGAGAGGAGGGAGGAGAGAGGAGGGAGGAGAAGAAGCAAGGTATGGCAGTAGGGAGGAAGAGAGAGAGAGAGAGAGAGAGAGAGAGAGAGAGAGAGAGAGAGAGAGAGAGAGCTGAAGATAAGAACATGACACATCTAGTTGTCTTTAGTTATAGCAATACATAATATGACATAAAAAGATGTGCACACAACCAGCAAAAGCATTGTGCAATTTATCACAGAGAAAAGAACCCACCTTTCCATAATAGAGCAATGTTACTCCTCAATGATGTAAGAACAGAAGGATTATCCTCCAAGTAATTTACTGCAGAAATAGCAGCACTTGCAAGATAGGGAGGCAAAGATGCAGAGAACACATATCCAGAGCTACTCAGACGCTGCAAAATCAAAATTCCAGTAGTCAGTCAACTGTTGAGCCTACAAGATTGTGCAATCCAGATCAAAAATCAATGTTTCCCTACTTGGTGATCAACAACTCTGACACTTCCAGTGCAAAAACCCCCATCAGTTGCCAATGCATTACCCATACCAGCAGTTATTATATCAATTTTATCAACCTGCATTATAAATCAAATTTAGAGGGCACGGTGGACAGAAATTTAGTGTGTGGAAAAAGCAAATATTAAAAGCTGACATACAGGAACTCCATAGTATTCAGCAAGACCTCGTCCAGAGTTTCCAAGTACACCAAATGAATGACTTTCGTCCAATATCACCCGAAAACGATATTTCTCCTTTAGCTGGACAATCTCATCCAATGGGGCTATTTGACCAGAATTCTGAACACATCAAAACCACAATAGACTCTTAGATGTAAGAACTGAAATAGTATTGCTTTAGACGCTTTAAAAATTATAGCTGAAACCCATTTTAAAGATAGTAAGCTGAAGCTGAAAAAAATTGTAGATATGCCCTCCTAAGAAGTTCTACGGGAGGAGTTTGAGATTATTATAAGACCACAAAAATTTACAGGTTGCAATGAACTACTCTATAGACTGACATCAGAATTTGCAGTGAGAAGGTAAAACACAATTGCTTGAATGAAACAGGCAAGTATGTATATCAGATACAGTAAGGTACTGTAAAAAGATTACAATTGCCTCATTTTCTCATGCATACCTGGTATACAGCCTCGACAACAATATAACGCCGTATCTTCTCTGCTTGCTTATTTCCCCGAGTCAATTTCTCCAAAGTGTTCTCTAGTGATTTCATGTCATTGTGTTTGAAATAAACAATGGTACTTCTTGAGAGATGAAGCCCATTTTGCACTCCCCAATGAACACCCTCATCTCTGTAAAAACAAGATAATGCATTGGTAAATTATTCTGCCAAGGACAATTGAATTTGTCTTATGTCCTCGACCACCCTACTTGTTCCTGGAATCCCTGTTTCTGTGTTTTAGTATTCTACTGCTTCTTTTCATTCTGTAATTACGGATTGAAAGCCTATAGCTGATGAGTAAGAATATGGACATGATCCAGCACACCTACTAGTAGGAATACAGATATGATCTAGTGCACCTATTAAAAAGAATGGAGCAACCAACTGGGGATTGAGCTGTGAACTAGTAGACCGAAACAACTGCTAGCAAGAAGCCAACTATTAACTAGAACACCAAACTGTACAGTGGAACAATACAAACAAGGAACCAAAGCATATAAGGCATCAAAACCTGTGATCATCATTATAAATGAAAATTCTTGATTCATTAGAACCATCATGTTTCTTTCTCTATGAAAAAGGCAATCAACCACTAAGGGATCCACAGAGGGTTTAGATGTGGACAACCCACATGGTTGTCCCCCTCGTCATGGATCAACCTTAAGGTGAGGATAGACCTACCCTCAAATGCTACATGATGTAACACTGATACAGAATTGTGATAATCATTTCCAGTTCATATCTGAAGTAAGAATAAAGAGGAAGTGTCTACGCAGATTACAAAATTTTGGAAGTTTTAAAATGTAGAGAACGCAATGGAACCACATTTGTTCCAACTCGGAAAGAAGAAAATGGAAGAGCAGTTTACACTTTCAAAGTGACAGAACACGGCACATCTAAAAACAATGTGATTAACATTAAGAAAAACACTTATATAAAGATTTTAGAGGGGAAAATTGACTTACACAACAATGATATCTCCTTTCTTGCAAAATGCTGGAATGACACTGAAAATGGTTGAGATTCCATAAGAGTAGAGGATTGAATCTGGGGTACCCATGAACTTTGCAATTCTCTCCTCACAATCAAGGTGGACATCTGCAATGATGGCAATAATTTATAGAACAAGGATTTTAGTGATGTTTCAGAAGTTAAACAAGAAAACACATTAAAACTCTTGATAAAAGAATGATACATACCAATTGTTCCATAGAAGCCACGAGGACCACAAGAGCCGACACCATATTTCTCCAAGGAACTGACACATGAATCCTGAAATAGATACTTGTTATGGAAACTTTGTTGAGAAATATTAACACAGATTGATGCAGCGGAAAAAAACTAAAAATTCAATTCTTACAATAATCTTCTCATTGCCTATTAATCCAAGATAATTTGCTGATGCAAAGTTCACAACCTCCTTTCCATCAATTATTGTATGGGGCCCAGCAGCACTGTATCAAACGAGCCTTGTTAGAAGGAAGAAAATTCTGTGTACATATGAATTTCAACTTTCAGATATCTTAAGATCAACAAGGAGAACCGAGAAACCATAAGCAGGAATTAGAAAATAATTTGAATTCCTCTTCTTTTGAAATCCAAGAGGAAGACACACAAAACTCCTGTTATGACTTTCCATTTGAACCATCTCAAACACTATGAATAACGTCCATTGATCTACCCTTTCAACCTTTCCGTTCTAGTGTTGGCCTCAAAACATTTTAAAGCACCCAAATCAGAATTGTTGAGACTCACAGATGAAACAAATCAATTAGGTTCATCAAATCTACAACATTCAAAGGGCGTCATATTAGGCTCGTAACAAATGGACCAGGATTGGTTTAAATGTTGGTAGCAATCACTCTCTTGGTCCTGTTTAAATATATTACAATTTCCCTTATAACTTCCATCACTCATACCCATAACTTGTGTTTCCCTTTTCAATCCCTTTCATAATTGAATAATATGTATAGATACTAGAATCTTTTTGAAAAGAAGCGCCTAGTTTCTTCCAAAAATATAATCGGCCACAAATATGAACTCAATCCCAATTAAAAGGAGGGAGAACATAAGCTGTCTTCAAGTCACATAAGAACCCAAAAAGTAAAAAAGTTTGAATGATATTCTCCACCAAAATAGATTAAGTAAAATACTTGAATCTACAAGTCATGTGTAGATATGCAAGAAACACACTATAGCACACGATTATCTAGAGCTTAATACGATAAACTTCACATACATCCTAATTATCTTTAAAGTTCATGAACATTACAAAGAAACTCAGAAGTCATTTTACCTTTCTAGAGTTGGTGGTTCAGCCTTCATATCCTCTGAAATAGATGGATGAAGGGGTTCTGGGACCCATTCTTCACAAAGATCATCTATTTCCTGTGTCATAAGACATAAGATTCTCAAATGTCTTCTCTTAAATTTATCATTTCAAAACAAGCTCACTTCATGGTCAACATAAATGTTCAACATAGGTAAACAAGAAAGGAAAGAAAAAAGGAAGAATGTTCAAGACAAGATTATTCTATACATATAAGTATTCTAGAATAAGCGTGCATATATCTAATATCTAGATAGTTCATTATAAGACACTGGTGAATAGAAAGACCATCAATCTAGAAAAGCAGAAACTCAAAAATAGTAGACAAACCTTCTCTGAAAGTGGCTTCTTGGGAGGTTTATAGCTTTTTCTGGTGAGCTGGAACAGTATGACCGCAACAAGTAGCACTTCAACAACCAGGTGCCCTTCAATCACAAGCAAAACCAATGAAAAGTCAAACTTTAGCTACTTAACAAACGCTTCTGACACCACCGAATTGTATCAGGAAAGGAGAAATTCCAATTCTCATAGCGCAGGAAGAAGACAACCCACCATCTATATGCACTCCAAAGACAACTGCTCGGGCAAGCGGAGCATCAAAAGCCACCGACACCCAATCCAACGCTGCTGTGGTCATATTCATAACAGCCGAAGCCATAACTTCCACGTCAACTCGACAGAGGGAAGAACACGCCAATAAGCTCACAGGCGCAGACCACCGAACAAAACCTCAACCAATTCCTTCGTATGGCACTCTGTAAATCTGGAGGAAAGAGAGAGAGAAAAAAACAATCTGAAATGAAGGCCGATTTCCTACGAAAGTGGCTCCCGAATCAATTCCTCAGCAGATCAACACTTGAAAACAAAATTCCATCTCGAACAAAGCAAAAGACGAAACATATTTTCTCTTTGGAATCATAATTAACTCGATCTAATTTCTCTTCAATGCAAAAAGAGGGCTTTCACATGTAATTCCACTCAGTTGACAGATTAAGAAAGACAACAGAATCCAAATAGCAGCCCGGCGATCCAAAAGTAAAGGTAAAGACGAGGTGATTCTGACGCACCTGCGGAGCCCCAACCCTAACTGAAGATGGAAGCGATGGTTGTCTGAGACTGAAGCTGCGCAAACAGCCTGATGTATATATACTAATAGAGGGAGAGATCGAGGCAAGGGAAGCTGTTTACGGAATTGAATTGGATGGAGGACTCGGGGAAAGGGTCCTCCTTGGGGAGCTTGACGAAGGACGAAGAGGTCAACAATGATGGGATTTCTATTTTCTCCGGTATATTATTGAGCGGCGAAACTGCCGCTCGTCGGTTTGCGTCTCGACTACAACGTGCGGGTCCCACTGGCGGTGGGACACGTGAGCGTCAACACGAACCGGTACGCCAAAGTGCCGTGCAATTATGAGGTAGACTACAAATCCTGAGTCAGTAAAGTAAAAAACAAAAAAAAAAATTAAATTTAAATTTAAATTTAAAATTTAATAGTCATATAACCGTTAATAAGGTCTGTAGGATATGCATATTTATATACACTTACAGGGAATAGCTTGACTTCGATGAAGGATGACGGACTTTGACCGTTCCACGGGGTTGACTGTGAATGATCTCTCACGGCAGCGGTTGTCAAGTCAAAGTTAAAGAGTCTAAAGGTTATCGTGCCTCAGCCGTCCCTGAAGTCGCTCTCGTGTTTATTATTTGTGGCTTCAACAACCAACCACTGACTGCTTCTTCCTACCATTAACGAGTTGGCAACACCATCGAAGCAGTTAGCTTCGTTGACTCGAGTATGTGATCCAGTCTGCAAGATCTTTTACAGCAAAGAAAACGAAGCCTTTTATTGCGAAGGGTCTCAGCAGGAAGCTCTATTTAACCAGGTTGATTTCAGCAGACAGATTCCCAGCTCAATAACACATGCACTCTATAGAAATTTGAAGCTTTCTACTAGTTAATGTTAAATGTTACTCAATTTCTAGCTAGATTAATGTTATGAATATTCAATTAAATTACTTGAAGAAAAAAAAAACACTCTTACACGGTATTCAAATATTGAAATCTACCATTTAGATAATTGTGTACTAACCACCGAGATCTACTTGATACAGACAAGACTTAAGGCTTCTTAACTACAATCTTCGATCTGTCTTTTCCAAATAATTCTTCATTTTATGGGCCTTTGTGGAATTTGCTAACAAGCAATAGTGCAGATCAAAACAAGAAAAAGATTAAGGTCTTGATATATAAAGACTAATGACAAATAGAAGTCTGCACAGCACAATAAGCTGCTATTAATATAAACTACTTCAATATCCAAGACTTAACTGCTCAGCTTGGGGCAAGCACAGGTTCGTCACCATGATCGCTGGATATATTGTTTAATGGTGGGAAATGAGGAGGCACCGTCTATGCTACTTGGAAATCTTTGAAGTAAGCTCTCTTACCAGCTTTGCAGCCACCATTGCCGTCATTCCGTCGACGGTGTCACGCTGTGGGTTGAACTCCACTACATCTGCAGCTACAACATCAGCTTGCAGATTGTGGAGAATGTTGAGTACATCACGGAATGATAGACCTCCTGGCTCTATGTGCGACACTCCGGGGGCGAATGCAGGGTCGAGGCAATCGACATCCACCGAGATGTAAACACCCTTGACGCCTTCCCCTAGTTTCTGTTTGAACAATTTGGAGGAAAGATCATTTAGTAAAACCAGAATGGTGACCAGCATAATCCATGTCAGGAGATCATGCAGTGTTATGTCATTGTTCATGGTTCGGACATGCTTGAAAAGTCAAGTGTCCAACTCAGCTAAGTGCATTCAACTTCTTGCTGTAATATCCTCCAAAGAAGATTTTATTCCTTCTAGATGGAATAATTATGAAGTATCTAATTTTGCAGATATGGTCATGCTAATGCACATAAGCATAAAGCTGCATCCAGTTTGGCTTGCAGCATGCTTCTAATTTATGGGCCTTGCAACTTCAAATTTAGTGTAATTTGATTAGTATTCTAGTCTATAAGAGTGAGTAATTGGTTAGTTAAGCATGGATTAGGCTTCTAGTTGAACCATCTAACCAAGATGCATTTACAAGCAATTTACTGTTTGAGAAAACAAGATTTGGTACCAAGTTTTCCAAAATTTGTCGATCTCTTGAAAAGGTGCGCATCTCGTACTGCTCAACCCCAAATCTTTTCCCTTGTTCACGCCCTTCACGAGTGATTGATCTAATTCCTACCTGAAAATCAGATGCTCTGTTTAGTGTTGTTTGCAATTTTACAAGCATATCTCACATACAATGAGACATTCTAGAAATAAGAGCATAAATAGCATACATTAAAGTACTATATAAAAAAAGCAGGTGAATAAGAAATGTTAATTATTAATGACTTGTCTCAGCAAAATGACAAGTTTGATAAGGAAAAAATACAGACATTTTTATATAAACAGTAATAAAAAATCTCTCAAATGTGCTGTAAAAATAATGACAATAATATAAAAATAAAAAATTATAAAAAGAACTCCAAGAAGAAGTTTCCTAATTGAGAAGATTGAAACCTCATATCAACAGAGGAAACAATCTCCTAGTCAAGACAGGAAAGAGGGGAAGCAGACCCGGACTAGGTATAAATAAATCCAAATCATAATAGGACTGAGGTTGACCAGGACCCAATCAATGGCCCCAATCAGTTTGTCAGTAGCAACCCCACTCCAAGCTGAACTAGGAATCAACAATGTTAAGATCAGCTCTGTATAGCTAAGGACCCCTATGTGATCTATAAAGGGGTTCAACCAACGCTAAAGACTGGTGAACTGTACAGCAGGACAACAACAACACATTCTGGGTTGGTTAGGATTAAGATTATTTTATCTCTCAATTATGCGATGAAGTTATTCAGATTAGCAAATTTAGTCTTCAAGAGGTACTTTGATACTTAATAGAAAAACACCGAATTATTTCTTAATCTTAAGTTATTTTATACACAATGAAAAGAGATTATTACTGTCTGTGAAGTATGTAGTTGCATGCCTTCATATATGTCAACCAAGGTTCTTGCAAGATAAATGCATGCAGTAACTAGGTTAGAGCATTTCCCTACAGATGATTGGTAAGTCTATCGAGATTCCTTGAAGTGTTCACAGATATCTCATAAATTAAGATAAGCACAAGGAAGATTTCAGAAGGGATGCAAGCGAACAGAAAGAGAAGCATATCTGCACACACGGACATTCAACACCGTCGTCCAAACAACTTAAATCCCACCAGCACAGGTGTCCATGCAGGCAAAAGTTTTACATTAATGGTCGTGTTTTCCCACATGGAACCTATTTGTTTGCGCACACAGATCCAAGACATAAATGTCTTAAGTTAATTGATATTTAGTTCAAGGTTTGACTTACCGGTGTGTACCAGTGTACCGACTTCATCTTGGTCTGGTACAGTACCGGTACCGGGCAGTACACATAGTACATACCACTCAGTATATTAAAATATAATATAAATAATTTAAAATATAATATTAATATATTAAAATATTAAAAAATATATAAAAGGAGCAACGACGCCTCGATCTTTCTCCCCGCGCGGGAGAAAAAGCGCCCACGATCCGCGGGCAGCGACGGCGTGCAGGAGCTGGCGACCCGCGGGCGACGACGGCGCATGGGCGAGGACTGCGCGCGGGCGTTAGGTATTCTTTCTTCTCCTCTTTTCTTTCTTTCTTCTTTTCCTCTTCTTCTTCTTCTTCTTCTTCCCTTTTTCTCGCTCAATCGATCGTCGACGGTCGATTTCTCCCTCAATTGACCGTTGGCAGTCGATTTCTCCCTTCAATCAACCGCCGACAGCCGAAATCGACCGCCGATAGCCGAAATCGACCGTCGACGGTCGTTTTTTGGCGGAACCACCCGGTAGCGGGCGGTCCGCATACCGACAACCTGGCGGACCGGTATGTACCGCCCGTACTGGGCGGTAAATGTCAAAATTGCAAACCTTGATTTAGTTGTCCTAGTTTACATTTTCAATATTACAGATCATAGAGTTCCTATTATTCTTTCTGTGTGCGTTAAATGGAGAAACTTTATCATCAGAAAATCAATTTCCTTGATCATGATTAACATAAGTTGCAAGCAAAAAAAATTCTTTTCATATCATGTCATCATGAACTGATGCTACATAAGCAAAATAAAAGAATAAACAAAAAACACTTCAAAAAACATGGAGAGAGTTTACATCTAATCAGTAATATCTGATAATTAAAAGTGTGTCTTATGGTTTAATTTTGCATTGATAACCCAAAAATCGGGAACAGTGTCCTATACTCAATGTTTAATACTGTAACGTGTTGACATACTCATACTTAACCAAGGTATATAGTACCTCTAGCACGTGTCTAGCATAACATTCATACTCATAATTAACCAATTAAAGGTACATATTACCTGTAGCAGGCGCCTAGCGTAACCTCCCTCCATTATTCGTGCAAAAGAAGAAGCATGTGAATATTTATTTCCCTCAAAAGCATCATATATATCCGGATGGGCATCTAAATGAAGAATATCCAGAGGCCCACCCAGCTTTTCTGATACAGCTCTAACGACTGGAAATGATATGGAGTGGTCACCACCCAAAACCAGGGGACGGAGTGGATCCTGCAAATAAAATCTAGTCAGGTCAGCAAGAACAAAGAACACAACACCACATAAGTAAAAGCTAAAAGGATAGCAAAAGAAGAATTACAGAAGCATACCAATGGGCATGCATTTCATGAAAAACATGTAATTATAATGATATTAAACACAAAAATCAAAATATTAAATAACTATAAAAGGTACGTTTTGCATACCAGTAACTGTTGGATATTTACTTATACATATCAGTAAATTCATCTTACTAACGATTGTGTAAATAACTACTTGAAAATCAAATAATTGTAGCCTGGGACAAGGACTTAAATAAATCTTGGTTTAATATCGATTTTGGCGACCAATTAGACCAGTATAGTATTGGTGCATCGAGTGGTACAGCGACCTGTACAACTTGGATCCATACTGACCTGGACCAGGATCGGTATGGCTCACACCCATTCCGGTTTGGGACAGAACCAGCATGGGTCCTGATAATAACACTTTTCTTGAAAAGATTGATTCACATCACCTCGAGCATAACAGTCTTGTTATCTAGTATTATGAATCCGTCATAAATACATATTAGTTTTCTTCCTAGTCATCCTATCAGTCAATTCTAACTTCTTCACTGAAATTTTCAGAATTTTTGAGTTGCTAGCCTAATCCTATGTCATGAGCTATGAATATGAACAGAAATTGATATGATAAAAAATACAACTAAGGGTATCATGATTGTGGCACACCCCTATGCTAGTTAGCAGTGGGCTTAATACCAGCCATTTGTCAGCATGCCAATGTCAACATGTGAGTTGCAAGGGGAAAAGATACAGACCACCATTTCGGGTGATATGTAAATAAATGCAGGCATATGGAGTGTTGTTGACATTGGCTTATGGTGCATCGTGTTTGTGGTTGCTCATGAACTTCTATCAACAGAAAATACTTTTCAGAATAGTGCACCATGAGACATACAGTTTCAGGGCTGGATTGTATCACTTGTTCTCTGATACAAATCCAATCCATTTTTATCCCGAATATCATGTTCATGGTTCCACAAGCATGGTCTATCAACATATTGATGTGAAATATATGATAAGAACTACTGGTAAATTCTAACATGCTAAAGTGGTGGGTGTACTACACACATTAAGGACTCCAGTTTGAACCTGTGAAGCACCATCTAAGCTTTCTACAGTGACCCTCCCCAGACCTCACATTGGTAAGAGCCTTATGTACTAAACAGTCTTTTCTTATCAACTACGAAATTCAACTCAATCTGCATTTCAATTAATAATGTTGTTACAGCTGAACATGTTGCTTGACCTATTTGACCATTTTACCTCTTTCTATATCAAACTATATTTTTGTAATTCTCTTAAAAGCACATAGCATGCAACCACAATGAGCTGCATACATTAGGAGGTTATATATGAAATTGGTTGGATAACTATATTATGTATGGAAACTGAGAATATGTTGCATGTTGGATAACAAACAGGTCCTTTGCAAGATTGATCTACTATATCTAGAAGTAGCCAGGTTAGATAATGCACTGACATGATAATCCAAGCCAAAATTTTCAAATTAGCATAGAGCAGGAAATCAAATAATTAAGAAAGGAATCTCTTAGAAGAAAAAAGAAACTCTTGTCTTACTTCTTCCATCACTAGCTTAACTGAATCACTTATAATATTCATTAGTCTGTCATCATCAACCCCACAATCACGTATCTCTTGGATAGGAACATCACCAACATCAGTCAGCACACGAGGATCATTTAATTCTTTACCTGTGTAATTACCAAATAGTATTTGATTAAGTCAAGGCATTTGATCAGATAAAATAAATTAAACGATACCAGTGATAAACACCTAAGTATACAAAAAAGGAGTCATCTGTCTAGAATCATGGTGAACATATGGAAATTTGATAACATCCTTGGGACCTTCTAATATTTGCATCTTAATTAAGCCTGGATATGAATGAAAAGAAAAGGGCAAAGTAACTGATTGTGAACAAAAAAATATATGATATGTTACCAGAAAAATTTAGTAATGACACTAATTCATTTTGTATTGTTCATCAAAACTAACAAATATTTTGTCCAATCCACCCAACCATATCAAAATCTTAAATTAAGAAACCATTGTACTCTACTGGTCAGACTGGTACATACCAATCTGACGAGGAAACAGTATGCATGGTCCATCGACCCAACTATAAATACGATCTCAGATCAAGAAACCTTGGTACTTTTTATCAGCCAGACCAATATGTACCACTCCAATGAGGAACCGGTATCCATACTGCCCGGTCCAATCCACCCAACCATCAATAAGATCTCAGATCAGATATCATGGTACTCAGTACTGGCTGGACCAGTATGTGCTGATCTGATGGGGGTATGGAACAAGTTTGTCCCTCTTGTTGGGTACCTTTGCCCCCCTTTAGTTCTCTTTTGAGTCGTTAACAACTCAAAAGAGAGCTCTAAAGAAGCTGGGTTGAGCTTCTTGCTGATGTACCAACTTGGCATATCATCACATTGAGGACCCTGACCCATCTGCCATGGAATCATGACATTCTTTTTGGTGAAACAAGTATATGAGCTTCTTGTATAACCAATTACTATGCACAATTGTTTAGATGACTCTTCTCTTATTCGTGTACCAAAAACAATCCAACAGATTGTTTTACAGACTTAATTTTGACTTCCTTAGCTTTCTATGTCTTGTGAACCTTCTTCTCTTTTTATTTATTTAATATTAATTTGGCATGTGCTAACTCAACCACTGAAGGAGACCCAACCAAAAGCACTGATGCTGTCCTAGTGTTCGTTAGTGGCCAATTTCAAACATCTATGAGAATTTCCATATTTTCCTCAAGTTATCCATCACTGATTGTCATAATTAATTTATTATCATTCAAGATTTTATTCATGGTGTATAACCAACTACTATAAACAATTGTTACTCTCCCCTCATATATCTTTTCATCTTCCAATTTTTTATCCACTATACTCGCCATCAAGCACTATAGGCTCAAAGTTGAAACTTGAAAGTATCCATGTTGCATAATATGGAAATTTTCAAGAAACTATCCCCTATGACTTCTTTTACCCATGTCACCTAAATCAACATTCTGGTCCATGCCCTTGAGATTCTAGTACACTATTTGAGCTTTTAAGACTAAGAAAAACCTCACTAGAAACACTGTTTATTCCTAGTTCCATGACACCTTATCTCTATCTTTTGTAGATGCCTAATCTGAAAGATTAAACAAGAAACAGTATGGGTCACCAAGATCACATAGTATAAACTATGTAGAATTGGTAAATCAGAACTACATATTATGTGATTTGTAGTGAATTTGTTTGTAAGTCACATGTAACTATTGAGAAAGATTACATTTCCACAAAAACAAGTAATCAATTACTTGACATAAGTTTAAATACTATGCTAACAAGAAAATAGGTCATATTTAGAGGTAATGATAAAAAACATACAACAAAAAGTTACAAGCATGAAGTATTCAGTTAAATCTAATTGATGTGTTTCACTAATAAGAACACTCCTATCAAATTAATGCCAGCAAGAATAAGAACTTCGTATTACCCTCTTCAGTGGTAGAATTGGTGCTACCACACCAGATAGCTTCCCTTATGCGAGGAGGAGCAAAAGCTGGTCCTTGAAGGAACGAAGAATTGTGCCCTAATGGAACCCCTAGGAGCGACGTTGAAGCTTTGACACCTCCCAAAGACCTTAAGAATTCTCCCTGGAAAAGAAGGGAAGATTCATTCAGTTCAGAAAGGCTGAAAAATACAGGAATGTGGCTTGAAAAAGCAATTAATTTAATAAAACATGCCAATAGTTGAGTGCTAATGTTTTGAATAAGCAGCAGAATGCAACCAACTTTACAAAGTAGGTGTATGGATGATCATCAGCTCCTTTGTTGAAGAATCAAATTCATGCAACTTACACCCAGAAAGATCACTAAACACAAGCAACATAAACAAGTGCATCTGTAGTTATCAGCAACATAGAATCTCAGTACAAACACCATGATTCTCTTTCACATATAATATAATAGAACCTACCACTAGTGTTTTTTATCCATATCCACATTTTACTATATTAGTCAACAAACATGAAGTTCATCTCAGCTTGCTTGCATTTGACGACTAACTCGCATGCTCAATTGCATTGCTGCCTAAAGCTTCAAGTAGGTAAAATAGATTAAACTGTTTTTTAAGTGCAAAAGCAGTCAAGTGCATCTGGCAAACATTGACCTCAACACCCATATGCTTCTCTCCACAAGTAATCAGCCTATGTATCCTATATACCTCATGAGGATGCCTAGATATATTTATACAATGATAACATGTTTGAAAGCATTTGAAGAAAAGATAAGTTAAACCGCTGACTTTTCTAATTATTATCTTTACTTTTAATATTCCACTTGTAACTTAACACATATGACAAATTTGATGATACCAACAATTACATTCAAATCCAACAGCAACCAGCTTTGAAAAAGTCTAATGCTTAACAACTCAAGTTGTTAGAGTATAAAATATATCGGGCACTCTCCTAACTAAACTTTTGGGGTTTCCGATAGCTTGATTTAAAATCACTAGTGTGGTATCAAAACAGAACATATATTTAAATCCTGTATTAATCCTCTCTTTATCTAAGCAGATCATATATTCAAATCTTGTACGTACCCTCCCTTAGTTTAATTAATATATGCACAACACTTTGGTTCAACTTGCGCGGATGCCAGATAAAATATATATTGGACCCTCTCCTACCAGTTTAGGGATCAGCGGACACCCGATTCAAACTTTTTATCACAAATACCAAAGGAACAAATAACGAGTTTGGCGAGCAAAACACTCGCAGGCGACATCTTTCACCCGTGGTCACCTTGAGTTTGGCCCTCTCACGGATCAGAGTGAGGGAAGCGTCAATGACGCGGTTCTGGCCATTCTCTATCAAGGCAGCGGGCACATTCGCGGCGCTCAGTTGCTTCAAGTAGTGCATCCACCTCGTTCCCTGGCTCATCTTTCTGCAAGCCATGAACAACAAACGCGCGCTTAAAATATGCACAGATAAACAAGAGAAAAAGCCTCGCCCCAAAGCTCAAAATCACAAGACCACAATCTACCGGCTTGGTAGCGACGATGAGGGAGGCAGTTGGGATGGGGCGAACCAATGAATCTGCTCCGGAGCGCTTGGATCAACACGCTGGAACAAACTTTGGATGTCTGAGACCAAGAACTAGAAAGAAAACAATGGAAATCAACTGGGAGCGCGTCGGGAAGCGTGAGTAGAGAAGGAGCGGCATCGGACGGGTACCTGCGAGGGCGGCGACGAGGCCCAATACGGATGTTCGTCAGGTTGCTTTCCCGATGTGGCCGAGTAGGATAAGGATGCGGCGAAATGTACCGGGAAATTGTCCGCGAGGACAGAAAAGGGCCGGGTTTGTTCCCAGAACCCGCCGCCCGTCTAAATCTGTCTTGGGATCCGATACAGATTTCGATAAGAAGAAATTGATACCCTTCCATTTATTACCAAATAATCTTCACACTTAGACTTTTTTTTTTCCAACTATTGATATTTAAATTGGATTTTAATACTCCTCAATCCAACTTAAAATATATTTAAATGAAACGTAAAGTATTCTAATAGGATTCGCGATCAACCCATATTCGAACAAAGCAGTGCCAGCTTATAGTTATTGACCCTTCCATCGCAAATTGCTATATATTTATATAGATGTAAATATAATTATAGAAAGAACCACTTAACACACAAATACAAAATAACGAAAGAATCAATTGACAACTATGTCGATATCAACACAGTTATCAACTACAAAAAAAATCACTCAACACAATTATAAAGAAAGCTTGACAGCTACATAAACACTTGCCGTCCTTCTCGTTGCCACTTTACTCATCCACATTACAATATTAAACTTTTTTACTTATTATTTTTATGTTTTCATCCATAAAACCAACAAAGCTTAGACTAAATAAAACTAGATGTTTCATTTTCATAACTATAAATATTTCTATATAAATTTTTTAAATCTAGAAACCTAGATGCTAAGAAGATCTAACTACAAATAAATAATCTATAATTAGTCTGAATCATTATCATAAAATTTAGAATTATAAGGACCTCAAAGGGCAATTAAAACTCTCAACAAAGCTACATTCATGACCACATCAAGCACTCATCTCCCAAATTGAATATTTGAGTCCCTTCAATCTTATCAGGAGCAACTACAGCAACCAATCAATTACATTAGAATTACTCACAGCACCCAACTACACTCAAAAAAAAAAAAAAAACCACAAACCTTCTTTTATTGATCATCTTTAGACGACGTACGCCTTTATTTAGGTCCAGCAAATTTCCCCATCATCTTTGCAATCACAGGAGCAACTTTGGGGTTTGATTGGTGTTTGGCAAAATTTGCAGGGTTCTTCATGACTGCACAACCGTCAACATGACAATTCACCAATTGGTTAGAATAAGAGACTCATGATAATTGATATCAATAGAAAACCACAATCGAACAGCTAAATATTGTGAGGAGAAAAGACTATACTTGCACCATTTGTTTATATGATATCATAAAGCAATCACAGATATATAACCTTCTTATACTTGTACTCTTCAACCAACATATAGATAGTGATTCCGTTATACAATGCAGCAGAAAAAACATTAAGTTAGCGCAAACATGTACTGTCTCAAATAAAGGTTGAAATTCACAATGTTCTATGTAAATGAGGTTCTTAAACTGTAAATCATCATAGTGATTGCTCTAAATTTCCATTCATCATAGTGATTGCTCTAAATTTCTATAAGTGTTCCCATAAGTCTTGACTATAGTGCAATAGTTGAGTACCAGTTAAAAAGTGACCTCAACGGAGTCTATGTTCAATGTTCTTTTCTTTTCTTTAATGGGCTTTCACTAGATGTTGCTGCTGACATGCACTGCTACACCCTCTGAAACAGTAGTCCCCGATGCCTACAGTATTAATAGGAACAATCCATCTAACCTCTAATAATTAGGCTTTTGACCCTCCATTAAAGATAAATAAATAAAACAATGCTGCCAAAAACATGGAAAGAAATTACAAAGAAGATAGCTTTAACAACACAAATTTAGCAATCTTTAGGGAAGAAGATGACATATAGGTAATGTTGCAAACAAAAATATACCATGGGAAATAGTTGCAGCTTGCAAAAGAGAATTACAAGATTACGGGACTACTTTTGTGCTTCATTATGGCCTTAGTTGTGCTGGACCAAGTTACAAATACCACTTTGATCAAGTTATAAATAAAAAATACTTCAGGGTGCCATATAAGCATTGCCCACCCCATTGGTTTTCCCACAAAAAAGGACATGCAAGTTCATCTACTATTCAGAACATACTCATGGACCTCAAAACACGAAATGTAATTTGTCGTTCATATGTGAAACTATCCTGAGAAGAGACAACACTGGTGAAACAACATAATAACTAAGATCCAAAAAAGATACATGGTGAATAAACATACCATCTTGAAGAGCAGCCATGATTTCTGGATCACTAAAGGCTGCCATTAGCTCAGGATCCTGTTCAACAAAGTAAAACAACCAACAAAATAATGTACATTATCATGTGATAGTGCAAATAAAACAAAATTGATCACATTCTTACATTCAGAATCTTGCTCATATCAATATTTCCAGGCACAGAACCAGGCATAGCACCAGGGAAACCTCCAGGCATTCCCCCAGGCGTACCTCCGGGGAATCCTCCAGGCATGCCTCCTGATGTTCTACTTGATGATTGTTCTTTCTTTTTACCCTTCTCATAAGCAGCCTGAAATAGACAAAAGTCGATGCCCACAGCATACTGTCACTTACCAAATTTGTTTGTTCAAACCAAATACCTGAGCCTCAGCTCGTCGATGCTGCCTCTCACGTTCGAGTTTCATTTCTTCTCGCTCTTTACGTAGTCGGTCATACTTCCTCTGATGTTCTTCAATCTTGTGTGCATTGGGTTCAACCTACACAAGACACTCTGCAGTTATATATTATTGGAGTTTTAGAAGTAGCATACAGTACATATATACCCATGAAATACTGTACCCTTTTTAGCACAGAACTTATCTCCTCATCATAATCCAACTTGGATGCCACATGCAAATCCTTGGCAGCTTCCTCCCATTTCCCAAGCATAGCTAAAGCAATGCCCCGACTTTTGTACCCTTTTGCAGAATCAGGGTTGATCTGTGAGAAATACCAAACCCCAGATAGATCAAACAAAAACATAGCTGGGATGATTTTTGAGGATCTGGTTTAAATTGAAAACTAGAGCCTAGAGCCATGCTTTCATGTGTCATTTATTTGCAAATTCAATGTGAATAAATAAAATTTAGTGAACTATCAAATGTATACATTTATCATATGCACATGTAACTTTGTGGAACTAGCTCAAAAGAAAAATGATAATTCATCTAATTATCCGACAAAATGCAATTCTTAAGTAAAAAGAGCATACACAGTGCACAAGGGGTCGTGCCAATGTGGGCATGGGAGGGTCATTGTACACTGCTTTCCCTCTAAATATAAAGAGATTATTTTCGTGACTCGAACTCTGATCACCAAGGAGCAACTTACCGTTGTATCAACGCTCGCCCTCAAAATGCAATTATCAAACAAACCTAAAATTTGATTGCCTTCCATATGTGACAGCTTCCAGAAAGGAAAAATATGATCCTATTTTCTATTATCTCGGTGGACAGCACATGACTAATATAAGACAAAGGAAAATAATGGATATCCAACATTCCTCAATCATGAATGACATGAAAGAAGCATCTGATGGGGTGTCCAGCAGAAACGTATGAAAGGCAAGCATGCACGTAGATGATATCAAGAGCCGAAGACTTAAACAGTTAAGAGAAATTTTGGCACATTTGCCTAAAACATACAATAAAGTCCAACACATATCCCAGGCTGACACCAATTCAGATCTTCTATGGGAAGACACATAGGATGAGTGACCCATGTGATCGGCAATATGGTGCTAACCGTAATGCCAAATAGTTTAAGTGACTCCTCATGTTGGAGTAAAGTCCGACAATCTTGCAAATTTTTTCTCATGGTTTAACTCCCCACTTAATCCCAACTATTACCAAAACCCTCTATACAAGACTCAAGTTACGTTGTCTTAAAGCTCTCTGAAGTCTGAACACTTAGAATCCTACATCACCTTTTTCCCAAGTTACCAATTTACGCATGGACTTTTGGCAGGCATATTCCCTTACGTAGTTTTTGTAGGTTCATCTGCTGAACCTAATCAACTCCCGACATTAAGCTTGCGAGAGGCTTTAACATGAACCAAGGTTGGTTCCAAATCTCTGACATTTCAGACCATCAAATTCTACTTTAACCTAATTAAATCACAAAATAGGTGTCAATTTCTTGTAAAAAGATTACCATGTTTTGTTGTACCTCAAAGATTTCATCACGAATGCATAAAAAAATAGAAAATAAATTATTATACAGGAGTAATTAGTAGCAAAATATATGAAATAATATCTTTTGGCACAGATAAACAGAAGTGAAGATAATAGAAGCTTATTATGAATCGTGCAAAAACACATTTCTATTTAGAGAAAATGGTGAGTTGGTGGCCAACATGCTATATCAACAAAGAGAAATCCATGCATGATTAAACTTATTTTTTGTTACGTATAGTTTAACTAATGTTTGTTGTGCAGAATAAATTTGTGGTTTTTATATTTCACCTTACTAATAATTTTACTTGGAAAAAATTTGGTGCAAATGCCTGGGGCTTTACTTAAGCCTACCATCTCCATCTAAGAGGATGCATGATGGAATGTTGGATAAAATGTGATCCATCCCATCCATTAAGCTTGTAAATATTCTTCATGAGGTAGATGCTTCACTTTGGAATACTGAGAACATTCTCAGTGAACTATTTTAGCTCTATTTTTGGCTGGAAAAGATTTGATTATATATCAGTGGATTCTCCGGCATTATTGATTCAGCCAAACAATTGACAGAGTAAAATATTTTTAAATGGACAAAGCATTCATTTCCCATTGATTGACATTTATTCCGAATAAAGCACAAAATTTCGAGTAAATAACCTCACTACAGATCCAATAAGCTAATCGTACCTTTCGTCATGTGTATATATGTTGTACATAGATAAAAGATAAATTATAATTACATAGTCCTAACCTCAGTTCCAGAATCGGTTGTTACTGTTCCATTGAATTTGGAACCAGAATAGGACCAAGTCCATGCGGTTCCGGTTCCGATTCCAATGGTTCGGACTCCAAACCCGAACCACCTATTGTCCTTGATCCAAGTGTTCCTTTTTCAAATCAAGGCCCATGTGTATGGGATTGAGATGTCATAATATTTTTATGACTCTACAGTATAATCAAGCATTTGGAGAAATGGTAATATTTGATAGTCCTAACCTCAGTTCCAGAATCGGTTGTTACTGTTCCATTGAATTTGGAACCAGAATAGGACCAAGTCCATGCGGTTCCGGTTCCGATTCCAATGGTTCGGACTCCAAACCCGAACCACCTATTGTCCTTGATCCAAGTGTTCCTTTTTCAAATCAAGGCCCATGTGTATGGGATTGAGATGTCATAATTTTTTTATGACTCTACAGTATAATCAAGCATTTGGAGAAATGGTAATATTTGAAGCAGTCAGAAATATGAATATTAAACTACCTCTAATGCAGCAGTTGCATCACGAATTGCAGCATTAGGTTTCTTCATCCTGATATACACGGATGCTGCAGGGATTGAACAATGTACCAGATAATCTTTTTTTTTTCAAAAAAAAGTTGCTAGTAAAGGTGATGTACAAGTGAGAACATGGATTTACACTTACCTCTAGTAGCATACATGATCGCAGATTTTGGGTTCAATAATATTGCGTCTGTCAGATGCTCAATTGCCTCCTCAAATCTGCCTATATTGCACAAAACAAGTTGTAGCTAATGAAAACCTGCCTTTGATATATTAAATGATTTAAAACTCGCAATACCTTCTGAAATTGCCTCCATAGCTCTCCCCTTGGCCTCTTGAGAAGCTTCACGATTTTCATCTGTGACGTCAACAGATGGATCTCCCATCTATAAAAGCCAGAAGAATTTAAAATGCATCCACCTAAAAGAACATACTAATAAGCAACAAATAAAATATTAAATTAGACTTACCTTTTGAGGAGGATCATTATCAGCGTCTATGATATCTCCTTCCAGCTCAATGTCAGATTCAATAATTTCATCATCAGATTCATGATCTACAGTATGATCAACCCAATCAAGATCCTCATCTATTTCCTCCACCATTGGGCTTTTCTGCAATTAATACATCATCAAAACATGAGTTCCAGAATTTCTGATGCCCACCAAAAGGTGAAGAGAACAATAAAAAACCATAATAATAATAATAACTCAAACCATTTCATGTTTATTAATGGTCTATGAGCCAGTGTAACCAAAAAAGAAGAAAGACATTTATACAGCAATACAACTTCCCAAATAAAGATCCTAAAACACATCTGCATGCATCTGGGCACCACTTATAAACACATGCATGCAGGCATACACTAACATTTGATGTTTAAATCGTCTCCATAGTCATATAAAAGTAAATTAAAGCAATTTTATCTTGCACACATGCAACCCATGTAGTCCTACCTCACACCTAAGCCGCCACCTACCTTCAAACATCATCCATCTAAGTACTTGTTGGGGCATGGTCCATGTGGAATTCAAGCTAAATCATTACAAATACAGTTTTATAGTTCATAGTGTGTATGCCACGTAGGGATCTACTATTCCTTATGGTGAATCTTTGGACCTACAATAACATGCATTAGGTATGCTAACATGACAAGAACCTCTGGGCATTCTTACAAGTGGCATCACACCACTAACTTTTGTGGTTTTGTAAATGGCACTTGATCAATGAATCTTAGTTTTTAACAAAAGAAGAACCACGCATTAGGTACGATGACAACGATGTGATGCATCATAGAACCTTCAAGCATTTGCGTTACATGTTTGACCAGATAAGTATGTCAGAAATTGAAGCAGCGAATGCTCAATGATTCCAAGCAACATAATCTCAATCAACTTGCACAAAAAGCAGCGTCAAGACGCTGAGGTGCCTCCAGATCAGAAGCCTATACCCATTCCAACAGAAATCAAACAACGGAATAATCTCAAACGGGCACGCATCGAAATGAAGAGCAGATAAACGGAAAGACAACAGGATTTAACACGATACCGCATCCCGTGCCCGAGGCGACGCACCGGTCTTGTAAGCCGCCGGCGGAAGCTTTGCCTCCAAACTAAATGCGGACAAGAAGATAAGATGAGCGCCGTCGATTCAGACAAAAACCACCACAGGTCCCATAAATCGGAAGAACCGACTCAAGAATCGACGCTAGGGAACGACGAAATGTTTACCTCTCGAGGTAGTCGCGGAAGAAGGAGATGGCAGGGTCTGCGAGGACGGCCGGGTTCCTCTTGCACCGCTCCACGAACAGCCTCAACTCCTTCACTTTAGCCGCGTCCATTTCCACAAGAGATCGGAGAATAGTAGGAATCGAGGAGGAAATGGCAGATCGGAGACTTTTTTAAGGGTTTTAGCGTGTGCCGGAGGCTTCCAGCAGCTTCCGGGTATGATGCCTTCGGGCTGCTTCGGCATCTGCCAATTACATCCGATTAGTTGTATAGGTTTCCGGATCTTACTAGTTATCTGGAGATCCGCAATCGTTTTTTCCTTTTATTGTTGCAGAAAAGAGGACATTTTTTATATTGCTTCACAGTACGTATAAAAAAGAACTTTGGACATCACAGCTTAACAAAATATCATGCAAAAAAAAAAAAAAAAAAAAACTTAAAAGGATATATTATTCATCCAACACATAATCATCGTATGAAAGAAAAAGATTTACATTGGTATTTACTTATCTGCCCATATAGATAAGAGTCTAAGATAAACCATTTGGGACTGTCTCTCCCCTAACGCTTATGTAGACAAAACGTAAGAGAGGGGCATTGGAGCAGTTACAAGTTGTCCCCTCTAAGATTAGGTATAAAAACTAATCCCCGATAGGATGTTGTGAGGCTCTCTTCCAAAAAATAATCGACACCCACTAAGTCTTCGGCAACTAACTGAGCGTTGAAGGGACTAGGTCAGGAAAATTTTTCCAGCATCAATCTTAGTGTTGGTGGTGCCGCAGGAGCTCGACGCTTCCACCTCAAAGCTACCTCGAAGTCGCCTTATACACTCCTACGCCCTTAGGTTTGGATCACGTCACGTTAATGATGATTTTTCCTAATATTTTGGTGCTAGAAGGAGAGACTAATGTCACAGGAATGTCCACCCGTTGATCCTCCCAACGAACGCTCCAACGAGGAGGCCCTATCTCTGACCCATATACTTTTACTCAATGAGGGCAACTGCCATCCTTCTTACATATTGATGCATCCACTTTAGCACAAGTACTGGTGTGATACTAGCGTTTGTTGAATGACTCGGGTTTTTTGCCCCTAGGAACAAGCTCGAGCTACTTGCTTGTTCCTACCGAGGTGTTCATGAACCTCACCTAGCATGTGCAAATGCTAACGGGATGATGCAGAATATTGCTTCGCTTCTACCCCAACTAGCCCAAGAAGCAACACCATCATTTAGACTGCAATTAGTACCTCAACCACCACTAGCTTTAGTGTCCATTAGGTCTCTTGCTTGATGTGGTGCCAGCATATCAGGATCACCCAAGGCCTATAGAACTGTCGACCGAGGGAGTGCCCTACTCCCCAACCATGGAATATAACACATCATCGCACCATCATCCACCTCACCACAAATCTGAGACCCATTCAGCTCACCATGTCTGACTCCCTAAAGATTCAACTACAACAAATGGACAAACGCTTAAAAGAAATATGGTGAGAGTTCCGACAATTCAGAAAAGAAAGTTTGCTCGATCACACCTTGGGTCGATCCTCATTTACTCAAAACATCCAGGAGGAGTCATTCCCAATGAACTTCCACCTCTCATCACTAGAGACTTTTGATGACAGTACTAACCCAATAGAGCATATTATCACCTTCCACGCTCATATGTCATTGTATGGCACCTCGGACACCCTGATGTGTCATGCCTTCCCAACAACATTAAAAAGGCCTGGCACAGGATAGTACACTCGCTTGAAACCGCTCTCAGTCATCTCCTTTGCTTAGCTCATAAAGGAGTTCGAGTTCTTTTTCCTTAGGATTGTGCGCCACGAGGCCATCAGAGGCCATGCTTCTTAGACTCAAGTAAGGGGAGGAAGAAACACTCTGATTTTGTCGCTTGATTCACTAACGAGATCTGAGGCATTCAGGAAGCTCATCCCTTGCTCATAATAAAGGCATTCATGATGAGGCTCAAGCCCTCTCACTTTTCTGATCGTTAGTGGAGAGGCCACCGATGATGGTGCCTAAGGTGCTCTAAAGGGCCAACCAATACATTACCATAGAGGCAATAGTCTCAAGTAAGCACGAGAAGATGTGCAAAGAGACGAGACAAGAGTGAGTACCATTAACCGCGACCCCGAGGTCACCATGGTGACGAAGAAAAGATCAATTGGAGTCGCCTCACCTAAGGTCTGAGTTGACTCCCTTGAACATGACTAGAACTAAATTCATTGTATAGATAAAGAAAAAAGGGCTATTGAAAAACCCTCAATTGATGAGGGCACCATCGAAGAGAAGGAATAAATCCAAGTTCTATTGCTTCCACTATGATTATGGCCATGACACGAAAGACTATCGTGATTTGAAGGAGCAAATCAAAGAGCTCATTCATTTGGGTCACCTCGGGAGGTTCCTCCAAAGGCGCCAAGAACCTTTGCCCCAACCTCAGGTGCTAGTGGAGAGGTAGATCAATGTCATCATCGGTGGACCTACCTTAGGAGGAGATAGCTCCTCGGGTTGCAAAGCCTATGCTCGAGCTACCATCGAGTAGTGCTCGAGGTCCAAAGACGACTCAAAAATAACATTCAAAGAAAAAGAGATATAGTACCTCAACTCAACCCATGACGATGCCTTGGAGCTCTCCATGAGAATGATTAAGGCTCACTTGAAGAAGGTCATGATTGGCATAGATAGCTCTATCGGTATCCTCTACATTGATACTTTTCAAAAGCTTGGGCTCTTAGCTAATGATCTCACCTTTGTGACTTTTTCACCGATGGGATTCACTGGTGATGGTGTCATGAGTACCATGGACTGAGTCAACATGATTGGTCCACTGTCGAGGGTGTAGGCTCATCCAGGTGCCTCTTCCTGGTTGATGTGGGAGACTTGGTGGGGTGAGATCGTGTAGGTGGCCCAATCAAAAGCCATTATATTGGTGAGAACCAGATTCGAGGGGTAGATTGGGATCCTCCTAGTTGCAAGATTCCTCCTCCTCTGAGGGTTGGGTTATCCGACGCTCCTACATGACATGTCGGTGTTAGGGGTTGCCCGACATGGCCCCTCGATGCTTAAGTTAGTGCAGGGGAGAAGGCATCAATATAAGTTGTATGATTGAGTCAGTGAGTAATGAGAGTCCCCCCGTCAGCATGAGCTGATGGGTTCCTTTTATACTTGATCCCTGGGCCTTCTTGATGATTGGCATATGATAAGATCATGTTAACCACCTAACCATTCTAGTCTCTGATCTTGATAAGGTAAGATGATTATTATCGATCATTAGGATGCACTAAGGTGCCCTTTCGAGGCATATGACTTGGAGCTCTGCTGAGGTGTCGGCCTCTATGGCAGACGAGCTAGCATGAGAAAAAATTATCCATATTAACTGTCGACTCCATCTCGCCTCTCGAGACTATAAGCTTGCACATCACATTTAGGGATGAACCATACTCCAAAACAATGATGACCAAATTCATGATGGTCAAAATCCTCTCATCATATAACATGATCATAGGTCGACCTATACTCAATAAGACCTACCATATAGTGATGCTACCCGAGGGTCGACATTGGAGAATTTAGAAGTAACCCGAGGGAGTTACACCGATGCTATCTAGCGACAATCTCCCTACCAAAAAATGCTAAGCCCGAGGCATCACCAATGGACCCCCAGGATTTTTTTCAAGTCCATCCCACATCCGAAGCTGATGGAGTCGTTGATCGAGGCACACTTGGACAAGGCCCATCCCGAGTAGGTCATCAAGGTCGGGGCAACACTTTTTAAGAAGCAGGTACAATTGATCAATTTTCTTAGGGAGAACAGAAAGATGTTTGCATGGTCATCGATTGACATGCAGGAAATCACCCCAGACGTGGCCTAACACCACTTGAACATCTCTCTCGATGTTCAACCGGTAAAGCAAAAGCCTTACAAATTTGCTCCAGATCGCTAGAAGATGATTAACAATGAAATAAAAAAGCTGTTAGGAGCAGAGTTTATTATCAAAGTGTAATAACCCCAGTGGCTTGCTAATGTTGAATTGGATAAAAAGTCTAACAAAAATTAGATATATATTGATCTCCATACGGCATGTCTGAACAATAGTTATCCTCTCTCCCACATTGATCGACTGGTTGATGATACCTCAGGCCACGAGCTCCTCACCTTCATGGATGCACTCTTAGAATATAATCAAATACGGATGACACTATAGGATTGAGAACACGACCCCTTTATCATAGACCAAGGCATATATTGCTATCGAGTGAAACCACTAGTATTAAATCCTATATTATTATGATGAAATTAGTTGATGAGTTTATTTGACTAATATGATTTTAAGATAAATGACGTAAGAAATGCTTTGATCACAAGCTTGGATCACCGAAGGGCAACTATCAAGAAGGAGAGTTGGATGTTGTGTTGAAAAATTAGACATCGAGTCAAAGGATTAGTTTACATGTTGAAGATCGAACTTTGTGCTATAGGTTGGGGTATCATGCCGGAATGATTGGATATTTCGTCGGAAGATTGGATGTCATGGGAAAGTCAATATGTTGATGGAAGGGTGATATATCAAAGGAAAAGATGATGTGTCAGAGGTTTAAATAAAGTGTTGGAAGATTAGATAACATGTTGGAAGAGCGTACGTGTCGAAAATTTTATAAATATGTCAGATATGTGGTTGATTTGTTAAAGTTTTGATCGAGGTTATTTTGAGTCAATTTGAGTTGGTATTGGATCGAAATAATATCAACTTATCAAGAAAGTCATTAGGCTTGAAGCTGACATAATTTAGGCTTGTTAGAAGGCCAAATTGGCGGGCTCAGGCAATAGTACCACCTAAGTCAGCCAACAAGCACTGTTTATGTTTATCAAGCTTTCTGGTGGTGGTACCGCCTATGACAACGATAGTACCATCCAAAATTTAAGTTTATGATGATAGAACCACTAGAGTCCAAAATTACAATGTCAAAAGTTATTGGGATAGTACCGCCTAGTGTTAGGGGTAATATTGCTCATACCCTAAAATTTTAAAGATTTAATTTTTTTTGCTCTATTTTTAAAACCTTTTAGAGCTCGTAAATATTATACTCGGGCTTGGTTGATAGAGCATCCATTCCTAAGTTTATAAATTATTATAGTTCTCTCTTTGAGCATTATTTGATTATCTTCTTCTCTCTTGAGTTTAGTTGTGATAATAAATTATAGGAGGTGAGAGATCTCTTATAAAAGAGTGAATGTGAAGATTCTTTCATAAGCCTATAAAAAAGAGAACTATAACAATGGTAGTTGATCTTTACGTATTAGAAAGAAGATCGATAGTGAAAGTTGATGACCTCGAGAGAATAGGAATCATGAGTAAAAGTTGGCCAAGGAGACCGAACCACTTTAAATCAATTTGCATTCCTTCTTTTGCTTATAACTTTTGTTTATGATTGTTTACTTATTATTATTCATTTTACTTGCAAACCTCACTCACAGTCAATATTTGATTAATCATATTTTCGATAAAGATTTTATGATCAAGCTTTAATATCAGTTAAAAAATTTCTAGAGCACTAATTCACCCCCTAGTGCCATTAAGATCCTAACAATTTGGACTTAAAAATATGAGTACAACATACCAAAAAATGGTTAACAAGATATTGAAGTACCAGATCAGGAAGAACATCGAGGTATATATAGACAATATGATAGTCAAATGTAGGACGACAGACTCACATCTAGCGGAATTGGTTGAGACATTTTAAGTTCTGAAGAGGTTCAACATGCCCTCAACCTATCTGAGTAAGCTTTTGGAGTTAACTTGGGAAAATTCCTCATATTCATTATTCATTAGAGAGAAATAGATGTAAACACCGAGAAGGTGTGAGCTATATAGAGATATGTTCACCTCGATCAGCAAAGGAAATACAACAATTAACAGGATGAATAGCGACAGTTAGTTGATATCTATCTTAATTCAGTGACAAGTGCATACCCACCACCTCTCCTAGTTGCCACAACTCTCCTTCACTTTGGGTAAAACTCTATGCTTCTATCTTGCTACCATCGAGCAGGTTGTCAGCTCGGTGTTGGTGCAAGACGACTTAGGAACCTATAAACTCATTTATTCAATTAACTATATCTTGAACGAACTCAAGGAACGATATCCTCCTATTGAGAGCTAGCATTTGTGCTAGTTCTACTAGCAAGGAAGCTCCATCTCTATTTCCAATCATACGTCATACATGTGATCATTGACCAAACCCTCAGACAATCCTTTTTCGATTTGACATATTAGGGTGACTATTGATATGGTCAGCAGACTTGGGCGAGTTCAACATCTGGTATATGTCGAGGACTACCATTAAGGCTTAATCGTTGGTAGATTTTAT
This sequence comes from Ensete ventricosum, assembly GCA_029747655.1. NCBI lineage: Eukaryota > Viridiplantae > Streptophyta > Magnoliopsida > Zingiberales > Musaceae > Ensete > Ensete ventricosum. The sequence goes on from JAQQAF010000002.1 coordinate 47,888,031, forward strand.
CTTGTAACTAACTCTCTTATCCGAGGCTGAGGTTAACAATCACACCCTCTTGACATGGACTATGTTCATGGATGGTTCCGCTACCTTAAAAAGGGGCGACACCCAACTTGTCCTGAAGCATACGAATAAGTAGGTGTATGAACAAGATCTTTGATTCAAATTCAAAATCTCCAACAATAAGGTCGAATATGAAGCGCTCCTCTCAAGGCTTCGACTTGCCCAAGAGCTCCAAGTCCAAGACTTAATGGTGTTCAATGACTCAATTGACTATGAGCTAGGTGGAGGGGATCCATGAGGCTCAAGATGTGACCATGATAAAGTATCTCACTGAGGTTCGAAGATTAACTTATAGCTTCTCCTGACTCAATGTGTCATGGGTCCCTTGTGTAGAAAATGTCTAGGTTGATGCCCTCGCTAGGATAGCCTCCACCCAAGCTTTGGGGGACGATTGGCCATTGGTCAAGATGCTACCAACAGGAACCATTAAAAAACATAAGGTGTTCGCATGGTCGGGGAGGAGCCGAGATGGACAGACGAGATCCTACACTACAAAAGAGATGGGATGCTCTCGACTGACCCTAAGGTGGCTTGAAGAGTCGAGCATCACCAAGCATGGTATAACATAATTAATGATCGCTTGTATTGCAGGTCCTTCAACCAACTATTCCTTTGATGTTTGATACCCCAAGAGGGCTAGAGGGTACTCATCGAGGTGCATGAAGGCATTTGCAGGGAACATGTAGGTGGGTGAACTCAAGCATTCAAAGTGCTTCGATAAGGATTATGTTGGCCATCATTGTGCAAGGCACAATCGCCTACAACCTGGAGGTGCCACAGGTGTCAGAAATTTTGCTCATATACAACACCAATCGGCACTCCTTCTAAGCCTGATCGACTATGCATGACCTTTCACTCAGTGGAGCATGGGCCAAGCTTTACGACTAAGGATTCTATCCTTGAAGGGTTGGACTAGGGACCTAATGCTCCAAAAAATCCAGATTAGTGACCCAACCAAATCCCGAGGGAAGCTGGCGCCATCCTATTGAGTCATTGAAATCATCCAAGATGGAACATACTACCTCTAAACAACATAGGGTATGGCGTTGCCAAGAATGTGGCACATTGCAAACTTGAATAAGTTCTACCAGTAAGGCCTCCCTCATGAGCAAACTGGGGAGGATGATGCCCAAGCATCAGATGCTGGTCTGCCAAGCTTAGGGTGTCGACTATAGGGTGTATCTTAAAAATGCCAATTGCAAATTAAAAAAAGTGTTACTCCTAAAAGGATTATATCAACCAAGTTGGGCTTCTACATCTAAGATGAAGCTCTAGCCTATCAAAATAGAGCATCAAGGGGACAAATATAAGGAACAAGTCAGGCAGACCGACCTAATAACCAAAAAGGAGATCAAATTGGAGATGACAACTCAGGCGATAGGACGAGCGACGAGTCAGAGCTATCATCGAAGGGCATCCTGGTCAGTATCAAGACATTCTGGTCATTGGGATAGTCCATGAATGGATTCTTCTCAAGCTTCAGCCTATGGTACCTTGCTTTGAAACGAGCCAAGGAGATTTGGCACATAAACTAGTATGAGGTGACCCTCATTCTCTTTAGACCCTTCTTGAACCTGACGGATGCCTTATAATTGGCAATCGCTTCCTCGCAACACTCTGGTATATGATGTCTCTCGACCTTCGGTGCTTCCCTTGACTTGTGAGCATCCTCATTGGCAATTCTAATCTCCTCGGTGAGCTCTGAGTTACACATCCTCATCTAGTCTAACTTCTGTGTGAGTCACACCAATTCATCCTCCATGGCTTGATTGTTGCCTCGAACCTCTTTCAGTTGTTTGGGGAGGCCAGCTAGGCGTTGCTTGGCATCCTTTAGTTGATGCACCAACTCGGTCGCTTGAGACTTTGCCTTGACGACAATAAAAGGGGCTCCTCCCCTCTTCTTCAGCTCCTCAATTTTTGCTGATAGATCATTAATTATGAGTGACTATTGGTGAATGATTACACTAGTGTCCCGAACATGATCAATGAGAGCCCTCACATAATGGTGGTGTTGCAAATCAAAAATGGATGTTAGCAAGGTAAAACATAAGGGGCTAGCCACAACCTAACTTGCCACCACTTCATTGCGATAGCATGTATCAATTAGAACCTTTGAGGGGAAGTAATAGATCTGCTTCGCCATCTTCGGACATAGTGACCCGCGATAGTACTGCTCTGTAGTCACGCCCTCACCCCACACCTTCTGTATTTCCTTCAAGCCTTCTCATCTGGGCTGCAACGGTGTATCTGGGGTCGAGTCTAATAGATCAACCATTTGTAAAGTCGTGAAGGGCAAGGGCTTCCCCGTACATAGGTCTAACATCGACCGTAGCATGCTCTTGTTTTTCCTAGAGGAAGACCTAGAACTATGAACTTTGGGGGACATGGGTGCTGCAAAGGGGGAGGCTCCCTCTCTTGGGTTTGATCCTCGAGTGCATCATCCCTTTTGAGGGAGCAGGACCTTCCTTGCAATGACTTTAATACTTTTACCTTGACTTATCAGCATTATCATGATGATTAAACCATGGTGGGTCTAGTGCTCGTCATGCACTATGAGGAACCAAGCACCTTCCTCTTCAAGGAATATAGATCCATGCTATAAAAGATCCAAATTACAAGGCTAGGGACTAAAAAGAAGTGCAGTGAAGTAATGAAAGGCTTAGGTTGTACACCCATGATCCGAACTAAGACCCGCTTCAATCAGTCAGTCCTCGTTCATCTTTCGAACTGCCTTAGAGAAAGAGAGTATGTCCCTTAGTTGAAGCACTTGATCCACCTTGTCGTTCGATAAGAATGGAGGTCTGTTGTTAATGCAATGTGCCTACCAGGCGATGTTGAATCCCTAGTCTCGACTTGATCTCATAAGGAAGAAGCGCTCCTTCCATCTTTTGTGGTTTGAAGGGGCACCACTAACCTTGAAACCTCCTCAAGCAACTAGGTAATAGCCACTTCTCCCCTTGCACAACAAAAGCCAAGTGGCGAAAAGGGTGCGAGTCGAAATAATATCAACATATTGGCATTCTCCAATGAACACTATTAAATAGTGCCATGAGTTGAGCATCATTTGAAAAGGCAATATCCCCCATCATTGGAAGCATGATACTATCATTAAGTAGAGGGAAAGATGGAGTCTCGTCTGGAGGGCATCGCAAGACAAGTAGAAAGACCCAAGCATGGATTCAAAGGGGTGTTGATCGAGTTAATGGACTTGCAAGTCAAACTTGATCAAAATACAATATGTAGTTGGCAAGTGATCCAGGAGAAGCGCACTCATCGCTAAGTTGTAGTCATAAGAATTTTTCACAAATTCCAAGTCCTGAAGAACCTTCATGTTGAAAGGAGAAGCCTCCTTTTATGAAACGAGGACGTGACTTATTCTGCATTTGGATTGTCCAAAGACGAAGCATAGATCTCAATTAATTGGCACCTAGAGGCTCGGGAGAAACTTATATGAGAAAAGAAAGACGTCTCGACTTATGACGGAAGAGTAGGATGATTAACACTAAGATTGGGGACTCGAAGACCGATCCACCCTATCGAGAATCAGTGCGAGCTACATAATGCTCCTGAGAAGGTCTTGGAGACAAGGCTGAAAGCTTCCAGAGAGGTTTTAAGGATTGAAAGAATGAATCTCACCATATAAGGTGGGAATGAATGAATCTCATGTGGCAGGGGCGGGGGGGGTGGGGGAGGGATGTGGGGGGTGTGGTTGGGGGTGGGGAAGACGATTTATAAGGAGGATGTCAGCCTCTCTCTTCTTCCGATTAAGACAAGTGTCCCTTCGATGGAATTCCCAAGAGACATCGCTAGCAAAAAGATCTAAAATCTACTACGATGGAGGAAGAGGGAGGACTCGAAGCCCACCATGACGGGAGGATCCAAAAACCATAATAGCGGAGGAAGGACTTGAAGCCCACCATAGCGAAAGGTGGACACGAAACCTGCCATGGAGGAGGAAGGACTCAAAACCCACCACGACGAAAATATGACTCGTAATATGCCATAATAGAGGAAGGACTCTCACCTCGGTGGAAGGATTTAAAATTCGTCATGGTGGAGGAAGGACTCGAAGCATGTTATGATGAAGGAGGACTTGAAATCTGTCATGATGGAGGAAGGACTTGAAATCCACTACGGTATAAGCACAATCCAAATGTGTCCGAGGCATATGAGTTGAGAAAATACAACCCACGCTAAGAGAAATCCACCACGATAGATCACAATCCAAAATATTCTCGAGATGCATAAGTTAGAAAGCCTAACCTATGCCAAAATAAATATGCAATGATGGAGGCATAGGCCAAAGTGTGCCCAATATGCATGAGTCGAGAAAGCTCAACCCGCAATAAGAGAAATCTACTACGATGAAAACCAAGGGAAAATATGTCCGAGGTGCATGAGTCAAAAAACCATATCTCGCACAAGAAGAAATCTGTCATAGTAGAGGAACATACCAAAATGTACCCATGATAGACGAGTCAAAAATGTCTAAACCACACTAAGAGAAATCCGTTATGATGGAAGCCCAGGGTAAAATGTGCTTGAGATGTGTAAGTCGGAAAAGCTAGACCCATGTTAAAAGAAATTCATTACAATGGAAGCACATGTTAAAATGTGCCCAAGATGCGTAAGTCAATAAAACGTGACCCGTGTGAGAAGAAATTTGCCAAGACGTAGGCACATGCCAAAATGTGCCCGAGACACATGAGTCGGGAAAACCTGACTCGCATGAGAAGAAACCTGTCACGACGAAGACATGATCCATATGTGCCTGAGGCGTGTGAGTCGGGAAAACCTGATTAGCACCAAAAGAAATCTGCCACGATGGAAGCACAAGCCAAAATGTGTCGAGACGTGTGAGTTAGGAAAGCCTGACTCGCGTTAAAAAAAATCTGCTATGACGGGGGCACAGGGCAAAATATGCTCGAGATGTGTGAGTTGAGAAAATCCATCATACGCGAGAAGAAATCTATCATGATGGAGGTATAGGCCAAAATATGTCTGAGACGCATGAGTCACAAAAACCCGACTAGCGCTAAGAGAAATCCACTACAACAAAGACATGTGCCAAAATGTTCCTGAGACACATGAATCGAGAAAACCCAACCTACGTGAGAAGAAACCTCTCACGACGGAGGCACAAACCAAATGTGCTTGAGACACATAAGTCGAACCCAACCTACATGAGAAGAAATTCCCCATGATTGAGGCACGATTCAAATGCACTCGAGTTATATAAATTTGAAAAACTCTAGCCATGCCAAGAGAAATTAGCTACAACAAAAGTCCAAGGCAAATTTTGCCTGAGACGTGTGAGTCGGGAAAGCCCGTCCTACGTGAGAATAAGACGGAGGCACAAGCTAAAATGTGCTCGAGACGTGAATTGAGAAAGCCCGACATATGCTAAGAAAAATATACTACCGCGAAAGCCCAGGACAAAATGTGTGCGAGGCGTATGAGTCGGGAAAACCCATCATGTGTGAGAATAAATCATCCACGATAGAGACGTAAGGTGAGATGTGCTCAAGACATGTAAGCCGAATAAAATTTTTTTGACATCGATTTTAGTGCAAGTGACCCATCGGAAGCTCGAGGCTTCTACCTCGAAGCCACCTCAAAACCGTCTCGAACACTCATGCACGAGGATTTCTCCTAATAGGTTTCAGTAAATAAATTTAATAAAAAAATTTATGTACAGATATAGATCTTATATTAATTATATATATATATATATATTATGTACTTTAAATTAATTTTTTTTTCTTTTCAAAATAAGCAGAACCCGCACGCCTGTTCGCAACAACCGTCGTGGTGTTAATTACAACAGAAACCGGCATGTATGCTCTGCTTGCTTCCTCCACCACCGCCACCACTCTCACAGAACCAACCTCCTGCAAGAAGAAGAGCACGAGGAGGCGGAGAAATAACCTCCTCCCCAGCCGACACCCGCGCCAACGGCCTCAAACCACCATCACCAGCCACAGATCACCGCCACCCACTCCCCTCCTCCTCTCCCTCCCTGCAGCTCCCACCACCGTCACCCGAGCCGAAGCCCTCGACCGCGTCCTCGACGACCTCGAGACCGCCCTCGCCCGCGGCGTCCCTCTCGACCCCTCCCTCTTCTGCTCCCTCCTCGAGACATGCGCCCAAATGCGCTCCCTCCGCAACGGCGCGCGCCTCCGCCGCCTCATCCCAGGCGCCCTCCTCCGCCGCAGTGCCGCCCTCTCCTCCAAGCTCCTCCGTCTTTACGCCGCTTGCGGCCAAGTAGAAGAAGCACACGGCATATTCGATGAAATGCCGCAACGAAGCAAGACCGACGCGTTTCCTTGGAACTCGCTTATTTCGGGGTACACCGACCTGGGGCTCCACGAGGATGCGATGGCTCTATACTATCAGATGGAGGAAGAGGGCGTTGAGGCCGACGAGTACACCTTCCCCCGGGTTTTGAAGGCGTGCGCTGGAATCCGGTCGGTTCGCAACGGCGAGGCCGTCCACCGCCATGCAGTTCGCTCCGGATTCGGCAGCGACGTCTTCGTGCTCAACGCGCTCGTCGACATGTACTCCAAGTGCGGCGACATCCTGAAAGCGCGCAAAGCGTTCGACAATATAACCGAGCGGGACGCGGTGTCCTGGAATTCGATGCTGATGGGTTACATCCGGCATGGGCTTCTGCTGGAGGCGCTGAAACTTTTCAGAGGAATGGTTCGAGCTGAGATGGAACCTGACCCCATTACCATCTCGGCTATGTTATCAGGGCTCACCGGGACGAAGAAGCTCGGGCTTCAGATTCACGGCTGGGTCATCCGCCGGGGGCTCGAGTGGGATCTATCGGTCGCGAACTCTCTGATCACACTGTACTCGGAGCAGAACAGACCGGAGCTTGCGCGGTTGGTGTTCGAGTCGATGCCGGAGAGGGATTTGGTGTCCTGGAACGCCATCATCAGCGCGCACCGCAGGGACCATCGCGTGCTCGCTATGTTTCGGCAGATGGAGGAGGCCTCGGGGGTGCTGCCGGACCAAGTCACGTTCGTGTCGTTGCTGTCGGCGTGCGCGAACCTGGGACTGGCGGAGGAGGGGAAAAGGTTGTTCGCCGAGATGGAGCAGAGGCACAAGCTGAAGCCCGGGATGGAGCACTACGGGTGCATGGTGAACTTGTTGGGGAGAGCAGGGTCCATTGATGAAGCCTACGAGCTCATATCGAAGCGGATGCCATTCGACGGGGGGCCGACGGTGTGGGGGGCGCTGCTCTTTGCCTGTTCATTGCACGGAGAAGTCGGCATGGCGGAGGTCGCGGCGGAGCGATTGTTTGAGCTGGAGCCCGACAACGAGCTCAACTTCGAGCTTTTGATGATGATCTACCATGACGCCGGAAGGAGGGAGGACGTCGACAGAGTGAGAAGAATGATGGCGGAGAGGGGATTGGAATCATCAGAATCTTCACTGTCGCTGAAGTAAGTATTACCAAAGTATCTGTTCAATGACTGTGAAACATGTAGACTTCGACAAAAGCCGCCATGCATTATCAAATCAGTTTTATTATTATTTTAATCTCGGTTTCGTACTACCAATGAGAAAACAGTTGCAGCAATAAGCACATATAAAGATAATTAATTATAGGTTTTCACACAATGCTGCCAACAGCCATTGAAAAGAAAAGATATATCCTCGCAATAAAGATAAAATTCTTTATGTTGTTCGATGTTGACCTAAAGCAGCTAAAAGCAAGGAGTATATAACGCTGCCAAATAACATAGTGAAGTAATAATTTCGGGTACTTTGTAAGAGAAAAGGATCTTGATACAGTGAAATAAATAAATTCGTAGGTACTTGGGAGATTGGAGAAAATTTTAAAAGAAATTATTGGTTCCTATCAATAAAAGATACACGACCCTCGACTTAAGGGTAATGAGTTTCACTGTCAAAATTTTACAATGGCTAATGAACAATTTCCTTGTGCAATCAGTTGAATATAATAAAGGATTGGTAAATATAAATCAGCATCTACGTGTGTGATGCATGTATACTAGTAACTCTAGGGGTCTCTCACTCTCAAAATCCACTAGTTCGGATGCCATACGGTTACGATCACGACTGTGCTTAGATATGGAAATTGTGTCTCAAGAAGTTATTGTGGAAAAAGGAGGAGGTCTCATCCAATCATAACTCATCTTTTTTATGATTGTTCTGCGGACCATCAGGCAGCGGCGATGTTGAAGTAACTGGTTCATTGGAGTCAACCTCTTCACCTAAAATTCTTGCAGTTAATTGTCGTGCCTCTGCATCTAAATCAACCCACTCAGGAACTATTCTCCTAGCACCCTATATCACAAACAGGACCAAAATAAGAAAAAGGAAATGATGGATGCATCTATAAACTTATTATATTTGCTAAATTACTAACCTGTAGCTTTGGCTCCTTGGTCATTGGATTGTTACAGAGATCAATTGTCTTTGCCTTTGCCTTCGTTGCATTCCCACACCAAGATTCACACCACAGCCATTCTTGGGGAAGAGAGAATATGGGCACCGTGTGCTGAGCGTAGTTTGGAAGATCCTAGAAAAATCCAGAGGTAAATGATGTCTAAGTTGGTATCAAGCTAATCAGAAACATAAACATATATATAGGAAGAGAATGGCCCAGCGCGGGGTTTTGGTTAAGCATTCTTGCAAGCGGGGTTGTTTATAGGAGTATCTGAAAGCTAGTTTACAACTTTACATTAAAGATGGACTATGGTGTTTAACATGAACTTGCATAGATAAATTAAAACCTTATATTCAGCAAATACTGGAGGCAAAGAGGGATTGCAAATTCTGTTGACCATGTAACTTGTTACTTAGGTCATGTGTCATGTGCATATGGATGTGATGGATGTCCAATAACCAACTTCCATCACTAATTATAACCCCACCAAAATACCATTCAGCAGCATATTGTGCTGATACACGTTATGATATTTATAAAGAAAAAGTCATATAATGGCATATATAAAAGCACAATATATGCTTTATACATCATACGTCAGTGCGGAAACAAGTCCAAAAAGTTTTTACTGAGATGCAGATGTTGAAATGGAAAAAGATTTGATATTTGCAAAAAGTTACAGGTAATTCTGACTGAAGAAAATCTGAGAGAAATTGCCTCAATAAGGCAAGATCCACCAATTCAAATTAGTAACAGTATGAAAGGTCAATGAAGATCTTGAAGACTAGGATTTGGAGGTTCTTAGTTTGACTAGGGCCTTGTTGATATTTTCCTCACTGGACCTCAATGATGGGAGCAAATAGCCACCTCAAATGGTTAGGATAATGGTACAATTTATTGCTTAAACAAAGTCATTGACCTTCTTGGTCATTAAAGTATTTGATTCTAGCAGGACACTTAAATACCAACTCTAATCAAATACCAAAGCAAGCTTTATTTCAATCTGAGTATTTTAACAGTGCCTCTAAAAATTCCACAGATGAAATAGAAGAAAACATTGTGAGACTTATTTTGAATATAAGATTCTTTTCTTCAACATGAACAAACCCATGAAAGGAACATGTCTTCCAAGGTGGATAATATTGAAACACTTTGAGAGCTTAAAGTATGTTTGTTTTCTCAGTCCGATCCGTGCAATCTTATCTCATAATGCAGAATTTTGATGATCTTCAACAAAATAATTTGGATGTAACTAATCTAGAATAAAGCTTCAAAGGAAATAAATGATAACATAGCCAAAAGATTACCTGATCAAGATTAGAAAGACTGTTAGGATCTTTGCTAAGAGTTTCATAGTATACTCTTAGGGTATCTCCAGCAGCAGTTTGGCGGAATTTCATCAAATCAACAACATATAAAGCACTGTAGGGCCATCATAAATTGATCATATAAGACTATAAAAGAGGAGTCCTTGGACTGAAATAAAGATACAGGATGGAAATGAAATATAAGTTACCTAATGTGATAAGGCTTTCCTTGTAAATGGTCCCTCCAGAAACCCTTTAACAAGTTACAACCATATAAGAAATTAATTAATGAAAAAGCTATATCTTTTTCTTAAAAGAAAATTATTATCAAATTATCTGATATAACAACAAGCAAGATCAATAACTAGAAAAGGCACGAACCTGTCTCCAAAAGCGATATCCATCCATCTCCTTGTTATTGTCACAAAATGGTGTATATGCAAGAGCTCGTCCTTTTAGATCCATGTCATAGAGATCTCCCATATCTGCCCTTACAATTTGATCTGCGTCTACAAAAATTACCTGAATGCAGTGTTGCCAGAGGATTCCAATAACTTAGTAAAGGAACAGACCGTAATAATAAAAGGACTTCTTAAATATTTGATGCAAAACTAAAGAATTTGCACTAGATACCTTTCGAAGTGAAAGTGGAAAAATAACATCAAGAAATAAAATTTTGTAAGCCCAGATGATCCGTTGCTTCTCTTTCTGTTTATGAAGCCATGTTGGCCACTTGTACGTAATGAGCTCATATTGGAAACCATACTCCTGAGCCATGTGAGGTATGACATCCTGCATAAAAAATTGATATTGTCCGATACTATAAATAATTTAGGCTTTGTATTTGAACAGCACAAGAACAAAAAAAGAAAGAAAACAAACACAAACTTACTTTAAACTGAGGAGAAAGATAGTTTTTAATAAACCAAAATTTTACTGGCCTTTGGGTGTTCTTAAGAACACTCAGAATCATGATCTTGAGGAAGCGCTCATACCTAGAAAAAAAAAGTGAAATGATTGTGATAAACAAATGTAATAAGAGCATTTTACCTAAAATTTCATAGCTCATGAAAACAAACATACTTCTTCGTAGGAGAATTGCCAATGATTGAAAAACGTGTTCTCTTCGTATTACCCTCTCAACAGTTGTAAATAGAACAACCAAACAACCATTGTACAAATACTATATAGAAAGTAGCAAAACAAGAATGCTACAGAATTTTCAGGTATTTGTTCAAAAACAAGTCCAAGTTTCTCAACATAAAAAAAAAAGAAAAGCAAAATGCAATGTGAAGCTCAGATGGAAATTTTTGCTTGATAAGAGCCTATATATACAATCAATAAACCACAACTTATGGTCATGAATTGAAGATCAGCATTAGAAATAGAAAATTTGGTCAAAACCGGAATGACTACCAGTATACATGAATATATACTCTTCTGAATTTTAGTATGTGGGCCATAACCAGTTTTTTTACCCAAAAAAGCTTTGAAATTCCTTGAAGCAACATCTGGCATCATAGCAACAAGCTCACAAGAAATGGTGTCCATTACTAAAGCAGAAAGATTGGGTTAATAGATGCCATATGCTTGATTCAGTAAAAGGTGGGGAAATGCCATATTCCATTAGGATTTGTTATAAATCTGACTGTGCGACCTTGAGATCTTTTATATGCTCATGCAGGCAAGATAAGTCTTGCTATGTTTGGATTTAACAAAAAGAATAAAATTTCTTTGGCAGTACTGAATTCTATCTATATTTGAACAGCAGATATATATATATATATATATATATATGATGTACTTACAGATGTCCAGAAGCAATTGAAAATATATTTATTGTCTCTCCTTGCCTTCCAGTCTTCTTGTGATTCTGAGAAGAAAATTCACAACATTGTTGATGTAGCTTAATCTTGTTGAAGTACAGCTTATAGTGAACACAATAAACAAAAAAGAATCCAAGTCGCATAAAGGGGGGCTATAAGACAGACACATTGAACAAAATTATATCATCGAGCTCAAGGGCATCAAAGATCTTGTGAGAAAATTTCTACAAGTGTTGTGAAAGATGATATGTGCTAAAAGGCGTCGACGCCTGAGGTCACCCTAACAAAGCAAGGCACTCGTTAATATAAAAAATATATAATTAAGGAGAAAGATAATAATAAAAATAAAAATTAAACAATTTATGTATTTCGTAGCATTTCATAATTAAAATATCAGTACTAACAAGATAGACAAGGTGGACTGCCGGAGCCCCTACACAAAGGCAAAGAGGGTAGAGGGTGGTTAAAAGAAGAAGAGAAAGAGGAAGAACGAAAAGAAAGAAGGTAGCGCAACGTTAAAGCTTACAAACAGAACCAAGTAGGTAGATAGACAAAAAAATCAAGAGACAATCTGCTTAAGGGGAACCAATCAGTCCCCAAGGGGAGGTATCGCTGAAGTGGGAAGCTACCAATCATCGACAAGGAGAAGGAGGTGGCAACTCAAGTAGAAGCAGTGATCTGTTTGCTGGTTGTAATATAGGTTTTGCTGCAAAGAAGCGGTCGCAGGGTCAGTCATTGAGAGTTGAGGGGCAGGAGGGAGGAGCTCTGAGCACAGGTGGCAATGACGAGGAGTTGTGCATGCGAGCAGTGGTGACGAGCTATGTGTAGTAACTGGCTTGGTTGAACCGAATCAATTAATATGAGGTCAACTCAAGCTCAACCATATCGATTTAGTGGGCCGCCAGCCCAAGCAGCACCCAATTAAATTCACCAGCCTAAAGATTTTGGAGATGCTTGGACCTTGTCTCACTGGGCTCGGGCATCTAGGCAAGCGCTCTAAAAGTAGTATAAAATGAAGCAAGAAACTGCCTAACAAATGATACATGCTCTAAAATTATACAGTGCAATGTTGGATACCCAACAAGCAAGATAAGCTCAAAAGAACAAGCAAGATAAAGTATAATATACAAAGAAGACAAGATAAGAGCACAATAACCAGTTATAGCATCTAACCATCATCAGTAACAGCAAACTGAGAAAGAAAACCTTACAGGTCTAGTCTCTTCCTTCCTTGACAACCCACCACTGCCAATCATTTCTGATGCCCATTTTAGTATATTTGTATTCCAACTATTTTGACCTTCCTGTAGATAGTTGACATCATAAAGTGCATCATAAATTTACAGCGTAAGTTAAGGCGGTATTAAGTATTAAGACCACATACTTTTCTCTTTTCCAGCAGTTGATCATCAGAAGCATTCAAAAGTTCCTCATGTTCCTTCCCCCTCTTCTTAGCTACTTCCAAGTGTACAAGTCTACCCCTTAAATCATTTATGGTAATGAGTTTTGTAGATCGATTTCCTGGACTACCATCTCCACTATCTTTAAGTGCATAGAGGTCTGCACTTCGACCAGGAGCAAGCTGTAGATACCATACCCCAGGGGAAACTTTCATTTGCCAGTACCCTAAATTGGCCATAACAAGTGTATCTACTAAGTGAGACCCTCTCTTGGTACCAAGAATCAACTGAAGCCCACGAGGTGGATCATGGTCCTTCTCAGAACAATGCCCTACAAGACAACGTTGTGTTTAATGGAAACCCCTTAAAAAATGTTAATGTTTTTAATAGTAAGGACAGCTAAACCTGTCAAAAGAAGAGCTTCAAGTTCAAACACGGCCTGCAATGTCCTCAAATCGCCCAAGTTCTCCAGCAGAATATTGTCTAAGTCATGGCTAAAGAAAGAAAACAATTATATAACAATTTGAAGGAAAAAGGAAGTATGTATTGGATGCATAATTGTAAATTGATACAAGGAACAACACCTGAAACAAGATAAGATAAAAAATAATATGACCGGCAAGCAACATACATGGCAACAACTGGCTCAACAAGCCACGGTTCAGGGACGTCAAGATTCATAGTGAGAGTCTTGGACAGTGGCATATTTGAAAAGAACGCCTTGGGGCCATTTACTGAATAATCAACATTGCTGAAATCATCCAATGAAGGGACCACAAATCGATAGTAGCTTTTCAAAGGGAGATCTGCCAGAGAACTCTGCATAAAATACAATATGCACATAAGATCCAGAATAATGAGTACTCCTATGTAAATGCACTTTCATAGGACCAAATAGATACAAAAAATACGAGCAAGAAATATAAATATTTAAATAAGAAATAAAATCAACAGATTGGAGTAGTGATTGAATAGTTCATAAATGGTTAGACGAATTCACACATGAACATACAATAATTAGAACGGTGAGCATTCTTAGAGAAAAAGTTCTAGTAGAGCATGATATACCTTTTATTTAAACTTGCTACCGTCACCTATCTGAACTTTATCTTGAAAATACAATGTGGCCGTTTTCCATATGTGCTTAAAAAATGGGTTGAATTATGTCTAATAGCCTGTTAAATATGGCCTAGACTTTAGAGTCTTCAGACACATACATAAAGTTCACTCTTTTTTCTAGGATGGTTGTGACTTGTGATTATAACCTGAAAGAAAACTTTTATAAAGAAATAGGCTGGCAAATAAGTACATCTCAAACTTACCGAAGGATGAAAAAACTTAATGAATACCAAACCTTCTCTGAAAATAGAACTTATGCCATCAGATACATAAAGGAAGGACTGGACAGCGAACTCCAACATACCACAAAACACAAAATTGTTACTCAGATACAAAAAGCCAAGCCAACTCCAAGAGACCACGAACCTTGAATTTGTTTACCAGGAGTACATGTTATAAAAAATATCACATTATCATGACAATTTTTTAAGCTTTCAAGCCCAACTCAAAATTCACACTATTATATGGCATTTCCATGAATTTTCAAGTATATATCAAATTTTGTAACCAAGTTCCAAACAACTTCCACATTGATAAAAGAATATGATAATCATAATGCTTATTTTTTTAGATAATACACAAAACTAATATATGAATTGCAAATTACCACAGTTAATATACTTTGAAGTTAATACAATCACTATGAGGTATCTAATCAGGATTATATTATTTATAAATATATATATATATGCCTATCAATTTCTATGTTAAACAACTGCCAGGATTTTCCATTTGCTAATAATTACAATTTCTGTATAAAAAATATACATAGACATTGAGGTTTATGTACAGTGGAACCCTCTTACATGAGCCCTTAAGCTAAGTTAAAGTCAAATATGCCAGAAACTTTTTAGAATCATAGTTCCAAACTGAATTATAATTCACTCATTTTGTCCATTTTAATATTATTTAACAGGAAAGCCAATACAAAAGAAAGATAAAAAAGAAACTCATGACTATCTATTTAAAATAGAGGTGTTGATATTGTTATTATTTATTGCCAAATCATCCACTATTGGAGAAACAAAGAAAAAAAAACAACAGGAAAAGTGAGGACAAAAAGTCACCATCATCCTCTTAGGAAAAAAAATGTCATAACAAAGACAATTAGTAAAATGAAACTCATGATTAATCACAAATTTCCATGAACGTCAAACGTAGTTTTTAGTTCTCATTTTCATTTGCCTTATTTATTAATTCACTTTCATGATAATTAGAGAAGCATCAAGATCAGAATGGATCCATCGCTATCTCCAAAGCTGCAAATAGATTAGTTTCAGGATCTTGTATGATGTATATATAATAATCATTTTCTATACTACTATAGTTATATGATATGATAAATAATTGTTTTTTAATAATTATTCTTAATCATTTCTTTATAATTTTATATAGGTTTTTATCTTATACTTCTATGAAATATGATGGTAAAAAAAAATTTCTTTAACATGATTTTTCAATGATTTATTGTATTTTTAATTCTTTTCTTGTTGTTCCGGTCAATTCAATTGATCCCAGTAATATATTCTGAAATGCCCTAACTAATCCTGTTACAAATATCTAAAATCTAAACTAGAGCTTTCTATACATCAAAGTTGTTAACCACATAATGGTTTTATTGAATCAGTATACTTGGGTACTTCCTAGCAAGGTTTTCAAAACCAGTATTCAAACTCATCAGAATTTTATTGAATCAGTATATGATACAAGTACACCCAAATGCCCCAACAAACAACTAACAAATTGTTCAATACATTTGCACCAAATTATATAGTCAAACAGTCTGGTACACCATCGGATTACGATGAATTGCAAATCTTAAAACCATGCACATAAGTAATTGTTTCTTTATTCCACATACTGGTCCGACAAGTTATACATCCAAAAACATGAACACAAAAGAAATTTTGGTAGCATTTGGCATTACTTTCACATGAAAATGAGAAAGATAAACTTCTGATGACAGACAGTTTTACACATAATGGCATAAAGTCATAAACTAATTGTTACAGTACAGATGTATCATACAGAAAAAAATGGCTATTTAGGAACCTAGTTAGTTCACAGGTTCTGGAGCTTAAATATTTGAAACAGAACGCGACATTAGAAACAAGAACTTACAACTGGATTTAGGACTATTCTCATGCTTGGTTGAATGCACTTCCATAGTATACGAAGAAGTGGAGAAAGCTTTTGCCCTGAGGGACTTAGAGGATCAATTACAGCATCAATGTGTATGCTGGAGTTTCCAGTATTCAGATTGACAGCACTGAGAAATAAATTAGGAATTAGAAAATATAATGATGCCTGACATTTAGTGAACTAAAAAAGAAAAGAGTTTACATCACTAAATGTCAGAAAAAACTTTCCAAAATTAAGAAATAATCCATAGTGGACCTATTTACATAAATGACAATAGGCAAAGAGAATCAATCTACGGACATGAACACATGGATATCTATAGAGAAAGAGGTACAGGTTTAGTGTACCATAATCATGACAAAAGATCATCTGTAACTAGAAAGTCAAACAAGATAAACTGCATATGGTACAAGTGCAACAACTTGAGGGTACTTCAGAATGCAAAATTTGCAAAGACCTTTTCTTAAACGCATATATATTAAGCATGCTTATCCTTTGCATTTGAC
Source organism: Ensete ventricosum (assembly GCA_029747655.1). Lineage (NCBI taxonomy): Eukaryota > Viridiplantae > Streptophyta > Magnoliopsida > Zingiberales > Musaceae > Ensete > Ensete ventricosum. Next base: position 47,904,810 of record JAQQAF010000002.1, read on the forward strand.
AATGGCGCAATCAAGAAGCATGCTCCAAAAGGCTGCCTTAACATGAGCAGGAAGGTTACAGTGGAGCACCTCTTTGCAACATTCTAAACAATGGGCATGCACCAAAATGGTCTCAAGCCCTCAAAGGTGTCTATCACAACTACAACAATGACCCCCTTCTATGAACAATGATCTTACGCAAGAGTTATCCTGCAGTGTATAGATGATGCATCGATGTCTAGCATAAGATGACATGCATCCTAGTACAATCAATAGATGATGCATCGATGTCTAGCATGAGATGGCCCCCTATTGTTGCAAGCAAGGTTTGACTTACCAGTCCGTACCGGTGTACCAACATATTATCGGTACTGGTACGGATACCGCCTGGTATATTAAAATATAATATAATATTTTTATAATATAATATTAATATATTAATATATTAGAAAAAAGAACTCGGCGACGTCGTCTCGATCTTTCTCCCCGTGCAGGAGACGTTCCGTCTCCTCGCGTGGGAGAAAAAGCACCCGTGAGCGCGTGCGACCCGCACGCGGCGACGGCGCGCGGGCAAGGACGACGCGGTATTCTTTCTTCTACTCTTCTTTTTTCTTCTTTTCCTCCTCTTCTTCTTCCATTTTTCTTCCTTAATCGACCATCGACGATCGATTTCTCCCTCAATTGACCGCTGACGGTCGATTTTTTACGATACCACCCGGTAGCTGGCATCCGCATACCAGTAATATGGCGAACCGGAATGTACAGGTTGAAATTGCAAACCATGGTTGTAAGTGTGATTGTCATCTCAATCTTTCTATCTGTATATAAGCATAGAATATACCAATATGCACCGCAATCCAAAAAATAATAAATAATGCTAGAAACAAAAAAACCCCTATTTTATCCCCTTTTTCCAACCTTTTCTCGCTATATACAATCAAGTTAGACAGCTATAAACTAAATTTCAGACCATAAAACAATAAATGAGATATAGAAGCCCTCAATTATATGTACATGCAACAATAACCCCTTAATTGATGGATAATTTTCTAATCAAGAAACATATACATGCTTGAATGAACCCTTAATCATCTCTAATTAGGCCTTAATTAGGTGTACATGGAAGAGTTAACCCTTAATTATCTCTTAATTTCCTAATCCTAAAAGAATAACCATTTTTCTAAACCTAATTATATGAAATTAACTTAGAGTTTAGGTTTCAAATTACCTTGATTTGAAGATGATTTAGATCAGATCTTGAGATCTAAGCCCTTTTCAGATGCAAACCAACCTTCCTTGATTCTTTTGGAAGGCAATTAGAGAGGCTCTAAGCCTTTTACCAAAGAAAACAAGAGATTGAGGTTGAAAATGTTAGTTGAGAAAGTGAGTGAGAGTGGAATAGGAGGAGAGGAAGGTAAAGGGAGTGTAACACCCAAAAAAATGAAATGGCTTCAATCACTTCAATCCTGTTTGTTTGGTACAAAGCAACTCTTTTGCATCTAATGAGATCAATGGAGTGAAAGAACGAACTATCCCTCCGAATTAATAAAAGGCCAGTTTTCAAATAGTTAAAAAATTTATACAACCATTCATACCGCCAATAGGGCCAAGCTGAAGCAAAGCCCATCCCCCATTCATCTCCCACCATGAAGACTAAAGAAAAAGTGGACGACCCACAGCCCTCACAGAATAACCAAGGCCAAGCGTTGGGTGTTGAAAAGCATCAAACAAAAATTTTCATAATATTTAACTGATACCATATGAAAAATAAAAACCTTGGATGCAAATAACAATATTAATAGAAAGAACTAAGGTTTGCTGTACCGGTCCATACCAGCATACCGAGCTCAGCTCGGTATGGTACGGTATGCTGGTAGCGAGTGGTATGCATAGGCATACCGCTCGATATATATATAATATAATATAATATAATATAAATATAGAAAAGTTAAAAAATAAAAAAAGGCTCAGCAACGTCGCCTCGTTCCTTCTCCCCACAGGGGGGAGACATTTCTTCACCCCGTGCAAGGAGAAGGAATCACCCGTGGGCAACGGATTGTGTGGGTGAAGAGCAATGTCGGACTCCAGGTTTTTCTTCTCCCTCTTCTTCTTTCTCCCTCCCTCAGCTGATACTGCCAGAAATCGGTCGCTGACGATCGAAATCGACCGTTACCGCCCGACAACGGCCGGCGACGGGCGAAATCGACCGATAATGATCAATTTCAAGTGGTAATGGGGCGCAAACAACCTCAATCGACGGTACCGCCCGATAGTGGGCGATTCATGTACCAATCAGTTGGTGGATCCGGTACAGGCGGTATCAATCGGTATTGCATTCTTTGGAAAGAACAATCTCTTAACATCAACATTATTCGTATATGAAGAATTGCAATGTTCATATCAGCTTCACCATGCCTGTTGGCAATGTGGTACTAAGATGCAAGATCTATTACAGTATTACATATTAACTAATAATGAAAGCCTACATTTATATATGTGATATTTTGTAATGTTCTTTATTAATGGCATATACATATTGTTTGGCCCTCTATTGTTGATCATATAAGATGAGTACATGTGTGCTATGTGATATTAATGTTTGGCTTACATTATAGTATACTTTATGCAGACTATTCATATTTCAGAATTTTTATTTTTTCCTTCTGTACATCATTTGCCACTAAATATAAAGACTTCTGTCTCTTTTTATGATTAAATTATTCTTTTAAGCCAAAATGAATAGTAAATACTATCTGTCTCTTTTATATGTTTAAATTATTCTTTAAGCCAAAATGAATAGCAGTCCTACATGGTCGATTCACTCTGCTCGAGATAAGTTTCATATGTTGATCTTAATCCCTTGAGCCTTGCCAACAAGTTATCTCTCTACGCACATGGTTCAGCAATTAGCTTGTTCTATAACATGTATGCCGAACATACCATTTATATAGGAACAAGCTACATAAATAAAACAAATGAAAATAAACTAAAGCAGTGCACAAATATGAACTTAAAAATTGGTATTGTTAGAGCAACCAAAAAATGTTATACACAATCCAATATAAATTTGTACCTTGTTATCAATTATTAAGTGTAATTCTTATCCAACTTTTAAATAAGTGCAATAATTGCCAAGCCAAATTATAATCTAGAATCCCTAACAGACATGCAATGCAACATTAACTTTTATTTATTAGTTAGTTAGGTGCATTCATTAGTTGAGAACTCAATTGACCAGCTAGCTATGCATTACCAATCTGCATATCTGAATGAACGATGGACCAACTATTATCAACGTTGTAATTCTACAACGACGCATGCATAGCATGGGTCTGTTAGTTTTTTATTGTACACTAATATGATAATATCCCCATACCTGTAAAGTCAAAGTCACATTCTAGAATTCATTTCTATACTTTTAGTAGCAAAAACAAAAAAAGGACAATCAATCATCAGTCAATGCGGTAGTATGTTGTAAGAAAGCATAATTGCAGGTAAAACAAGTGAAAGCACATACCTATGTTTTGCATTCAAAATTTCAAAATGGGCCCTATCAGAACTCCGTTCACGTGTAGACAGCAAAGACGAAACTAACATGATAAGATCACTATAAAATTTACTGCAAGTAGAGAAAATGGAGTAAGTGTATGTACTGGAGTTTATGAATTGGAAAATACAAAAGCAAGGGAGATTATTCCCAGGTATTCCCAAAGTGAAAAATGAAATACAACAATATGAAAATGGAAGATTGAGGGTGAATCATGAAATTGTGAATATGTAAAAGACAGTTCAAAGAGAGGATTACAATCTGATCTAGAAGAAATCTACGAAATACTCCATTTTTTTATAAGATATCATGCTAGAACATCATGACATTATTTGTTTCATTACAATAGATAACATATTTCATCCTGTCTATCTAATTGTTCAGCGATCTACGTAGTTTTGGTAGGATCGGAACTTTTCGTCACCATGGCATTCAAATAAGATGTCATCCAATCTAAACGGCTTCCCAATTTAGTATAACCACTATTCCTTCAAAATTCAAACAACCAAATTTGTCTAACAAATTGGTATTTTTCAAATAATACAAAACCATGATAAACAGCCTTAATGCAGTAGCATACAAACACTTGATTGATTTTACTAGTCCAATTGAACACCAATTTCAAAGATACAGATATACATTGAGATAATTTGGGTCACATTAGTGCATTACTCTAACTGGACACAAGAATTGATATGGTTCACATATAAGATGTAATACTAGGTGCTGACCTAAACCCTCTGAAAATTGTTTCAGCGAGAAACTTACCCACACAATTCTGCCTCCCTGCTAATCTATTAAACCTTTCTCAATAGAAGAATAAAGCATTGGTCTTCTCATTGATCTGGGACAGAAACCCAGGACCTCATGGCTTCTCAATCAAGCATGAAGATCTTCCAAAGGTTCCTGGAAACAACATGATCAACCAAATGTTCCAAGGTTTCTGTGATGGATCCAACTCAATTAAGAAACTAGGTCAAGCATTTATTACCCTTTACTCCTAAGATGGAGATTAACTCTGTCATCTAACACTTACAGACTGACCACCCTAATCAACTATATCTGTAAGGTATTCACAAAGTTCCTACTAACAAGTTCACTAAGCCCCTCATCCAACTCCTTTATCTGGCATAATTGGCTTTTCTGAAAGAATAGATGTTGCTGATTGTTTCATATCAACAATCCACCTATGTGTGAGAGTGTTGGATTTTAAGAAAACTTTAATAAGTTATACTGGGATTTCGCTCTCAACATCTTTAAGCCAGAGGTATCATCTCCAGTGTAGAGGGAACAACTATATCCACTGTGGGAGATATGTATTGTTAGAACTCTCTGCATGCAGTTGACTACATCTTTGCTTTCCTGGGCATTGTATAATGGGTCTACCAAAATATTCTTCCCATATATGAGGCCTTACAAATGAAGAACCATTTTATTCGTTTACCTTAACAAACTAGCAGGCAGAATTAGTTATCGTGTATCCATTGGATCTCTTCATGAAACCATGGACTAGTTCACAAATAACATGTTGATCTTCTCATCAATTGACGAAAGTCCATTAATGGAACATGAAGTTGCATTTTACTAAAACTTTCTGGCTTGCCATTGTCTTTGATAAATGCAAAATCACTGTATCTAGGTCCTAACATAGAGGAAATGTGTCCAGATAGATGTTCAATTATCAAGCCTCTAGCCTCCCTTTGAATATTTAGGAATCCTGCACATACCTGACAAGCATGCAAATTTGAGCTGGATCCCTCTTCCAAACAAAAAATAATACTGGAAGAATGGAAATCCAAAGTATTTCACAAACATATTTATGATATTATCTCAGTGCCCATCTATCTCCATGGTGTCGGTAGACTTTATAATGCAATAGGTTACGGATTGAAGGACTTCCATGAAGCACAATCCATAAAAAAGAAGTGTTTCAACTTTCAATAAAGATGACTATAAATGGAGATAATTTTATATGCTTGGATATATATTTTTTATTGTAAACCTATTAACAAACTCTTCAAACAATTTCATACCCAAACCTATAAATAATTTAAGAGATTATAAACAACCATGAAGAAGTAACAGCAATATTGGAAATTTACCTTGTCAGGTCATCAGGATCAACATCTACCCATTCCGCTTGATCAATAATTTCATAGATGTATTTAATTCTTAGTTCATATTCCACAGACTCCAAAAGACTCAAATCATCACTTAGAAAGGGGCTCCCATCTTTGAGAATAAATATCTAAAAATTAATGAGTTAGTACAAAATGAATCAAAAAGCAATTCAAACTTTTTGTATTGGGCAAATTATATTAAGTAATATGGCAGTATGTAGCTCACTCTTCCATTTGTAATTACAGCACTGGAACCATATTCAAGACCAAGTTGCCCATGCAAAAAACCTGAGACCTGCATATTTGAAAAAACAAGTCTCAATTAGGATATGGCAAAGCAAAACTCAGATAAGCAGAAGAGATGAAAAAAAAATCTGCAATGTTGTCCACTAAAGACCTAGAGCCACCACGAGATCAGGTTTCCAAGACAAGAAACTGAAAAAGAGCTTTCCAAACTTTCATCTATTTTCCTTTCAAAACTTACAGTAGAAAGCAAGTGCCATAACAAATTGGCCACAAAGAATGAAAAGAAAAGGACCTACTACAAATCGTTGCATAATATAGTTACAACTTTTACATCTCAATGGCCACACCTACAAACAAATAAATAATCATTTTATTTACGTAATGAAATTTTTTTAATTATGCATCCATGGGGAACGATTTAAATATCCAGTAGTTGTACAAAAAATTATTAATATACAACGCCATTAGTACAGCACCAAAAAAATTATTAATCTACCGATGAAGGCTTCCAATTCCATTAGTACAATAGCAACAAGGAACTTTTACTATATCAGCCAAATCTTCACTACCTATCAAAGAACAGATGGAAAAAATAACAAAAAAGAATTTGTGATCAGAAGATCCTTCATTTTGGATAAATTGAATTCTATGAAGAGATCGATTATTTAGGTAGTACAATAGAGTCATATATTCTGGAGACTATGAATTCAATATTAAGTCTCAAAGTCACGTTTTCATAAATAAACTGTCTTCAATTTCTGATCTAATATATATATTGGAACCAGAAAGTTTATGGTTATGGTTATACAGTTGACATCTAGGTACTTTCCTTTTTTAGCTAGGATACAAAAAACTCATCCTGCAATTGCCAATTCTTAAGATTTTATACTGATGGCATGAAACATTTGATTTCGATTTGAACTAACCTACGAGCAATTGTTCCATGGTAGATATAAGAAAACTACGGTATAACGCTTGATATTTCCTTGATGAAATATTGTCAAAGCTAGTTTAATTTAAAATCTCTTTCTCTCTCTCTCTCTCTGTTGTTTTCTTCCTACCTTTGAGGTGGGCACTATCCTCAAAAAAGAGTAGCTCCCTGAAGGAGAACTAATCCTGATAGAAGTTATGCCAAGAGATTGCAAACATATCATAACTATCAGAAAATATCATTTTGCCAACATTGTGGCAAAGACAAATGTATAAAAGCAAGCATCTTTAAATATACTTTCAAATGTCACCATCAAGGATTGATAGTTAGCAGTCCAGGCGTGAACCTGAATGGTGACAATGGTCCATTGTTTTTTTTGGCTTTAACCCATCACTCCCACTCCCTCTGCCCCTCCCTTTCCCTTTCCCTCTCCCTCCCCCTCCCCCTCCCCCTCTCCTTCTTTGTCTCTCAATCTCTCTCTTGCTTGCCTGTTTGTATCGCTCTCTCTCTCTCTGCCACTGATCTCTCTGCCACTGATCGTGCCATCCATCACCACCATCCTGTTACTCCTACTCTTCTCTTCCTTCTCTTGCTCGTCCTTGTCTCCTCCTCCTCCTCCTCCTCCTCCTCCTCCCAATGCCCCCTTCCTTACCATGGTATGTGCCGGCATACCATGTATCGATATGCCAAAACAAACCACACCTGTACTAGTCCATGCATGGACCAACATGGTCCAATACCTGAAATTTCAATCCTTGATTTATGTACTTAAACTTGGTCATTTGGCATAGAGTCACGTCAATATTGTAACAAATAAACCAAAATAATCTTATATCCAAAACTCAGGATCAAAAATTCAGACTGATCCAATAGGTAGTTTTCATTTATTCCAAGAAGACAAATAACACAGACTATGTTGAACAAAACAAGATACAGACGCCACTAGGAAGCAAGTAATTATTTGCTTTGTAAGAGTTTCTTAGTCCTTTAACAGGAGCCACTTGATTAAATAACACAGACTAAAGGTCAATAGGAGCCTCTTGCTTAATTTCACTATATTTTTTGAAACAAAGCAAACTATGTTGTTTATTTTTACCACAAATACAAATAAATGTGATAAACATGAAAAATCTTGTCCAGAATAACAAAAATAAATGTGTACCTTCTCCATCTGTTTGTCAATTACATCCACTGAGAAGCTTGAAAATGTTGAATTGTAATAATCAGATGGCAAGCCAAATTTTGCAGCTAGTTCACAAACTCTATCAGTAAATATGCCGAAATTGTCATAATCCAACAGAGGCTCAGTCATGAATTGATCTTCATAGAATGAGCAGAGTTCTTCCAAAAAGTCCAAGACTCGCTCCTTGTAGCTTAAATTATTAAAAAAAGTTCAGATCATAGAATTTATGTATCAGTGAATACACAAAAGCAGGGTGATATGTAACATTTCAAAAATTAATTTAAGCATATAGGAGATCCTAGAGAAATTAAGGAAGAAGACTAACCTGAACAAGGATACTGCTGTGTCAAAGGCCTTCACAAAAAGTGAAGCAGCTGATGAAGCTCTAACGGTGCTATAAAGTAGCATACCGACACGGGCCCTTTTAGATCCTCCCATCTGCAAGAACAACATCGCAAATCAAGAATGTGACATGATGTTCACATCAGGCAATTGCAACTCAATGCACATAAGTGAAGTCAAGACCAAGTAATTTATTCCTTCATGCAGCAACTTCATTCCTGCGCTTGATGTAATATCAATCGCTAGAAGATGTGTAACCTGCTTCAATTCATCTACAGCTGCATATTAAATTACACAGTGACAAGTTAACTAATGAAAATGAGCCAAGAACACCAAAAAAATCTTAATCAATTATTCTTACATGCATAAGAGTGTAAGTAATGGACATCTTGAAGAATGCTTTCCGTCCCAGCATACGATGATATCAGTGAGCTAAACTTTTTGTGTCCCTCGCTGAGGATCTAGGTATTTTATTGGTTATAAATCCAAGTACTTGAGAAATGAAAGAACAAAATGGCTTTCAATATGCAATTAACTATAGTACCTGCGGGTTATAGCGGCGATAACCATTCTCAGAAAGAAATTTTTCTAACACGTCTGTCTTTGAGTTAATATGGCCATAATAAACTTGCTCTTGAATTCTGGGCAGTTCTTCATTCATAGCATTAATAGAAGCCTCCTACATAGCAACAAGTAATACAAAATCATGAAAAAACTATAACAAGAACCATGACAATAATTTTATGGACTGAATGAGCAATCTAGATGGTCTCTTTTCACAGAATAAAACATCTGTTGATTCTGTTCTACAACTATCGCACACTTTGCTTTATCATAATTAATTTTCTTTTGCTACTCATATAAATAATTTGGAAGTACTTCTCAGGAGGCCTCAGGCATCCCCATTCTCTGGTCCAGTTTATAGGCATCATTTCCTCCAAAAAATCAGCTGATCCAAAATTCATAGAAAATAATATTTTCAATTTTAGCATTATTTATCCAAGCAAATAAAAGGCAATTTATTACTTTTAGAAGATGAGGGAGAGCTCGGACGAGATCCAGTCATACAAGAGATCCTCTTGATCATAGTCTCCTTACCAGTATAGATTTTGAGTCACATGAGATGTTGAAAATTGATCCTACCAAATCCAAGGTTCCAAATATTTAAAAATACCAATATAGTGGTAATAGTGCCAATGCTCAACAATCATCATAGTTATAGACTTATAGTACACAAAAACAAGGAATACAATTTCGTCCAGTTCAGATGGTACGACTGGTGTTTACCAGTCCGACTGGCACATGGACCAACCCAATTTCACGTGACTGAAATGTCATACAGGTTTATCACTAGGTGAGCCCTAGGAACACAAGCGGTAAGGCTTCTGAAGAGGCCTTACCGATCGGTAATGGGCCTAGACTAGATAGTAAGCCCAACATTTTAAAAAATAATTAAAAATAAACAAAAATAAAATCATAGCTTATCCTCTCATGCCTTCTCCCCAGCTCTCGCGTTTGCTTCCGTCGTCGCTCGTATCCTTCGTTGCACTCGTTGTTCGTGCCTATCGTCATCAACCATCATCAATACTCTTCTTCACCTCCTCATCCTTGACCTCCTTGCCTCTTCCTCATCCACCACCACCTTCTCCCTCCTTTCTTCATCCACCTACTTCCCTTCTCTCCTACGCCATCATTTCTCCTCCTTCCCTCCTCCATTGCTTCCCTCCCTCCTCTCCTCCTTCCCATCTCCTACGTCACCACATTCCCCAGCTCTCGCGTTTGCTTCCGTCGTCGCTCGTATCCCTCGTTGCACTCGCTGTTCGTGCCTATCGTCATCAACCATCATCAATACTCTTCTTCACCTCCTCATCCTTGACCTCCTTGCCTCTTCCTCATCCACCACCACCTTCTCCCTCCTTTCTTCATCCACCTACTTCCCTTCTCTCCTACGCCATCATTTCTCCTCCTTCCCTCCTCCATTGCTTCCCTCCCTCCTCTCCTCCTTCCCATCTCCTACGTCACCACATTCCCTCCTCTCCTTCTACATCCCCGCCTCTCCTCCTACTTCCCTCCTCTCATGCGCCTCACCTCTCCTCCTAATTCCCTTAACCGTCACATCCTTTTATAATTTTTCAACTTTCAGCTATATTTTTAGCCCTTTTTTAGAAGTTGGTACATACAGATGTCCCAAGTGTCAGTACACCAATAACGGTATGTACTAGTCCAGCTAGGGATCGGTAGGGGTCTAATACCGGGTCCCATACTAGATTGCATTCCTTGCACATAACTAATTCCACATAACTAGAGCAGTAAGCCTGCTTTGCCTATATGTACACAAAGGCTAGTAGCTGCCCACTAATAATGTATGGTTTATATAGTAAATAAATTCATGTATTTACAAGTTTCTAACATATATTTTTAATGAATATATAACCCATGAAATTTAGGAATGTAGCTGCCGTGACCTCATTGCACGCTGCCACATCTCAGGTAAGTCTGTTCTACTCTTCTTCTTCCTCCCTTCTTCCTCCTCTTACACCGCTTCCTCTTCTTCCCTCTTTCTTCCTCCTTCCTCCACCACCATCCCTTCCTCTTATCCCTTTTTTCTCTCCGGAACACCGATACTTACCATTGTACCATGTGTCAGTACAGTAGTACATACCGACCCGAGAAATCTCCAAGTCAAGTTCGGTACCCGGTTCTAATAATAAGTTCTAAGAAAAGGATTGAATAGGGATATTAGGGGACCGAAACTAGTAATGATTGTACCAATATTACATTGACACATAGTATGCTATGGTATTGATAAGTATATATGTAACATACCGAGATTGTAGTAATTGTCTAAACTCTTAAGTTGACTAGTCTCAAACCCAACTTAAGAACTGTTTCCTTCTCATACCATCTCAAACCCAATTAACAAGTAGCCTAATCTGACATGTCGGAAGGCTTGGTGCACATGCCAAACAAAAAACACTATTATCCCTATTAACTTGATATATAACTGAAACTTCAACTGTCTTATGCAATTTTAATACTAATTAACAGCTGATTTATGTCCATGAGAATTTGACAACCTCATTATCTATCATCCTTGCTATGCCATCCAGAATCCAAAAAATGAAGTTGCCCAAAATGAAAACCTCCATCTTAAACATATCATAATTTACTTAATCTAAGTGCTCTACAAACCATACGATACTTGATCCAAATCCCAGGGAAAAGCATTATTGAGATTACAATGGTGCAAATACCAAGCCATACTGATTGAAGTTCACCAACCAAATAGATACATGGTTTACTCACCACCATGCCTGAGTAATAATAACACTAAATATATGTATTTTTCTATGGTATTGTGATATACCATGCTAGAGTCCTTATTGGACTGATATATGATACAGATTGACCTGTCATATCATTCAGTAAAAAATAACATTGTACAAATAATGTAATGACTAACCTGATTTGCTTCATATACAAGACCATTCATCAATAAGCAGCATTCCAATCTAGATAACCCTAGTTTAAAGACAAAAAGAGAGCTGCCATCAGCCTCTTCTTTGTAGGTTAGTTCCTTGTCAAGCTTTAATAATGTATCATGAGGAGGAGATTTTGCCTTTGATCTGTAAAAAACAAAATACATGTCACTCACCAATTTTTTATCTCTTGTAAAACTAAAGATGCTTAGTGTGCACAATTCAAAAATAGCATAGAATTGTACAAGATAGAGTCCACAAATGCCCCTTCAACATGATGTGCTTCAAGGTTTTCTTCACCAAAATCATCCCCACTGTTCCATAACTTGTTTACCTGTAATACATTGGACATTCTTCAACAATTATTGGAAACCAAAGCCAGACCTTGTCCATTATCACACCAAAAAGAAAAATCATAATGCATGGTATATAAAACTAGGGTTTCATAACTACTTCTGCATAGCTTTTAATCATCCAAAGGAAAAGAAGTTAACATCATAAACAAAAAAAGTAAAAACAACTGCACAATATGCTCAAGTTAAACATGAAGAGAACAACTTCATGATGAAGTCACACGAGAACATGCAAAAATGTCACATACAAGAAGGATCACAAGCTGTCATGTATAAGACTAGACTTTAATATCCACTGATCATGTATAACTTCATGTGAGCACTTTAATCATCTTGGGACAAAATATTAAAATCATGTGCAAAAAGCATTTGTACAATGCTTAAGTTAAGTGAGACAACAAAAGAACATAATTTCATAACATAAAGAGAAAGATAGAAAAGATGTTGCAAGCAAGAATAGATGTCATTCTAAAAGGGTTTGCAACACAAGTCAAATGAGATAGCAGATGAATAGATGTCATTCTAGCACAACAGCATGTGTCCTGCCAATGAGTCGTGCCCATGGGCAACTTAGGCTAAGCTAACATTTAATATGCACCAACCAACATAGGGCACACCAATGCTACTGATGTCATGGGATTCATCATTTGGAGTTAGTTAAAGCATGAATTATTCATCTTCAAGAGTACAATTTTCCTCAGATAATTAAGGGACTAAGTATACCAATATACATCAATAAATTGATAGAGCAAGAAATTGATCCTTAATTATCATCTCCTTGGCTCTTGAGTAACCCTAAACCTAACCCTATAGTAAAATCCATATAGCCAGGATCACGTCTTATGATAGTGGAACTATCAAGGCTTGGCTATATTTCAGTTGTCCTGCTTGACAAGAGACAATAATCCATGCTAATGTACTCATCCTAATTCCCAGATATTATTCTATACATGCAAGCCACAGTCTAAAGCAGTAGATGGACTATGACAAGCAGTATATAACGTTTAAGAAAGTCCATAATGTTATTAAAGTGCCATAAAGTTGAAACCACCACATTTTCATGGAAGCAAACCACAAGGAAGATCACAATTACCATTATCATGAAGGTCCAGACCTAAATTGGAGATAAAAAATATCTGGTGCTAGGAGAGACACAAGCAGATAATTTAATTTACCTAGTCATGTGCATACGGACTGGTATTTAGTGGTCTGAGCGTGAATTGGGATGCAGACCATCCCATTTCAGGCACTCTAGTTTGGTTTCTTTCTAACAATTGTAGTCCAAAGTTTTTTAAAAGTATCAGGTTTTTCCCCTCCATGGTGTGCCAAACCACAACCACTGGTAACTTAAAGATACAAGTCTATCAGCATTCTATAGACACTAATATATTTGTTTTCATTTTTAGGATCCTAAGAGCTTAAATTTTATTTGACAGAAAAGCAGCAGATATTCCTCACAAAGTTCTCATACAAAGTTGCATTAAACCTTTAAGACTAGCAAAAAGCAATTATCAACTTCAAGTTTTATCAGAATTTGGTTTCTAAAAATACAAAATGCAACAGCAAAATCAAAAACAAAGAAGCTAAACATCATGAGGTTATCTAAAGAATAGATTGAATGCAACTGTCAGAAATCAGAAGAGATTATAATTTCACTGCAACTAAGAACGACAATTCTGCAAAGAACTAATATAGCATACATTGTCCAAAAATTGGAAAGCCAATTGAGCATCATAGTTCTCCTTAACATACAGGAATAGGCGTATAATCTGCATAAGGACACAAAAAGCAGAAGAAGAAAATTAGATGTATATTAATGTAAAAGGAGAGCTAACAAGTGCAGGAGAATAAGCAAATCAAGCTCACAGTCAAAGATTAAGAAAAAATAAAATACAAGAGTAATAAAACAAAAGGAATCCACATAATGTAATTTACTCTATGGCAACATCATGCTCAGAATCATGAAGAGATGCATCTAGTCAAAAACTTCTAGAGGTTATATAAAAAGAGACAAACAAGTCCCACATCTGAGGTTGATAGAAAGTTGACCCAAAAAGGATCAACTGATAATGGACACTTGTTCATTATCACTTGGGTCACTGAGAGTGGACCCAAAAAGGTTGATATACATGAAAAATCCAGATCCAACAAAAAACCTTGAATTATATTGAAAATAGAGATAACAGCACTTAACTTTTAGCATGCAAGTTTAAAATGGCCCAAAGGTTTGCTACTAGCTTAGGTAAGGGTGGTGTGAAAGGTTAAGATGACTAGTGAAAGAAAGCAGGGATAGGCATTAGAGGACCAACAACAGTCAAAGATAGAAGGCAACAGTCAAAGAAAGAAGGCATGGAAAGAGAATCATTTAAAATGATACAAATCAGAGGTAAAATGAGAGATAGTAATTTAAGATAATATAAATCAGACATAAAACTAGAGTATCATTTAATATGCACTAAAAAGGTCAACAGATGTCATCTAGAAGAGGTATGACAATTAGGAAAAATATTATTTTAAATAATAGTGCAAAGAGAGCTAGGGAGAACCTATGAAGACTTTATAAGAAAAAATAAACAAAGCTTTTTATATTCTTAATTTAACTGAAAATATTGCTCTATGCCAGGTCAATGGCAACAAAAGATACATCTAGATGATCCTAAATAGTTGGGACATCATTGCTTGTTTTGTTGACAATGTTATAGTAGATGAATATAGAAAAACATGCACTAGTATCTACATTAACGTTTCAATTATTAGTACAGACCAGGATTTACTAGTCCAACAAAGGATAGTAATCAAACATTATCAGCGGTTGGTAGTAATTGTTTAATGCTGTAGTTTATACTGGATCCTAGGGGCCGTTATAGCATATGATACATCAATACTGCAACAGGGGATATCGGAAAGGTACAGGTCAGCGACCGGCACGCAAACCGCTAGCTACCATGTGGCATCGGGTATTTAGCTGCGGCAAGGTGAGGCAAGGAAGAAGAAGGCATTCGAAGAGGGAGAAGCATCAAGTGACGGCAGCAAGGCAAGGGGAGGAAGAAGAGGGTGTTCGAAGAAGAGGGAGAAGCATCGAGAACGAGGGAGAAGCATCAAGAAAGGGGATTGTCGAGTCACCGATGCGCTGTCACGAACGTCTCGATGAACCTGAGCCCGTCGAACCTCGACGCGGACTTGTCTTCCACGCCCTTTCTCGATCCTTGATCCGACCCCGTCCTCCCTCGACGATCCTGATCCCGAACCCTATCGATCAATTCATCGATCGACCAACATGAAAGATTTAATCCCCTATCAAGAACCCCGAAGTAACGGTGAGGAGAGTCATACCTCTTTAGAGGAGGAACTAGAGATGCAAGGATCGGGGGAGACAGCCACAAGGAAGGCGATGAAGACCCTGAAACCTTTGTAACCCTTCCGAAAGCCACAGCCAAAGGATTTCTCCTCCCCACCTCCTTGACATCTGATAGGGCATATTCTGGCAGCACCCCTATGGCAACAGTCAGCACCCATGTTAGCGCCAACATAGAGCCTTGGGGCCAACATAGTGCGCGTACGATGGCGTGACTCCTCGGACTCGTACAAGGCAACAAATAGTGCTCACGTCGTTCGGGACCGTACAGGACGGTGTCGCACGGCAAACAACCATCGGAGAATGCGAGGAGCAGCGTCGCGTGGTACGAGACCATGCTGGTCGGCCCGTGCATGCGGAGTGCACTGCCCGACTGCTCAAAGCACCGGCGACCATTAATAGACCGCATATGACTGACCCTCGGCCACAGGTATAAAAGCCAACCTCCTAGCCAACTCTGGGGGTCGAACTTCGAACACTCAAAAGTCTCTCAATTCCACCATATATTGATTGAATCATCTAAGGGGCCAAGCCAAAACACCCCACCCGACTTTGACCTTAGTGTAGGAACTAGGTTAGGAGAACAGAAGAGGCTTACCTTCATCTACCTCGAAGCAGTTCGCCAGACAACAATTCAACCCGACCAAATGCCGACCACCCTGACGACCCACAGGGGCGACATTCCGCACTCGAATCGAATCAAATTGTGCTGACATCTCGACCACAGCAAAAAGTTGCATAACAACATCTAAGGCCGCAACCGAGGCAACGAGGAGAAGAAAGAAGGGTAAGGGTTAAGAGAGACCAACGGGCGTACCTAAAATTATAATTTATATTTTTTTAGCCATACCTCTCGATACACCCTAACATACCACTCGATATGCCCTGGCGTACAGCTCGGTATCCCATATAGTACTGTACCGAGCAAAGCTCGACATATAAGTATGAACGAAATTAAAAACCTTGCAGGTTAGTATATCGCCAGTACACTAGTACCATATCGGTCCGATAGAATACTGAAATCAAAATCTGATTGAGATTTAAACACTGATCTAAATGAAAGAGGTCATATATAGTTTTATCAATTTATCATACTTATTTTTAGTTGTAGATGCTATCAAATTGATAGATGGGTATTCCACATCTAAATACAGATTTGGGAATCAAAAAGCCAATCCATTTTCAAGGACAAGATATAACGAAAAAAACTTAAAAGTGAATGAACAATTTACCAAACTGGAAACATCTTCTGTTCTTTTCTTGTCATCTTGTACAGCAGATGAGGGAAGATGGCCACCATTTTCTTCTATCATCTTGACAAGTTTTGAAGAATACAGTATTATGCCAAATCTCATTGGAATACTACTTTGATGTAGTGACAGAATCATGTCGATGGTCTAAAAAATTTCAGGAAAAAAAAAGTATCAGAAATATTGTAACTGCACAAATTTTAAGTGAGTTGTCAAAAGTACAGAGGAATACACAAACAAATCTTAAATGTGTTCATCTAAGAAGAATACAGTAAACATGCCTCAGCTCCGCAGCTTGTTGCAGGATCAATTACATAAACAGCATGGAACAAATTTTTTCGAATGTATCGAAGCTGACCAGGGAAGACAGGCATCAATATCTACAACATCAGAAACAAATTATTTAAAGAATATGATCAATGGTAGGTAATGGACACAAACACAAATTATCAATCTGAGATACTGTTCTGCTCAAACCCAAACAGAAAATTAGCACCTCATTGATATTGCTTCGCCAACGTTTGTACATGGCATCTTCTTCCAAATTATTCAGATAGTGAACATGTCCAGAACGAAAGTCGATGCGAATTGCATTAGATTCAGAAGGTGGTGCTGCTGACAATAGTTTCTGAATCGCACTCGAAGGAAGCTGAAAAAAAATCAGTAGTAGTTTGTTCTGAGCAATTATGATGGAATATACTTTAAGAAATTCACTGCATCAAAAGAAAAAAAAGAGTAACCTTATATTCATCAAAATAAAGAAGTAAGCAAAATTGGCATCTTAGCAAGATAAAAAAACATCAATACAGTATTTGAGTTAATTCTTGGGTACAGCAACACAAACTGCAGCAATGTTTTATGCAGATATGGCTAAAGTCAATAGTCATATAAGTGTTAGTGTACACATACCACAAATAATTAAAAAGAAATGCAAAAACAAACACATGGATACCTTTTGTTCCATAATATGGTTCACAGTTTTGCTACAACCAAAGATGTAAGCATAAATAAGCATTTACCATAATTATGGGACTAGCAAAAGAAAACAGAACAATAGATACTGAGATAGAACATTAACAATGTGAAAACTGAAGACATGAGGCTAATGTGCAATATCATCTGACTGCTAACTATGAAATTCTACAATACACAAGTCACAAGTTAATTAGCATAAATCACCTTTAGATTTGAAAAGTGATCAGCAAATGATAACTCTTGTTGAACAAGATCCATTAACCTACAAAACAAAAAATAGATGAATCCAATATAATCAGGTTGTGATGTTTATATAATATACAGTATCATAGAAGGAAATGAAACAAAGTATAATGGAAATTGTTCCTCAAAAATTGCAGCATATGGAAAGTAATTATTTCTATGATCACTCCAATAGGAAAAATTCAACAATCACTCCAAGCATTCTGTTTTCCATTGTGAACATCAAAAGCCTGTTTCCACCAATAAAAGTTCTTTTAGGTTCCCACTCACACAAATCACAACAAGCACAAGCATTTAGTCAGTTTTTCTTGAAACTGACTATACAGGTTCACTTCTACAAAAACTACAACAAGAACGAGCATTTAATAGTGTCCCATGCTTTGCTCTCAACCCCAAGTGTTGAAGCACATTAATACAAAAGGATGGCTCAATGCATGAGACCCACTAATGCAAAGCCTGGGAAGACTCATGCACACAGCCATTTATACCCTCCTAAATTTAGGATGCTAGCATGAAATTAGTAGGGTTGATAGAAGTCCTAGAAACATAAAGGACTGGAAGAACAAATTGAATACACGATGTCTTCCTAGGTAAACTGAAAATTTGAAAATTCATTGTCAAGCCAAATAAAAATATATAATTTTTCACTTTGTTTGAAGGAATTTCTCAAATGTACTTTCAAAAAATATTTTGAATTATATACTGGATTATTCAAATTTTAAAGGTAAATTACTCATATAACGTAACATGTCCTAAGACATATCATGACCAAAAATCATTTCCAATTAAACTTGCTTTTATAATTTATTTAAATTATTCTGAACCAACCTCAGAATTATCATCACTGAAACTGAAGAAGTCAAAAATCAAAGGAAAACAATGGAACTCTTGAAATGTCTATCTACCGTAAAAAGTGAAATTTCAAACCAAGGTTTGCAATTTCGTACCATACCGTACAGGAGTACCGAGAGGTACGTTAGAGCATACTGCTCAGATATATATATATATATATATATATATATATATAATAGAAAAAGTAAAAGTAAAAGGTCCACGTCGCCTCGTTTTCTTCTCCTCGTTTTGTCACGAACTTAGCCAGTTTAGCTAAGTCGTGCGGCACCCTTGCGTGTCCGTCCGCAAAAGTCAGCCTCCCCAAAACCTCTTATGGTCTCGTAGGACCTATATAAGATAAAACGAGTTAGAGAAAACGTTTCACACGGGATCCACAAGCAACCATTTCAACAAACACTTTATAGCCAATACAAATTACAACCATGGGCTTCACAAGCTCTGAACGGTCACACGCAAAGGATCACGGTCCATTAAAGACCGAAATCCCCATAAGTGTCCACATGACACAACTCTCATTTACAAGCCAAAAACAACTACAAAAGCTAACCAAACTAGGGCTATCAAGCCTACTGCTAGCTCGTTATTTGATGTACAAAGCATGAACAAAAACCGAAAGACACAGATATATATGAGCATTACATCGAACACCCTGTTTATATTTTTGTCTACAACAACGCGGATGAGAAGTCGTCGATGCTTCTCCACCTCACGCGAATGAGAAGTTGTCGACGTTTCCCTCTTTTCCTCGTCACCTCAGACGAGGAGAAGGCGACGAGAAGACCGCAGCGAAGAAGTTGTCGCCTCGCGAGGTTCTCCTCATCCACGACGTCGTTCCAAGGTTCTCTGATCACCTCGCTATTAGAGGACGGCACTGTCCGAGGTTCTCCCTCTTCTTCCCCTTCATTCTCTTGCTTATTCTTCTCTCGCCACAGCTAGCCTCGCAGTAGGCTCATACCGCCCGATAACGGGCAGCGACGATCAAAATTTCGAACGTTAGCACCCGATATAGCCCTGTATCGAATGGTACAAGGCTAAAACCATGGTACCTCTCAGTAGCATGCAATCCGCGTACCAATCTATTGATGGACCGGTACGTATCGTTTGTACCGAGCAGTACGATTATGAATTACATACCATGCTTCAAACCATGATTGAGCAAAAATAATAAGATATGTGACATTCTTATATTATCTTTATTATCCTAATATAAATAATTTCTTCATCATTTTCTTTTCATCATTCATAATACAAAGGAAGAAAAATAAGATACATCGGCACTCGTACTAAAGGCAGAGGAGCTGGCAATGATATGTTGGCATTATAACAATCAGTATTATATAATACCTAAGAACTCCAACATAGTTACTAGTTACTACAAAGCATGGTTCATCTTACTAGAACGTACCAGATCATCGAGTAGCTTATTGGTACAATACATACCGAGCCATACCGAGCTATACCAAGTATACCGACATATGGTACATGGGGCATGCTAATGTACTACTACCTATATCGGTCCCGTATCAGCTCAATACGTATCACCCATACTGATCTGCATGCCATGGTACAACGAACTTTGCTACAAAGTACAAACTGCTTAGGATTTCAATATCATATCGGTGCAACCTATATACAAGTATACTAGTACATTGTTAAATCGTTATGCACAGTCCAACTAGCATACTGTAATATTTGAAACCTTATGTCATAAAACTGTAATCTTTTCAAAACAGTAGCATGGCAACCT
Source organism: Ensete ventricosum (assembly GCA_029747655.1). Classification (NCBI taxonomy): domain Eukaryota; kingdom Viridiplantae; phylum Streptophyta; class Magnoliopsida; order Zingiberales; family Musaceae; genus Ensete; species Ensete ventricosum. Next base: position 47,925,412 of record JAQQAF010000002.1, read on the forward strand.
CCTTAATGCAGCTTCCCGAAAAGGAATGTGTATGTATAAACCATTGAGGCATGAAGAAAAAACCACTAAGGCACTAATTAGCTAGAAATTGCTGCCAGTTATACCAGATGCTCTCATGCTATCGCCAAGATGACCAGTCAAGTTCATAATTATTCATATATTCTATAGAGAAGGGAGTTTCATATTATTACATTGGTAAAGAAAACAAAAAATTCAAGGGATAATCATCTAAAAAAGTAAAATCACAAAGAAAATAGGGTGAAGAATTGTAGCAAGAACAATTCCCAGACATGGGTTTTGGTTTTGAAATTCCTATAATTTTTTTTAAGTTATTTTTAATAACATGGTCCATTCTACCATCCAATCCTAATCCTAAATTCCAACGTTAATTTCAAAACAATACTGCACCTACTAACATTATTTGTATTGCCGCTTAACAAGATTTTGGATTCAGATTATATTTAAATAAACTTAATTGAAATTATCTTAATATGGTTTAAAATGTGACTGTTTAAGGAAAAGATTCTAGAGTAAAAACTAAAATATAACTTAATTTAGCTAAAATATACATCAACTAATGTATTAAAGTAATATAACATACAGGTAAATAAGAAAACTCATACTTGGCTTCATGAAAGAAAGGAGAATATTAGTTTGTGACAAGAACCAGATGCTGAACAATGACCAGCATAACCATAAGGTGTGGCATTGAAAGATTCAGGTATTAACAGTAGAAAGACACAAGCTTGCCTAGGCTTAACATGAAATTTAAACAAAACTAGAATGGATGGGAAACATTACAGGTAAAGATCAATATCTTCAATATTGATCAGGGCACCATTCAAAGCCACTAAAGACTTGCCAGGGGGAACCATTCTCTGATTTGCAAGAATCTCATCCTTGATAGAATCATTAAGCTGCATATAAAGTTATAAACACATATTAGCATCTGTATCCATCTTTAGTATCATGTATAATATTTTGAACTATGAACCCACCAAAATATAAAGCAGAAGGCTGGATGCTTTACCTTCATACGAGATAATGAAGAAACTACACTTGGAAAATTTTGATTGATTTCTTGCATTGATTGCAAGGGATCAGAAGCATGAACTATCCTCTGTACCGTCTGATGGCCTAAATCTGCAGAAAAAGTTATTAACAGGCACCAGTTAGGAACAGGGATAGAAAAGCTTGTAATGACAAACAAACACTAATCATAGGAGATATAATATCCAAAAATGGCAGAATCAATGAATCATGCTATAGTTCATCAATACCTTTAAGTTCCCAAACCTCCAAGGTGTCAGATACAGTTGATGACAACAAATAATCCCTGAAAGCCATAACCTCAGTTGTCAATTCTGGCTTGCGTTCCTGTAGACCACAAGAGAATAATTACAAAATGAATAATAATCAAGAATAATCTAAATTGTAAGCTCAAATCTAGATTTTGTTCAGGGCTGTTTAATTTTAGGAACAAACCAGGATTTTGGAAAATATAAATCCTCTAACTTCCTGGCTGAGATCCTCAGTCCTAGGATCTTCTAGTGTCACACCTGCAACCAACAGGCAATCATCTATGTCAAGGTTTCAGAATTCATGCTAAAGGGACTGCTGCTAATAGTACAGACCTATCATGATGGACCAAGTTATGCTGACCAGCTTAGGCCTTCTACCAAGCCAACACACTGTCAGCATATTTATGGCATAGGACAGAACCTCAAACAATACTATAACGATGTAATGTGTGCCCCGGCAATTACATCATAAGCTCATTATCGAATGATGGAATAATGAAGTGAAAATAATGAAATAAACAAACAAATACGAAAAAAAATCATCATCATTCATAATGTGCATACTGAGTAAATATTGGTAATAGATATTTCCTGTTAACTTCCAAATATAATTAAAATATATGCCAACAATATTATTTTATAGACTACTATATGTTATTCACATCAGATTGGGGTGAAAAAATCGATACTGTCATATTTTTAAGAGTTCGGATGGTATTGTACTCATGGTTTGAAAAACTAGGTGGACGGGTATGTACCACCCAGTATATACAAGTCCACACATAGACCTATATATGGACCTCCTGAAATCAAGCGGTCCACTTGTGACTAATTCTACTGTCCAGTAAGCCCTGTTCTCCACATTATAAGCAAGGTTTTTCTTTTCTTTTTCTTTTTCTTAATGTGCCTCTCCCTCTATCACGCATCTGCTGTCCCCATTGCCTGTCACCACCTTTTCTTCTCCGCCGTCTTCTCCCCTCCCCTTCTCTGTCACAAATTGTCCTCTTCTTCTCCTTCACAACATTTTCCAATACCACAGCATACCAACCAGTGCATACATAGTTCGACAGGTTAACAATCAGGCAACGAACAAATATTTAAAACCTTGTTTCAAACAAAGGAAAAGGCAAACAACTTTTAGGTCACAAGTGATATAGCTACTGCATTGTACAAAAGCTCTAATTAACAGCCAAGAAGTTGAATTTTCAACATGAAAACATATCAATCTTATCAAAATGATATATTACCTTCTTTTATCATAGTGTCATCCATTGCTTTGTATTCCATATTCTTCAAAGCAAGTTCAACTCCATAACCACCCAAGTTGACTGCATCAGATGAGCCAACAGCACTGCAATAGCTGCTAACTGCTTGGCATCCAGGAGGCAGTACAGGCCTGACAACATACTTAATTTTTCCCTAATAATAAAAGGTTATACTTGATTATATAATCAGACAAAGAAAGAGAAAAACAACCATAACAAAGTATAAACTACAACAAAATACAATTTTCCAGAAAAGTATGTAATAGTAACAAAAAATTTTGGGATCATAATAAAGACCACAAATTTACCTGATAAATAGTCTAGAGCAAGGTTCGCCAAACCATACCATACCAGTATACCGAGCTCCGTTCGGTACAATCCATATTGCTTGTACCGAGCGGTATGCCTAGGTGAACCACTCGGTACGTATGTATATGATAAAGTCAAAAAATTTAAAAAAAAGGCGGCGGCGCCTTGTTCCTTTTCCTTGCAAAGGGAGACGTTTCTTCTCCCCGCACGGGGAGAAAAAATCACCCGCGGGCGACGGATCGGGATTGGGAGAGCAGCACCGGACTCCAGGTTCTCCCTCTTCTTCTCCCTCGGTTGATACCGCCCGAAATCGGCCACCGACGGTCGAAATCGACCGTTACTGCCCGACAGCAACCGACGACGGCCGAAATTGACCGTTACTAGCCGATTTTGAGTCGTAACGGGGCAGAAACAGCCCCAAACAACAGTACCACCTGGTAGCGAGCGAACCGGTACATACCGCCCAGTGCGGGCGGTATCCATCGGAATTGCAAACCTTGGTCTAAAGGTAACAGCATCCTAAGTCCAAAAGAAATTGCAATACAACAACTTAATTTGTCATACATAATTAGAAGTCAATAAGTTGTTATCAAATGACATAAGGAAACACTATAAGTTAGGAAAACAAGAATTCAAAAGATAAAAGAAAACGGCTTTCTTTCTTGTAGAACAGTCAAAACTAATGAGAATCATGATAATCTGAAGGTAGAATGCTCTAATTTTCATGTTTCTGACATACAAGTATGTGCCAAAAATGACACTTCTAGCCTAGTACAGAAACAAATTGTATATAGGCCAGATATTGGAAAAAGCATATCCATTGCCACTTCAAAATCCTGGTAATGAATTTTGATCCAGATACTCAATTGCTAAAATGTTATATGGTTACATTTGCTTAATATGGGCATGGGTAGCAATCAGGTATATCCACAAAACTGATTACTATCGAACTTATTTCAAATACAGATGTAAAGATTATATATATGAAGAGGAAATATCCATAAAAAAAATAGAAAAAGCCAAAAGTATAAATCCTACTTCTAGGATAAGAGTACCAGAAAAAACAGAGGAAAATGATCTTGAAAAAATAGATATATAGTATTGATGGCATTTGGTCTTATATTAATACGGTTAACACTTTTGCATATATTCAGATATTCAAATAACCAATTATAACTAGAAGTCTAGAACTGAACCCATGCAGCCATGTCCATCCATTTTCAGGAATATTTGAATAGATTCAAATATTGATAGGGATAAATAAGATACACATTTGTGAAACTATATCTGGCGCCACTTGGATATGGAAACAAATGCCCTGGCCATCTACTCATCAAAGGTAGATAATAGAAAAGTACATATTCATATAAAATAAATATGTAAAACCAGAACTTCCTTGGTGGATCTTTTATGCAGCAAAACAGTTCTTTCTTGATGGTGGATCTTGAATTTTCTGATAATTGCAAACATAGATAGCTTACTTTGTACTTGCATTTTCCCATCATTCTATCAGCCATATCAAAGACTCTAAGAACACTTGGATGTAAACAGAGAAAAAAACAAAGAATATTTTGACATTTTAATCTTCTCTATTCAATGTCAGTTATCAATGCCTAAGCCTTCGATGTGAAATAGCTTCTTTTTCATTAAAAAGGTCTGATGTGCCCCTATTCTTGTTACTACTTGCCATTTGGTTACAGAACGGAACTTTAAACAAAGAAAGCAAAATTAGATCTTGTCAGCTTGATTTACAGAATATGGAACGGTAACATGATATTGCATCATATTCATGGAATATCCTGCAAGGTTTTACCATTGGTGATTGCTGGTACATGATTGGCCAGCAAACCAGTGCAATAGGCAGGACTGCATGATCAGTTTTGGATATTGAATGACAAATTTAAACATTCTAATTGGGAATATATATTATATAACTATATTATAAATTTTAGAAACCAAAAATATATCTATAAAATGGGCATCCCAATGCACTGGACTCCTGCCAATGCAGAGATTCTTTGTATAATAAAAATGTAATGGCAATATGTTTAGACCTGTTTTGATGCTTCTGCCATGATAATGTGAAAGTCTTTGAAGCATTCTGTCCCAATAGCTCCATATAAAATGGCAACTGGACTGATGATACTCGAAGCCAGATACACGTGGTCAAATTCAAAAAGTTCAGGCTGCTCCAAGTATCCAAGAGATCTGACAACATTTAACCAGTGAGCATGCTCAGGTAATATGCAGAAAAGTTGACAAAACACAATGCAGATAAATGTAATTTACATGTTTGATAAGGTTTCAATCCAAGCAAGAAGTTCAGTGGTGTTAAACAGCAACACACTGCCAATGTCTACCCAACAACAATGTCTTCCATGGCTTCTTGTGGTTGAGCTTGTTGAAAGATAATCTGCTTCAATTTCATCTGGAATTTGTTTTTCTCCAGTAATAGGGACTAACTTAATTTGATCATTTATAAAAAAAGAAGCTAATGAATCCTCTGCCAGTTGCTTGTAGAGCACTAGTCGAGGTGATGCCGATCGAAGAGTAAGAGAAAATTCAAAAACTGATGCCAAAGGTTCGCTTAGAAGTGTGCGGCCATCATCAACAATTTTTTGTATGCAACATCTAGCTGTCAAACAATCTGAACCTTTATCTGGTTCTAGCCAGAGATCGATTAACTTCCAGAATAGGTCCTTTCTTTCTTTAGCCAGCAACTCCCTGTTGAAAGAGGAATCTATTAAATTGTTGAATAAAATTATGAAGATAAGGCAAACCTGCAACCAATAAGCAATTATGTACTTCATTTGGAAATAAAATTACATAAATTTTTATCATAACATTTTCCTACATATATTTATTTTGACTTTTGTATCATGATTCTCTAAAGAAACTTGATGCTTTCTCATGCTAAAACTTGTAACAACTAGTTCTAAGCTTCGCACTATCCTATTGACGCATCATAATTAATAAGAATAGAATGAAAAGGTACCTACAACATGCTCGAATCTCATTAGTAATATTCACACTAATGCAAATGCTCCAAATTTAGCAAAGGTCATATTTCTGAACCAATAACATTAAAATTCAAAAAAATGGGAATAAGGATGTGTCATCAAAGTGATAGACAATCAGTCAATTTCCAAATTGCTCAGCTTTATAACAAATGGGTCGCCAAAAAAAAAAGGAATAGACTACGTCACCCTGATTCCAACAACAACGAGGTTCCGGCCCACTTAGCCCGGAGCGAGACTTGGACGTTCTTCGGGCGGCGGTTAACGGCAAAACCCAGGCATCCGGTCCCCCCGAAGCCGCAGAACAGCAGAGAAATGAACAACGCCCCCAAAACCCAAGATCGCCTTCGAAGCTCCATCTCGAATCTTCGAAGATTCCGTTCGAACCTGTGCGAAGAAACGCTTGATCCACGCATTAACCGACGAAGGATGCCATGAAAGGAACCCTGGAGGGACCAAGCAGAAGCTAGCGTTAGGGTTTCAGTCTCCCCCAGAGAATGACGAGGGCGAGATCCAACGGTGGTGGACTAGGCCGTAGACCCGGTGGTCGCCGCACTCCAGGGCAAAAGGGTTTTTTAACGATTGGTGATCTGATATAAATAATGTCATCAAGAATCGGAAACCCGTCAAGGGCGAGATGAACTCATCTTCGAGCGCACGAATCGCGACGCTGATCGGACGGTCTAATCAAGTTTTTCCCGCTTAATGGACGATTCAGATGGCATGATAATACGTGGAAGCTCTCTACGGGGACGACATTCCGAACTCGTCGCGGCAAATTACATTTATACCTTGTATTTGGACTCTTGCATTTTTCTATATTTAGAAATTTTATATTTTTATATATTAAATATAAAAATAAATAATCATATTTATCCTAAAATCATAAGTTAAAATTCATCTTGTTTTCAATGATTTTATCAAAAAAATATTATTTTAACATTTCACTTGTTGAAAATAAAAGAGATATTAAAATTATCTTTTTATCCATTATTTTTATGTTGAGATATTTCAATTATTAATATAATTGATAATGTTTGGAGATATGAGATTATGTATTTTCAAATTTATGATGATATTAATATATATTTTTTAATTACAAATATTACGATGCTAATAAAGTCTAAATACATGGATGATCTCTCTCTCTATACTATAGAACTTTATAGAAATTTTATAAGTGTATGGGATTATGTGATTATATAATTTTTGTGCATATGTTAGGATAAATATGTATGAGTTGGAATCAATTTGATATAATTTGAATCCACGTGTGCAAATAAGTGAGATGGCTGACGATTTGAATCCAACGACACTCTTTAAGGGCTGAGGTGAAGATTTAAGGTCGGATGGATTTCTCAACTCGATATCCGCTCAAGTCCGATGATGGATTCCTAAAATGTAGGTAGATTAAGAGTCAATGAATTTTTTAAATTTGATATCTACTCAAGTCAATCTCGATGATGATGGAATAAATTTAATAAAAATTATTTATCTTGATTATTGATAGGACACATAATGGGCCAGCCCAATCCATCAGCGCCTCGCGTCAGCTCCATGACCACATCAGCGTTCGAGCTGGAGATGGACCTGCGCCACACCCGTAGCCACGTTGACATCTGAGGTGGAGCCGACCGGATGGTGCATCAGTTGAACCTCCGTCGCGCACCATTAATGTCACACAGCACGCCACACCTTCGCACAATGCCTCTGCGGCAACTAACCCACCGTACAAGGCGATCTCACCCGAGGTGTCGATGGAGGTAAAGTCGAACATACGATCGACCCTACGGCTGGTGAGTATAAAGTCCCCTCTCAACAGCAACAGGGGATCTCTGGATCTGACACTCAAAAATATATATTGACACATTTTAGAAAGAGGTCGGGACACTGAATTGAACGTTGGAGGGGTCACATCGGGAACCCTCATCCCGACAAGACCTTTATGCAGGTCCTCCACAACAAACACCGACCCGAGTGGAGCCCGAAGAAGTCAACCCGAGGTGTAGGCTCTCAAGACGCTGAACCAACTTGAACTGAACATCCCCGATCCTAACTGACATTGACGAACTTGCCAACACATGCGGAACCAAGTCGTACAAACTCCTCGACCACGGCACAAAGTACCATAACATTCTTTGGCGCTAGAAGGATGGTTTGATGTTGCAAGAGCACCCATCGAACAACCCGAATCCAGAGAACTTCGTTGGTCTCCCTCACATCCTTCTGTCGACCATGCAAACAGGAGGGCCGAGCCCATTCCTCCCGAGGGAGGATACCACTATCTCTGCGCCCACAACGTACCGTTAGTCGAGAATGTTACCTGACTTTGGATTCTCTTCGACTGTCACAAATCTCAGGACCCCGGTCGTCACAACCAAAGCTTTCCTTGGCTTGACCCAGCAGGTCCAGGCGCTAGCCAAGATAATGCAAACTGTCATCCCTTACATACCCTAATTCATGTAGCCTGCGGTGCCCCAGCAGCCGGCCCCACGCCAAACACCCCAAGAAGAAAGAACTCAGTCCCCCCGACCTATAGAGGGGCCACCTGACACCCAGGAACTGCAACATCCCCTGACCGAAGCGATGTCAGCCAGCCTTGATGTCCCTACTACACGCATAACAAGCCACTCCCGAGGCATCACCCTACCACTCCCGACCCAAATGTTATCTCCTCGGATTTGACCAATTATGTAAAAGAATAAATTCACCAGGTCAATCATAGGCTGGATGAGGTTCAGAGAGAATTCGTCGAGTCAAAGCGACAACTCAATGAAAGCTCAAAGGGGGGGTCACCATTCACCCTCGAGAAGCAGGAGAAATTAGTCCCGACCAACTTCCGACTACCTGTGCTAGAATCCTACGATGGTAGGTCAGACCCTTCAGAAGATGTCGCGGCCTTCCGAGCCCATGTAGCCCTTTATGACACCTCGGACCGAAGATACTGCAGCGGGCAAATCAGTACATCGCAGCTGAGTCATTGGTGGCTGGAAAATGAGACGAGCAGAAGTAGCCTCGAGCAGAGCAGTCCCCAGGGTAGCCTTCGGGATCTTACAGGAGGAGAACAGACAGGCCAGAGCTACCACCACCCAGGCCACATACATTCCTCAATTCGACACACTTGGAGGTCTTCCTCCAAATCCAAGACATAAGAACTGAGACGCCAGGAAATGACAATGGAAGTGCTCACATCGTCACCATAGACCTTATAAGGGAAAGTGTTGCTTCTATGAAGGACATTTTGGCATCTCGAGGCAGCACAATGACTTCGCCTAGGAAACACATAAGCCACATTAAAAATGGCACCAACTGGGACACCACGTAAGCCCTCGACAGAGCTGTGCCCCATGCCACCGCATAACCACGTATGCCCAATTTCATACGTGGTAAAATCATACCTACTGCTCACACTACCAGTTCGTCAGCTCTTTGCCCGAGTTGAGTATCTCGGCTAGTCTAGTGCTCTGTGCTCGAGTTATGTATCACGGCCAGTCCATTAGTCTTCACTTGAGTTGTGTATCTCAGCCAATCAATCAATCTTCCCCCAAGTTGAGTATCCCAGCTAGTCCAGTGTTCTTCGCCCGAGTTAAGTATCTCGGCCAGTCCATTAGTCTTCGCCCGAGTTGTATACCTCAGCCAATCCATCAGTCTTCGCCCGAGTTGAGTATCTCGGCCAATCTGTCAGTCTTTGCTCAAGTTATGTATCTAGGCCAGTCCATCAGTCTTTGCCCGAGTTGTATATCTCGGCCAGTCCATCAGTCTTCGCCCGAGTTGAGTATTGCGACCAGTCCAGTGTCCTTTGCCCGAGTTGAGTATCTCGGCCAGTCCAGTGCTCCATGCCTAAGTTGAGTACCTCGACCAGTCCATCAGTCTTCGCCCGAGTTGAGTATCTCGGCCAGTCCAGTGTCCTTTGCCTGAGTTGAGTATCTTGGCTAGTCCACTGCTCCGTGCCCGAGTAGAGTACCTCGGCCAGTCCATCAATCTCTGCCCGAGTTGTGTATCTCGGCTAGTCCATCAACCTTCGCCCGAGTTGAATATCTAGGCTGGTCCAGTGTCCTTTGTCCGAGTTGAGTACCTCGGCCAGTCCGTCAGCTCATTGCCCAAGTTGCATACCTCAGCCAGTCCACCAGTTCTCGCCCGAGCAATGCATCTCGGCCAGTTCAATAGTCCTTGCTCGAGCTATGTATCTCAACCAGTTTATCTACGCCGTGCGTCGTCGAACAAGCCCATCCAAGGAGCTTCATAAAAGGTGATAGCAAGAATCAGCCAAGCACTGACCGAACCTCCGGGAGCCGACAGGGACCTTCCCTGCATCTGACAACATGCTCCTAGAAGCCCCCTTCGGGACGGGAAGAATGATAAGGGCCAGCTCCGCGACCACATCAGCATCTAAGCTGGAGATGGACCTGCGCCAACCCCATTGCCACATCGGCATCCAGGGTGGTGCCGACTGGATGGTGCATTAGTCGAACCTCCGTCACGCGCCATTAATGCCGCGCGGCGTGCCAAACCTTCGCGCCATGTCAGCGGAGGTAAAGTCAAACTTATGATTGACCCTACGCCTGATGAGTATAAAGTCCCCTCCCAACAGCATAAGGGGGGATCTCTCGCTCTCACACAATAAAATATATATTAACATCTTTCAGAAAGAGGTCAGGACACTGACTTGAACGTCGGAGGGGTCACGTCGGGAACCCCCATCCCGACGAGACTTTTGTGCAGATCCTCCACAGCATACACCGCGAGTGGAGCCCGAATAAGTCAACCCAAGGTGCAGGCTCTCAAGACGCTGAACTGACCCGAACCGAACATCCCCAATCCCAATCAATATGGACGAACTTTTACACACGAACGAAACCAAGTCATGCTTACTCCTTGACCATGACACAAAGTATCACAATAATTATCATGTCTAAGATAATTTTCTATAATGGTTTCATAAGGTGAGATATTATACGAAATATTTTTGAATAAAAAATTTCTTAATTATCTTTTTAGATATATATTTACGTGGCACGATTATTAACCCAATTTTATCTTATACTATCATGTGTATCGTCATATGTAAAATAATATGTATACTGATAAATATATGGTTTGTTGTTTATAAACTCGGTTATTAAGATATCCAAAGCCATCAACATCGCATGTATGTGGTTATCTTTTTTTTTCACTATATATAAATTCAATTAAAGAAAGCCAAGATTTTTTATTGGGTAATATATATAATATTTTCTATTTGATACCTTTTTTTTTCAAATAGTATCTTTAATTTTAAAAAATTTAAAATATCCCTCACTAACTATTTCCAAAAAAAATGTACTTACTTTTTACTAGTTATAAGTTATTATAAAATAACCATTTGACTCGTATGATATTGACTCTTTGTTTGTCATTATCTGTAAATTATTATGATACCAAAATTTTATATTTATAATTAGTTTAATTAAAATTAAGAGTCCATTTAGATCATTTATAGTGTTTAAAGTGGATTTTATAATGTTTTTATTATGATAGTCAAAATACTATAACAAATCAATTTTTAATTTTTAATTGGGTGATATTATTACTAAATTATTACAAAAACCTATTTAAATCATAGTATTATGATATATGGGATATGTTTTAATATATTTTGATTCTATTCAACTCATTTATAGTGTTTCCAAACAAACTTATCTTGTTTTCATCGTGATTACGAAAACCACGAGGCTCAAAATCCTGTAACAAGTATAAAAAAAAATTGAGGCATAAACTGGATTGTTTTAATTAGGAATACTATTTAAAAACAAAGCAAAAGAAGGATACTACTTTAAAAAAATTAAAATATGAGTATTTTCTAGAAAAAAAAGGTCATTTATTATTTTCCTTCCCCAACTTAATATCTAAATCCGGTCGAACCACACATACCCTAAACCTTCGTTGGATGGCAGCGATTTGCTTCAGCAAACATTGCATTCCACACAAACTGAACCCCAACTCGCAAGTGAATCCCACCGGGAGAGACGTACATAAAATATACATGTTCTCGGGACACGAGTTCGTCTTGCGCAAACCCATCTCTTCTTCCTCAACTTCGGTTTGTTTTCTGCTTCTCGCCTTCACCAAACAGTAATCATGGCGGACTGGGCGAACCTTTGTTTGGACTTGGTCAGGTACATCCATAGATGTTTAGAAGATCTAGTGGATCAGATCAGCTTTAGCCGTGTCTGCGTTTCGTGGCAGCACGCCGTGGACGGGAACCCTCACCATCACATTCGCCCACCTCCCCCGTGGCTGATTCTCCCCGCCGGAGGTCATGAAGGTGGCTCCGCTGCTCTCCCAAGGGTCGACCTCGTCAGCTACACCGAGAGAAGAAGGCGTAAGAATATCCGTCTCCCGTGGGAGTCCACGGACGGCAGGTTGGTGCTGATGGGATCCGCGGCCGGATGGGTGGTCGCGGCCGACCGGACGGCCGAGTTGCATCTGTTAAATCCCATCACCGGAGCGCATGCCCGCCTCCCATCCATCACTACCCTCCCGGTCATCGCAAACGAAATAGAGACCGGTGGACAAGTCACCGGCTATCTCTTTCGTATCTCGCCGAGTCTAGCATACGCGACCAGCTGCGAGTCCACGCGATACATGCTCTACGAGAAGATTACCGTGTGCTCCTCCTCTTCAGACTCATGGACGACGATGATCGTGTTCTACCATGGTCGGTTGGCCTTCGCAAGTGCAGGGGACGAGCGGTGGTCGTTGCTGCAGACACAGAACGAGAGTAGGGTGTGCGACGTGACGTACCACAGGGGCCTGTTCTACTCGCTGCACTACGACGGGTCGGTCACCGCTTGGAATCCCACGGACGGCGCAACTCCTCAAGGCTGCTTCGACGTCCGACAGCCGCGGATGAGGACCGTGCCCGTACTGGAGGAGTACCTGGTGGGATCAGGAGACGACCTGCTGCGGGTATCGAGGTGGAGGGATCCGCTTGAGGGAGACGAACACGGATCGCTGAGGTTCCAAGTGTTCAGGCTGGCTGAGAGCGGATGGATCGCCGTGCAAAGCTTGGGTGAGCGAGCGCTGTTTGTGGGGTCGAACCGCGGCATCTCGCTCTCGACGGTGGCGTTCCCGGAGTTCAAAGCCGACTGCATCTACTACGCCAAATCCGGCGACGTGGGTATATCCCACCTAAGACGTGGACTCATCAACCCTCGTTCTGCGGTTGTTCCGAATCTTAAAGATGGTTTCATCGTGCCCGATTACATGTATAGCTGGCCGCCTCCTATGTGGTTCACGCCACGTGCTTGCTGAAAGAAAAACCCATATAGACATATAATGTATATTACTGAAACAAATAGGTTTATCGGCTGTGGTTTATGTTTGGTGAATTTGTTCCTATAATGAATTAATATTTTTTAATTATAGATATTTGGCAAACCAACCATATATGATTCTAGTTCTATTCATATTATTTTGGATAATGTATTTTAGTTAAATTCGAATGATCTTAGTTATGGATTTGCTTAAGCAATAATACATAGAATAATTCTCTGGTGATACATAGAATAATTCTCTGGTGATACTAAGAGTGGAAGACACTCTATTAGTATGATATTATTATGTCTGATACAGAATCCATCTAAGTCTTATTTTAATTTAATTCTCTCATAAAACTCTTTATCTCTATATTCGAATGACCTTGGTCAGAGATTTGTCTGAATAAGAATACATAAGATATTTCTCTCGTAATACTAAAATTAGTCAATCCTTTATTGACACTCAATTATCTTTATAAGATTGGCTACTAATCTTGATAACCAGTTATACCAAATATATAACCTTCAAACCTATAAATCCAACATAAAAAATAATTAATCAAAGACATCATTAGTATAAAGTTTAAGGACCAAACACACGATTAGGTCTACGGAATCACTATATGAAGTTATGTATCGATAATCATTAATAATTCTATAAGCGGATCAATCAGTATACTAATTCTTCAATCAATACCTATATTGTACTCTTAGTATCCCCATACGAGTGGTTATGATACCAACTGACTTCGTTATATGGAAGGATATAAAGTATACTGATTTGTCTAATTATATCGATGTTTCTCTTGAGTAATCTATAATCGAGATTATTTAGAATCTATATTTAAAGGTGAATCAGTCTCATTATCGTGATCTCATCACAATTCGATTCTCATTGTATAAATCCAATGACATTATATTATATACAAGATACAACATAAAATGAGAATATATTAATAATAAAAATAAGCAAATAAAATCACACAACGTGTTATATGTACAATTGCTGACGTGATTTGTTTATATGTACAATTGCTGACGTGATTTGTTTGTAGGGCACCTGTAATACACAAACCCAGATCCAAAATTATATAATAAGCATGGTTTATCTTATTAGTATATGGACTAACTATCAATATAATATATTTATATCCCAATTATACTAACATATGATAATGTCTCTTATTGGATCAATACATTTCGGATAGGTCTCCGTATTGTAAGTAATGATGATAAGCATAAACACACTAGAGGAATAATTTAGGTTGTTTTTAAACTAGGAATACTATTTAAAAATAAAGTAAAAGAAGAATACTAATTATTTTTTTTAAAATACGAGTTTGTTCTAAAAAAAAATTCACCTTTTTCTATATTTTCCTTCTCCTACTTATAATCTTAATCCGGTCGAAACCCCACATACCCTAAATCTTCGTTGGATGGCAGCGATTTGCTTCTGCAAACATTGGGTTGGAACTGTGTTCCATACAAACTGCATCCAAATCCGCAAGTGAATCCCAATCTCATGCAAACCCTTCCCTCTCTTCCTCCTCATCTTCCCTTCGTTGTCTGTTTCTCTCTTTCATCAGACAGTAGTCATGGTGGACTGGGCGCACCTTTCTGCGGACTTGATCAGGTGTATCCATGGATGTCTAGAAGATCTAATGGATCAGATGAGCTTTAGGTGTGCCTGCGTTTCATGGCAGCATGCCGTAGACGGGAACCGCCCTCTTCCTCCGTTGCTGATTCTCCCCGCCAGTGGTGACGGCGGTGGCTATACATTTCTTCCATTGGTCGACCTCGTCAGCTACGCGCAGAGAAGAAGCCGTAAGAATATCCGTCTCCCGTGGGAGTCCACGGACGGCGGATTGGTGCTGATGGGATCCGCTGCCGGGTGGGTGGTCGCGGCCGACCAGGCGGCCGAGTTGCATCTGCTAAATCCCATCACCAGAGCGCATGCCCGCCTCCCGTCCATCACTACCCTCCCGGCCATCGCAGCCGTACTGCAGACCGATGGACAAGTCACCGGCTATCTCTTTCGTATCTCTCGGAATCTGGTACATGAGACCAGCTGCGAGTCCACGCGATACGTGCTGTATGACAAGGTTACCGTGTGCTCCTCCTCCTCAGACTCATGGACGGCGATGATCGTGTTCTACCTTGGACGGTTGGCCTTCGCCAGTGCAGGGGACGAGCGGTGGTCTTTGCTGCAGACACAGTACGAGATTAGGGTGTTGGACGTGACGTACCACAGGGGCCGATTCTACTCGCTGCACAACGACGGGTCGGTCAGCGCTTGGACTCCCGCAGACGGCGCATCGCCGCAAGCCAGCTTCAACGTCCAACACCTGCGGCTGATCGACGTATCCATAGTGGAGGAGTACCTGGTGGGATCAGGAGACGACCTGCTGCGGGTATCGAGGTGGAGGGATCCGCTCGAGGGAGACGAACACAGATCGCTGAGGTTCCGAGTGTTCAGGCTGGCTGAGAGCGGATGGGTCGCCGTGCAAAGCTTGGGTGAGCGAGCGCTGTTTGTGGGGTCGAACCGCGGCATCTCGCTCTCTACGGTGGCGTTCCCGGAGTTCAAAGCAGACTGCATCTACTTCGCCAATTCCGGTGACGTGGGTATATGCCATCTAAAACATGGACTCATCAAGCCTCGCGGTGCGGGCGTTCCGAATCTTAAAGATGGTTTCATCGTGCCCGATTACATGCATCGCTGGCCGCCGCCTATCTGGTTCACGCCACGTGCTTGCTGAGAAAAAAACCCATATAATATATGATGTATAACACTGCTAACAAATAGTTCTATATAAATTATTGAGTATTAAGTTTTGTTTATCGGCTGTGGTTTATGTTTGTGGAATTTGTTAATCGTTGTTATCATATTCTATCAGTTAACTTATTTTTTCTGAATCCTAATGGTGCTGAACAATGATTTATTTAAGTAGAACATATAGAATATTTTTTTTAGTGATACTAAAATTAGATGATCATTTTATTGATATGATATTGTTATGCATCATATGATATTTATCTAAATCTCGTTCTAATCAGATTATTTCAGAATACTCATTATCTTTCGATTCAGACGACCCTAGCTAAAGATTTGATTGAGTAATAACACACAAGATATTATTCTCATGATACCTATAGTGTATTATCCTTTATTGACACTTAATTGGCTTCGTATGGTTGGTTACTAATCTCGATAATCGATTGTACTATATTTGAAACTTTCAAACCTGTAAGTTCGACGTCAAATAAATAAGATATTAAACAAATATCCTTTGTGTCTCATGTCTAAAGACTAAATACACAACCGAGACTACGAAATTATGATCTAACATGAGGTATAACTATCCAGCATCATATAAGAAAATCAATCAATGAATTTATTCTCTAATGAGCATCGTACCCTTAATGTCCCCACACTAACGGTTATAAGATCAATCGCCTTTATCATATGGACATGTATATAATATATCGATCTGTTCGGTTATCTCGATGTCTCTCTCGAGTAACATATGACCGAGATTGTTTGAAATCTATGTTTAAAAGTGAATCGATCTTATTATCGTGATCTCATGACAATCTGGTTCTCATTGCATATATACAATGAGGTATACAAAAGCACCGCCCATATTAATCTCCTATTGGAACGATACATTTCGCGTAATCCTCGGTACCGTAAGTCATGGTAATAAGCATAATTTTTTTTGAGAAATAATTTAGATTTTTTTAAAAATAGGAATACTATTTAAAAAGGGTAAAAGAAGAATGCTAATTATTATTTTTTAAATATGAGTATTTTCTAAAAAAAATCATATTTTTTCTAAATTTTCCTTCTCCAACTTATAATCTAAATCCGGTCGAAACCCCACATACCCTAAAACTTCGTTGGATAGCAGCGATTGCTTCGGCAAACATTGGGCTGGAATCTGTATTCCATACAAACTGCATCCGACTCCGCAAGTGAATCCCAATCTCATGCAAACCCTTCCCTCTCTTACTCATCTTCTTCCGTTCGTTGTCTGTTTCTCGCTTCCATCGGACAGCAGTCATGGTGGACTGGGCGACCCTTCCTGTGGACTTGATCAGGTGTATCCATGGATGTCTAGAAGATCTAATGGATCAGTTGAGCTTTAGGTGTGCCTGCGTTTCATGGCAGCATGCCGTGGACGGGAACCGCCCTCTTCCTCCGTTGCTGATTCTCCCCGCCAGTGGTCATCGCGGTGGCTATACTTTTGTCCCATCGGTCGACCTCGCCAGCTACGCCGAGAGAAGAAGGCGTAAGAATATCCGTCTCCCGTGGGAGTCCACGGACGGCGGATTCGTGCTGATGGGATCCGCTGCCGGATGGGTGGTCGCTGCCGACCGGGCGGCCGAGTTGCATCTCCTAAACCCCATCACCGGAGCGCATGCCCGCCTCCCATCCATCACTACCCTCCCGATCATCGCAGCCGTACTGCAGACCGATGGACGAGTCACCGGCTATCTATTTCGTACCTCACCGAATTCGGTACATGAGACCAGCTGCGAGTCCACGCGATACATGCTCTATGACAAGGTTACCGTGTGCTCCTCCTCCTCAGACTCATGGACAACGATGATCGTGTTCTACTATGGCCAGTTGGCCTTCGCCAGTGCAGGGGACGAGCGGTGGTCTTTGCTGCAGAGACAGTACGAGAGTAGGGTGTTGGACGTGACGTACCACAGGGGCCGATTCTACTCGCTGCACATCGACGGGTCGGTCGTCGCTTGGACTCTCACAGACGGCGCATCGCCTCAAGGCCGCTTCGACTTCCGACGGCCGCGGATGAGGACCATGCCCATACTGGAGGAGTACCTGGTGGGATCAGGAGACGACCTGCTGCGGGTATCGAGGTGGAGGGATCCGCTTGAGAGAGACGAACACAGATCGCTGAGGTTCCGAGTGTTCAGGCTGACTGAGAGCGGATGGGTCGCCCTGCAAAGCTTGGGTGAGCGAGCACTGTTTGTGGGGTCGAACCGCGGCATCTCGCTCTCGACGGTGGCGTTCCCGGAGTTCAAAGCGGACTGCATCTACTACGCCAAATCCGGCGACGTGGGTATATCCCACCTAAGACGTGGACTCATCAACCCTCGTTCTGTGGTTGTTCCGAATCTTAAAGATGGTTTCATCGTGGCCGAGTACATGCTTAGCTGGCCGCCTCCTTTCTGGTTCACACCACGAAGCTAGATGAGAGAAAAACCCATACATATATATATATATATATATATATATATATATATATATATATATATATATATATATATATATATATATGTAATTGGTAATTAATTTTGAGCACTATGCAAATCAACGTAATTGGTAGTTAATATACTTGCATGTGTTATGTTGATGAGGGGAGAATGCTTATCTATGTTTTCATGTTAAAAAAAAACACAAAAATATCTAAAACATAAACTACAATAAAAAATTTGTTTAGATGTTTAAAACATGCAAACATACTAGTCGCAATGATTTGATTCATCAATAAAAATATAATATTTTATAATATTCACTGATCAATGATTATTCATGTAGGAAAATGAATTATGATAGAAAAATATTTTTGAGAGATAATTAAATTAAGATCTAAAGAAAAAAAGGGGGATATGAAAAAACTTATAAAACTTACAATGACAAATACATATTAATAATTTTTATGGAAGTATCAAAATAAGATAATGTTGATGTTTGAAACTCATCATTCCACATTGCTTCTCATGGTCATTATTTGGTAAAAAAAAAAAACAAAGAGCATGCTTTGAGATCTCAGTTATACATAATAACATTAGTATCAAGCTGAATTATAATTATAATAAAAAATCATATTAAGGAGAATAATGTGTTGTATGAATGATAAAACAAGGGCCTTTGCAATTTGGAGGCTGTAGAACTTAAAACACAGAGAAAATGTGTTGTTAGAATCCAAAAACGGGTATTCCAAATGAGCTTTGTACCCTATTGCTAATTTAAGACAAGAGAAATCTTAATTATAGGGGAAACTTCTATATTTTAGGTATTAGTTTGTTTGAGGTTATAACATTAAGTACTAAATTTAAGTAGAAGATGTTGATAATATCTTAGATGAACTTACTGTTCATGTTTTCTTTCACAAATTTATTAATTTAAAATTTAATTAATAAAATATTATCACCATTAAATTCTTTATAATAATTTAAATTTAAATTTAAAAAATATATAGCTAACAAGCTGTAAACAACAATATTATGACCTCTAACTTTCAAAAACACAAACAAACTATATATATATATATATATATATATATATTGAAGCTGTTGCCTCTTCCCCCCTCCACTTTTAAATCCCCTCGTTTTCCCCACCGTCCTCAATTCCCCCTCCCGTCTTCTCTAAATTGGGGAATTCCTTACCCCCATTGCGCCCCGAATCCTCATTTTCCACCCTACGGTACATCGACTTCTTCCCGCGTTTGGTCGCTTCTCCGTGATCGCAAGACGATCTCGTCCCTCTCGTATTGGGGTTGACGAGTCGCTGTCTCGTTTGGCCAAGTTTCTCATCGGTTTTGGTGGCATCATAGGTGAAGATCCTCTGCGTTCCGATTTTTGGTCTATGATTCTAGAATTTGGAGGTCGCAGCAGGAATGGGATCACCTGGGCGATGACAGTTGCGGTGTAGGGGCTTGATTCGGTGGTAATTTGTGGAGTTTGGCTTTGGCGTCGATGTCGATTGTTGTAGATCGTGGAATTGCAAGCCTTCTCTTGTAATTACAGCTTTTATCTGAAGCTGATCAGTGGGTTATAGTCGGAAAGGTGCATTCGAAATATTTGTCCCATTTTTCTTCATGTAGCATATTTTGGAAACTAATCTTTGGGCTTATGTTAGGTTATCATGGACCAAGTCGTCGGGGGGAAGTTTAAGCTGGGGAGAAAGATTGGAAGTGGATCTTTTGGGGAGCTCTATCTCGGTATGACTCGTTGCTATTTCCTTTTTAAGCAGTGTTGCTTATGCAGTTTTCTCTTCTGCGTTCATTGTGTTCTGATGGTATTCATGGGATTGATTTGGCTCAGGTGTTAACATACAAACCGGAGAGGAAGTGGGTGTCAAATTGGTATGTGCTGATAATCAATCAAATTTCTGAATCCTGATGGCCCTTTGAATTGACACATCTGGGCAAAGAGCATATTTTATCATGCATTAATTGGTCATAAGAATATTGAATCCAAATGTATAGGACCCTCAAGTAGGTTATTATTGTTGGAAGCTTGAGTAAGATTACATGGTGGTTCCACAATTAGAAATAAATCCTTATCCTTGAAACTCTTATCTCCGACTTGTCTGACAACCATAATTTCCCTAAACTTCTTGATTTTTTTTTGATGTGTTTTACTGCAGAGATTCTGTTCCTCTTATCATTTAACTTGTTGTGGTGTATGGAAAATGGCTGACCTTTTTCTGTTTGTGTAATCTCAAAACAGAACATAACTTTGCATCATGGAAGCCTCTGACTTCTAAACTGTTTGTGTAATCTGACCTACAATTGAAGTTTTATTTAATAGTATAGAGCTTAACTTGTGTTTATAGACCATAACCTCATTGGTAGACTAAAATTCTAAAAGTATTTAAAAAAAGAATGATGGTTGCAATAGGGAACAACCTTCATTATTTGAATTTTTTTTGTTGAGGCATCATTTAGGAGTAGCATGTGATCAGCTAGGTAGATAAGACAACATAAAATAATAACAAAATTCTTACTGGATTTGTTTCCATCCTACTACCACATTCTGTTGGTCTAATTGTGGCCTTTATTTTCACCAGGAACCAGTTAAAACAAAGCATCCTCAGCTGCAATATGAATCAAAATTGTACATGCTTCTTCAGGGTGGAAGTAAGTTTGTAATCTGTAAATGCAATTATATGGCTTATATGCTCAGGTTTGTTTATTTGTTTTACTTTCTTTAAAATAAAGCTGGAATCCCACAACTAAAGTGGTTTGGTGTTGAGGGAGACTATAACGCAATGGTGATTGACCTGCTTGGGCCAAGTTTGGAAGATTTGTTTAACTTCTGCAGTCAGAAGTTTTCCCTGAAAACAGTACTTATGCTAGCTGACCAACTGGTAAGCAGTTGTTTTCTCAATTTAAAACATATTTGTCTCTTACCATGAAAGCTATTAATTGTAGCAGAATTTACATTTTGATATGCTTTTATGTTCTTGAGTACCAGTTTTATACTTTGGCTTTTTAAATGATGCAATGCCGAATTATTTTTTCTATTGATGTTCCATGTAGATTAGCCGAGTTGAGTACATGCATTCAAAAGGGTTTCTTCACCGTGACATTAAACCAGACAATTTTCTCATGGGATTAGGTCGTAAAGCTAACCAGGTTTGTATAATTTTTTGCTTATAGTTTCAGTATCACAAACTACAGTTTGGTTACAATTAAATTATTTATCCATTGTGTACATTAGTTGTGTTGACCACAAGCAAATGTGGAAATTGTAGTTATTAATAAGTGGTTATGCATCATTTTTCCCCAATAAAAAAATTATAGAAGTAAAAAAAATAATCCTGATGTTCAATGTTTTGGAAAATGATATCTTTGTAACATAGCTGACCTCAAATAGTTGGGACATAATGACTTGTTGTGAGCTTTATCTTTCAGAACCACAAGTGGGTTTACAAATCATGGTTAAACCTTTTAATATAGAATAAGAAATGAAAAAGAAGGTGTTGATCATAGTTAAAAAAGTTGATAAAATAGCTCTCAACTATCATATATTTTCGAGTTTCTTGTGTTCAGCATGAAACATTCTTCTAAACTTCCGGGTGACTGCTAGACCATTGAAAATCGCAGGCCAAAATTTTGCCTAGATAGAAACTATATTGAAATATTTGGTTGTGTATGACTATAAGATGTTAAATTGGTGGAAGATGCTGGTGAAAAAGGAAACAGAAGAATGAAGGGGGAAGTCATGAAGAGATTAGGCAAGTGGGACAGCATAGGCGCAAAACTCTTGTGAAATTGAAACTACTCCATCTTCTCCTTGAGAAAAGAAATACAAAAAGAGAATAAAGGGATTTGTGTGTTAAACTGTAGGATACATGCAAGGGAGCTATTCTTGTTATAGCTGCAATTTTAACAGATAAACAGTAGGCTTGTGGATATATGGTTACTTGATGAAGTTTATAATTACATATTCTTCACGAAAACCAATTTGCTTGAGCCAGACACAGGAGGATATCTATGAGCATCTGCACATTCTTAGGTACAAAACTATATTGGAAGAGATTCCAGATAACATTGAATTTGTTTCTGATTTAAAATTGTGCTACTCTAATATAAAGCAAAGCATTGATCGCTTTCTGGTGGTATTGCAATTTTTCTGCCTTTGTTTTCTAGTGAGAGTTTTTGCTTGTGGTCCAAATCTCTTTGGCAGCACCACTGGATGCTTCGTTGCTAATAATATCTTCTGCATGTGCAACTATTACTGTATGCAAATTTATTGTCACTTTCTTTATGCAGGTTTATATTATTGATTATGGCCTAGCAAAGAAGTATCGAGACCTTCAAACTCATAAACACATACCTTACAGGTGAACCGTAGATTGTTTATGATTTTAGTCATATTGAACAACTGCCTTTCTCTTATCATTATTTCTTTTAGTTCTTGAATCAATCAACTGAAATTGGAACCTGATTGTGGTATTTGTGCAGTGTAATTTAATAATTATTTTAGTTGAACTGGGTAATAGGGAAACTAAATTCAGATTAACAACATATTTTTGGACGACTAGGTTATAGGTGTCCCTTGAGCACTTCTTTCATGATAAAAAGCCATCACAATTTCAAATGGTTAGACTTGACAATTCAACAGCTTAATCTTTGTGGCTAATGTTAGTCAAACTTGTGTCCACTAGTGTCACAATTAGTTGCTTTTTGATGTGCCTTTAGAAGTTCTTGGCATTCTAAGTAAAAGGGTTTCCTTCAATTTCATGGTTTTAAAGTCCACCTTTTGTTGCAATGGAAGTACAAGTGTTTTTGTTGCCTGGATGATGTTGACCTGCTTGTTGAAGTTGTATATGATGACCATCTATACTTGAGTTGAAGTTGGCCTAGTCTGAAACTAGCTGGCTGATTGAACCTTTCAGGCGCCACGGGTTGGTGGTGTTGTAATTTTTTTTTCTCTTCACTACCTTAGTTTCTTGGAGGCTTTTAGAAGAGTCTGGTTTTGTTACAAGTATCTTAAATTGCTTGTTCTATTGGTGTGGTCTCAGACCACCTATAGGACTTACTATCAGAGATTCTTCGGAAACTCTGGAGTACTATTTAACTTAATCTTATAAATTGTGTTTAGTATCGTGTCACCATTCCTTATTGTTCAGTTAGTCTTAGTTTCATCTCATAGGATGTAGTCCTGATAAGTCTAAAACACTCTGCATGCCAAATAGATCTCCTTACATAGTGTAGGACTGTGGGTACCATATTTGTTGTGATGCCTCCTCCTCTAGGTGGAGAGGAACTACCACCATCCTTCTCCCTTCACAGGTCCCATCAGGAGTTGAAGTACAGCTTGGTTAACATATCCATGCTTTAGGGCCATCGATGTTGTAGTTAGAAACAATACATGGAGAATATATCTGATGATGCATGATATATCTCACTTCTGTTCGATCTAACTGTCAGATACTCGGTTGAAATAATAGGGCAAACTACGTGGATCTCTTTGCATTGTTTGAAACTAATTCTTCTATATGAACCATTTTTGCTAACACTCATTAACGTATCTACAGGGAGAATAAAAATCTAACTGGAACAGCACGGTATGCCAGTGTTAACACCCATATCGGAGTTGGTGAGTATCATTCTTCAGAAACCTTTACTGTAATCAGCTTTGCTGCCTGTAATATTGTGACCCCTAATTTCCCTATCATCATCTGCTTACAGAACAAAGCAGGAGAGATGATTTGGAGTCACTAGGCTATGTGCTCATGTACTTTTTAAAGGGGAGGTCAGAAGTTAGAACAGCATCGTATTTTCTTCTGTTATTCTTTTCCTTGTCTGTGATTGTGGTAGTAGATGTTAACTTAGTCATACATGGTTCTGCATGCTAATAAGCATTTATTGCTTTGCCAGCCTTCCCTGGCAGGGTTTAAAAGCTGGTACCAAGAAGCAGAAGTATGATAGGATTAGCGAAAAGAAAATGCTTACTCCAGTCGAGGTGCTTTTTTAACTGTGTTTCTTTTTCTTATGTATATGATTTCAGAATATGAGGAAGTCTAATTAGGTTTTATGATACACATTATTTACATCCTGCTAATGGGTTAACCATATTCATGATACATTGTAAAACTAGGTGCTGTGCAAATCCTATCCAGCAGAGTTTATTTCATACTTCCACTACTGTCGATCCTTAGGATTTGAAGACAAACCAGATTATTCTTATCTGAAGAGGCTTTTCCGTGAACTTTTCATTCGAGAAGGTTGGCTAAACTTTGTATTTCGCACCCAATAAATATTTTACTATCGTAGCATCACTTGTAAGTGAATCGTTATTTTAATAACTTTTGTGTTTTTGCTGTCTATTGAACAAAATATTTTGCAGGTTATCAGTTTGATTATGTCTTCGACTGGACCATGTTGAAGCATCCTCAGAGTTCCACGAATCCCAGAACTCATGTATGCCCTAAAAAGCTGCAGAGTATTCACTGTGTATGTATTATGTTTCTGCTTGATGTGCTGACAGTTCATTCTACTCTCTCTCTCTGTGTTTCCAGCAGCCCAGTGGAAGAGCAACTGGAGGAGCTGGGTTATCTCTGGAAAGGACAGAAAAGACTGCAGGTTTGTTTTTCGGTATCGAAGATCAATAAAGTTATATAATGATCATGGATAAGACGATAATAATTGACAGCTACTATTTTCTTTCAGTGGGACAAGAAATTCGTGACAGATTCTCTGGTGCAGTTGAAGCTTTTGCTAGAAGAAATGCTTTAGGATCTGGTTATCATGGTGAACACTCTAGGAACAGAGCTTCGGAGGATTTATCTTTCTCAGCCAAAGAAACTGTAAGTCGTACGAAGCTTGTTAATTGTCGTTTCTAACTCCCCTCTGTAAATAACATTTCCTAGGAGCTCATTGTTAAACAAAAGTGCACTTATTAATTTATCTCACTTCATTCATGACCTGCCACACCAATCCTTATTGCTCAATACGAGAGGTTTATTAACTGGTATTACCTCACAGCAAATTGGTCCTCCTCTTCTTATATACTGATTGATATAGCAAACTGGCCTTAATTGACCGACCATATCCTTCAAATTCATTTCCAACCAACCAATCTTTCTTTTCTTTTGTACCATCCATGCAAACTGCCCATATTCGCTGATGCTTTTGGTTCGCGAAGTGATGGTGTCTTTTGCTTCTTAGGTTCTTGATTCAGATAAATCACGTGCATCCTCCTCCAAAAATGGTAGCATATCCAGAAGAGCTGTCCCCTCAAGCAGCAGGCATACCTCCTCGGCAGATTTCAGCGAGCAACATCTCAGCCGCACAAGCCAGGTTTCAAACAGCAGCAGCAGCAGCCGCACGCCAATTATGCAAAGGCTACATCAATCTGGGCCTGAACCAAGGTCTTCCCCACTCGCCAGGCCTGCAGCTGGGCGGAGCTCTCATGATGCCCGCACTCTTCGAAGCATGGAGTTTCTTTCCATCAGTGCTGAGAGGAGGAAGTAACCCACAAAACAAGAAACCAGGTGATGGGAAAAAAAAAAAAAAGGCAGCCAATCTTTCATGGTTCTTTCTTCTTGCTGTGGCCTTCCATCAGCTCTTTCTGCTGACTTATCGCACTCGTGTTACAATGGCATTGTTAATTATGACTTGGTTTTTAAGGTGTTTGATGACAATCTTCAGTCGAACTGCCATTGTTATTCATTCTCATGAAAAAAAAAAAAAAAAAAAATGGTGGGTGTCTCATAGCAAATGTGAAGAAGCTCCACTGACATATCTGCTTCCTATGAGACAATTTGAAATAAAAAAAAAAAAGTCCTGAAATCTTTTGAAACTTTTCTGGTGATCACTCGTTGTATCTGTCAATTTTTCCTCGGTGGATGCTCTTTTCTTATAGAAACTTTTCTTTCTTTTTGCAAGAAATTCTTTTGAAACTTGTCAACATGTTATCATCTAACTTCCAATAAATAGGAAATGCTCTGCTCCCTCCCGGCTTTTCCGAAACCACCTGTGTGTGTGTGTATATATATAGTTTTGTCAACCCACATTCTTCTAATACATTGGACATGCAAAAATAAAACCGTGTGTGTGTCTGTATATGGTTTAGAGATGACATCAACCAGTGGTTAGCATGCATCTACTGACAAGGAGATCAGTGAAGAAGAATCATGCAAATTTGGCTCATACATTTCATCCCTTGTTGCCATCTATACATCTTTCATATGTCTGTACATGCATTTTGGCAATGACATGCAGAGACATCAATCATTGTCATGGTAATGCTTAAAGTCTGCTGCTGCCTCAAATACAAATTGAAAAAGGCAACACTAGTTTTGGATATACACTGGATGTAATTAAGCTGTGCAGCTTCCCTCACTAAATTTTGATTTCTCTCTTCCTTCCTCTCTCTCATCCATCATACAGCTCACATCCTTGAAATGCAAAACTACACGGGTTCATCTGACATTCCCATGTCATTTTGGGCAATGAGAGTTGGCCATTTTGCATGGTGGCGGTGGTGGTGGATTCTCAGGCATTCAGGTTGCTACCCCCCCCCCCCCTGTCCACTTACACCACCCCATCCATCACATCCTTGCCATTTATCTCCAGACATGGATGGGTTCCTTTGATTTGTTTATATGCTTGTTTTCTACAAATTCCTTCCTTTCCCACTGTGTAAGAGCATCAAGACCCACCACCTCTTCCATCTCCTCCCCTCCCTCTCATGTGTCCTCAGAGGAGTGAGAAAGTTATAGAAGGGGAGAAGCAGGAAGCAATGGAGGAGGAGGAGGAGGAGGAGACAAAGGTGAGTGATGTGAGCCTCAAAGGGCTTTCCAAGAAGCTCGAGGAGTTTGCTAAGGAAAGGGACTGGGAACAGTATCACAGCCCAAGGAATCTGCTGCTTGCCATGGTATCATCTCATTCCTCTTGCTCATGCATGTCTATATGGCCTCTGTTTGTTTGCATAACATTTGAGTATGTTTCTGATTCTAATATAAGGTTGAAATTATGGTTAATGTTTGACATAACTCAGAAGAATGCATGGTCATCAATCATGGTTTTTGTTTCTGGTATTTTAAGTTTCCAAGTTACCACACACACACACACACATACACACACACACAAAAAAAAAAAAATCAGATCCGGAAAGATATAATTTCCAGAAAATAAAATTTCCAAGAAGAATTATTTGTGCATCAGGCATCATTGTTTGGTGAGTCTTCTCTTCTTGTTCTTGTGCCTATTGGAATCATTAGAAGGGCACTAGTTTCAGTTCTCTTGCCTTGGATCAGCATGATAAATCATTCAATAGACAAAATATCCTTTTTGCTTGTCCTTGGTAAAATTTCTTCTACATCCCTATACCTCACTTGCACTTTTCAAAACAGAAAAATCACTCTACCTTCACAACACAAATTTATATAATATTTTTTTTTCTTTCTAGACTCCCTGTTCTTCCAGTTGTTTTATGAAAATATTACTACTCATCGCCTTAAAGGTTCCCCTTTTTGTGTGGTTGTTCTCTTGGTTTGTTTAGGGCTTTATTCTGATCATACTCAATCTTCAACCTCATGGCAATGTGTGGGAAGTTTACACTTTTGAAGTATGCTTGTAAACTAGTCCACTTTGAAGAATAGTGATGACCCTTCTGGATAAATGTGATAACTTTACATAAAAAACAGATAGTGGTGTCTTCAGCCAGAAACCAGTTGAGAAAAGAGAACTCTCCAAAGTATTGCATGTTCTTCCATCTCATTCATTCTCCTATGGATTTCTCCAAGAACAACACAGAAATATCCAAAACTTGTAATCTATGATCTATAATAAAGTGTTAGATCGTATGGTTCAAACTTCAAATAAGTCTTCTTCTTCCTTGTATGATGCCCTTTTCTTCCCTGTGAAGAACAGTCCATGTCGCGACATAAAGTAGTGGACTCATCTTGTGTCAATCCATCATGCATGGGAAGCAGTCAAAACCTAAACCATTTCGGGAACAAGGAACCTTTTGGTTTTTGGCTCTCCAAGTGGGCGACACATTAACATGGATGTCAAGCCCAAGTCTGCAACTCTATTCCCCTTTCCTGATGTCCTTGACCCTGTGGACATTGATTGGTACAAGTGCATCTGCTTCTCTCGATGTATTCGTCTGCCATAAGGTTCTCATGATGATGCTGACTCCGGCGGCACCATCGACGGCTCTGTTAGCAGCAGCAATCACAAGAAAGAACAGCCTGATAAAAAAGATTAACAGGAATCTAATGTAAGCCAAGAAAGTTTCTAAGAACCAAGTTCTTGTGGGTGGACTTCTTCTCGACAAGAACTGCAAATGTCAACACAAGTATCTCAGTGAATGAACTCAACCCTCTGTTGAGCAGGTCGGTGAAGTGGGCGAGCTAGCAGAAATATTCATGTGGAGGGGCGAGGTGGCGAAGGGCCTGCCGAACTGGGAGGAGTCAGACAAGGAGCATCTCGGAGAGGAGCTTTCCGACGTGCTGCTGTACCTACTACGACTGTCCGATGTCTGCGGCATCGACCTCGGTGAAGCAGCCACCAAGAAGATGGTCAAGAATGCTATCAAGTACCCTCCGAAGGCTACTTGAGCTGCTGCTGCTGCTCTCTGCCACCCACCGAAGGCTACTTGTGCTTGGTTGCTCTGTTTCTGCTTCAGTTCGCTGGTTGCGGACTGCACGAAAGAGTTTGATTGCATGCAGCCTTGAATCTATCAATTATGTGGATTTGATACATTTAAATATCTTAAGTATTTTAGTTTCGATTTCTTTATGTGCACATATCTTTGCAAAATTCCTCCATTTAATATTATTCTCTTTAATTTTAATTTCACATTTTTTAACTCGTGGGAAGCTGATTCGCTTGGTTTGGTTTATTTGAACCGGTCGAAGCGGGTCCAAGCCCGGTTCAGATCCGATGAACCAACGCATGAGATTTATTCATTTGGGTTTCAGTAGCTGGGGTTAGGGTTTCGGCCCTCTATAAATACCCCCTCGTTACCACCCTAACGCTTTCCTGCGGCAGGGAGGCGGGGAGCGGACATCGGAGATCTCGAAGGAGTCTGCCTGCGAGCAGCCATGGTGGGTTATATCTCCTCCTTCTTGTTGGTAAGATTCTTTCGATTATATTTTGTTGGTATAATCTGATGTTTCCTTCTCTTTCTCGGGTTGATCAGGTGAAGTATTCGAGAGAGCCCTCGAATCCCACCAAGTGTAGGTCCTCTGTACCTATCTATTCGATCCCTGTTAAGATTCGTTTTATTTTTCACTTCAGTGCCTTAAGATCTAGAGTTCAGTTTAGAGAGTGCCATTTTTGCCTCTTTGTTTTGAATTATTTCCTTTCCAAAGGTCTGCTTCGTTTACTGATGTGTGCTCTGACATAGTGACATTGGTTTTGGAAGAGATGATGTATGTGGTGGATTTTTCTCGTCTCTTTTTGAGCTTATGTACGATTTTGGTTTGTGAATTTGCAGCTGCCAAGGCCATGGGCCGGGACTTGAGGGTTCACTTCAAGGTGCGTCGTTCCCATCCCTTACTGCACTGATTTTTTTTTCTTACATACTTTTGAGGTGTATATATATGTGAATTTTGATTGTTCATATTAGTCAAAAGTATATTTTTCTTCCGGAACTTTGAAGCTAGTAATATCAGAGAAAACCATTAGAAGGTGTTGGAGGCGGACCACTCATTTTGGTGTTTACACTTAGCTGTGATGATGCCATTTTTGTTGGTTGCTGGGCTGGAGATCGTGAATTGTAGCAATCTTTCATTCTGGAATATTAATTTTGCCCATTTGAGCAAATCAATTTATTTGATGTTTGACAAAAAAGAACGTAAGTCAGTTTTTAGTAATTGGTCTGCAGAGTAATGCTTAAATCATCATCTTGTATTTGTTAGTAGTCCTGTTGAGGAATTTGTTTTGTTTGGTTAGGGGATAAAAAAATGAACGTTTTCAGTCACACAAGCAACAATTGATGCTCTAAGAAAAGATGTTTATTAATAATGATACTTGAACCATGAAGAGCCTGGAGGGAGGAGGAAAAGTTGCACCCAGGGAAATAGCATCTTTGGAGACTTGAATATGTTTCAGTCTACTGTGTTCTTTATAAGAAATAGATGCTTTTGTTAAGACTTCTTGTTTTTCTTCTTTACACCTTTTTATCCTCTCTTTTTGACCTAATCGTCCAATTGCCAAATGGCTGGTGAGAAGATTATGGTGCTTTCTATCCCATGTTGCTTCTTTGAAATTAAGCTCCATTCAATGTGAACTTTAGATATGAAGGCTTTTTTTGATTACACAAAGATTACAGTTTCATTGAAACTGTACGCTCCTTTCCTACTCCTATAAACTTGGTGAAATAGTTATTATGAATAGGCACAAAAGATGTTTCATGTTGAGGTGAAATTTTCTCCTTGTAGAAATAGCAGGGGCCTGTTTTTGTTATAAGTAGACCTCTTGTGAACTTTAGCAATAACATGCTTGTTGTTAATGGGTGTAACATTGAAGATTTTTTTCATGATGTAATGTTCAGTGAACAATGTAACGTTGACTTTTATTTATTTTGTTTATTATTTATGATTTCTTGTAGTATGTTGTGGATGCAAGATCTTTGTTAGAAGCATGATAGAGAAACTTACAGCAGCTGTCAGCAACCTTATTTAGGTTGCTGCTCTGATTTAGATGTCGATAGGATGGTATCACACATGCTAGGAAACCCTGTCGTGTTTTATTTTGTATGTTGTCATATATTGGTAGCTTACTCTTATAGCTTGGTACTTGCGCCAGTATTATTTTTTAAAAGATCAAGATTGGAATAATGCGAGAAATGTTTGTCATCAGTTCCTAGTTTCTATTATACTGTTTAATTTCCATCATCTTTTGTTCTTAGTTGGAGCGATGTTTTATGCTTATGTACAAGTACACCTCATCAACGAACATAGCTACAAGTGTGCTTAAGCAGCATAGCTTATGTCTTTCGACAAGTTTATTTTATGATATATTGATAGTTTTAGCATGCCAATCATCATTCTTTAGGTTTTCTTTTTTCCTGCTGGTTACTTGTGTTGTGAAGTCTAATCATGTCTGATTTAGTCACCAGAATTTGATGTTTGATTGGTTTTTGTTACCTAAATAAAAGCAGGGGCATGTTTTGCTCATAAATATGCCTCTCGTAGACTTTAGGGAAATTACATCCATTGTTATTGGGTGAGCCACTGTACACTTTTTTGTAACAGAAGGTTCAGTAAACAATGGAACATTTGACTATAAAGCATGAGGTGCCCATTTCAGAGTCTGGAAGGTCCTGTAGCATCACCTGTGGATTCACGGTGTGTTTTTTTGGTTAGATCACATCTTACCCATGAAATAGTTGGGCAACTTTGCTGCTTCACATCTAATCATGTCTGATTTAGTCACCGGAATTCGATGTTTGATTGGCTTTCGTTACCTAAATAAAAGCAGGGGCATGTTTTGCTCACAAATATGCCTCTCGTAGACTTTAGGGAAATTACATCCATTGTTATTGGGTGAGCCACTGTACACTTTTTTGTAACAGAAGGTTCAGTAAACAATGGAACATTTGGCTATAAAGCATGAGGAGATGCCCATTTCAGAGTCTGGAAGGTCCTGTAGC
This sequence comes from Ensete ventricosum, assembly GCA_029747655.1. Taxonomy (NCBI): domain Eukaryota; kingdom Viridiplantae; phylum Streptophyta; class Magnoliopsida; order Zingiberales; family Musaceae; genus Ensete; species Ensete ventricosum. The sequence continues at coordinate 47,957,475 of JAQQAF010000002.1, forward strand.
ATCACCTGTGGATTCACGGTGTGTTTTTTGGTTGATTTTAGATCACATCTTACCCATGAAATAGTTGGGCAACTTTGCTGCTTCACATCTAATCATGTCTGATATAGTCACCAGAATTCGATGTTTGATTGGTTTTCGTTACCTAAACAAAAGCAGGGGCATGTTTTGCTCATAAATATGCCTCTCGTAGACTTTAGGGAAATTACATCCATTGTTATTGGGTGAGCCACTGTACACTTTTTTGTAACAGAAGGTTCAGTAAACAATGGAACATTTGACTATAAAGCATGAGGAGGTGCCCATTTCAGAGTCTGGAAGGTCCTGTAGCATCACCTGTGGATTCACGGTGTGTTTTTTCGTTAGATCACATCTTACCCATGAAATAGTTGGGCGACTTTGCTGCTTCACATCTAATCATGTCTGATTTAGTCACCAGAATTCGATGTTTGATTGGTTTTCGTTACCTAAATAAAAGCAGGGGCATGTTTTGCCCATAAATATGCCTCTCGTAGATTTTAGGGAAATTACATCCAGTGTTATTGGGTGAGCCACTGTACACTTTTTTTGTAACAGAAGGTTCAGTAAACAATGGAACATTTGACTATAAAGCATGAGGAGGTGCCCATTTCAGAGTCTGGAAGGTCCTGTGGCATCACCTGTAGATTGACGGTGTGTTTTTTGGTTGATTTTAGATCACATCTTACCCATGTAATAGCCGGGCAACTTTGCTGCTTCAACCAAGTCCCACTCTTGCTGATTTTTCTAATACTGCTTGCGCTATTAATTTCTTTAATATGTTATACTTTTGTTCTTGTGATTCTATGGTCAAGATATGAAATGCTGCTCATTTTATTTTTTTGTATATTCTTATAATTTTATCCTGATATAATGTTTTTCTTTATGAGATATTTTAATAGATAAAAAATATCTTAATTTTTGCATAAACCTGTCAGTTGAGATTTGGATAATTAATCATATGAATTGCTTTAAAATGAAAACAAAGGATATGTTTTGGATTTTGATTTTGTTCTCTTTTGAAAAATTCTCTTTTTAGTTATATATTTTTATTAGATTTGTCATCAAAATTCTACATGAGTGTTAGTTGCATAAGAGCACACTGCAGTGTGGGGTTCATGAGCACACTGTTATACATTTTACCAATTAAGTTGTATGATATATATGGACATCACGTACATCTGGTAAAGGACTTTTGAAGCACTTGCCAATGTTTAATTGACTTTTTGTTTGTTGTAGTCATGAATAACAAGCAACTATCATGATGCCCATGTAAATTAATGTGTAATTTAGTCTTCCAGATAGTTCTTGTCTTTGGCTTAGCATATATGGACATCACACACATCCAGGTGAATCAAGCTCCAAAGCAGAGACGGAGAACCTACCGTGCTCACGGACGAATCAACCGTAAGGAGCAAAACTTATTTTAAGGTCTTTTTAATTGAAACTGACTTATGTAACTTGACAGCTTACATGTCCTCCCCATGTCATATCGAGTTGATTCTGTCAGAGAAGGAAGAGTCCGTCAAGAAGGAGGTGATTGACTAAAAACTTCTTTTAACTTCTTTCTCTTTTTATTTGTGTTCATCAACATCTTAGCAATGTCCATCAACATCTTTATATTTCTGAGAATTTGTGTTCATGTACGGAAGCAACTTCTTTCTCTTTTTAGGTTAAACTTTTTTTTTTGGTCTGGTTTAGGATTTTTTAAAATTGAAATTCTCGATTGTAGATGGAGATTAGTATTGATGCTGTTGGAATAGATTTTTTGTTTCAAGTTCATTTGATTTTTTCTCGTGTGGCTTAGCTTCTAAAACGTTTTTTTTTTATTTTTTTTAATAAATTTGCAGCCGGAGACCCAAATTGCTCCCAGCAAGCCCAAGAAAGCTCAAGCCCTTCGAAGTGGCGCCTCCTCTTAAGCAATAGTAGTGTACTCTTTGTTGCAAACTTAGATGCAGCAAGATTATTTTTTTCGTCATTAAATAGTAGTGTACTCTTTGTTGCACTCCGAAGATTTTGTTGCTGTTGTTCTGCTTCATGAATGTTTGTTTTGTGTTATGTGGGGATAATTATGGTTGCATTCGATTGAACAGCACGATTGACCACCCAGCATCCATTTTTCTTTAAAGAATAATTATCAAGCACGGCATTAAGTTTTATCTTAAAATAAATTTGTCTAAGCTAGCCAATTCAATTTAATCTTATTGATATACCACCAGCGCTAGAAACCTAAATCAATATTACAAGTAATAAATGATGTAACCTGAGAGGATGATTCAATTATTACAAGGTTTAATAAATGTATTTGGTTACTAAACTAAAAATAATATAATTCTCTATCCTTTTATTTATTACATTTTTATGAGAAATGTACATAAATATTACATGATTAAATATTATATGGTTATTTAAAAAATGTGGAGCTATATTTAATGGTAAATGAAAAAAAAATAGAAATTTTTATCATAATTTATTTTTGAACATGCCGAATTTTCATAGAAAACTATTGTAATAATTATAGGTTTAATGGAGATTCGAAGTAACAATTTATCGAGTCTTATCTCTGTCTCGTATGATCTGATTGCTTTTTATTATTCCCAAGTCACGTCTCTCCATATGGTCATCTCAGTATGAGAGAGAGAGAGAGAGAGAGAGAGAGAGAGAGAGAGAGAGAGAGAGGTCCGTCCACCATCGCTTGGCTTTAAGCGAGCAGGTACGCCGGCGAACACGAGTGCACTGGCGATGATTAGACGTCGGCGACGGTGTCCGTCCCGTACATGTCGCAGGGGCCACTCCGTAGCCGACGTGCGGGTGGCACAGACACCGAAGGCGGCAGCCCTCGTGGGGAGGCACGATTCGGCGGGTCCCCCGCCGGCACGTCGCGTCAAATCACATGAACATAAGCTCCTATACCATTTGACTGCACTCCCTCGCTGCATTCCTCGGAGGAGGCACAATTCCGTCTCAGTTGGTGGGGGATTAAAGAAGAAGGAAATCCATATACTACACACATTTAAAAAAAAATATATAGTTCAAAATACATCTAAAGCTGTTGAAAGAGGGACGTAAGGAGGAGGAGGAGGATGCAATCCTGTCATATCACTGCTGGATTTATTGTTATTAACTGCATGCATGCATTGGCAGCTTCGATGTCAATAATACTTTAGGCTACCTATGTACCGACCTCAATTCCTATTGATGCATGCCTTTTTTGTATGTGTTTCTTTAAGTTAGGATGTTAGGCTTCATCAAGATTCGCAAGTTAGGTTCCTGAAAGAGATTTACATGTCAATAAATGTACTACAAATTAATCCCCCCCCCCCCCACTGAAATGAACTCCCATCACTTATGTCCAAATATTGATGAACATGTTGCATCCTTGCTTTGAAATCAGCTTTTCATCCATATCCCAATCAACCAATTAAAAGAAGAAATGTGAAAGATAAAGCTACCCTAATATCTATCTTCATATATATATATATATCTTTCTCTTTCTCTCTTCTTCCCTGTAATATAGTAGATCAACCAACCTCATTAGTGATAAGAGTTCCCTACCAAACTCAATGTCCCAATAAGTTGGAATAGTTCAAAACATAAATAGCAATACCACACTAATATAAATAAATATTTATTATATATTTTTTTTAAAAAAATAAATGAATAAAATGATTAAATATATATGTAAAAGATAATTGGTGTAAAATAAATTGTGATAAACTATTCAAGTCTTTATCAGCTAAACTAGCTACTATATCCTCTAAGAATGATCAAGTTGATCATAATACTATTTGTCATTATTTGATTCCATAAAATAACTGACTCATTAACTTAATTAAGATTAATTCATTGAATCAAAATACTTAAGCTTGAACTAATAATAGTACATTTATTGGACCATAGTCAATCTAAATCTTTACCTTCCATGTGGTACTAAATCAGATGTTACAAATACAATCTATTACAATGTGATTGAAATCAAAAGTTCTATATATGAATATAATTCTATCCAATGCATATTGTAGCAGATATGTTCTGGTTCCAAACTTCATTGAGAAAAACTTGAACTTAGATCACCACAGTTCTTTCTTCACCTTATCATTTATTTGTTTGAATCTTCTGCTTCATTTAATTACACACAGTCCAGAGTTCATGACCAGTTGAATATACTAGCATTACACTCCAGCAAAACTTTTGACTGACACAAGAATTGGATATGGAGCTTTAGGAATTCGAGCTACTTGTTGGACAAATTCCATTTCATCAACATGATGAACTCCAGATTAATATAATCTTATTGCAATCTTTGGGTGATAAAATGTGGAAACTTTCTTTTCCTGTTGGCCATGATTTTTTTCTTTATAACTTTTTTAATGGTCAAAGTCCTTATTGTTTCTTAACATAAGCTATTCTTTGATATGTTTGTGTCAATTTTCATACTACAAATTCTTAGTAAATATAGCTGTAGCATATTTTATAGCTGCTTCCAACATATATATATATATATATATATATATATATATATATCCTTGCTCCATATTTTAATTTGTCTCTCATTCCAACACATGAACCTCTTCCAAAATGGACATTATGGATATCAGTATCTCAAAGGCTCCCTTCATAGTCAATTATGCTTAAATTTGTAGTAATGAACAAGCAAGATCATCCAATTATTTTCTTGTAGATGATAGAACATCTTAGAACCACACATAAACTTTTCCCTTGAAAAAGAAAAAGAAAAAGAAAACAAAACTGGAACTACTGTTCCATATATATGATTTGAGCACTTCATTTATGCCTATAAATGATAGATGCTTATCATTTAGAACCACACACATATATGTATTCATTGAAATCTTTTTTTCTGAAAAGGAAATCATTTGCACTAGCTATTTGCACAAGGTGATAAATATTCCACAATACTTGAGAATCTGTAAGATAGATAGTGAAGGTGACTGTGTGACCTGAAGAAACATGTTCACTTGCAGATGAGCATAAGCACCAATAGGAAGACAATAACTAGATCAGTGCATTCAGTAGTGATTCTGTGTACATCTGTCTTATTCTCAGCATCTACATCCTGAAACATGGATTTCTTAAGCAGGCAACTCAGGAATGGACTGTGAACATAGAGTTGCTTGTTCTTGTTTGATGGACAAAGAATTCCAAGGGGAACTCATAATAGTCAATCCCTAAAACAAAAATCTGGTGTTTCCTCAAGCATTGCTGTCAGGGAGAAAGATTTATGTTCCTTAGTTCTTGGAGCTTTACTGATTACAAAGAATTTAATGTGGACAGTCATCAAAGTATCAATACAAATCTGCTCCCTCTCTAGCAGCAAGAAAGAATTGCAAGATCATAAATCCAAGTATATGATGAAAGAGGTGAGTAATTTGACATACAGAGGAATGATCTCAAACAAACATCTCTTTCACTAAGTTGCCCATAATTCCCTAACTAAAATATGTTCTTGTGATGTTGGCCAGATTAGTAGAAAATGAAGAACTAGTTAATCTTTTCATACCTTTCCATTATATATAACCTGTCACCTCCCAGAATGTTCCTTCCTTCCTCTAACTAAATATGTTTGTCATCATCTCAATCACTCCACAAATATGAATTCAGCTTTCGCATATTTATTTCCTAATAGGGTTTATAACAAAAGAAGAAGAAGCAAAAACAAAGTCGAAGTGTCCGCCATATCTCTCCCTGCATGCATGCAAGAAGGAACTCGAAGCATACATACACTGCCAATGTGGAATTTAAAGTGAAGGTGTTGCTTAAAGAATCTGATAGATTGTCGTAAGATTAAGAGTTCAAATATCATCTTCGTCATGTATCCTAAAAATAAATAAAATAATAATTGAAATAAATGATTGCACAATTGCAGCACTTAGCAGAATACATGGGTACTGAGACATGAGATTACGGAGTAGCTTCAAGCCTTCTGTTACCGGAAAAGTAAAGGTTGGATCTGAATGACAATAGTGATTCCAGCTTGCCATAATAAGAATCCAAGTACGATGGAGCAATGAACTCCCAAGTCAAAGTGACAATAGTGAGCACACATACTTTTTTCTTCGTTACCTGCCATTCGTAGATGCCTCTCCCGATATCTAGCGGTCCTCTCTCCGGCCACCTAGTAGCTTTCATCTCCACGCGCGTTCTCAGTACTTACGTTCTCCCCCCTCTTCCTCCGCTGATGCATATGCTACTGTACTTGTGCAATGCTTGTGATGAAGCAGCCATGTAAGAGAAAACCGACATCTCATTGTCACTGTAAGTCTACTTGTTCTTATGTTCAATCAGCACACGGGAAGAGAGCAACATAAAACTGATGATAACGATAACCTAATAGAAGAAGTATAAGCTTATACAAGAACACAAGGCATGAGATGCTGAGCATGGAAGTCTTGGCTTAGATCAGGCGGCCGCCGGCGGTGGAGGAGGGTTTTGTTGTGGCTTCTTGCGTTTCTTCTTCTCGTAGCTAATGCCACGTGCCTTGGACTGAACCTCGCGGACCTCCCGGAGATATAGACGGATCGCACGGGTGCCGAATGGGTTGGACTCGGGCTTGCCCCCGTTCTCCTCGTAGGCGGCACGAAGGCGGCCGATGAGGGCGTCAAGGCTGCCCCAGGCTTGACGGAGAGGGCAGGGACATGGGGAGGGAGGGTTGGGGTGGCCGAAGAAGGGGCACACGTGGGTGTGTATTTTGGTCTTGCCGAATTGGTCGAGGTAGCGGAGGAACTCGAGGACGTGGGCGCTGCTGCACTGAGAGAGGGAGAGCGGGGGGCGGTGGTTCCGGAGGTATTGGCCAAACGTGTTCCAATCGCGGCGCTTTTGGGATTCGTAGCGGCTCAAGGAGGGAGGGGAGGCGGAGGAGGCAGCTCCAGCGCCGGTGGCGGCAGCCGATGAGGAGGCGCTCAAGTGCCGGGGGCTGCTGTTGGGACTGCTGCCGCCACTGTTGTTGGAGTGGGGGCTATCCGGGTTTGCTATCAAATCCATGGAGGATGACGGTAGATCTATGTCCTGCATAAGGTTTTGAGAACAAAGCGTGTGTCATTCCTCCGAATTTTCCTTGGATTGCTACAGTGGACATGGAAAGAGTAAAAGAGAACTGATCAAAAGACATTCCGACGTAGATCCAACAGAGGTGGACACGGACATCACCTCGATGGTGGCATGCAGCAGCAGCAGCAGCAGCAGCTGAAACTTGGTGAGAGAAGCGAGGAAGGATCACGAGGAGATACTTGAATAGGAAACGAGCAAGGGAGGAAGGAGAGATGGGGTGGGGGGGGGGGGGGAGGGTGTTAGAGCTTACTGTTTCCCTGGGAAGCCAGCTGAGGCTGATGTCTACTTGTGGGAGGAAAAGATTCCGAGAGGGTACATGCTCTCTGTGTGCCAAGGGAGTTCACCAGTATGGAAATGTTGCTCATTTTCTGGGACTTGGGTTTTGGAAACCTATGAGACTATTAAATGTGTGTGTGTGTGTGTGTGTGTGTCTGTGTGCGAGAGAGAGAGAGAGGGAGAAGGAGGCGTAGGTGCAGAGTGTTAGGGTTTGATAGGGCAATGAAATGAAAGGTGACAGTGATAGGGTAAAACAAGAACAATGGTGCGTATGAGAACCACAATAATATTATTACATCTGCCTTTTCTTATTAATCTGCAATCGTGGGTTTGCTTTTCAACGTGCAAGTAAATAATTCACGGGACAACGTTTTCTTAGACATAAAAACAAAACACTATTGCAATATATATATATATAGTAATAGAATAATTATGTACTCTGGTACCATATGACGTTGCAACACTTACCATTTCAAGGACTCTAAATGTTACCCACAGGGAAAAGAGAGAGAGAGAGAGAGAGAGAGAGAGAGAGAGAGAGAGAGAGAGAGAGAGAGGATCATTCACCCACCGTAGTGTTCTAGCTTTTTATATACATTGAATTATAATTAAGATATCAATAGAAATATTATGTAAGTATCAATGTTTATTTTAATTATATTTTACATTAAAAAGATAAAGTCCTTTGACCCAATAAGCATAAGTGTTTTAACAGACTTGAGTATAAGATATAAGATTATATATATATATATATATATATATATATATATGTTGATTAGAAGTGACAATTGAATTGTAATAGGACTTAAGTAAGTCTCAAGAATTAAGTGGTTTTGAGATTTAAACATCATTTGTATAGAGTAGCGAACCATTAAATGAAATGAGAAATCAAAGAGGAGTGCTACCTTGAAAATATTGAGATCAATAAGTAAATTTGAACGATAATTTTAGAGTGAAAATTGTTTACTTATACTAATCTAGATTAAACTCATATTAAGTAAGCTACGTTAACCCTAGAACTATACTAAAAAAATAGGAAAAAAAAAGGATAAAGAATGGTTATATAAGAGTGTAACTATGTGGCCACATCTTCATTTTTAAATTAAATTAGGCAAGTATAAGTTTAATTTACTAGAAAATAATGGTCATATAAATTATTGTATTCATGATTATCATGAGCATTACATAAGCTCATTGTTAATGTATGTATTACATAAGTATAAAAATATATAAATTACAATTAAAATATATTATATATATGCATATATGATGACGTGCGGTATGGTAGTGCACCTATTTTCTATAATATTTAGTGTAATAGTTCATGAATATGTTACAACGTGCGATATACATTTATGTTACGATATATGATATTAGAGTGTACGTATATATTATGACATACGATGTGAGAGTGCACGTATATATTATGACATACGGTGTGAGAGTATACATATATATTATGACATACGGTGCAAGAGTGTATATATAAATTATGATGACATGCAGTTTAAAAGTACGTGTATACGTTATGATATTGAGTATAATAATTTATAACATATACTTAAGTGGTACTACTTACTATAGATCATATTTTGAAGGTAAGGATTGGATATCAGTACCCCACCCAAATGATTGGGTATAAAAATAAGCATGTGTGAGCTTATGGGTAATTTTTTTTATATGTATAAATTTTGGATATGTTATGTGTGTACGGTTGTTTTGGTTCAATGTAATAATTATTTACAAATGTCAAAATTACTATGAATAAGAATTTTTTTATTATTTTACTTAGTAAATTAGTATATTTTACTTTTAAGATTACCTATTTTTTATTATACTTCTAATAGTAATAATTAAATTCAAATATACCATGATTATATAACCAAAGGATCGAAGGTAGGTTTAAAAAGAGTATCAATTTGTAACTTTAAGATTTCACAAAGGAAAGTTTGAGTTGTGTTGTTCTTCTTTTATCAAAGGAAAGTTTTTTTTTACAACTTCTTGTTATAGTTAAATGTTCATGAGATACGTGCACGAAAAGTAGCTAACCACCAAACATGGAGTTTCTATTTCTCATCTTGATTACTCACTTGGATCGATTTCATGAAACATTTATTTTCTTTAAAATTTAATTTTAAATATCTAACATCATATCTGTTGTGGGATCGAGAGAAAAACTTAAAAAATAAAAAAATAGATATTAATAATAAAAATATATTCAAAAGTCAATGTAAGATTAATCTTATAGCATTTATCACTTATATTCATGGAAAAAACTAATTTTTTCACCATGTGAAATCAATTACAAGACCCTTAAGTTATCTCAACTTATGTAGACTCAAAACTCTACATTTTTTTTTCTTTAGACATCATAAAGAAAATAAGATATTTATGGGATAGTTATATATTAACCCCTATAGTTAGCTACATTTGGTATTCCGATCCCTACAGCCTAAAAAATTATATTGACATTCTTATGGTTATGAAAATAAAATAATTAGGTTCACTTATCTTAATGTCATCAATTTTATTAACTAAAACACAAAAATAAAGAGCAAAAAAATAATTTTAATGTTCAAGTTGGTGGGGGCGGATGACGACAATGGTGTCGGATGCAAAGCAGCAACGGAGCGCTTTGCGACTCCATCACAAAGCGATGTTTATGACATTTGTAGCATGAAGTCATCGATGTCGATCTTAGAATAATCAATACCCTACAATAAGCTCCCCAGAGCACTCTCCAAAACCCTCGGTAGCACCTCTGCCTTGCTCTTCCCCTCGTGCTCACCCTACTATTACTACTAGCTAGAGCCCTCACAGTCGCCTTTGGCCCGTCCACCTCCTTGACATCTCCCACTGCCTTATCTCTGTTACTCTTTACTAGATTCAATAGTACAATCATAGCATTTTCCCTCACCCTCTCGCTCCCCCAACCACCATATCCACTAGGATGCTAACATTGTCCACCCTTCGGCACGCTTCCATGCTATCATCCACCTGGGCAGTCACTACCATTGAGTCCTCCACCACCCTCCTTTACCCATCCTTCACCATCAATGCGAAGAGGATGATATGGTGCCCAACTCGATAAGGCCGATATGGTTGAGTGGGTAGATGGCTAGGCCGAAAAGGGTCTTGAGTGCATCCTTGATGGATCTATTCGGTACGTCGTAGCTGCCAAGGAGGTCCATGAGGTTTCCGATGAGGGGCTTCTTTGATATGATGATGGAGTAGTATGCTTCGATGGAGAGGAGGTTGTAAAAGGTTTGGGTGACGTGCTGGGTGACGACGGGGGAGAGGAGGCAGAGGGCGTTGAGGATACTTGTGATGCACATGAGCGCTTGTGGGTGAAGATGGAGAGGTTGAGGAGAGCAACGATGGTGTTCTTCTGGCCCTCGGCTATGAACAAGTGATGGTGGTGGTGGTTGAGGAGGTGGGCGGCAAGAAGGGGCATGTCACCTGCATCGGCGAGTGGGGCATGTATCTCGAGGTCCAACTTCGATAAGCGATGGATCTCCATGATGGGTTTGGCAGCGGATTTTGATTCCACGACGATGGTGTGTCGATGTAGATGTAGAGCAACGAAGGGGTCGACAACTACGTCGGCGTCGATGCTAACATCGTCTGTCATCACCAATTGGAACATTAAAATTATCTTTTTACCCTTTATTTTTATGTTTTCGTAGTCAAACTGATATCATTAGGGCAAATAAACCTAGATATTTCACTTTTGTAACTATAGAGATGTCAATGTCACTTTTTAAGGTGTACGGACCAAGATGCTAATGATAGCTTATTACAGGGGGTAACATGTAATTAACCTAATATTTATAGAGGAATCAAGTCCTAACCTTCAAGGTCTTCATTTTTCACGAGGACTAGTTCTAGTATTAGTAGGATTTATTATTTATGAGATATTTGGATCTAGAAATCTTAAAATATTTATCAATGGTAGCATAAACATATTTATAAATGAAATATTTTTATTGGACTCGACAATATCCCTAATCTTAACTCATGTTTTTAAATATCGTATTGTTTAAAATAAATCACCGAACGAGCATCACAATAAAATTTTGACAAATATTTTGAAGTACTAAGAGAAGTATAAATAGTGCGGCATTCTTATGCTAAATTATGTGGAGGAAGACGATTCAAGTGGAACCTAACAACAAAGAAGAGGACATCCTAAGTTGGACAAAGCTATCAAAGGATTAATTAGTACCATTTGGATGTCTAAAAGGAGTGAGTTGTCAAGTGGAGTGAAAGAAGAATCGAAAGTGTTTCGAATTCATTATGATAAATCCTTATCTTATCCCTAAGAAATTTGTTCTAATTCTAAATCATGAGAATTTTCAAGTTATTAAATGGCCAACAAAAAAATTGTAAGCTCACACCTTTACGATCGATCATAAGGATTATTTTTTCAATTATTTTATTTTTACTATTTGATTCGTCGAAGGATGCGACTTCTTTGTGATCGTGCTCGTAAGTAAGAAAGGATAATAGCGACTAAATCATAGATAAAAGTTTCGATCACCTCTCACACGTAGGAACGATATTTCACCCGTAAACAAACACTGGAATTCTTTATTAAACTTTTATCATTTGATATATCATTTAGTATACTTTTAAACTTTTGTTCCGATAAAAAAATATATTTGGGTAATTTTAGGCCTGTGGGAGCCACATCATATGGGAGATAATAATGGGAGCCTAACTTAATTTTTTTGAATAGCAAAGACAATAATGACATCTGTTGGTGTTCTTGCTTTGCTATCTAAGAGAATAATATATATATATATATATATATATATATCGATCGATCTGACTCATATGAATTTGGAAAAATTAATTACCCTGAAAACAAAAGATAAGTATGGGAGTGCACAGTTTGTCCATGCAAACACATCATTGATAGAGACAGCCCACCACCAGCCGGCAGGCTAGAAAAGAAGACCCACACCCGATCTAACAATACAACAAAGAGTAGGTTTGTTCATAGCTAAACCACTTCACTTGTCTTTGTGATGATAAATAGCTGAGCCTTCCACACGAATCAAAGGTTTTTAAGGGATTTTTTATCGAAAGAAAAGGACGGCTGATACTATTTGGACATTCGAACAACTCGCATGATGCGATCGGTCCATTAAATGATAGATCAAAAAACATGGTAAGAGGACAAGGGATGCAGGGCTCCTTTTGTTTTCATATGTTCACCAACTGTCTGCATGATGATTTCTTTTGCTTCTAAGTCATCTGCCACATTAACATGATTCTAACACCCAAAAAAGAAACATTTGATTCAAAAGATCAGTAATTCCTGAAACAAAAAAGAACATTTGATCCAAGTCTTCCTTGAGCTCATAAATCTCAGTAACAAATATTTCTTTTTTTTTTCTTTTCATCGATCGTAATACAAGGTATGGCGATGCTACCACTGCTTCGGTACAAATAATACTCGACATAACAACAAAAGTAATATGCACAGCGTACACAACACGATCCGTGAGACCATCATAAGTGATGAAAGTTTTGCTGACAGACCTACATGCAACTATCAATTCTTTCGGAACTCACATGTTCTGGGGGACCAGGGAATCAAAAGTAATTCGTAGAGGAATGTCCAACATCTGCATCGCCAGTTACCTCGCATAGCCGCCGGTCTGATTGCTCAGACAGCATAGAGCTTTATAATCTGGTTTATTTTGGTGCGGCAAACAGGGCATCCCCAATTCTTGGCTTCAATTTCCCTTAAACATGACATGCATCCTGCCATATGCCCACATGGAATACATGCTCCCTCCACCGGTGCATCCAAACAGATAACACAGCAACCTGTCGTGCTACTACTGCCTGCTTCGTCTTCGCCGGTTCCCGTTTTGGACAAGCTGGACGTAGAACTATCTTTAGCTTCAGCAGTTCCAGGTGCAGTCTTCACAACCGGCATGCTTAGATCTATGGGGCTAAAATCTATAGATGGGTAGTGGATAGGGCCATCATAAAATGTATCTGCCGCCATTGGAGGAGCAGAAGGAACTACTTGGGTAGAAGGTACCCCCGGGGATGATTGAACTGTTTCAGGGTTCGGCATGCAAGGTTGCAACGCATTTGTATTCAGCTGGACCTCAGGCACAGCCCATCCGTTGATTGTATTTGGTTCATTCATTAGGACTTGACCACTCACCTTTGAAGGAGCACCAACATCCGGAGTGCCCCAGCCATTGTAAGAAGAGTTATCCGAAGAGCTAGCCCAACCATTTGTGTTGCTTGTTTGTGGATCAGATTGGATATAAGGCATGCCCTCTGCTATAGTTGTCTGTGTGGGGGCATTTATGGCCATTTCCAACCCTATATCTTCCGGGTTTGATGTAGGTGCAGCTGTTGATTGTGTTGAAGCATGTGAAATTACTTGCGGTGGACTAGGCACTGAGGTGCCTGTTGACATTGCTGGAGTGCTAACCATGACCTGTACCAGGCAGCAATTTACAGATCATCAAAGCAAGTGATAAATTCGAATCCCACTACCATGTAGGTGGGAAAATGATGCGATTGTTATGATGTTAGAAATGCAAGTAAAAAATCCAATGCTTCAGTAAGCTTTATAACTGACATGGTTCCCAGCCACCAGAAACAAAGGAGTTGCAAATGGTTCTGCTACATGATCATAGCAAATTACTTGAATAATTTGGATGGAATTTATTGACATGTAAAAATACCTGGGAAATTCCTTGGCATGCACTGAAGAACCATCGTAATTGTTGTTTGTCACCTTCAGATGCAGCTAAAAACTTATATCGTGCTCCTGAATACAAGGAATAATTAAATCTACAAACATAAAACTGATCTGAGAAATAATACTGCAATTAATCCACAAGATAAAAGGTGTTTCTGTTAAAAGGAAAACCTACTCTCATATTAAAACAAAGTCACTTTTGTCCATTATCAGCCATCAATCTTCACTAAAGGATTGAGTCTATCATGCTTAATAATTGATTCTCAAAACATCTAGTATAATTAAGTCGCAAGGAAAAGCAACATCAGAGAAGTAGCTTCCGAAAAAAAATAAAATCCCTTTTAAGTTAGATTGCCTGAGGTCCTAAAAGACATTACATATGGAAGGGTATAAAGAAATTCTTCCGGATTATATGCTACATGGATTACCACAGGGAAAAAGAACAAAATGTAGTGGAAAAAAAAAAGGAGAATATTTTCTTTTTTCTGAGACCACTATGCATTAGAAGCGGTAGCAGAGTGTATACGCAGAATCTTTTTCCATTTCTTTCTTCAACTTACATCCAACCAATACATAAAACAACAAATTATATATGATCACTACAGGGCAACTACAATGAAGATTTCACATAACATAGAAACAAACAAGAAAGTAACTTCCAATAGTTTACAAACAATCAAAAGTATGATATGCCAATACATACACCCAATAAAATTTGGAAGCATAGAATCAAAATATTGCTTACCGGTGAACACCATAGCTTACGTGCAAAATGAGCCGTGGAGCAAAGTACAAAGATTTTTATAATACCAAAGCATGTAACCACAGACTACATTGGGATAAATTGGAACTATCTATGCACAAAGGAATTGAGAATTCAGGTGGTATAAAACATTAATCCGACTGTAAGCACTCAATCAATTTTACAGGAAATCTTTTCCATAAGTAGTCACCAGCACATGTGAACCAGCAAAGTTCAATTAGTGAGCTAGAACAAAAGGTGACCTAAAATACATAAAAAGTTGATGCACCCTTAAGCTTGAGAAGTCTAAACAGAAACATAAAATGAGATGTTTGGCACTACAAAACAAAAACTAAAGTAGATAATTCGTTTTAAACAATATGAGGAACCATAGATGTAAGATAGAGAATATTTTTTCACCAGCCTGAAGCCAGACTATGTACCACCCTGAGGGTCTCTGAATAGAATTCAGTGATAAAATTTGAAAGTCATGGATTCACAAGCATGTGGAGTGGGAAATGTAAGCATTTTGGTCTCTGTAGAAGAGCCAAAAGATTATAGAGCTGAAAAGAAGTTTGATACTCTCAGAGACTACAGAAGCATTTTGAAGATAGAACACATGTTTGTTTTTCTTTAAAACATGATTTTTCTTTTTTATTTCTAAGTAACAAGAGTTTGTTAAGGAAGAACTCCAAACCATGTTATACCTCATATTTGCTTTTCTCAAGTTACTCTCTCGTTTAACAAATTCTAGAACAATGGAGAAACATACTTGTAGCTTTATCAACAATGATAACAGCAGGATCTACTTGGTTGAATTTGGGCTCTTCAATATGAACTTTCCAGAGTTGAATAACAGTATGTGGTCTCGCAGTCTGCCAAAAAAAAAATAACTGAGTAGAAACCAATGACTTAACTGATTTGTTGACTACTTCAATGGAAAAAGAAAGAAGTATCTAGCCTTTTCATGATAAAAGGAATAACAAAAGGAACTTGGTTCAAAATTATGTAAATCTATATGTTGTCTAGAGATTAAAGATGATTCATTTATGAGTAAACTAATACTTTGGCCAGTCCTCTTAAACTGATCCACTGTGCTCTTAGTCATAAACTCTTAGTCATAAATCAGCATGAGTTTCATAATTGAAATTCATAATGTAAAAAATATTCAAAAAGAAAACACCACACTCCAGTGGGACAAGGCCAAACGAAAATAAACATTGCTCAGATCATTATATTAAGCAAAGTGCAATGAAAAAAGGTAATTTGTCGCGAAAAATGCTTGAACAAGGTGCACAAAGTATCTTTGCTAAAGCATTTTCAGCATACAAACATCAGCGGTAATATTTGCCAAATGTGCAACATATATAGTCAAATTACTGGTGGTTTAATATTAATGTTCAGCAAAATATTGAAAGCAAGATAAGAAATCATCTAAGAGATGGAAATGGAGAAACCATACATGATGACGCTTCTGTGTTATACCTGCAGATCAGAATAAATAGCTAACTCAAACTTGAGGGGTCTCGTTGGATTACGAGCATCAACTGGCAAAACAACTACCCAACTGCAGAATTAATGCAACGATGATCAGCATCTTCAGAACTCTTCAAGGAAATGAAAGTTCACACAAATATATTCTCTAGATTACACTAATCACAGATGATGTTTCTCAAGGAAAAAACTTATATAAACATAAAGGACTAATAAAAGAATATACAGACATTTTCCGTGTCAACAGTTGTCGAGCAATTGCTTCCAAAAAGCCTGGTCCATGAACTTCACGCAGCCATCCAGCGAAAAGAGAAACCCGGTTCTGAACACAAGCGACGTCAACAAAAGAACCACATGTAACTTGCAATCGCACAACAAATTCAGAATCCATGAACAACAGAGACTAAAACTAAAAACTAACAAGGATTTAGCATACCTCAATGGCCCGGACAACATTAATGTGCCCCTTTTCTCTAGCCAAATCAAGTGCAGTATGACAATCATCATTCATAATGAATGGATTTGCTGTGATATTTATGAAATACACAAGAATCATCAACAATAGAAAATGCAAGAGGAAAAGGTAATATTTCGCACAGTAGCTGACATAGATATACCTCCATTGGAAATAAGGAGATGAACAGTTTGCTCAAGGCCCTTCTTTGCAGCATGGTGCAAGGGAGTTCCTGCATGACACCCTACAGTGAAAAAATAAAGGAATTTAAAGCTTCACATACTTTTCCACGTTCAATAATTTAATAAAAACACACACACACACACAAAAAAAATGAATGTACATATACCTGCTCCAAAAAAATGAAAGAAAAGAAAATTATAATAGACTAAATGAGACATATGCTATAAGCAGGTTTTTATGTCATAATTCATTTGATTACTAACCCAGTTCTTCAATAAAGCATGCAGATTTTATTTGTGTAACAAATGTCTTGAAAAATAAAAGCCACTTGTATAGAAATAAACAAGAATGAAAATGGTACAAAATCACAATGCCTTGCAATCAGTGTCGAGGGAGAGATTTGAAGAGAAGCAAAGAGATGAGAGAAAGTAATGTTGTTTGTTTGGTTACAAATTTAGGACAGAAAAGAGAGAAGTAGAATGAATCACACTCGGACATTATGAGCATACACACACACCGACCTGCAGGGACGCACCGACACAAATAACTATTTTCTAACCACAAAAAATGGAAAAATAGGGATAGAAGTAAATTTTAATTGATCCTTTATTCCTTTCCTCTTCATCCTAAAAGGGCAAGGCAAAACAGTCTTCTCTTTTCTTTTCTTCTCTTTCTTTTCTATTATGAATTTTTGTGTAGATTGTCAAAGAATGAGCTAAAAGCCTCTCAAAACATCTGCTAGATTAATTCATCTCATCAACTTACACAGGAAGTATCAACACATCATTAATTATAAGTAAATATTGCTGTGTGAGTACCTGAATAAGTTAACAAGCATACTCATAAAAGAAAAAAATCACAATCATCATTCATTTCTATGGGTCTTGCCATCTTACACGGAGGGACAAAAACCAATGTAAGAACCTATTAAAATAACCCTATCTCAGACTCCAAGTTGTCTTAATTACGGAACCTAGTATTAATTTCGTGGCAGATTTATTTCGACATGATGTATTTTTTTTTTTTATAATTTCAGGTGAACTAGATGTGACACGAAATCCTGAATACGGCACCAGAATAAACTTCTCACCAGGTCTGTATGCGTTGACATTGGCACCCATTTCAATCAGCGCCTTCGCGACAGGCAAGAGATCATGCCTCAAGCACGCAACGATCAAGGGGGTTTTCCCTTCTTTATCCATCCACTGCAAACAAATACCAAGAAGCCAATCCAAGAAAACATAACTTCAAAAAATCTGTCGCAGCATTCGCTTACAGTTCGATGCAATTGGAATTCCAACAGATAGCAATTGACCGAACACATTCAACTTGTATAATTGTGTGACTTACTTCAAGCCCGGCGCCTTGGTTGCGAAGGGCTCGAATCCCCTCGATGTTCCCATAGTTGACCTGCTGATAGAGCAGTTCCTCCTTGGATTGTTGCGCTCCCATCGAGAAGACCTTCCTCCAGAAATCAAAACCCTAATTAAACAACATAAATCGGATGAAGAACCAACCCACTTGAAGGCTTAGATTGAGCCTCTCCGAAAAGGGCTCTCAGAACAACAGGAAAGCAAATCTACCACCAGAAAAAGGGATCTCCTTTCCCCAAAAGAACTCGATGAAACGCCGAAAGATGCAACCTTTAATGGAGAATAAGAGGAATCGATGGAGGAAACCACGAACGACGGAGCGAAGACGTCGAGGGAAGAACTTGGGGCTCGAAGCCACAAATTTTGTTCTAGAAGATTATATTTTGCGTTTGGGTATTTAATGAACGAGTTTACACTGATGCATGTAAGTAATTATCTATATAGATAAATTTAATTATACTGCAAATGAAAAATAGCAAAAAAGAAAAAAAAAATCAATTAGGTACACTGCTAGTCTTTTTATATCAAGCAAAAGCATGGAGATTATATTCGGAATGATTTATATAGTTGATCCTGATTTGGAATAATGTCTTATATATTTCTTGTATATGTAAAATGAATTAAATGTGTTTGAGATTGATATCACTACCATTATAAGATTAAATTATCTCAATTTGACAATAACATGTGAGTCTTATTTAATTTAATTTATTTTTCATCGAGATAGATAAATTATTTTAAGTAAATTTCTAAAAAAAAATTTGGTTTTAAGAAATTCATGCATAATATTTTTTTTTTGAATTCTTATGGAATGTCTTTTTATTTTCATAGAAAAATAATTTTATCCCTATATTCGTTACACCAATCATTATTTTTGCACATGGTTATCTCTGTATGCAGTCCTCCACCCTTTACTTGCCACCCTCGTCCCACCTTCCTTTACGGTTGCCTTAGTTGGTGGTGACCCGTGTGCCCTCTCTCACGGTTGCTTTGGTTGTTGTCTCTCTCCCCTTATGTTAGTCACATACGAGAAATGAGGGAGTGCAAGGGCGGTCGTCGTTGCTTCTACCTTTGGTTTCATTTATTGTCACCTTGGCAAAGGGGGTTGAGGGCGAGGGCACGTGGGCTAAGAAGGAAGGGCATGCGAGAGTCTCGAGTAAGGAAAAATGGGTGTTTGAGGGTTGTATGCAAGGAAGGAGGGGACACGAGGATTGTCACCGCCTTCACCCTTGGATGCTTTTGTCGCCTCCTTGGTGGAGGGGGTCATGGGCATAGGTGAGGGAGCACAGGTCAACCCTTTGCCCGTCGTCACCTTAACGTAGGGGGCATGAGGGTCAAGATGACAAGGGCGAGGATGTGCGGCCAAGGATTACAATGATAATAGAGGAAGAGGAGAGAGGCTACAATGATAATAGAGGAAGAGGAGAGGGGCAACGAGAGTGACAGTGTGGGTTGGAAGCGATAGCCTATGGGTCGAAGGCAGGGGCAATATCATCAACTTGAAAAAAATGTTCTACGGATTTTTTTTCTTTCTAATAGGGTGCTAATTAAAAATTTTCAAAAATAAGATTTTTTTTTATTTTTAACTTTGTCCAATTCTTTTCTTATGGATAGCTTCAAAAATCTTAAAATTTGAAAGTATTAGTTTTAAAAATAGAAATAATTTTTCATCACATTAAATCACATACAAAACATCCATATTAACTATTAGGGTATATGTTTCGACAACATATTAATGTATTAACTATTAGGATATCGGTTGAGATAATATATTAAATGTTATTTAGTTCTACGATGCCTCCTCCATCGCATCGAATACGATAAAACTTAACAGGACAAGGTTTTATTATTATTATTATTTGAATATAATTTCTAATATTTAAGGTCTATAAATCTAAAATTTACTCTAACTCGTTTTTAATGATCTTAATTTGGATAGTTGAAATAAGAGACTTCTTCTTGCTTGTGCCTAAGGTCAACATTCTTGAGTCCCATCTTCTAATTATAGTTTGAAAGGTGGTAAACATGTTTTAGAGGTAAATTTGTGTTAGATTTTGTCTACACATCTATGAATATACGTAGATACTATCATTGATTAGATATTAATTATAAAATATTTAAATCAATATCTTGTGTTATTATTAGAATACTAATAAATAGCTTAACGAAGCAGACCAGAGTATCCATGGTTTTATCTTCCCATGCCTGTGTCAAGATCGGCTATCGATACCTTACATATTGAATCATGATGACATACATTAAGATGGGATATATTGACAAATCAATATATACCATTCATATTGTCGGATCGATACGTATCGTCCTTATTTGATGGTATATTACATTAAGACGAACCTACCTTGATTTAAACAAATTTTATGTTAATCTATATAAACCAAATGAGAAACAATATACCTATAAACATGGTTTTCATTACATACCAATAACAAAAAAAAATCTATATTTTTAATCAAACATAGAATATAAAAGTGAAAATGTTAAGAAAACATGATTTAGTGGAATTATTATAACATAAATACAAAATTAAAACTAAGAGCCTAATAGGTAGTTTCTCCACATAAAATTTTCATGCACAGAGATAACGAACTTAGCATTTGGATTAAAAAGAATAACTTAATCAATATATATTATAATTTAAGCCAATATTCTCATATAGTGTTTATTATCACATTGAATACGATTAGCATTGTAGACAAATAATTTCCCTTTTTGCTAATTATATTTTTGTCTCTATTCGATTATATTTACCTATTAAGGTTGCATTGCTTCAATACTAATATAATTAAATTATATTAATAAAACTAATTCATTTTAACCACCAAGGCATTTTTGTCCTAATATACCTCACTACATTCTATATCTAGATATGTAGTTTATTAAAACAAATATGAGAGTTTATATCAAAAAAATATTTTTATATGTTTTAGTTTTACTAAGATTATTTATTTATTTATTTTCGATATCAAGTTAAACTATTTAACAAAATTATTTCACCACTTACAATTTTGGAATACATGATTAAAAACTCATGAGGGCTTAAAATACTTGATAGATTATACCTTTATGTAAGATTAATAATTGTGGGAAAGAGGAGATAATTCAACATGCATGTTGTTGTTAAAAAATGTCAACAAGCCGATGGATTTTGAAAGCAAAGGCATTTGTTCTAAATGTATTTTTAATATTTATTTAATATTTTTTTACACTGTAATCTTTGTGAATGAAGGTAGGAGTTTTATAGCTATCTTATACAAATGACAAATAGGATTTATTTTATTGTTGCACTAACAAGTGCTACAAAAATGTTCTTTTTCAAGTAGTATCCAAGACATAATAGATAGAAATAAGATCATATTGTATTGCTATCTTTATACAAATGACATATGGGATTTATTTTTCTTGTTGCACTAACAAGTGCTATAAATATATTCTTTTCCAAACATTATCCAAGACATAATGGATAGAAATAAGATCAAATTGTATTGCCATCTTATACAAATGACAAATAGGATTTATTTTCTTGTTTCACTAACAAGTGCCACAAATATGTTCTTTTCCATGCATTATCCAAGACATGATAGATAGAAATGAGATCGAATCGTATGAATTATATTGCTTGAATTCTTCGAATCAAGTAAAAAGTGTACAAATCTTCAAATGTCTCGATGAATACATATCATTAGTAATGTCTTCAAATGACTTAAAATACTTTTGAGTAGCCGCAAAATAGAACTCCCTCCCTCCTATAGCTTAGCAATCCGAAAGCCACATATCGATGTCTTGCACAATTTTTTGTCTCACGTCACTAACTGCTTGACGACACACATCACCTAAACGATTGTAATGAGTATGAGATCATGCGATTTGGCTATACATACATATCGATAAGATACAAAAATTGAAATTTACCATATTGAGATTATGTTTTTCCATATTGCGAAGAATGATTATAATCATTTTTATGAAATACTAATCATATGTAAATGTGTATTCGTGAGTACTAAAAATCATATGTATACGTAAATGAATGCTATTAGAAAAATTTAGCTATACCTTTAGTATCCTCCGGTGCATAAGGACACCCCAAAACATCGATACCGTGTGCACATCCATTGCATTCGACCATGTAGGAAGGCACTAAAAAAGATTAATTAGCATCAACTTGCGAAAAATAGAATTTTTTTTTAATAAATATCACTATCAGAGTTGGCTACACGAATCTGATTTTTTTTTATATATCGATGATTCATTTGTTATACGAAAATGAACTATCGATTTGGTATGCAAATCAATGATTCATTTGTATAACAAAATTAAAAATGTTATTAGTATCTAAAGAATCAAATTTATTCTAGAACTATAAATATCTATGAGAATGAATTTTTGAACTATTAACGATCGAGTCTTACGATCTTTGGATGATGTTTGCTTGGATATATGGCGGCATGGATCTTGGGAGCCATTGGTGAAGATTATTTTTGAACCTACACATTCAATTAAAAGAAAAAATAAATATGAATAATTATTAGCATTTTTGCCTACTAAATTAATAGATCCTTTACAAACACATTTGAATTGAAATTACAATCATAAGATGGTTCACAACAACAGTAGGAGAAGACAATAGAAGCAATAAGTTGGCCATTGGTCATTTTCCAATTTCTAAAATGATATGATATAAGAAAACATGGAATACATGCCATAAATCTAATGAATTAGATGTTGTTAAATAAGTTTACTACTCTTTTCCATTGTAATCTACTAGCCACCAATTATCTGAATTGTGATAATTTATATATATATATATATATATATATATATCCATAGATGCATGTATGTTCTTTTCTCCAAAATATATCATTCTTCTTATAAATTATAGTTTTATATACTACCAATCATCCAGCACAAGTGCATAAAATTAATCACATATAGATTTTTAGATGATACATGCTTACAAATCTAAATATGTCCTTTACATCTTTCTTACTAATTCTTAAGTTTAGGTATAACTCATACATATTTATATACATATACAAAATATTCCTTAGCATGAAATAAGCAATTTGAATTTGGGAGTATACCTGCAAATTTTCTTCCTCCATAATAAGTGTTGGCCATGTCTGAATCAGGGTAAATCCCTTCTCCAAATATGTCTTTGCAGAAGTCTAAATTGTATCTATAATAACCAATAAAATATTTTAAGAACTAACAAAATCTAATCATAAATGGATAGATACATATTCTACCAAGGTCATATCTAACATTTATAATTGTAAAACAATTCGGTTCAAATTGGCAAAAACTATGCTTATATGACATAAGCAGATAGATATAATGCATTGCTTTAGGTAATGGTCCTTCTATCAAGATCAAAATTATAAAAATCATAATAATTAATATGTTACATTATCTACTCTCCAATTGTTTCATGAAAAAATGCATGAGTGACCTATTCAAATAGTAGTATTAAGTTGTCATGTATCCTTTGTTCCTCTAAAAATCTAATTGAACATCTAACTTAGTTAGCTTCACAAGCATTAATTCATGCCCCTCTTAGTGCCTGTGTAGTCCAACCTAATTTTTGTTATTTTTTGTATTATTTCTAGAAATTTATTTTTAGCTTAAAGTACCTTTTCTAACTTCTCATTTTACAAATTTGGTCAACTAAGCATATCCTCATCCTAAATAAGTCCCTCAATTGTTTGTTTGTTTTTTTTATAACTTTTATAACATTTTAATGATACTCTACTAGTGCATAGTTCACTTCTATACCGCAAAAAATTATGAGTACATGTCTAAGCTATTCAAAGTAACTTTCGCATCAAATAACCATGAGTTAAATCGATTCAAAGTCCTCTATATCGCACACATTAGATCCCATTAATAAGTATCATGGGCAATTTTGTAATGATAATGCATTTTCAACCAATGTAAACTATGTAGAATAATAAACATTGGCAATTTTCATAGGCTATTCTTAGAAAAAGTTATTCAAAGTTGTATTGTGAGGATGAATATGTAGGATTTACCTACAAAATATATTTGATATATTAGTTTATATTTATAAAAGTAAATGAATTTTTTTTAATATTATGACTAAATAGTACCTTTCATCAAGCCTAGTTGAACGAACGGAATCATTTTGTGGTGCCACTAGGAAATATCCCATCTCAGAACATATGTAGAACCACCATAATCGATAAGCTTTTTCAAGGGAAAAAAAATGATATTAATGCATGGAATATGAAAACACAACTTCAAACTTAATGTATGATAAATCTAATAAGTAATATGAGGTTAAAAGATTAAAGAATACAGTACCACTGTTTTCACTAGTTGAATTCTTTAAATATAAACGATCATAATATTCAAGTGTGACACCAAATATTCCTTGGTTAGCTACATTCTTCACATAGTCAGCATATGAGTCCTGCAATCATCAAATTTAGATGCTTTCAAATGATCGTCTTATTCTTCTTCATTTGAGAACAATTATTAAATAGACATGAAGTATTTATTATATCATCCAAACATGTCATAGAAGAACTGCATAAATAAAATCCAACCATAAACCAATGATCCATCAAATGAATAAGAGAAATAGAGGAGAGCATACCAATATATTGGAGCCATTCTTTTTGGCATCAACAAGAAGATCACATACAAAGTCACGAAAGCCGTATTGTAGCTGAAAAAGTCGAGAAGAATTAGAAATTAAAATTCTAAAAAGAACTCAACCATATTTAAATGATTTGCTTACCGATAGGGCTGCAGCATCGGCAACTAGGAATCGAAAGTCATCGTCGTTATCGATCTGTATCCAAATAAATAATTTCAAATGACTAAGATAGTCTTCGTATCGGTGTAATATATTCATGATACTTCACTAGGCATACGATACAGTTATTTTGGAAATTAAAAAAAATTCAAATATTAGTTAAGTATAAAATGTATATACCCTTAATTTATAATCATCTTTCATCATTTTTGAGCAAAAATGCAGAATAAAGATACAAATGAAGTGTTGTTACCTTAGATGCACCAAACAATTCTTTGATTGATTTCCTATCAGAGTTAAGTTGTTCATCAACAAGTTGAGTGATTTCTTGAAGCACAGCCTTACATTCAGGTCCAGCTGTAACTCCAATCTGCAAAAAGATTAGAAAAAAAAAAAAAAAAAAGAGACAACAATGAAGAGAAGATATATGAGTAGTAGCCAAAATGGTACCATCTAAGACTCTTCACCCCAATGGAACCAAAGTATTCATTTTTCTTCAATTAAATGATTAGGTTATAGCCTAGCAATTTGTTTCTTTGGTGCAGGCAGCTAAGATAAAACCACTTAATGTTTTGATTGGTGAAACCATTCAATTTATTCTCTCCCAAAACAGTGCCATCCTTTTGTAAACACACACTCTCTCTCTCCCTCCATCCATCTTTTCACCATCAGTGAAGTATAAAACCCATATATATATATATATATATATATTTTTTGTATGATAGGATTCTATGGAGCATTTCATTATATAATGGCAACATAAAAACATGATATCCAACATTGCAAAAGGTAGCAAATGCTTGTGCACCTGTTGGTCATATTCTGTGAAATTGTAGATTGCAATAAGAGCAGCTGAGCTTGCATAAGCTCCACAACTTAGATGAGGAAACTTTAATCGAAAGTAAGCTGCAAGTCCTCCAGAATATGAACCTCCAATTACAAACCATTTGTTTTCGGTTTCTTCAGATACATTATATTTTGCATTCAACAATTCCTGTAGAAAAGAAGAGTTAGCTATATGGAAGAGTTATAGAGATTTTTGTAGATCAATAGGAAGTCAAAGTGGGGATAATAAGACTTCATATCTCATATATTTTCTACTACACTGATTTGCGACCGAGATAGTTTTAAAATGAAAAAAAAAAAAATTTAGATGACCGACTTATCATATGTTCTGAAACCATGATTTTGTCGAGACAAGTCGACTATAATATTATATTATTAATCCATTATATATCATCTCAACCATAATGCACCAATAAAAGAACGCCTTAACTAAATTGGTTGTCTAGTTAATTGCATGGATGATCTTATGCTTACATCAAGCAAAAGACATAATTTTCTCCCCTAAAATAGTCGTTGTTAAATACAACTCGATAAAAGATATCGGTAGAGTCATATTTATGACGCTAAAAATATCGTAAAAAGGATACATAAGAATACTGAATGAAAGAAATTTTTTCTTTTTGTTGGTCTAACAAATTAAATCCATGTTGTATTTTGAACTATGATAAATAACTTCAATATATGTGATTGAACTAACCCAATTAAAACTTACATTTAGTCGTGATTATAAAGGAAAAATGATTTAGTACATTTTTTTTCTTGACTCGATAAGGCTCACATCCTCTATTACGTTTGAAATAAGGTCGCATTGAGCTTATGCCTACCACATATTATTTTGCATCGCCATAGTTGACACTAACGAAAATTTCATCAATTAAATTTAAACCATGAAATTTATGATTCAACATATACACAACGTAATATATGAGATAATCGAAAGCGTCGTAAACGAGCTATACGAATGAAAATAAAAAATAAAAAATATTGAGGGATCAAACATTGATCACGAAAGAATGTGGAATTTTTACCTGGTAATATTGGCGAAAAACCGCCAAATCAAATATAGCTTGTTTTGAGGACAAATATTTTAGGTTTTCTGTTGTCAATTCCTTGTAAGGAGTACTCTTCCCGTAATACCGATGCTCGATAGAAACTACGGCAGCACCATACTTCTCCGCTAGCTCCTACATGTAGTTACAAAATTAGAGGAACAACAACAATATTCGACGCAAGTCATTTGATCGAAAATTTTGGCTTCCCTATATCACAACTTCCATAATTAATACCATCACAAAGATCATACATTTCTTTCTTACTATACTCTTCATTCTTTTAGTTTAGGCACTAACATACAATAGTTATTTAGAAATTGCACTAATAAGAAGAACATGATACAAACCATCTAATGACAAACATACGATAACAAGATCATATGTTCCAATTATATCACGATTACTCATACGACATGTTCAATAAACCAAATATGTGTTCCAAAATGCAAAAATAGTCTACATTGTCTATCCACTTACATGAAAAAACAACCGAAAACCATAAATTATCATCTTGGAAGTATTATTACTAAAGTTCAAATGACTTTGCAAATACTAAAAATAATTAAAAACTTATATAACATGAATTCAATTCATTGTTTGATATACCATTTGCTAGCAACTTGAATTGTTAAAAAAAGAAAAAAAAAAGAGTGTACTTACAGTATAATAACTTTTGCCAATCCCAATCTGTTCAGATTCACCACCAACAAGTAGGAAGATTGGTCCCTGTGGAGGCTTATAGTAACCAAGGTATTCAAAATATCTTTGCTTGAATGTAGAATGATCCTGCATTGGAGAAATGTCCAAACACTACTTTGACCAAAAGCCAATCCAAAAATGCATGAATGAACAACACAGATGTTGAAGAAAAAAAAAATGAAAAAAAAATCAGAAGGACAAATGAACAGCTTTAAATTACAACAAGTGTGACATCAAAAATAATAATAATAGCCCAAGATCTTCTGTGAGATACCAAACATCTGATTTCTGATCATATTTAGTTCAAATTTAAGTTTTTAAGATTTTTTATTTTTATTTTTAAGATTTTTTCTAAACTTGTTTTCATGAATTTTAATTGAAGTTTACACATTATAATTCCGCCCTAAACAATATCTCTAGATTATAAATATAATAAATTCAAATTTCCAGTAGGAAATAGCTAAGGATGGAACATTGTTTATAAATGATGCAGCCATTTCATAAAAATGTATGTTGAATAAAAATGGACGAGATCCTATAAGTTTTTATGATTCATCATTCTCTCTCTCTCTCTCTCCTTTTGGCATTATCACTTCTTTCTTCTCTACCTCTATTATTAGCACAATTTGAACACATTTCCTCCTTTTGTTAGTGTTATCGAGTTGAAACGATATAGGATCTATCTATATTTGACTTTGTGAAAGACAATGTTGCAACAAGAACTTTTCTATTATTGTTCACATATTATGACAACTCGATAATATAGTAAGTAGCCTATGATTTAAATATCCACAATAGTTTATGTAAAGATCATCCTTATCAATAGTTCCATAGGTTTTGGTTGACTAATAATAATACCTTGTTTCTTGTTGATTAGCAAAATAGTTATCCTCTTCGGCATAGCATACGAAGAAATTATAGGTGGTATCTTCCCATGTAGCAAAACACGAAGGTTAAAAATAAGTAGATAAAACAAGCTTGGTTCCATTTGTATAGTCTTGATCAATATAATTACTCGATATAACTATTTTTTTTTTAGCAAACACATCATGATTAAAATAAAAAAGATTTTTTTTTTCCATAGCGAACTTTACATTAAGAACTTGTAAATTAGTAGCGGAGAACAAAGGAAAATCTACAAAATACAAAAGAAGAAAAATAAAAACAAAGAAAGGACTTAACCGTGGGGGAGAAATGATCTAAATTCTGATCAAACCAAATCTCCTTCTCGGTGAGAATGTTGCTATCATACAATTTGCGAGCGTGAAAACCATGCGTCTCTACCATGGAGGCATGAAAAAAGAGTAGAAGAAGAAAGGAGAAGGAGAAGGCCTTGAGGTTCTTCATAAATAAATGGAGGAAGAAGAAGAAGAAGAATAAGAAGAAAAGAGATCTTGAAATATATCTCAAGATCTCTTTCTTCTTTGGAGGTTAATCTTTCATTTCTTAGGTGTTCCATATTTATATTGGCACCCAACACACCAATGCGAATATGTTGCAAAAAATGGATGTTCTTGCTGGTTTGACGGGGGACAAAAAACAACCAATAACTTGGAATGACCTATAAATAGGAAGAATGACTTAAAAATACAGACCTAATGGCCAATAAATAGGATGGATGCCAAGTCAATGGAAGTTCGTGGTGGTTTGACGAGGGATAAAAATGGCCAATAAATTATGAAGAATGGTGTACAACACACACCCCCCCCCCACCTAATGCCCAATAAATAGAATTCCAAACCCAATGTAAGTTCTTGTTGGTTTCACAATGGAGAACAACAACTAATTAATAATGCGGAGCAACTAATTAATTTTGAGACTTATTCATGTAAACTTAATCATCGTTGGGCTACGCTTCACATGTACTATGGTTATATTGGATCTCGATAAAAATACAAAATTAATTTATTAGAGGTTGTGACATTTATAACGAGTCATGGGGCCAATGGCTTGAGGAAGGTGCCTACCTTAGCTTCTTCACTCAAATCGAAATGTTTTTGAAGTATGATTGCTAACTCTATTTGGCTTGTAGTTAAATTGAAATAATTCTTTGGTCATCTCCTTATGGATTAAAGCTATTACTTTAACAATTCATGAATTAATTTGATCTAAGAGGAACAAGAGTATAGTCCAATTTGACATAACCAATTCATGAATCTAATTAGTCACAACGTGAAGTCATCATTGGGCTACACACCATATTACTAAAATTTGATCTGAACCATATTTGACCTTGATGAGAACGTCAAAGTCTAAGTTAAACAAAATCGATAAGTCAGTTAACCCATCGAGGGTCATGACATTTATAACTAGTCGTACAAGTATGATTGCTTACTCTTCTTTTTAGATCAAAGCTATTCTATTAACACACGATCGATTCATGAATCTATACATCCAAGGGGACATGACTACGATCCAATCTAATTTATTTTTAAAAAAATTAAATAGACAAACCTTTACTTTTAGAAAATAAAAAATAAATAGGAAGGAGGGTTTAAAATACACACCTAATAACTTAAAAGATTCTCTTTTTTTGTTGTTTAATTTGGGTACATGATGCTGAGTTTATCTTGACAATGGAATTAAATGGGTTAAATTTATAGTAACTTTTAGTGAGTTTTAATATGGTTTCAATCAAATTAATTTAGTAAACTTAAAAGAAAACATCTCCGAGATGACCGAGGGGAGCCGATCCAGAATACTCGATTCCATCTATTTGACACTCAAATTATGACTAAAAAATATTATTGTCTAGGATGTACATTAAGGAGTCGATCGAAAATACTCGATTCGATCCCTTTGACGCTACTGAAAATAAAAAATATGGATAAAAAAAAAATTATTTTAGATTCACTATTATTCTTAAGCTTAGGTAGTTGCTACATTGTCCGTGTCATATCAGAGGCTCCATCCTTTTGACCTTCTTGGATACACAAAGAAAAGAGAAATGGGGAATAATTTATTACCCTTATATTTATCTGAATACAAAACATCTCGGTAATATATAAAGTTGAACGTTTGCTATTTTGGTCCCTCCCCTCAATAAATAGCTCCACCAAATGCTCTTTCCTTCCACAAGAAAACCTCTCGAGCTGCTGCTATTCTTTGTCAGTTCTTCAAAGAACTGATGTCAGATGAAATTTTAGTAGTCGGACGACCATCTGTTAGATTCGTGACAGCTCCTGCAAATCTTCAACTCCCTCCAAAAATGTCAGCCAAAAGACCATGTCGTCACTGTCGAATGATACCAACAGGTCGGAATGCTCATCACCGACCGGCGGAAGATCGACGGATGCGGCAGACTCATCCATCGACAACGCGTCCAACCAAAAGCTCTCATCGATCTCCGGGAACGCGTCCGAGGAGAAGCTTCCCCTTGCATCGTCACTGATCCCTCTCGACACCGTCGGTGAATCAGTGGCGCAGGACGAGAAGTCGCTATTCGATTGCGCTTGTGACGCCGCTGACACAAACAACGCGTTCTCCGAGTCTGTATCAGGCTGCGTGGTTATGGGCTCCGACGCCTTCTTTGACCGGGAACCACCGCCGTTCGTCTTCTTCTTGGGTTCTCTGGATGACGTGTTGGGGCTGACAAGCTTCTTCAAGTGGCTGTGCCACACGTTCTTGATCTCGTTGTCTGTCCTGCCAGGGAGGCTGGCAGCAATGGCGGACCACCTACCGGCAAGAGGAAGTGTTACTCACTCACCGCATCAGAGACTCATATGCACTGAGAGCGCAGGTGGAGACGGAGGAGCTCTACCTGTTCCCGAAGGTCTCATGCAATCTGATGACGGTCTCCTGTTCCTCATGGGAGAAGGTTCCTCGTTTGATGTCAGGTCGCAGGTAGTTCATCCACCGGAGTCTGCAACTCTTCCCGCACCTCAAAAGCCCTGAGTAGAAATAGATTCAGGACAGGTACGGACGGAGAGGAGTGACTTCATCTCCGTTATCTCGGGGGGGTGGCAGCCTAAACCCTAACACAAGATCTCGAAGACCTCCAACACAACGATTAACCTCAGGTACTCACCGGCTTGCTTCGGCAGCGCTCGCCAATTCCCGTGGCCGTATCTCTGGATGTAACCTACTAAAGTCTCGTCCTCCTCCGGACTCCATGGCCCCTTCTTCACGCCAATCCCACAGCACGGAGCTCTCACCATGTCGCCAAAACACTCCTCCTCTTCCTTCCTCCCTCTGTCAAAAGGCTTTGCAGGAGACCGTGCTGCTGTCCTACTTCAGTTATTTATACATGACATCAAATCTCCAACGTGAGAGAAATCAGTGCAAGGAGTCGTCACTTCTTCACCTTCCTGGAAGCAGTGATCCATAGCAATTAGGTATTTGCTAAGATCGTCTGCGTCACTCATTTGACGTACTAACTCTAGGAATTGACTTGCAGAATAGACACGTTCATGCATCTGCTCAAAGAACTCGAACTCGAGTACTATTTAAAGTTCTCATTACGTAAGGCATCTGAGCTTTGAATCATCAAACAGGTAAAGCAACTATGGAGATCGCTGTTTGTTTGTCGCCATAAACGTTGACCAAGCAATCTTGTGGGCCACTCAAATCATATTCTTAAAGATACATCAACCGCATACATATATAAGCATGGGCGTGCAAGTACGACCGTAGGGATCACTTGGTCAACAACAGGTGGGGGTATCTTTGAGCTGGTCTTTGTTTTCACGTACGTGAGTGAAGCCAGGTGGGCACTATTGAATTAAGACTACGGTATAATTAAGCCATTGCGGTCAACGATCAATTCTAGTCCAACAACGAGTTGTTGACCAACCGCGGCAGTCAAACACGAGGATTCTTTGATTGGCTCATTGGCTTCCGCATAAAACAACGACGTCACGTAATGGCGGAAAGAGCGACTTGACATCATTTCGTTGTCCCTTTGTGACCAATTTGGCTACATTTTATTAGCTAATTCTGACTGCCTCAACATTTTTTAAGCTATCAATCAACCTATGAATGAATCACACAAACAAACAAGCCATATAAAATGAATCATTCAACGAATCCATTGAGTTGTTTTCTTTCCTGATCCCTCCTCTTCATTTACTCATTTGAACCACTATTTTCTTTTCCGTTTGTTGTCTTTATATATATATATATATATATATATATATATATATATATATATATATATATATATATATATATATATATATATATATAGGAGTCAACATAACTAGGTTTTCCCATGTGCACAGGTTAGTCCACATCCATCGGGAGGTGATCGACTCACTCGTCACTTGATTGCCCTCGAGGTGCCTGCAATAAGACCTTGGCGAGCTGGGGGAGCTTGACCGGATCCCCCTGACGATCCCGTTATAATCTCCTATATATGGTTATTCTATCTAATCCAAAAAGAGCAAGTGACAGAGAAGAGAGGTCCCCCTAGATGGTTTCTTTCTGATAGCTTTTATACCTATGGTCGAAGCGATGATCGTACCTGACCTTTTATTATTATCACTGGTCCCTATTATTCTGGGTACGACTCTGCGAGATTCTCATATCATTTTATGAGGGGTCAACATCGTGCGTCATCCCGCGTCGCTTGTTACTTCACATCGTCGGTCGTCCTAAGGCTTAACTGTTAGATTTCCCAACTGTTTCAGCACAAGGTCGGTCGACCACCACTATGCCAAGTCGACATCCGACGTGTGACTCACCTTGATCGTGGCAATTCGATGTGGCTCCGGGGGGTGACGTGTTCGCAGAATAGTCGGGTCGGCCCATTAACAAAATATATATATATATATATATATATATATAGAAAGAGAAAAGAAGTATTCATTAAACTGAATCAACGACTGGATGATTTCCAATTGAATCGGAACCAAAACATGGGTTACGTTCATGACTTCACAAGCACAATGTGAGATTGGTGCTCGGAATAATCAAATTTATTCTCCGAATTTTATGTCTACAAATCATTAAAATGCACAACGTAAGTTACATTCACTATTACATTCTCTGTGGGACAAATTATAAGCACAAATACAAATATAATTTGCTTACATACTACTATCAACGGACACTATATGTGATGGTCTCCTGTTGTTCTTTTCTCAGAAACAAAGAAGAGATGCATGCCTTCCACATGAATGCTTGCATTCTTGTGTTGTTGAGTATGATTAGGATGGTGGTATGCTCCCTCCATTTGGAAACCTTCCGTCAACCAAAAGTTTATACTTCAGATGGCCGCTGAAAGATGAAAGAGAGGATAATTAGGAAGAGGTTTGATTCCCCCCCCAAAAAAAATGGGAGAAGTTTTAGAGAAGATATATTTTGCTAAAAGAACAGGACATAAGACTTACCCTTCGTAAAACTCGGTGGCAAATCGAGATCCATTGTAGCAGATAAACCAAAGCGAAGTAAGCATCAATACATCTGCTAAAGTTAAAGATCCACACACAGCTCGGAAGCATGCATATAAAACGACATTTAATTGGTGAACTGAGGAAAGGAGCAAAAGCAAAGTGATGCCTTCTTCAGCAGTGAGACGGAGAAGAGAGAAGAAATATGGAGAAGTAGAGAGAGAAGGATACTGAAGAGGCAGCGCTCCCACCAGTCGAGCATGTAGAGGCCCATGGTTACGTTGTAGAGATGCATCTTTCGGCTGATCCAGTTCATCTCCTTCCTTCGATGCTTGGGAGCAGACCAGGCGATGCTTGACAAGAGATTGCAAATATCTATCTGTATATGCGTATATGAAGAGAATCTGATGGAGTTCATTTCCTGCAAGAAGTCAACTGTCAGAGGTCAGAGAAGGGAGGCTGGAAGACGGCAATGTAGTCAACTAAAAGCAGCGATGCAGACATCTACTTGACCATTTCAATTGATTGGAGCTTGGAAGACTGATCTATGAGGTGCATAGGTTGACCATGGAGTACATGGTGTCAAAAACGATGACATCCAATTTTCTTATGGTTAAACATCTCTAGTAATAAAGCTGGAGGAATCTCATTTCTAATCTTCTTATTTTAATGTTATTTAATGCTAAACATATCTAGTTTTAATGTTATTTAATGAAAAACTTTATCATGCTTCATTTTGATGAGCAACATAATGATAAAAAAGATTATAAATTTCAGATGTGAATATCTTGAAACTATAGAGATTAGTCTTCGATAATTATGTATCACCTAGGAAGATTTCAAATATACTACAAGCCATTATACAAAAAGTATAATCGAAGTGGTTGATTCGTTTCAAGAAACTCATTAACAAAGAACAAGACCTAGTGAATGAATATTACTACAAGGACGCAAAGGGGAATATAATCGACACGAGTACCATAATAAAATGGCAGAGTTTATGCATATGAGTTCTAATATATATTTTTATTGCCAAAGGGGAATTGTTCAAAGAAAATAAATGTGTTAAAGCAATTGATCGAAAAGGGCGATGTAGCGACGACGAGTCTAGAGAGACTCAAACGTCGATTAGGATGAAGATGGACTTGGAGACATGCCACAGAGGTGAGTCTATTGATCGCAAGAAAGTGATGGATAATAGGGCCACGGGCATGACAACGCTATAGTACCATAGAGATGAGACTTTCATGGAGTCATCGATCTCTTACTATTATAAACGGGAAGCACATGATCATGAAAGGAGGCTGCGGAGATAGAGAATGGAGAGGCAAACTCCAAGTACATAGATAAGGATGAAGGGTAGAGGTCAATAAACTTTGTAAGACCAATGTTAATGGGTTTCTCATCAAGAAGATAGCTACAAGTGAGAGACTTCGGGATAATATAAGAGTGTTCGACCAAGAAACGAAGTAGGTAATACGGATGTTGTACATTTTCTACTTAGAGAGTGGTAAGCGATAAAAATGATGAAGAATATGGTACAATCATAGAGACGACCAAAACTATCAGATAATTGCTCCAAGTAGAGATGAAATTTTACTCTTTCCAGATAAAATTTCTTGTACTCTAGAAGTTTGATAGCAATGAAGAAGTGAATTACAGTAGCTAACTTAATACGAGGAGTGCAAATATTTCGAATACTTTGAAAGTATGAGAAAAAATCAGACGAATGCTAGTAATTAGCTTGATGTACGAAGCATAACTCTTAAGGAGATGGGTGAAGTTAAGTAACATTTATCTTCTAAACTCTTAAAAGGATAAACAAAATCGAGTTCCTCAAATTTTGTTATTTATCTAGCAGAGAATCACTATACATGTTTAAATACCCTTCAAATAAATTTAATAAAATATAATAGTTATCAAATCATTATCAATAGGGATCAAATATCTTTCGTAACAAAATGTTAATTGAAATAGAAAGTAATAGGTACCTACTTGGAGGCCACACTTAAGTAGAGGAGTAATCGATAGACAAATTTTATAGAGAAAATACCTTAAAAACATAAAAAATATGAAACGATATTCGTTAAAACTCCAATAAATATCTATCCGGTTCAAGCGATACGAGATATTTAAAAAACTGATGCATGATAAAATATTTTTAAAAAAAATTATAAAAATTAACATAACTCGACGCACCTCTTGAGGAGTTAAAATAACGGTAATTATCAAATAAGTTTTCAGGCATAGAAATACATATGTAAACAATTGACGTGCATATATCTACAGTTTTGTTTTAAATATGTATATTATACATTAATACTAAACAATAAAACGATTTTTTTAATATGAAAAAAGAATTTAATTTTAATTTTTATAATCATATTGGGTTTCACCCGAATCCGATAAATAGGAAGTTTCACTTGGGTACGACTCAACCCGTTTCGACGTCTTCTGCGGACTCCGCGTCGGAATCCAGCTTTCCGTCCGAAAAATCTCGACCGTCTATAATAAAGATAACAATCGCCCCAAAATAATTGGCGTCCGCACATTATATGTTCCTTTGTGTCTTTCGAGGATCGACGAACAGCGGAGGCGAAGAAGAGCACGCGAGGGACGGAGACGCCGAGCAAGGAAGGGAAAAGGCGAAGATGATCGAGGTGGTGCTGAATGATCGGCTGGGGAAGAAGGTGAGGGTGAAGTGCAACGATGACGACACCATCGGCGACCTCAAGAAGCTGGTGGCGGCGCAGACCGGCACCCGCGCCGACAAGATCCGCATCCAGAAGTGGTACAACGTCTACAAGGATCACATCACCCTCAAGGACTACGAGATCCACGACGGCATGGGCCTCGAGCTATACTACAACTAAACCTGAAGGTTCCCCCTTTCTTTCTTCGGTTCCATCTTGCCTGTTGTAATTTTAGGGTTGGGGATTCTTTTCCGCTCCGTTTACGTATCAGGTTGTTGATTGCATGATCTGAATTGAAGTACATAATGGTGATTTTGGATCAATTGTGTCCGATGCCTCTATGATGGCGAAGTTAGGGTTTCTTTGGACTAAAATTTCGTGGTAGGTAATAGTCTTGTCTTTCGAAATTTTAAATCCATCACATAATTTGGTCTTTTTGCATCGACAAAAATTATGCGGGTCTGGATCACTAGTGTACCTTAATTTTGTTCGTTTGTCTTATGTGTATGTGCTTCAGAGTGTCTCTCCAAGAGTTTCAAATTGTTGTAGCTTGTTATTCACCAGCCAGATATCCTGTTTGTTCTGAAGAGATTTTTTTATCAGATAATGATGGGTACGAAAAGACTGAAGAGAAAGTCCATCCATGTTGAATAAGTAATGTCAATCCACAAGTCGGCCGTTCTCGCGATTGCTCATAGTTTTGTTGTTTTGTGATCTTTAAGTTCCGTGTTTTTTGCTTAAGACGTTTTTGCTATATAGCTCACGGTTCATGGTCTTTGTCTATGTCAGGATTGTGTCCCTTCCAATTGAGATCCTCCCTTCATCATCAACTAGAAAAATTTAACTGAACTAGCTTCTTCATTGCAGCAGAAGAAAACAACATCTGGTTAGGCCTATGTACATGGTATAAATGCTTTCTAGTTAGTAGTTACCTTCCAGAATAGCAACCACATTATCTGGCCAAAGCGTAAGCTACTAGCCCCTGTTATTCCCTCTCCTAGGTTAGGATGCCAACTTTAGGGTTCTGCCAAATACTGTCCCACTTGGTCATGACATGGCAGCCCTGGCAAGGGCTAGTCGACCACAGTTCAACTTCCTAATTCTTGTAGAAATGAACTAAGTAGTCTTCTTGGTTGTTGTCCTTCTTCGGCTTGATTGGAGATTAGTCCTGCCAATCTGGAAGTCCTGATGCTTCGGGCATATGTTAGTATTCTTCTTCTGACCAGAGATTTCTTCCATAGAGCTGTTCAAACTAATTCAGAGCAAGTCAAATTATGGCTGTAATTATGCATCTTGAGGCCACAAAAGGAGTTCCAGGGTCCCATGCTGACTGACCCATCCATGAGAAAGCCACTAAAATGTCAAGTGGCCCCTATCAAGGGCCAATGCAAGTCGGACTCTTTGGGGGTGGTCCAGGTCTAGTTGCTTCATAGCATAATCTTTCCTCTATAGTAAAAATGGCACTATCTTTTCAGGTGATTAATTTTCTCAGATCTCAAGTCCATATTTTAGTTGGATCTGCGGTCTTAGCACAATCAGCTCAGGTCGTTGTTGACAATTTTGAGTCTGATTTCTTGCTTTGATTGTCTAAGTTAGGTTAGTCACGGTCTTACTTCAAAGCCTGAGAGGTAGATTGGCTTAGTTTACTTTGAGCGTATTATGCAAGTAAAATGCTATTAAAACCACATTAATTTTATTATTTACACTCATGTTATATGCCAAGTACCATAGATAAGATATTATCAACTATATTAAGGTATTTCATATGGCTGGCATTTTTCAGTTGTGTAAGTTGAATTTTTGCACCCAATATCTCATGAGTCCATATTTATTCCTACCATGATCTAGATATATTTGATCTCAATCGAATGTAATTTCTCTATTGGTTTTAAGGGAATTTAAATTTGGCTGCTCTATCTTGGTATCAAGAGAATCAGGCATCCAGTGCTCTTGAAGCCCATTCATCATAGGGTTTCCCTCGACTGCTCATACTGACCAGAAGCTCTCTTTTGTTCCTGTTAGACATCCATCAAATCTGTCTTTTCCATAGTAGGACGGTGACTTGCATGCTACATATTGTTTCAAGACTTGAAATCTGTATACAGATTGGAGGATTGGTTTCAGCATAAAGTAGATTAAGAAATCATTTTATAACTTAATAAAAACAGAAAAGAATTAAGAAATTATAACAATATAATTCAAATTTATTCTACTAGAAATTTAGAATCATAATCTATTATTTTTTGTTAAAGATATAAAAATTATTATTTTTACAAATTATAAAGTTTCCTTTTTTGTAAGCCATCTCTATCAGGTAGTTTTATTTTGCAATTTTATTATATGTTACTTTTTATAAAAAAATATTCTGCATTCCTAGTATTCATCTTCTTATTTATATTTTACTTCTCACCCAAGCAAAGGTATGTTTAGTTTCTTATTTAAAGATATGAATTGTATATCATCATGTAAATGGAGATGAATTCTTGGATGATACTTTTCATGATCACATCCGTTGAGAATTAGAGGTGTAAAAGGAAAGCGATTGTGTTCTCAATTGAAATATTGATCATAAATTTTTGTTTGTAGTAAAATATGTGGCAGACACTGATAGTTTCCAAGTAAAATGTATGTGGGCATATCAAGTCTTCATTTGATACAAATTTATATGATCATTCTGTTCATGGCGAAATGGAGAGGATCAAATACAAATATATGATGTTACTAATTTTCTCAACACTTGAGGAAAGGAAAAAAGAATTAGATGATTTGCATCTTCTTAAATGATTATTGAAATTCTCGAGTCATCTGAAGTTGATTGTGATGGTGTGTTGTGGTGGTTCAACATAATTTTAGTAGAGCCCTTTCAGTCTCAGACAAAAGGACTGCAGGATAAAAAAAAATCTGAATATCACATCGGTGGAACAATTGAAAGTTTCATGAATTGAATAACAATTGTTTAGATATTTTTTAATTTCTGAAGACAGGTAAGCTAGTTGATCTGAAAGAACTTCCTGGTTATCCTTGTTTCACTTTGATCTGTATGGGCAAAAAATAAGGAGGAAGGCTGTTTTATTCTGATGCTTGCACTAGGGAAGAGTATTTCCCAGCCAGCTCTTTACTGATGTGGTTATGACCTGTGGGATCTAGCGAGAAAGAGTGATAGAGGGAAATGGTCATGTTAGTCAATCAGGATGAGCAATATTAATTGTCCCTGGGAGGATGCCCTTGTGCTCCTTTAGTTTCGGATAACAAAAACCAAGATATGTAGTAGCATATTGCCGTGTTAGTCCGCCATCTGGTTCCACTGCAATAGTAGAGCACCACCAAATTAAATTTACAGTTGAAAATATGCCTATTATGCCGTGGATAAAAGTGATCAATGTTTCTCCATGCTGCCAATTCTTTGAATAG
The DNA here is from genome assembly GCA_029747655.1 of Ensete ventricosum. Taxonomy (NCBI): domain Eukaryota; kingdom Viridiplantae; phylum Streptophyta; class Magnoliopsida; order Zingiberales; family Musaceae; genus Ensete; species Ensete ventricosum. The sequence continues at coordinate 47,997,645 of JAQQAF010000002.1, forward strand.
TGAGTGACATGCTTAGTTTTACTCTAAATGCATAGTTTATTTTGACTAGTGTGCATTTTATTATTTGGGGTTATCCAGCTGAATCTTTCCTGATGGGATGACAGGGTGTGCTCTGGGTGCAGGTGGCTAAATGATGTAGCACAACTCCAATGGAATATCGATAATTTCATGTCCATGATATCTGCAATAATTTCCAAACAGTACACACTGGCTACTTGGTGTGTGTGTGGGAAAAAAAGAAAAAAAAAAGAAAAAGAAGAATCTGTCTGAACAAGACTGTCTCTGGGACATATGATTATTATGTGGGTGGGTGGGTTTCTTGACCTCTACTAGTCCAATGTTTCCGCCCGTGGGTTTATAATCTGTCTAAATGTTTGCGTAGGCTGGCTATCAAACAAGATGGTGTTTATGGACTCTGTTTCTTGATTTTTCGGATTATGGTTGGGAGTTCTGGGTTGTCTCCAACTTTTTCAGGTTGGAACAAACTTGCTTTGGAAATTAGGGGAATTACTCGTAGTTTTTCTTTCTTTCTGATTACTAATGAAAATACCATCATCTTGCATGAGTATTTTATTTACAAAGATGAAAATGCCAAGGCCATACAATAGAGTATTTATAAAGTATGTATATTTTTTTATTAACTGTTTTATCCTCTCTTTTTTTATTATCATAGGACCAATATTGATGATGTGAACAAAGGTATATAAAAGTTTAAATAAATACATAAGTTTTATAACATTTTTTACAAGGCTAATTAATTACATGTTATCTTTTGTAAGTAGTAGTATCACGTTATCTAGATTTAAAATATTTATATTAAATTTTTTATAAATATTTATATTAAAATTTTTTATAATTTAAAAAGTAAAATATTTAATTTTATTTATTCTAGTGTCATCGAATGATATAAAAACAATGGTTAAATATAATTTTAATATTTTAGTTATGTTTTTTTTTTAATCAACTGTGGTGGTAGTGGATGGGGATGTTGTTTGGGGCCACTAGTGATTATTGATAAAAACGAGGTGACCATCAACGAGAATGACAGAGGAACGTCCGTGGATACAAGTTAGGGGAGTTGAGAGACTTATAATACTTTTTATGATGGGAGGAGGACGAAGAGTGAGAGAGAGTGACGATGAGAGGTGAGACAAAGAGAAAGTCGGAAGAGAATAAGGATGATGGCTGCATCAATGCGCGATCTTGTTCTGCTTTGCATTTCCGACTTTTGCTCTACATCACCCTTTATCTATGTAGAGCAGTGCTCATCCTTCTTCCCCTTTCCTCCTCGATCTCTCATCCTTCTTCCTCTTTTCTTTCTTCTGCATTTGTGTCGGCACTGCTCAACATCTACGTTAGTGTTGATACTGATATAGATGTTGACGCTTTGCATCTGTATTGATGTCATTTTATATCTATGTCGGCGCTGACACAGATGTAAAGTGACAAAAGGGGGAAGAAGGATGAGCATCGCTGTGTATCTACATCGGCATCGACATAGATGAAAGATGATGCAGAGCAAAAGCCATAGATATCGATGCTTTACATCTGCGTCGGTGTCGCTCGACATTTGTGCTGGTGTCGACGCAGAAGCCACAAATACCAATGCTCTATATTTGCATTGGGGATCAGGGAAAGGGGGAAGAAGGATGAGCATTGCTCTACATTTGTGTGGTGCCTATGCAAATGCAAGGCAATGCAGAGTAGAAGCTGCAGATGTTGATGCTCTGCATTTGCGTCGACGTCGCTTAGCATCTGTATCGACGTCGCTTAGCATCTGTATCGACGTCGCTCTATGTTTGTTTAGGTTCGATCATCGTCCTCATCCTCTTTTTCCTCTCCCTTTGCCTCATTCTCCTTCTTTGCTCTCCCACGTCTTTCTCCTCCTTTGGCATCACTTTGTGCTTGCGTCGATATCACGCCATTCTGCAAGAGTTGTCCCATCCCTAGTGAACCCTGTTAAAGTTGAAGCAATGGGGGTGAGATCTCGATTAGTCATGCCGAGCTTTAGAAAAGTATCGAAGTAACGTATGTCGACGGATCTCCCTGTATCTATCATGATGCGCTTGACGCAGGCGTTGGCAATGCGGGCCGAGACCACCAGGGCGTCATCGTGGTCTGATATTCACTTTCTGACTCGAAGGTGATCTCAAGATCGCATCATGGTCTGGGTCTCTTTTGGACTTCTGCGCGGGCATAAGCTTTCCTTGCTGAAGAGCTATCACCGCCCGCGACCGGACTGCCCACTATGACATTTATTTGCCTCTCCACGGGGCCTTTTTGGGCGGAGAGACGGCTCATGTGACTTTCTTACAAACTGGTCGAGGTGGCCGCGACGGATGAGGTCCTCGATCTGGTTCTTCAATTCGTAGCACTCTTCATTGTCGTGATCGTAGTCGTGATGGAACCGACGGTAGTGCCCGCGGTCATGGCTCTCAGACTGGGTCCTCATCAGGTTGGGGGCTTTAAGAAGTCCTTTCTCTCGGATCTAGAGGAAAATGTCGGTCCAGGTAGAGTTGAGCGGAGTGTTGGGGAGCCGGGGGATGGCTTGCTCAATTCTCTCTATCCTCTTCCTTGAGAGTGCGGGTGGTGGCCCTCGAGAAGATTCGGCCTGGGGCCGCTTCTAGTCTTAGCGTTTCTCATCATCAAAGATTCAGCAGCGACATATTGGTTGGGCCTTTGTAGTATTTCTGGCATGGTCGTCGAGGGGCGCTCCATGAGGGACCAGAAGAAGCGGGGAGGCCTAATCTCAATCATCAATGCTTCGATGACCAACGACGGGTGTACGTCAAGGATTTCTTTTGTAAAACGGGTGAGGTACTGGCCGAGGGGCTCATCTTCCTTCTGCCTCATCCCGAGGAGAGATGTAGTGGTGGCTTTGGCCAGGCGCTAGCGAGAAAGTTGGCTTCAAACTCTCTCGCGAGCTAGTCGAAGGAGTGGATGGAGGCGAGCGGTAGCCGACTGTACCATCCTCACGCAATCCCGCGTAGAGTCATTGGGAAAGCCCGACACATTATAGCGTCTGACGTGCCATACAAGGCCATCTGCACTCGGAATGCGGCAACATGCTCCATTGGGTCGGAGCCACCATCATGTGCCTCCAACGTCGGGAGACGGAAGTGCTACAGGATGGGTGTATCTTGAATTTCTTGAATAAAGGGAGAGCCACAAAGGGGGCTCTTGCCACGCTCGTCCTTATCCTGATGACCTTGTAGACATTGTCTATTCTCTGATTCACCAGACGCAATTGTGCCCTCGGGGAATCGGTGGAGCCCAAAGAGAGTGTATCAGGGTCTGGCAGGCTATGGTCTGATGCGTTAGGTGTGGATGTCGAGCGCCTAACCGCGTCGCCCGAGGGGGCACGGTCAAACTCTGGCAAAAGTCGAGGTAAATCGTCGATAGGTTGCGTCGCCAGAGGCTGAACTTCTAGTAGCGGCGTTGCCCCTATCGAGGCTAGGGGGGCACTTGGGGTTGCGAGCTCAGCTGCTAGGCGAGCTGTGGAATGTAGGGGATGATTGCTTGGAGTGTTCCTGCTATAGCCTAGACCTGGTGGGTGAGCCTCGAAAAGGCCTCGGGGGTCATCGCCGGGACTCCAAGGTTAAGTGGGGGTGGAGTTAGCCCGGGGTCATTGAAAATGCGTCATTATTGTCCTGGAGTATGAAGAGGTGGGTTCCCATCTCCGAACGAAGGAAGCAGAGGCAGGGGTTGAGGGGATACCCTAATAGTCTACTGTGTCACGAAAGGGATGTCTTCCCCGAGGTTGTCCGGCGCTGAGCGTTCCTGTGACATCAGACCCTCCTTCTAGTGCCAAAATGATGTTGGATGATTCTCCGGGCTTGAGGAGTCAGCTCGACGTGGTTCGGCCTGCACGTGCAGATCAGCTCAACGAGACGTGAAGCTCGGGGAAGGCTGGAGGAAATAACTCAGCTCAAGACGTTGCGACGACCAAGGGCCTTCTCCCTCGTTCCATGGTCGAACTCTTGCAAAAAAAGACATTCGTCGGGAGATTCTCCCAAAGTGGTCCCTTCAACAATTAAGTTAGCATGGAGAGTGAGTGTGTTTCCGACGCCTCTTTCAGGCATCGGAGTATATGAGAGTAGGAGTTAGGTTATCTATTCTTCCCTTATTCGTCGCCCATGGGGATGGCTTTTATACCTGCTCGTCGACGGCTAACCATACCTTTTTCATCAATCTTTGCAGGGTCCTCTACTAGGATGTTTAATGCTACAGGCGTTCGTCGGCGACTGTCGTACCGTGGAGGAGCATGTCACGTGCGGCTCTTACCTTGCTGTCGTACGATCCATTTTCGTCCCTAAGATTTGATGGAGATTGGACAGTGCTCGATGACGATGTGCATCGGGCTTCTCTCCCTATCATGACGCATCATTCGCGGATGTCAGATATCCCATCACGTGTCGAGTTAGCCGTTCCCACTTTCAATTGACTTTACATATGCCACGTCGAGGAATCGAGATGGGGTCCATTATTACTAATCCATTTTGTTGAACAAGGTGACGGGGGTATATGATTCTTTTTTCTCATAGAGAATGGCCAAGTCGTGTGGATCCGCGCGAGGAACCAGCAAAGAGATCACAACCACACCCTTTGACTTGTGCTCCAAACCAGAACTGCCGCTTCCCGAGGAGACGAAACAGGACCCAAGAAGAAGGCGGGGGAGGTGGCAGATTCCACGGGCCGGAACGGGTCAGAAGCCGGAACGGCCGCCCGGGAACCAAGCCCGAAGGCGACACTGGGGGATGTCACGCCGCCTTGGGAGCAGGCATCGGGGTGTCGCCTCTCAGCCTCGGATCTCACAACACCCAGCTTTCTTCCGCGTCAAGCGGGAGGAGGAAGAGGTGGTGGCGGTGGTCAAAGCTCCACCCCACCTCTCCATGTACGTGCGTGCGTCGGTTTAATCGCTGCTTAGGGCACTGAAAGCAAGACGGCATCTCTTCATCAGCACAGCAGGACGGACTCCATGGAGGCTTCAACCGAAGCCAGGAAGATAGATATCCGACCGGATCTGGTCCAACGCCCCATCCATCATATAAAATAAATAAATAAATAACCCACGGCCTCCGTCACCCGTCCGTACATGATAGATAAATACAAGGCGCTTTTACGTCTCTATCCTTTCGAAGCTCCAAAATAACACATTTGCCCCTCTAAAAACCTTTTTTTTTTTCTTCCTAAATAAATATTCGTATCTTTTCTCCCACACCCGCTTCGTATGAGCACAGCAATCACTAACTCGGAAGGAAGGGATGTATATATATATATATATATATATTGGCAATGCTGCTATAACTATTTTTAGTTTGGCAATCCCGACGGAGGTATTAAATTATTTCCTCCCCCTCCCCACGGTTGCGCCGCAGGAGATGGAATTGTTTTTGTTTCTGTGGAATTTGTTGTAGTAGTCTTAGAGAGATCAATCGAATCGAACCACGAAGAAGATGATTGGGTGTCACGCTACCTCATCCACTTGTTGCCAAATTAATAATCTAATCTACATAACATGATGTGATGGATTTGTACTCTATTCTCGAATAAGTAAGTACATACACATATTGAGGATATGTCTCTCTCCAAAAGAGAATTGCTGGAATTAAGTTAGATTTGAATCACTCAAAAGCTACAAAGATTTTGAGGTCTCATCATAAGAACTACTTTGAATCCAAAATGTCCCAACATTTTTAGCCTGTTTACAGACAAAAAAAAAAAAAAAAAGAGCATAAAATGTCTCAAAAGCTACAAATTTCCATCGGTTTCATCCCCTAATTTGCACAGACTCAAAGCACAGCATCACAAATGCATTAGAGAAACCTGGAAATCAACATGGGAGTGCTCGAAGCACATTTTGTACAATTTGCTTCTTCCTCCATTTGAGACAAACTAAACAAAGAAAACTTGGCTGCGACAGGACCTAAATCATGCAGTCTCCGGAGAGTTCATGAATCAACTGCAGCATGGTAAGTTTGCATTGAACGATCCAGGTAACATCGATCTGAAAACCCACCCAAGAAAAGGGTAAAATATCAATGAATCAAATAAGCACATCTCGAGCCAACATCAAATCCATGAAGCCATGTTCACTTATTTGAGTTCTAACTAAGTTCGTCATCACCATAAACTTCATCTCTATGCACAACCAAGACAGAGACAAGTAGTCTGAATGAAACAGACAATTCTTCAACTAATTCAATACCACCTCATTTGCTAACATTCATGTCTTGCCTGTGAAAGTTTACGACTTTCATGTAATCTATCGCACACAAAAGGTGTATCTAAAAGCTTGCACTTTCATGTAAACTCAAGAACAATATACAAAGCGGGCTGTGCATTCAATGACAGATGCATGTTAAAACAATTTTCCAGGGAGACAAAAAAAAAACAGTCTTGTTGCTAAATCAATCTGATGTAGGTATTCTAGTTTCAAAAGCCAACTCTGGAACACAATAGATAAGACTGACTACTGGTTCCTCAATATACCCGGAAAAGAAAAAACATGAAGAAACACTGAGCCAAATGCTTACTCATTTAAGTATACATTTCACAAGAGTTTTCCTACCTTCCTGTGTTGTCACTGCCGGAATCTGTTAATATTGTCAGTCTTCGTGCCGATTTCGTGAACTCACTGCAACAATACAACACTAAGATTCATAAGTAAAGCTCTCTTAGGTTAAAATATCATGCTCAAATTTCTAAACAAACAAACACCTAAAGCAAATTGAATGTGCAGCCCAGAGCAGAGGGCTGCTGCCATTGTGGCATCTGAGGTGAGTAATACCGTAATGTAAGGTTGAAAACCTAAAAATGATATTTGCAGTGTAATCCACAGAAAGAATTTACTGCCACTTAAGATTGTAAGTTCCATGACAGTCCACGAAACAGATATCTCTACAAACTTGAACTGGTACACTAAAACAGGCTGATTAATCTCATAGATCCGTTTATGAATTCAAATTGCTTGTAAGCACCCATATCTACACTACTATAATCTCAAATCACAATAACTGAGAAAGACAACCTTGAAGTTGAAGTCAGCAAATGGATGATGGATTGGAATGAGCATCACAAAGAAAGCAGGTTACCAAGGTTAGAATTGTGTAGATGGATTCCTCCAAGAAATTAGGTAAAAGATCCAATCAAGAAAGCCAGATGTGAATCAGTAGTATGCTTTATAGATATTAATGCACTCTTTAAGTTCTTAACAGTAAAGTGACAGTCTAATTTTCTAAAACTTGATTTTTTTAAGACTTTGATCCTGATCCTAACCTGAAAGGTTCATCTCCAGTGTGTTTAACTGCACCTGTTGCATCCTTGTAAATCACATGGCTCATCATCTCTGACCTTTTAATGCCGAACATGTCAGCTAGTGTTCCATACAGTTCTTCATAAGAAGCAAACACAGAGAGATCAAGGGTGCGTCCAACATCATCTGACTCCATAAAAACCTTGCAATGCCCAGTCTCCAGTCCAAGCTCTGATGCATGGTGGTCCCTGTGCCATCGGAGTCCATTACGAGATGAATGGTCCACAATGAGATTCTTATTGGTCACATAGCCAGAGCCATCTGACAAATTTGTTGTCTTCTCTAGATTCCCATCAGAAGAACTGTTTGCAGTGGCCCCAGGGGAGACCATATCCCCAGAATTGCTCAGAGAAATCTGCTCTTCGGTCAGTATTTGCTTCCCAAAAAGCACCAATTGTTGTGGTTTACCATCACAGCGATTTTTTGTGCTTTGAGAAGTATTGCCAATTGTTAACAAACAAGATATGTTGTTATCAATAGCAGGAGTATCAATGATGAGGCCCGTTGATATTTTTGAAAGCGAAGTGGGGTAACCAAGGCGGTGAAAGCCAGAATGGAACAGACCCGACTGCAGTTTGTTAAGGTGGAAATCTGATAAAGGTAGACCAAATTGAGCATGCCTGGCTCCCTGTATGCCTGCAGGAGTGCTGTCCGGGAAACAGCACAAGGGACTGGTGCTGTGACCAAGGGGGTTCCCAGGGAACATTGGTGTTGGAAGTTGGCTTTCAAGGGGAAAACCAGAGTGCTGGGGAATGCGGAGCTTTTTCCTTGGCGGAGAGAAGGGTGCTAGATGGATAGCTGGCATGTTCGATGCCTGTTGAACCAGCCATGGGCTCACACAGTTTACATTTTGTAATAAATCTGGTTCATCCCATGTCACCTGCAAAACAAATTTAAATGGTCAGGAGGAGGTTAGACACAAAAGGAAAACAAGAAGAGAACAACCAAAACTCTTAAATCACTGAGCAAGCACTCCATTTATAGTATGCAAAGCATAATACTGCAAACATTTTAATAGTACACAAAACACAAAGATACCTTAACGAAAACAAACTATATATAGTTTGTCAAAAGCAGAAACATGTCTATGTAGGAAGAAGGATCGGTATAATATTCATGAGACCACAATGGACATTTTCATCTTCTCTTTAATTCCTAAATCAACAAACTATGGATCAAATTTCTTTTTTTTTATGATAAATTTAGTTTCTGTAAAAAAAAGCCCAATTTGCTTCATACTTGCATTGGGATGCTATGCATGAAAGATGCAAAGCAACTGTGCACTAGGCTCCTTTAAAAAAAAGTTCCTTAACAAAGTCAGCCTTGCCTTATGTCTGATTGATGAAATCTGAGTCGCTCAACATAATGATTCAGAAGTAGATGAATACTTGACAAAGCATCCAAATAGAAAACAAATATTCCAAGTACATTATTAGATTTTGTTAAGTGAGCTACATGCCGAGCAAGGATGTGTTATCCGAAAGAAACCAATCGCCAAGGAACCTGTTTAGGGAACCTCATGTGTGGTTCCTACAATGACATGTACCAGGATTAGAAACAAGGTTTTACATACCGGTTCATACCGATGTACCGAGACTATCTCGATACTGGTACAGTACCAATACCGGGCGGTACTCACAGTGCATACCACCTAGTATATTAAAATATATTATAATATTTTTATAATATAATATTAAAATATTATATATATTAAAAAAACAAAGGGGCGACATCATCTCGATCTTTCTCCCCGGGCGGGGAGACATTCTCTCTCCTTGTGAGGAGAAAAATTGCCCGCGGGCGAGGGCGGCGACAGCGACGGCGTGCGGGCAACCCACGAGTGACAACGGCACGCGGGCGAGAATGTACTTCTCTCTTCTCCTCTTCTTCTTCTTTCTTTTTTTCCTCTTCTTCTTCTTCTACACTTTTTCTCCCTCAATCGACCGTCGACGGTCGATTTTGGCGGTTATTGCCTTATAGCGGTCAATCCGCGCACCGATAACCTAGAGGACCGGTACATACAGCCGTACCGAGCGATACAGATCGAAATTGCATTCCTTGATCAGAAACCCCAGCCAACGTGAAATTAGGGCAACATGATTCAGATATCTCGACACTAACTTCAATAACAAGCACATAGGAAACTACTACACATGTAGGTACTTAACCATGCAAAGATGGTAGAACAAACAAGAAAAAAGGATAACCACCCAATCACAAGCACAATTAGTAGGGGCATGTAAAAAAGAGAGGAGAACGATGACACGTGAAAAACTAAATTAGCTTCTGCTACACCAATGAAACTACTGATCAAAACAATAACATGGATGTATCAGAAAGGGGATAAGAAGACTTCGTCCAGGAAGAGACGAGGCACAGAAACTATGGATAAGCTGTAATGAAAGATGAGAAAATGAACTGATAAAATTAACACCATAGAAACAAAACTATATAGCTCATTCTGCGACAGAAGGATGAGAAAATAAACAGATGAGTTAGCACCAATAAAACAAAACTGCGTAGCTCATTCATTGACATGGAAAGAAGCATAATACATGCTGCGTAAAGATGATACCTGCAGAAGTTTCCACGGTGAACCAGGCCATCGTATGGGATCTGCAACCTGAACAGAAGATATTGTTCCCATGAACCAACTAACCTTCGTGGAATCCTCAGTTTCAAATTCCATTTTAAACCTCATCGCAGGACACCATTGGATCCTCAATGCTGCCTTTACTGATGCAGCATTCACAAAGAATCCTGGTGAACTCGCTCTAGGATAGTACATAACCTCAAAAGGTTGTCCATTAGCTGCAAGTGTAGCCGCCTCAATGACAGAATCTGCCCTCACTCTTCCCCCTATCCTCGTACCCCCACCAGAACTAAAACTACCACCATTTCCATTCCCCCTCGTCGATTTACTCTCTTCCTCCCTTAGGAAAGCAGAGAAGCCTCCATAGTTCGACGCATAGTTTCCATTCAGGGGATTCCATCCTGAAGGGATATCTGGCCCCCCACCAATCCCACCTCTTTTAGCCCGTCGGATCCCCACACAAAGCTCCCCGTCTTTTGTTCTCAAGAACAAAATTAAATCCCCTGCCACAAGCTTCTTTTGGTTAACGAAAGTACTCCATCCAGTTGTGAGCAGGTGCCGGCGAGGGGTGCCCCTGTATATGTGCCTGAACTTCCAAATCTCACCATGCACATCCTTTGCAAGGACGGTCTGCACAGGAGGGTCGGCCGAGTAATCCAACCTTGGGAAGATGGTCTCAGCACAGTAACGAGGAACAGAGAATCCGCCGCCATTATTGGCATCCGATTGAGTCAGAGTCTTTGCAAAACATGGCGGCTTTTCCTGTTTCATACCGAGACCCAATCTGTCATCTTCGCCAAGATCTGTCTCGTCGGGACTCAGCGGAACCATGTGGATCTTAGCGAAGACCTCATCAGTCTCCTGATCGGCCATAAAATCCAAGGCAGTTACTTGGCAAAGGATGACAGGTGGGATTCGACGGGAGGTCCCAAAATCCATGACAACTTGGGCATGCTCTTCGTGTCCCTGCGGGAAGTAGTAGACCTTGGAGTCCACCGCCGGCATCTGAACCGTTCCGCCAGCACATGCATGCCATAGCTCGGAGTCCAGGCACTTGTCACTTTGTTTCGTCGATGGTTCTTTCATCGATTTGTCGAATGCGAGCATGGGCAAGAGTCGATTCCAACTGGTTTTCCAAGAAATTCTGTGCTGAAAAAAGAAGAGAAATCTCTACAGGTTTCAGGCACGGGTTCTACACCAAGCAGCACTACACTCGTAAAATAAGAATCACACGAAATCTAGCAGGATTCCAAATATTTTCTTCATCTCTTAGCCAACCCAAGTAATAATTCAGAAGAGAAGGATAAGCTAAAACAAAGAAAGTAACGTATAAATTTTATACCTCCGGAGGTGGATGGGATTTCGATGCCTGAAAGAAAGAACAAAGACCTAAAAACTCCTAACGAATCTACGGTAATTTGATAAACTGATACAGTATTCTTACCTTAGGATGCGCACAACTGCTGCGATCGGGGAATGTAAGAGCACGAAAAATCAAATCAAAAGTAGATAACAGATTAGCTCCATTTTGTACTACTCTCACTTTCCCTTCAGAAGAGCCAAAAATCCCAAACCCGATTCATCTCCGCTGCAGCACCACGTCGTCTTGCTCCACGAAACCCGAAGCACGAACAGGGAAACTACCAACACCAGAGCTCAAACCTGGATGCGACACTCCCGAACCTCCCCCCCAAAAACCCGGTACGATCACCAGCAAACCCCTTCCCTCACACCGAAAATTTTCGGCTTTGTTTTCCGGGTAAAATAAGCAACCAGTTGCTCACCCACACGACTCCAATTTCCCAGAAGAGGGACACAAATCCATGACCAAACACCCCAAGAATCCAATCTGGTGGTTCCAGATTCAGCAGACAACACTACAGAGGGTGAAATACTTCTCCTCCTTCTTCGTCGTCTCCCGACTACGATCCGTCCGATACCAGCGGGAATCAGAGAGGGCACCGATCCCGAATTCGTAGGTCATCCAAAGAGCAGAGACGTCGCCACGCCCTACCGTTCTCGCTTGAGATCTTAAAGAAGAGCGCAATGAGAATGTTACGTACACATCCCTACAATGTTCGAAATGACGCACTACCTCTTCGAAACCGCTTTCCAGGCGTATATGTAAGAAACTTATTTTTGGCTTTCATTGGAATACTTTTGAAATTAAACATCTTTAAAGGGGTTATATGAAACATTCCCACCCAAAACAAACCCAACAAAAACCAAAAGGGTGGTGTCGCTGTCACGTACGCTGTGGAAAGTGTCAGTAAGCAAGGGAGGGGAGGGATCGGCTGCGGGCCTCCGTTGCACCACCCATCTTGCAATTGGGTTACAACTCGGCGATGCGTGTACCGCCGCTGCTTCGCGCTTTGGCACCGCCCCGATCTTTTGGTCGGCGGCCGGTCCGCCGATTCCTCGCCGATCCGGACGACTCGGAGATCCGCGCTTTCCTCGACGGATTGCCCTCCCCCGTTTCCCCTTATTCACGACTCTGCCACTGCCTGTTCTCGATTCGAGGTGATGATGATTGATGGCTGTGTGCTGTGTGTCTGTGTGTTCGATCATTTTGAGGTAATGTGTTTTTATCTATCTATCTATCAAAGTGCAAAATCTTGACTTCACCACATGTTTTTTATTAATTTTCTTTTATTGTTTAGTTTGGTGGTGGTGGTGGTGTTTATTGTTGTTGTGCCTTCAAACCACAGTCATTACAACAAGAGGTGTAAGTAAGATATCAAGATGAATGATAAAGAGTGAAAGGGAAAGAGAAGCCTAAGAACAAAAACAAAGAGCCTTAATTCATCCATACTTTTCAATGTTTATTATTATTATTTTATTTATCTAAGAACAAAGTACTTTTCAATGGCTAATGATCCTTAAATTGCTTCAATCGAGATATCAAGCAAGCAAGCATAAAAAAAAAGAAAAAAAAAAAAACTACATCATTTGTTATTATTCTTCTAAAACTTGATTTCCATCAAACTTGACATCCCAAGAATCGTAATGATATGTTAATAAGTTTATGGCTCTCTTTGGTTGAATAGTGTAAGAGTAGAGGAGGGATGAACAAACAGTAGTATTCAAAATTTTGGTGGGAGGAAGGGATAACCTAAATAAACCACACAACAATAACACTAGAAGACACAGACAAAATAAATGGACATGAACTCGAGCTCAATCATTTGTGGAGGCTGGTCCCGTTTGTTCTTGTCCTTCTCTCCTCTTCCCAACACTCACAACAGCTGTGCAGCCCCCATCCACAAGGTCTGGTCTCCCCTCCCACTGTCTTGTTCTTGTCTTCATGGAGAGGGCCATCCATGGAGGGTGACAACCTTTTTGGCACCATCTCCTCTTTGTTTCATGTGAAGGCCAAAAACATTCATTTGTTTGGGTACAGTCAATCCATACCATTTGTGTTCTCTAACTAAATAAATGCATTGGAGGCTGTCAACTTCTCTCTCCACGTTGGATACTTGTGACCTAAATCCATGATGAGAGATCATTAGTACCTCCTCCAATTTTATAATGCATAGTTAGAAATTACAAACCTATCTAATTTGATCACGACAGGTCCTCATATTTATTCTCATTATGGTTTAGAATTTTGGCTAGACCTTTTTGGGACCATCCTACATCAAATAATTCCTCAAGACAAAAAGCCGAGATCATCCACCTACTCTCTAAGGCCAACCATCTTATCATTTTTTTTATCTCGTCTTATCACTCTAACCATTATGTTCATTCTTAAGTTTTTTTTTTAATTATATATATTAATCTTAGTAGAAAAGATTTTTTTTATATTTGAGACATGCATGCATGCATGACAACAAATAATAATAATAATAATTCGACTAATTCAACTACGTGAGGTAGCTTAGGTGTAATCAAAATATTTGAGACATTCATGTGAAGTGGCATGCAAAAGTAATTTAGGATGAGTTCAAAGGACATGCTTAGGTGTAATCATCTTTGATCACCATCGAGAATGTTATGTATGGTTGTCTTGATCGATGTGTTCGCATCTTAGTTGGTTGACTTATGCCTTCTTCTTCTTTTTTAAGCAAAAAAATTATTTATTTATCTTGAGTTATGTATGATATGGATCGATCCATAATAAATTAGTAGGAATAAAAATCATATGACAAGTGGAAGAAGATGTTTCTACAACATCACAAGTTGGTTAAAATATGAACTTTTTTCTTGGTGTCACAAGTGATGTAAGTGCAAGAGATAGATAATATATTAATAGATAAAATATTTCGAACAACCCATGAGGAGAAAGTTAGGCTATGAAGTCAAAGGATGAACAAGTTAATATTGCGAATGATGGACTTTTGTTGATGCAAAAGAAATAAAGATGAATAAATTTTCTCATAGATTTTGTTATATATTGAACAATGATGGGGACTTTGGTTGCTTTTTTTGTAGTTAATACAACCTTTTTATTCTCTTTGGGAAAAAGAAAATTGGAGTTGTGCTTAAATCACTAATAATGCTAAAAAAATAATAATTTGGGTGTTTGGTGGTTGTTTTATGCTTTTAATTATTTCCTTAACACAAACACATTAATATTGATCACAATTAGAAGTGCCTGATATTAGTAAATGATCTTAATACTTTGGAGGGATATAAATTATATTAATATTAGTATTTTAAAAAAAAAAAACTTAGTTTCATATTTGGAAAGGATGCATGCATATAACCTCTCTGAGTAAAGAAAGATTAAGCCTTCCCACAAATTAATCTCTCTACTTGTTGGGAAGAAGATAGATCCCAACTTATAACCATAATATTAATTTGATGATGAAAAGGACTGCTAAATTATTAAATGGTGGAGTTTTATGTGTGATGAACAATCCTACAAAATGAGAAATAGATATTGGTGGAGCTTAGTATTCCTTTCCCATTCACAATTGAATGCACTGTTCCCTGATGACACTACAAAATTGCACACTCAATAACACTGATGTTTGATGTGTTCAGTATTATTTATCACTTTTGGTGCAAAAGTAGAAAGAGCAAAGTCCTAAACTACAAAACCCTAGGTTTTATATGAAAAGATATTGATGAAATATATATATATATATATATATATCATTACTTATCACTCAATAGCACTGATGATGTTTGATGTGTTCATGATCAAACAAAGTATTAACTATCACTTTTGGTGCAAAAGTAGAAAGGGCAAAGTCCTAAACTACAAAACCCTAGGTTTTATATGAAAAGATATTGATGAAATATATATATAAGATGCTTTTTCACTTTTGTACGAAAAATATATATATAAGATCTTTTTTTAACTCCTTTTCTCTACCATTCTAGTTATAAAAATTGAATTTTTAGAGTTATGGTGTGTGTAGAGTTGTGCATGAGATTGATATATTTTAATTAATTATTTTCAAGAATAAATAACTTATTATGGCTTGAGTCACAAAATAGTCAAATTATTGTGAACATGTCGAGAAAATTCTTGATAATTTGGCGTGAAATGTACAATTAATTAGAGGAAATTGACATAAAAGAAGTTTCACAGATGTGATGTTAACCTCCCAATTATAGATATGCTTATTCATCTTAATTTTATGACATAAATAATGCTTGATTATTTATGTAGTATTTGAATAAGAGTTCCTCTTCAATGTTGTTCTTACTAGATATTAAAGTTTGACATATCAAAACATACTACTCGATATGGGTGACACATCTCGATCTTACAAAGAATTGATATGGGCGATACATCGATACACCCCAGTATATCGTGTGTTGATATGTTCAATACAATTCAATATGTGATAACTGATCGATACATTGATATACTCCAATATATCATGTGTTGATATACTTGATATGTACCATATCAATAACTGATCGATATATCGATACAAATCGATAATGTGAACCATGTTCGATATTATATTACTTTGTGTCCAAATGATTGAAATAATGCAAATACAATGAAAAAGAACTCTTTGGTATATATATTCATCTTTTATTTTTTTAAAGTTGTTTATTTTTTATGATTCTTTTACCATTTCATGTTCATTTTTTTGATATTTCCATCATATTACTGTCGGTCAATCCTAACCACCAGTAGTACTACTTTGCAAAGCATGCCTAAAATTTTGTCTGCAATTTATTTAGTAGATCAAAATATAAACTATTTGATAACATTATTGATAGGGACAAATTTGGTGCTGACATAGTGGACGCGTCCCGTCTTCAAATATGCTGAGCAAGCCTTTGCTGGTCCAGGCCCGTGTGCGCTATACCGCCCGCTGCACAATCTCTTCGGCACAGAGTGGAGCTGGTCCGGATGAGCGGTGATTCAGGGGTCGACTCGGGAGTTCTGATGCTGGAGTGGCGAAGCCCGGGTGAAGAAGAAGTCGACCTGTTGGGGGCAGCTGCTGGTTCCTGCAAAGAGGTCGGGTCGGGTAGGTTCCCGACGTGACCCCTCCGATGATCAAGTCAGTGTTTCTCCCTTTTTTCCATCCCCCTGCCCCGTGGAGGTGCAGGAGCTTTTATAGTGGGTGCTATAGGTTGTTCGTACCTGATGACCTTACCGCATTCATGACTCATCATGCTGCCGCACCCCTTACCGTGCCGTCGTGCCTCTCGCCATGCCTGGCGTACGGGAGGCGAGGCGTGCGCTTGCAGGTGGGGAGATGCCGACCTTACCTGTGCCAGGTCGGCTGTACGACACCTGGCGTTCTTCGTACAACCGATCGACCAGTCACGTCGAGTTGATCACGTCAGCAGCCCAGGTGTCCGAGGGCGTGATGACTTGGCAGCCAGGTCGGCATCTGTCATATCATTCTTCCCCCCCCAGGTAGACCTTCTCGAGGCGCCTGATGGGGGTGTCGAAGATGAGGTCCTGCGCTTAATCGCTGTTTGAGATTGGCTTAAACTAGTCCTGAGTGTGGACCTCTGGAGATTTCGAATGATGCGGTGGTAAATCCGACCGGGCGTGAGCTTCGGGAGTAAGGTGCAGCCCGAGTAGATCCGATCGAGCGTGGGCTCGGGAATGTAGGGAGCCGGAGTGGATCCGACCGAGCATGAGCTCGGGAATATGGCGCAGGAAGCTAGATCCGACCGAGCGTGAGCCCGGGAATATGGCGCAGGAGGCTAGATCCGACCGAGCGTGAACTCGGGAGTGTAGCGCAGCGTGAGTGGATCCGACCGAGCGTGAGCTCGGGAATATGGCGCCATAAGCTTGATCCGACCGAGCGTGAACTCGGGAATATGGCGCGGTAAGCTAGATCTGTCCGAGTGTGAGCTCGGGAATATGGCGCGACGTGGGTAGATCCGACCGAGCATGAGCTCGGGAATATGGCGCCGTAAGCTTGATCTGACCGAGCGTGAACTCGGGAATATGGCGCAGCATGAGTAGATCTAACCGAGCGTGAACTCGGGAATATGGCGCGGTAAGCTAGATCTGGCCGAGTGTGAGCTCGGGAATATGGCGCGGCGTGGGTAGATCCGACCGAGCATGAGCTCGGGAATATGGCGCCGCGAGCTAGATCTGACCGAGTGTGAGCTCGGGGGTGAATCCGGAGTCTTGGCCGAGAGAGTGAACTCGGGCGCAAATCCGGAGATCTGGCCGAGAGGGTGAACTCGGGCGCAAATCCGGAGATCTGGCCGAGAGGGTGAACTCGGGCGCAAATCCGGAGATCTGGCCGAGAGGGTGAACTCGGGCGCAAATCCGGAGATCTGGCCGAGAGAGTGAACTCGGGCGCAAATCCGGAGATCTGGCCGAGAGAGTGAACTCGGGCGCAAATCCGGAGATCTGGCCGAGAGAGTGAACTCGGGCGCAAATCCGGAGATCTGGCCGAGAGAGTGAACTCGGGCGCAAATCCGGAGATTTGGCCGAGAGGGTGAACTCGGGCGCAAATCCGGAGATTTGGTCGGTAGAGTGAACTCGGGCGCAAATCCGGAGATCTGGCCGAGAGGGTGAACTCGGGCGCAAATCCGGAGATTTGGCCGAGAGAGTGAACTCGGGCGCAAATCCGGAGATCTGGTCGAGAGAGTGAACTCGGGCGTAAATCCGGAGATCTGGCCGAGAGAGTGAACTCGGGCGCAAATCCGGAGATTTGCGCCCATACGATAATATTATATATACGTATATACATATATATATATATATATATATATATCCTAGGGTTTCGGTCTTCTGCCTAGGGTTTCGGTCATAATCACGGTGCATTTAATGCGCTGAGTGTTTCTTTAGTGCGGCGGCGTTTTCTCTCACCTCGGGAAGCTGAAACGACTCGCCTGGGTGCTATAAATTGGTTGAGGGGTTGCGCAGAGACCTCACTTGCTCATTTTGCTTTCTTCCTGCCTCTGCCTCGGACCACCATAGTCACCCTTCGCCTTTTCAGCTCGGCAGCCCCTTTTAACAGGTCGCGATGACCTCGTCGGACTCCTCGACTAGTGTCAGGGTCGTTTCTCCCTCGGAGTCGGGGGAGTCGAGTCATAGTGGTCCCGGGGTTAGTTCCTCGGGAGCGTCTTCCGAGCCCCCGTCGCCTGTCGACGCGAGGGTTCAGAGGGACTTGGAGGTCATGATGTCACATCATGACCTCGACTCGGCGGTGACCGTGGGGTCACTTGCCGCGATCAGGGCACGGTACAGCATCCCGGCTGAATACGGGTTGTATGTTCCAGAGCCGGGGCAACGTCCTTATAGCTTGGACGTCTCTGGCATGTGCATCTCGGTAGATGCCCTGGAAGCCGGCCTTCGGTTTCCTTTGCACCCTCTGATCGAGGAGTGCCTGAAGCGGTGGAGAATTTCTCCGAGCCAGGTAGCGCCCAACTCGTGGCGTTACCTAGTGGTTTTTTTAGGTGAGTGCCGGGGAGCGGGAATTATCCCGACTCGGGACTTGTTCATGGCGTGTTTTCGCTTGTGTAAGAGTCGGGGCGGTTACTACCTCACCGCCCGAGTTGGTTTTAGGGTTAGCGGGGGCCCTTCCAGTAATAAGGGTTAGAAGTCCCGCTACCTTTATGTCAGTGGTCTGGGTTGGGGATTTGGGTTCAGCTGGTCGGCTCACCCGATTGGCAACGCCCCCCCTTGTCTGTCCGAGGAGGAGACCGTCCTGGTCGGTCGACTGAAGGGGATCCTCTCCTCTTCTTGTGCGATCAAGGAGATGACCGAGCTTTGGCTCGTTGAGGCGGGTTTGAGTCCGGCCTCTAAGGGTACTAGCATTTTATTTTGTTCAAGCTTCACTAATCTTTTACTGACCTGTAAGTTGTGATGCAGACCGGATGGATCTCGGGGATCTTTGTGGGATGCCGAGAGTAACTGGGGGACGGGCCCCTCCGAGCCGCCCCTCTGCCCATGAGGCCAGTGCATCCCCAGCTCGGGAGGCTCCGAGGGCGTCGACGAAGAGACCAGCTCCCCCCCCCCCGACTGAACGGGCCGACGCTACGGGAAAATCCGCCAAGAAGATGAAGGTGCTGTCGAGGAAGCACAAGTCCCCGGTCGGCGAAGGTGGTTCCCGACCCCGCTCCAAGGGTAAGGAACCAGCCGCGTCGCCCGCGAGGCCGGAAGCACCCGCCGAGTCTGAGGAGGGGGCCGCTTCTCCGGTTCATGAGCGTCCGAGGTCCATGAAGGACCTCTTCAGGACAAAGGTCTGCAAGGGAGACCAGGGCTACTATGCCCTGATGATGTCTGACCTGGGGCACCAAGACCCCGAGAAGGAGCTACAGGCTCGGTGGGCGGGACTAAGGAACTCGACGAAGGTATGGCACACTTCGTCGGCCGCCGAGGAATATGAAAGGGGGATTCTCCACCCCCAATTGGCGCGGGAGTTGTACACGCTCCCTTCGGAGGTTTTGATGGCCCGAGCCACCAAAGAGCTCGTCCTGGTAAGTCTGCCGACCTGCGAGTTCGTTTTCCTTTTTCCCTCTCTTTTTTCTTTTTCTTTCTAACAGAGTCCTTCCGTGCAGAGCCAACACCTTCAAATGGCGTTGATCGACCGGGTCCATGATGCTGGTCGGTTGATCACCTTCATGGACCATCGAGTCAAGCAGCAACAAGAGGAGCTCGACGTCCTGAAGTCCAAAGGCGGGCCCGAGGCGGTTGCCGAGGCCGAGAAGCGGGCGTCGAGGCTGAAGGAGGAGCTCGAGAAAGTCAAGGCTGAAAAAGCAGAGGAGCTCCTCAGGCATGAGACCTCGGAAAGGGAGCTGAGGGGCCATCTGGGTGATGCCCAGCATCTATTGAAAGAGGCCCGGGCCAGGGCTAGGAGGATGGACGACGAGCTGCTGCAATCCGTGAAGGATCTGGAGCATGCCCGAGCTGAGCTGCCAATAACTGTTGTCGCGGAATACAAGGGGTCCCTCGGCTTCAAAGAGGGCTTAAAACGGATGGGACGGGTCACTTACGAGTATGGATATCGGGTGGCGCGGGCTCGCTTTCGTGCCCGCCACCCCGATGCCGACGTCGAAGAGGATCCGTTCACCATTTACCCCGAGGACGACTCAGTGCCAATGGAGCGTCAGCAGGATTTTGATGACTCGGCGCCTCCCGAGTCTTGATTTTATTCTCCACTTAGTTTTTATTTCTTTTGGAACTTGTAACTCGGGTCAGGTAGCCCTTAGATCGGCCCTGACCTGTTTTGTACTTTTCCTTTTCCTTTTTGAAGCTTGTAACTCGGGTCAGGTAGCCCTCAGATCGGCCCTGACCTGTTTTGT
Organism: Ensete ventricosum; assembly: GCA_029747655.1. NCBI lineage: Eukaryota > Viridiplantae > Streptophyta > Magnoliopsida > Zingiberales > Musaceae > Ensete > Ensete ventricosum. The sequence goes on from JAQQAF010000002.1 coordinate 48,018,242, forward strand.
ATTTGCCACAAGTTAATACAAGCCATGGCGTTTTGGTGCCATTGTTGCATTTTAATTCGGTATGAGTTGTAATACATGGTCACACGTAAAACTTTCGCAAGTTCGTGATGTGCCAGGTTCTCGACAATACCCGACCTTCCATGGTCGCCAGAGTATAAGTCCCCTCTCGGATAGTATCTACGACCCGGTAGGGACCCTCCCAGTTTGGGGCCAGCTTGCCACGGGACCGAGTCGGATCACTGACCTCGGTTTTCCGGAGGACCAGGTCGCCCTTCCCGACGTGCTGTGGGCGTACCCGTCGGTTGTAGATTCTTGCGACAGCCCTCCTGTAGGCGAGTGCTCTGAGATGAGCATCGGCCCGTCTTTCCTCCAATAGGTCGAGGTTCCTGCGGAGCTGCTGATTGGACTCCTCCTGACTTTGGGTCTGGATTCGGAGGGTCGGGAAAACCACCTCGGGGGGCAGTACGGCTTCCGTGCCGAATGCCAAGCTGTAAGGTGATTCGCCCGTCGGGGTTTTAGGGGTTGTTCTCAACGCCCATAGGACACTCGGGAGCTCCTCTACCCAAGAAGTTGTGGCGTTGGAGACCCTCTTTTTCAATCCTTCAAGGATGGCCCGGTTTGTTACCTCGGCCAGGCCGTTAGTTTGAGGATGGGCAACCGAGCTAAACTTTAGTTGGATGCGATAGCTCTGGCAGAACGCTTTGAACTTTGCGTTGTTGAACTGTGTGCCGTTGTCGGTGATAATCGCCCTTGGGAGGTCGAACCTGGTTATGATGTTCTTCCATACGAACCCTTCGACTTGCTTTTCGGTGATGGAAGCCAGCGGCTCGGCTTCGAGCCACTTGGTGAAATAGTCGACGCCGACTATCAAGAACCTTCTCTGTCCCGAAGCTGGGAGGAAGGGGCCGAGGAGGTCCATTCCCCATTGGGCGAAGGGCCACGCGCAGTCGGTAGTCGAAAGTGGTACCATCAGTCTATGTTGGAGTCGGGCGTGCTTTTGGCATGGCTCACAGCCTCGAACATAAGCTTGGGCATCCTTTCGTAGTGTGGGCCAATAATAACCTTGCCTGAGGACCATGTGTGCCAGGGTGCGCGCGCCGACATGGTCTCCACATATTCCCTCGTGGATCTCGGCTAACGTAGTCTGTGCCTCGGTCGGATTCAAACAGCGAAGCAGGGGTCGGCTGAAGCCTCGCTGGTAGAGGCGGCCATCGATGATGCAGTACCATGACTCCGCCCTTCTGACTCTTCGGGCGGCCGCCTTATCCTCAGGGAGGACTCCCGCTTGTTTGAAGCGGAGGATCTCGTTGGTCCAGCCTCCGTCTTCTTGACTGACAGTCATGAGGGTCGGGCCAATGGATGGCCCGATGGTCCTTACCATTGCTCCGGTTGGTGTGTCGGTCGCGCGGGAGGAAGCCAATTTGGCCAAGGCATCTGCCTGCGTGTTCTCGTTGCGGGGCACCTTGGTGATGGTAAACCTTTGAAACCGCATCGCCGCCAGCCGCACCTCGGCAAGGTATTTGATCATCGCCGCTTCCCGAGTTTCAAACGTGCCATTAACTTGGTCGGCGACGAGTTGGGAGTCGGTGAACACCTCTATGTCTTCTGCCCCTAGATCGGCTGCGACCTTGAGGCCGAATAGGAGCGCTTCATACTCGGCCTCGTTGTTTGTGGCTCTGAACCCTAGTCGCAAGGCATGTTCGTAAACGTGGCCGGAGGGGTCTTTGAGCACCAAGCCGACTCCTCCTCTTTCCGAGTTGGCTGACCCATCGATATGTAAGGTCCATCCGGGGGGCGGATTTTGAAGAACTGGTGGCGGCATGAGCTCCGACAAGAAATCCGCGAGCACTTGGCCTTTGATTGCTTTTCTTGGCTCGTACTCGATATCGAATTCCCCTAATTCTACCGACCACTTCAGCATCCGACCTGCGACATCAAACTTGGAAAGGATCTGGCGTAGGGGTTGGTCGGTTATTACTTTGATGGGGTGTGTCTGGAAATATGGCCTTAGTTTTCTGGAAGCCAGGATCAGCGCCAAAGCTATCCTCTCTATGGGGGCATATCGAAGCTCAGGCCCTGCCAAAACGTGGCTGGTGTAGTAGACCGACCTTTCCCCGGCTTTGTCAAGCGTTACCAGGACCGAGCTGACTGCCAGATCAGTCGCAGCGAGGTATAGGCCGAGGGGCTCGCCATCTTTCACCGAAGCTAGCTGCGGTAGGTCCTCGATGTGACTCTTGAGTTGGTGGAAGGCCTCCTCGCACTCGGGGGTCCATTTGAAATCCTTTGTCGACTTCAATGCGCGAAAAAAGGCTGAGCTCTTGTCTCCGGCTCGGGAAATGAAGCGGCTCAGGGTCGCTATCCTTCCCGCAAGCCGTTGTACCTCCTTTATGGTCTTAGGGGACTGCATCTCCTGTATGGCTTTGATTTTATCGGGGTTGGCATCGATTCCTCGTTGATGCACTATGAAGCCTAGGAACTTCCCGGCTGTGATGCCGAAGGTGCATTTCGTCGGGTTGAGGCGTATCCTGTATTTCCTCAACGTACGGAATGTTTCCTCCAGGTCGGAGAGATGGGTCTCGGCACGTCGGCTTTTGACTATCATGTCGTCGACATATATTTCCATGTTCCTTCCGACCTGGTCCTTAAACATTCGATTTACGAGGCGCTGGTAAGTCACGCCGGCATTCTTCAATCCGAACGGCATCACCTTGTAGCAGTATGTCCTATTGTGCGTGATAAATGCCGTGTTTCTTTTGTCCCTCGAGGCCATTTGGATCTGGTTGTATCCCGAGAAGGCATCCATAAACGAGAGCAGCTGATGCCCGGACGTGGCGTCCACAAGTTGGTCGATGCGGGGAAGCGGGTAGCAGTCCTTCGGGCAAGCCCGGTTGAGATCAGTATAATCAACACACATCCGCCAACTTCCATTTGCCTTTTTAACGAGTACAACATTGGACAGCCAGGTCGGGTACTTTACTTCTTCGACGAGCTGTGCGTCCAACAGGTGAGTGACCTCGTCTTCTATGGCCTTCTGGCGATCCGGAGCAAATTTTCGCGGGCGCTGCTTCACCGGCCGGGCGTTGGGGGAGATGTTTAAGTAGTGTTGGGCAATCTCTGGGTCGACCCCTGGCATGTCGTTCGGGGTCCATGCGAAAACTTGTTGATTCCCCGTAAGCTCCGACCCGACCTTTATCAGCTTGCCCATGCGGCTCGGGTCCAAAGGTAGCTCAAGAATTTTCTCCGCGGAGTGGGCGTCCCGGGCGTCTTCCACCGGGTCTGGAGGCGTGGCGTCGGTCGGTTCGGCTCTTGGTTTCTTGCACAGCGTTGTCGCCGTCAAGTAGCATTGTCTGGACTCCTTTGGGTCGCTTCTGACCTCACCGACCCCGACTCGAGTTGGAAACTTCAAGATCCGGTGGTACGTTGAGACGACCGCTCTGAGCCGATTCAGGGTCGGGCGCCCGATGATGGCGTTGTATGCGGATGGGAGCCTGACTACCATGAATGATACCATCAGCGTCTTCGTCCTCGGCTCTCCCCCGAACGTGACAGGGATCGTAGTCGTTCCCATGGGGGAAATGGAATCCCCAGTGAACCCTGTCAAGGTAGATGTTAGGGGGGTGAGGTCTAGGTCGGTCAGTCCCAACCGTTGGAAGGCGTCGAAATATAAAATGTCGGCCGAACTTCCCCTGTCGATCATAACCCGCTTGACGTAGGCGTTTGCCATGCGGATCGAGATTACCAGCGCGTCATCGTGGGATGAATGCCCCTCGTCTTGCGACCTGAACGTGACGTCGAGTTCCTCGTGATGTAGCGGCCTCTTCCCGGTCTCGGACCGCGCATATGCTTTGCGCGCTGACGAGCTGTTGCCGCCTGATGCTGGGCCGCCGAAGATGACGTCGATCTGTTTTTCAACCGGGCCTTGCGGTCGGGGGGACAGGTCTCGGGATGGCCGACCGTCCGAGAGAGGGGGCTGCTCGCGGACGTATCGCCGCAGATGACCGCGCCGGATAAGGTCCTCAATCTGGTACTGGAGGTCGCGGCATTCCTCGGTGTCGTGACCATATTCTCGATGGAACCGGCAGTACCTCCTCTTGTCACGCCGCTCGGGGTGTGACTTCATCGGGCTTGGTGCCTTCAAGAGTCCATTCTCCCGTATTTGGAAAAAGATCTCCGTTCGGGTTGAGTTGAGAGGAATCGGAGGAGGTCTGGCCGGCAGCAGGCCCGACCTGTCCTCCCTTTTCTTGGGAGGCGGGGCCGGATGCCCACGAGATTGTTCGCCCCGAGGGCGCTTCGTCTCGTCCCGCTTGCCGGCTATTAGGGCCTCGGCCGCCACATACTGGTGTGCCCGTTGCAGCATCTCGGGCAGACTCGTCGGTGGTCGCTCGATCAACGACCAAAAGAACCTTGACGGCTTCAGCCCCGTCAGAAATACTTGAACGGCCAGGGACGGATGGAGGAATGCCCTGTACTTGTGATGTAAACCTTCTTACGAACTGGGAGAGGGGCTCATCGCTCCCTTGGGCCATCCCGAGGAGCGAGGCTGTGGTGGGCCTTGGGCACGCGCTTGCCAAAAAATTCGACTCGAATTCCTTTGCTAACACGTCAAACGACGGTATGGATGCGGGTTTTAGCCGAGCATACCAGGTTCTGGCCGATCCTCTGAGGGTGGTCGGGAAGGCTCGACACATCAGTGCCTTCGAAGTGTCGTAAAGGGCCATCTGGGCACGGAATGTCGCGACATGCTCTACTGGGTCTCCACTGCCGTCATAGGGCTCGAGGGCCGGTAGCCTGAAGGTTGCCGGCAGGGGCCTTGAGTGTATTTCGGGGGTGAACGGGGAGCCTCCTTTAGAGCTTTCCCCGACCTCGTCTTTTGATCTGAAGACTTCTTTCTGAACCTCGTCAAGTCGCTGATGGACTCGGCGGACCTGCTCCCTCAGAGAGTCGGTGGAGTCGGTTGACAGAATATCGGGATCAGGTTCAGTCGGTGCTGGGTTGTGAGATCGGCTTTGGGATCGGGTTGGTGTCGATGTCGGCGAAGCCGGGACCCGAGGTGGTGGGGCCTCGGTCACCCGGGGTGGTGGCACCTCGGTGACTGGCGGGATTCCCCGACCTGGGGTCGTTGGTGACTCCGCTCGCGGAGGCGCTGATTGATGCGTTGCCGAATGCAACAGTTGTGGCAGGTACGGGATTATAGTCTGCACCATCCCTGCTAGTGCTTGGACTTGGCTGGTGAGGCTGAGGAAAGCCTCTGCAGTGACCATGGGAGGCGCAGGGTTTGACGCGGGCGATGGGAACCCGGGGTCAGTCATCATCCTCCAAAAACGGTTGGGGGTCGGCATGGGGGCCGGGGCTTCCTCCGCCAATCGAGGGTGATTAGATTCCGTCCGGCGCTCTGTGCCCGAGTCAGCGAGTGGACGTTCTGGCGACATGGGCCCTCCTTCTAGCGCCAAAAATGATAGGGACGAATTTGGTGCTGGCCTAGTGGACGCATCCCGTCTTCAAATATGTTGAGCAAGCCTTTGCTGGTCCAGGCCCGTGTGCGCTATACCGCCCGCTTCACAATCTCTTCGGCACAGAGTGGAGCTGGTCCGGATGAGCGGTGATTCAGGGGTCGACTCGAGAGTTCTGATGCTGGAGTGGCGAAGCCCGGGTGAAGAAGAAGTCGACCTGTTGGGGGCAGCTGCTGGTTCCTGCAAAGAGGTCGGGTCGGGTAGGTTCCCGACGTGACCCCTCCGATGATCAAGTCAGTGTTTCTCCCTTTTTTCCATCCCCCTGCCCCGTGGAGGTGCAGGAGCTTTTATAGTGGGTGTTATAGGTTGTTCGTACCTGATGACCTTACCGCATTCATGACTCACCATGCTGCCGCACCCCTTACCGTGCCGTCGTGCCTCTCGCCATGCCTGGCGTACGGGAGGCGAGACGTGCGCTTGCAGGTGGGGAGATGCCGACCTTACTTGTGCCAGGTCGGCTGTACGACACCTGGCGTTCTTCGTACAACCGATCGACCAGTCACGTCGAGTTGGTCACGTCAGCAGCCCAGGTGTCCGAGGGCGTGATGACTTGGCAGCCAGGTCGGCATCTGTCATATCAATTATATATATCATCTCCAATGCAATTTACATGGGAGAAAAAAAGAGTCCATGATCGCAAGATGGTGATGCTGAGATGTGATCCAAAGCTGAGTGCCGATTGATTCTTGATGTCGTCTTCCTTCCAAGTTAAGCTGTTACGTGCAAAGAAGAAGAAGAAGAAGAAGAAGAAGAAGAAGAAGCAATCCTATGGTCAACCGTAACAATGTCAAGTGGAGAGATAAACCAGTTATACACTGTGGTGCTGATTGGCGGAGCTGTCTTATGACGTTCACTCCCAGTGGAGTCATCCACCCAAAGCTTCTGACCAAGACACGGGGTGGAGGAGGGCGAACAGTCCTGACGCATCCACCAATAAAGGAATCAATTCACAGAGAGAGAGAGAGAGAGAGAGAGAGAGAGAGACTGTGACCGTAAACCTAGCTTGCTTTAAGAACAAGATAAATAAGCAGTGCATGAAGTGCAGGGTTTTCCAGCTCCCATCGTCTGCGTCAGGAGACGGTGGGGATGGGAAGGGAAGCAACAGTAGGAGAGCTTCCACGGTGGTGGCCATCAAGAACAAAGATCGAGAAGGAGAGCTTCCACGGTGGTGACCTGAGGCATGCGCACGTGACAGTCGTCTTCTCCCGTATGCTACCATCGCCGCCGCAGCCAGCGCCGGTGGCTGTTCATGCGCCGATAGTTTTGAGAGCAAAGAGAAGTTAGTGGTTTTTTTTTTTTTTGCATTTGCTTCCCTGAATCTAAGTTTGGTGCATATTTAGCTGAAAAGTTCGAAAATATTGGAAATATAGATATATATATAAGATATTAAATAATTGATAAAAATAGAAGAGTATTTTAAATATAATTATAGTCATGATTAATATAACAGATAATTCGATTTGGTGAGACGTATAAAAAAAAAAAAAAAAAAACAATGAGAGTGACATATACGATGGATATTATTAACTCGTTAAGTTATATGAGGAGCACTCAAATATGAGTTAGTATTTGACGAGAGACTCCGATGGAAAATATGAGTTGGTCAATAGAACTAACTAACTAACTAGTCATTATTAGCTTAAGTGTCAATCAGGAAAGGATATCAAGTATTTTAGATCAAAATAAATTCAGGATTATTGAATTAACGAGTTAAGTGTTAGTTAATTTACCCTTAACATTGCTCGAGCGGCCAATTTCCATGTACTAAAAAAAAAAAAAATGCCAGTGTTATAGAAAGAACAACATTAGGGCTTAATAATGGAAACAGTATGCCTCTTTCTTCTTCTTTTGGTCTTTCTTCATGCAGTCTATCTATCTCACTTGTGTGCTCTCCTCGTTACTGTTCCCATGTTTTGTGGTGCCAAACCAGCTCATTAATTAATTATCCTACTATGAGGAGGACAAGAGAGAGAGAGAGAGTGATGTCTTGTGGTGCCAAACCAGCTCATTAATTAATTATCCTACTATGAGGAGGACAAGAGAGAGAGAGAGAGAGAGAGAGAGAGAGAGAGAGAGAGAGATGGTTTGATGGTTCCAAAAGCTAGTGGTGTTGGCTTTTCCAACTCTGAGAAGACCACAACCATCTCAACATTTTTAGCATTTGATTAAAGAACAGTTTAGACCACTAAAAAGAAGAGACAAGAGAGGAGCTTAGAGATTAAATATGGCTTGTCACACCCTACTATTTCTTTCCTTAATTTGATACATGCATACTTGATTTTTGGAACATCAATTGATTGAAATGGAAATCATATGAACAGCATGAGAATACCAGTCTTTTTAATGCTTACACTAACCTGATAACAGAAATGGACTTTTTTTCTTGGACAACAAAGCAACCCTAAGCATTGTTAAACTAAACAGGTCTTTGATCATTAAATTACTTTTGACTTTGCTACCTAAGCTGGACATGGTTCATTTCAAAAGATCAAATGTTATTACCAACGAAATGTCTAAGGATATAATGATTTAATAGCATAGGAAATAAAAGAGTATGAACTATGGCAACAAAATAAAATAGAAGACTTTGGAAGAAAAATGCGCTCCTCAAGTTTACTTATCAATACTCCCTCTAAGAACGCAAGCCTGATCGCAGAAGGGGAGATCAGCATGCATCCCAAATCAATTTTTAGCATTTGTCATGTCACGATGCTGATTCCACCAAATCAATTAATTCCACACCCCTAGCTTGATCCAAGTGCAGATGCAAAATTAATATACCTTCATGAATGATCGCAAAAGATTACTTATAAACATGTAATCAACAGCAATAGAATATAAACCAACAATTAAATAGCATCTAAAGACCCAAATCTATCATAATGTAGCCGATATCTAAATGATGCATCCACATACTACTACGAATTATAAGTAGACATCACTATCATTTCCAATTGTTGCTGCATCTCCAGAAACAAGTGTACTTGCTTCGATGATGTGAAGCTTTTTATCAAATGAAAGAATCATATATGTGCAAGCAAATCATAATCTAATCTGCAAAAGAAAGAGAGAAAGAATAAGATTAAGAATACTCGAACCCAAGTCATGAATTCAATCACCCTACCAGTTAGCTTGAGGTTCACCTTATGACTATCATGGGTTAATATCATGGGTTAATGGAACCGATTTGGAGACATCAAGATGGTTCAGCCTGCACGTCCCGAGAAGGAACTCGGGAAGCTCCTCTTCCGTATTGCCCTGCAATTTGTTGTTAATATGAATTTGTTCTTAAGGTAAGACATGGTTATTGATGTCCCAAGACAACATATCAATACTGATTCCTCTATTCATCAAATAAGAATTCACTTCTCTTTGCTTTTTCATGATACATGTAAAGAAAAGACCACAAATTTAAGAGCGGAAAAAGTTCCAAAGATGCAATGAATCTACTCAGCCATTGATATTGCTGGACATCTGACTGTCACTGATTAAGTGGAAAGGTCATACTGATTTCCCGTGAAGATTGGTTTGTTCAAGGGTCAGATAGAACAGATGATGTAAGCTAATAATTCAAACTTTAAATGCATACCTGAATCAGAAATGCCATTTCTATCACCAGATTGCTCAAGTAACCAAGAACAAGACTCACGACGCCCCTAGCAACTGTTGATGAGCCGATGTCAATTCCAAGCTGAAAATTCATTAACATAAGATGTCATTACCAAACCCATGTTGTCGTTTCATGATAGTACTGCACAAAGCATCTAGCACGCTTATGCATAACTAATTATTGAACATGTGACCACTCGTGTGTGCAGTGAAAAGGATTTGTATTAATAAGCATCACCATACAATAAAATGTAAGCATGCAAGCATTCCCTATACTAAAGCATCATTTACTCGGTTCAAGTAATAGTATGTGACCAGTGGGTATTTAGAAAGATTAATTAGATTTTATGCCATGAATTCAGAGAACACAGAGTACCATTTAATTGAATATCTGATGCACAGCAAATCCCTTTCAGTCATTGGCCAATTTTAAACCACAACAAAGTCAAAAATTTGATTAATTACGTAAAGTTGGATGTAGCATCAATAGCTAATTAAAGACTGATATGGTGAGGGATGCATCCACTACTTAAAGCTAATGGAACAAAGGGAAAGGGAGAAGAAGATATTAAGCTAGTAAATATGGGGTGCTTTAGGCTAGTACATAGTATGACAACTTGTTGATGAGTTAGGATAATGTGCTCAAGTTGGGGAAAGAGGAATGGTAACTGGATAGAAATGTTCAATCATGGATCTGGGGGAGAAGAAAAGGGTTTGGAGAAGGGGATGCTGACAGAAAATATAAGGAAACAATTGCATGTTTCATTTATAACTTTGCTTTTCGTGGGTTGCTAATCTGATAATTTATCCATGGGCACATGTAATGCTGCAACGTTTTCTGGTAATACATTTCATTGAACACAGAGTACCTTAATACACTACAGAAATCCTAAGGATGTAGTCGATGTTGCCATTACAGAAAGAGAATTAGAAATATAATTTGCAAAATCCGACAAAGTAATTTAATTGGTTTTACAAAAGCAGCTGTACTGTACCAAACATCTACATATACCTCAATATAGTTGCTCCCACAAAAATAATTGATGTGAAGTGCTTGACCCACCAGACATGCTTTCTTTCCCACACTTTGCTTCACTATCCAAGAGCCCTACAATAAAGTTAAAGGGACAAAAAAAGAACTCAATCACAAAGTTGTTGTGCCTAATTAAAAGAAACATAATGTGGAACTAGTTAGAAACAATTATATAGTGAAAATGTATACCTTTGATATGTATGGAATGAGTTTAAACCTTGAATTCCTGTATGCATCGTCACCTTTTACAAATCTTTCTAGGAGGGGAACACTTTCCAATGGACAATCCATCATGTAATAGAAAGCTAGGCTGTATGTGGTCGAACCTGGAACCTGTCAATATACAACCTTGGGATATTTCTAAAAACAGAAGATGTATATCTTATTGTAGACAATTCTTGTCTACTTTATGCTGTTGGCATGATGAACTTATGCAGCCACTCACCTGTATGTGTATGATGAAGAAAAACTCACTGCCACCTTGTGCTGAATACTTCTGCAAGACTCAAAACTTAAATATCTCGTACGAAACAAAATAATAGTCACAACAGGAATACTGTAATTTTTCTTCTCAGAAGCACCTGGACAATTCCCACTGGTCGACCACCAAGGTCATCTTCACGTTTATCAGAATTTAACCAATCAGCAGCTACCATTTGCATCAAGGTACCATTGGCTTTTATCTATTAGACAAGAAGATAAATAAATCCAAACATATATTATTAATTTTCATAAACATTAAAACCAACTTATCAGACCGAATATTTCTCCGGCGATAGTTGGATCATATTATGGATGCCGATACTTAAAAAAATTTATTTGTTCATAATACAATATAATAATTCCTTCAAAAAAATGTGATGGAGACATTTTTAATTGGTTGAATTAGCTCTGATAGTTAAGTTGAACAAAATTATCCTGGTCTAAAATGCTTGGATAAGATTAATAAGTGGAATAAGTAGAGTTATTCCATTAAAAAAATGATTTGATTGATCTGTACAGATTAAGTTCAGCAAGGGACCTAGTTTTCAGATCTAAGAATCTATCTGTTGTTTTCTAGGATTGATTTGTAACAAGATGTTATAATTTTATTTGGTGTTTGATTTTGATAATTCTTCATCTATTGGGTTTCTTGTAATGTCCAATCACATCTATCCTATTAGTTGATCATAGATCCTGAATTTGGTCCCAACAAAAATAATAATAATTTGAAGTACATGCATGGCATGTAAATATAATGGTTAGGTGTACTAAATCAGTTTAGTTAAACGAATTTATTAATTTTTTGTAAACAAAATGAGCTATTCTGATTCATTAAATGAGAATTTAGATCTTGGTCATGAAATCCAAGCTTTTTCGAATCTTATGTTGAATATGAACAAATCTGACAAAAGTTACCTTTATCTTTTTGATACACATTCATTTGTTCTCTTACTGTTAGATTCTATTAATGATGATTATGATGTTTATGACCAAGGATTTAAATCTGTCCAATATCGGTTCCAATAAGTGGTTAGACTGGCATAATATTGATATTTTAGATGGTATATCATATTCTACAGCCTGGTATACCAGAAAAATATTAAAAATAACATACCACCTGGTAGTATATCATCTTGGCATACTGCAAAAATAACATACCACCTAGTACTGACCTATATGACCTGGTACTGCTTTGTACCAACCAATACAATCAAGATTTGATTCCTTGATCGTAACAGTCATGTGCAATGGTGACACTGATACTATAGATGATGAAAATGATCATTGACTGGTGATAAAATCCAATCTTCTGAAATCTTATTATATATACAAATCTAAACTACTAGTCTTTATTCTTCTAAACTTCACTTACAAGCATTGCTTTGTTATTGAATTACGTTGATAATTATACATCATTGGCTCTTTCACATTGTAATCCTTGATACAAATGTATAATGATCTATCTTTGGATGAGTAGCTTTCAAAATGGATACATGTTATCATTGTATACCAGATTTTTGGGTTAGATTATTGCATGATGATCATGGATAATGTTATACTTAGCATGGAATATGGTTTCATGGATGATATGGATATTAGTATTCATGAACATTATCCGCTCCTAAGGGCAAGCAGACCAATCTCGGTAATGTAATTTCTTCACAAGATCAACGGATCATCAGACATGGGAGCAAGATGGTCCTATGACAGGGGAGACATGTGGAGATGAAAGGCATAACTCTGTTAACATTTGAGGATGCAATATGGTTCCTCTCCATCAACTATTGGAAACTGTATCTATCCCAAGGAATAAGGTCAATTCTTAGTAGATTGCTTTTATCTGGTGTCCTAGCTTTTTATACACAGTAATTTATAAATGTGTATAAATCCATCCTGATGCAGTTATTGATAGTTGTTGCCTATTGGATTAGTAAATACCAAGTCATACCAAGCAATTCGCCCAATTCTTAGATCCTTGGTATAGGATTAGGCTAGTTGTTTTCCAATTTTGGAATCCTATTATAGGAGACAGTAGTGTGAAAACCCAGAATTAACTTTTGTTCCCTCAATTTGTATAGAGGTTATCCTTGTTAAGTAACACCATGTTTAGGAATAGGAGATCGAAGAGATGAGAGCTTATAAATAAAGATTCCTAGAAAGCATAAGAGATGAGAGCTTATAAAATGGATAAGTCCCTAGTCAAGACCTGATAGTGTCTCAACTAATCCACCAACTTAAAGGGTGGTCAAGTCCTACCAGGATTAGGAATATCTTACATTTTCATCCTTTTCCTCAGCAGAAATTTCAGAAGGCCCCTAATGTCTAATACAAGTTTAGTATGGTATAGATCAGTTAATTTCGTGTTTGGAATCTTGTTTAGAGGGTTATAAAATATAGGAAATCTTATGGTAATACAGGATTAACTTTTAATCCCTCGACTTATATGAATGTAATCTTTGTCAAGTACTACCTTGATAAGAAATAGTAGAGGGAAGAGATGAAATCTAAAAAAAAGATTATTGTAAATCCTAAAGACATTAATAAATTCAAAACTGCTACGAATATCATATCCTTTTGGTTTCTCTCTGACTTTCTTTATGCTCCTATCCTCTTCTTCTAGTCCTTCATTATATCTTTTGTCTCTATTTCCTCTCTTGTATCTTTTGTCCCTATATTCTCTATCTCTCTATAATATCTCTTATAGAAAATACCAAGGTTTTACGTACCGGTCTGTACCGGTGTACTGACATTTTGTCGGTACCGATATGGTACCTATGCATACCGCCCGGTATATTAGATATTTTATAATATTTTTTTATAATATAAATTTATAATATAATATTAAAAAATATTAAATATATTAAAAAAAGTAAATAAAGGGGCGACGTCGCCTCGATCTCTCCCTGCGCGGGGAGAAAAGTCGCCCGCGGTCGCTCGCAAGCGGCGAGCGGTGAGGGCGCGCGGGGAGAAAAGTCTCCCGCTGGCGAGGTACTTTTCCTCTTCTTCTTTCTTCTTTCTTCTTCCTCTTCCCTTTTTCTTCCTCAATCAACCGCTAACGGTCGATTTCTCCTTCAATTGACCGTCGACAGTCGAAATCGACCACCGACGATCGATTTTAACGGTACCACCCGGTAGCAGTCGATCCGCGTACCGGTTAGCTACCGGACCGGTATGTACCGGGCAGTACGGGCCTTACCACTCAGTAAGGAAAACCTTGAAAAATACACATTTTCCATGAAGAAAGAAAGTCTCTGATAGGAGGGTATATACTATCAAGATTCCCTATATTTGTTAACAAAAATATTCCACCAATACTTCAATTATTAACTTGTATCCTTAATAAAATTGTTTCTGTATTATCTCTCGACCTATGATATGATTAATGTAGGTAGAATCAAATCTTAATCACAGAGCTAGAAAGTTTACCTTTTGATGATCATGTAGGTAAGATTTGCCACGAATTAAAAATGTTGAAGGATCTGCCATTGCCCAACTGGAAGGCAAACTACAATTTAGGTCTTTCGGAAGTGTTAATCCATAGCTACATGGCACACTTTCCCCTAATGAGGCTTCCTGTAAGTCAATATAACCTTTTTTTTGAACTGAAAAGAAGAGGATGAAACCAGAGAGTAAATACAAAAGTAATTAAGAAAGTTAAAACGAGACATGATTACGTATGAACATTTAGAATAAACCTAATAAATCCACCTGCAATATCATGCAACTTTTTCACGAAAACTGCAGCCGTTGATAGCTTGGAATGATGCTGGTCCTGCACTAACTGTTATAAGAAAGAAAATTCATGAAATTTTTGAAGTAATCATTTGACCAGCACACAATTAAATTTGGAAGAACAAAATGGCAGATAAATTTCATGCATAGACAAACATATTCGCAGAAAGAATTAAAAATCAAGGACCAACTTGCAGATGCCTGTAAAAATATTACAATAGACTAAAATCTAGGTGAAACTTTTTTATGGATGAGATTCTGAGTTTATTCTATCCAGTTAATATTTATTTGTCAAACCCCTTTCCATATCTCCAATTTAAAACAACTGATAACATGCAAATTCTGAAAAAAAATTTGAAGTTTCAAACTGGTTGTAGTGAAAGTAAAAAGTCAGATTTGAAATTTCCTTTAATTAGAACACCTGTTGCAGAAAAAATATTAAAGCTTTTGTCCGGTACAGACAACCTATATATATATATATATATGTGTGTGTGTGTGTGTGTGTATAGATATATATATATATATATATATAAAAGACAAGTTGTGATAACCAGCATGTCTCAACATGGATTACAACAACATGGGTTGAAACATATAATGGCAAAAAGGTATTGGCACACATCAAAAGAACCAATATCCAATATGTCAATCAAGGATTGCCTTACCGAGCGGTAAGGCCCCGTACCAGGTGGTACATACTAGTCTGCCAGCTGACCGGTACACGGACCACTTGCTACCGGGCGGTACCATCGAAATCGACCGTCGGTGGTCAATTTCAACCGTCGGCGGTTGATTTCGACTGTTGGCGATCAATTGAGGGAGAAAGAAGAAAGAGAAGAAGAGGAAGAAAAATACCTCATGCGCGGTTCCCCTGCTCGGTCCGTCGCCCACGAGCGATTCCTTCTCCTCGCACGGAGAGAAAGAATGATGCGATGTCGCCCCCATTTTGTTTTATTTTTTAATATATATTATATTATATTATATTTTAAAATATTATATTATATTATATCGAGCGGTATGTACTATGCGTACTGCTCGGTACCAGATACCATACTATACCGAGATAAACTCGGTATGCCTGTACGGACCGATACCGCGAACCTTGATGTCAATACATGACTAGGCTAATTCTATCGTGTGCCAGTAGGCAAGGGATGTACTCATCAAGGATTCAAATCTCAGCAGTGGTTTTGGCAACTGATCAGACCCGTATGATACTAGTATACTAGGTGGTATAACATTGACCAGTATCGACCTGAGGTTCAATATCGTACCTTGGTCAAACTGGATAATACCAGTAAAAATATACCCTGGTGCTATCGATATTTAAAAACTCTAGGTCCAACCAATATGACAGAAACCTATCATGCTAGAAACAGTTGGCATGTCCTTATAACATGACACTGCTGATGGAAATATAATCATCATGATCCTATTCTACCAAGGACTTCTTTCCCTCTTGAGAAAATTTATATACCATCAATCCCATTCCAATAATGCAGTTTCTTCTAATAACCAATTAAAATTTTAAATATTTCATATCTATAACATTGCTATTCAAATCAACTTCATGCTTTATCACAGAAGAAAAGAAAGGTCTACATGATCTTTACTGTATCAAAGACACTCTTGATCTAGACATGACAAAAAAAAATTAAAATTAGAACATGATCAGCGTATATTTTTAAGCAATTATGTAAAAATATACAACTTATGTTCTAAGGCCTGTGACACATGAAATATTTTCCCCATCTTTTTCTTATTTACCTTTTTCCATTCATCTTGAATATTTTGTATAATAGTGATCTCTACAATTGTCACTAACTATACAATTATGCACAACTACACATTAAGAGGTCATTTCCCTGATTTCTAAAACTGACGGTGAACATTAGCTTGATTTGTAGTATAGTCAATAAAGAAGACAAAAAAATATAGAATACTGAATATAACTTCTTTCAAAGCTAAAGTACAGTTAACATGTACATAATTTTATACTTGATGAATTCTACGACAAGCACTAACCTGGGGTTGCATCATGCCTTCCTCAGATGGCCACAAAGCCTCTGTTTCATCATACTCTGGTTCATTGATAACATCAAAGAACTCATCAGCTGCATCATTCAGTTGAAGGAATGATCCACTTGCCTTTGCAATTTTGGTAGGCGATCTCTGTGTCTTTTCTGCAGAGTCCTCAATATTATCATTTTCATCTGCTGAGTGTACTTCTAGTTTCATTTGTTCCTTTTCACTCTGTTGCAACTCTATCTCCCTTGTTGATTCATTTGAAGATGAATCAGAGCATGCCCTGCTACCAAGTTTTGCCCGGAAGAATTCTCGAAGAGCTGCAGAATACACAGTTGATCAACCTGTCAACAAATGATCACTATATCGATCTAATAAAAGGATGAGACATGCCAAAAAACAAAAGTAAAGATAATATGATCATGTTCTAGATCAAACCTGCAACTCTCCCTAGCATCCGGATTGTAATATACTTTGCAGAAGAGGTGAAAAAATAAGATTTCCAAAACTTCCAATCAATTGCAAGCATGTGTTTTACGACTGATTGTTTTCCTTGATTCACTGGAGATATTACATATCCTCCACCTGAAAATGGACATAAAAGTACCAAAAGTTTGTGTTTGTTAAGATGGGAGAGACCATGAGCAAATGTGCATGACAACCTGAGTTTCAAGCATACATTACTTTTAAGGCAGGCACGGACGTAACCTCTCTTAGATGGACATTTTTGGTGGAAAACAGAGTGGTACAGAATTACTGTCACAAAGTCAAAATAGAGTAGTTGATTTAGATCTTTCTGATCTGAGAATCACCAGTCATTCATAAATTGCATTACCATATGTTCCATCGTCTTCCCTCCTCCAATACCGTCGTAGTAATAAATCCCTTCTTTTCATTTGCCTGCAAACCGCCACTATCAATGTGCTATTAAGAAGATATAGATGATATTCCAGTAATCCAAGAGATATTTATCTGACCATGGCAACCAATCACTACACAGTTTTTTGTGAATGATATCAGTGTGACCATCCACGTGCTCGACAACATTGCCTTCTAATAAACAGAAATCCCATCTGCAAGAAATTTCATAATTTACTTTTAGAATAAGCACAGTGTATAAAAGCCATATCTAGATATTTCCAACTCATGACATGACTTCTCATTTCATCTTTATGGTGTGCCATGCTTTTCTTGTTCCAGAATATTGGTATGATACTGCAAGATTTTAGTAGATCTGCTCACAACATTAACATAATTTAGATCACTTATTTGCTAAATTGTTCAATGATGATGCTCCGATAAAATAGGTCACATGTCAAGAATGAAGCAACCTATCTGGACTAAAACATGGTACATGACCTTTTTTCTCAAAATAGAAAATTATGCATATTTTTTCTGAAGTTATAATATTAGGTGTTAAAATACAAAATTCTACGGACAGGAGGGTGTTGTCTTTACTCTGATCTTGATGAACCAAGAGACATAACTCTCTTGAAAATGGCTTCTGAGGATGCATCAATGACGCCTACTGCCATTAAAGCTGGATGGTCATCCCGATACTGAGAAGAGTGGAATATCTATTAGCACCTCAATAACCCGATAAACCATTATTGTTTGTCAAATGATAGGTACCATTCCACAAGAATCAGCATCGCTTGCCTCTTTAAACAGCCGCAATCCTACATTAAAAAATCCTGGTTTAAAATGATCTTTTGACAAAAGAAAATTAATAATGTAATGATCACCGTTTCTGCAGCCAATTATCGTCCATGGGGAAGGTGCAATTACATCAGACGCCATTGGATCAGCAAGCACAGATGTGAATACAGTCCAATCTAAGTGAATTTTATGGGAAAATACTTTAGAAAAAGTCAATGAAAACATAACAGCCAGTAAGCACAGTCAAGCTATTAAAATTATCTGTAAAATCTCAATATTATGGTCATATTTTCTTTTTGCGAAAAAAAAATGTAAGATCATGTAAACTGGCTTCACAATATACAATGATTTCCAACTGGCATGTAGTCGGCCAGCCTTGATACAGTAGTACATGAATCAGTGTACATTGACACTATAGGAACTAAGCTGGCTTTTTATGTATTAGGGATTAGCAGCTAGGGATCCTCAAACCATAGAAGAAAGAAGAAAGCATGTGATATTAGATTATCTTTCTACCCTCTCTTCCCCTCCTGACAGATGCCTGTGTCAGCATGTCCGAATTTTGGATTATACCGACAAACCATATTGGTCCAACAGATAGTAGGAACCCGATATAATGCACAATTGCAATTTGTAGTTAGATGCCAATTTGGTCAAAGGAATCTAAAGTTTGTAAATTAAAAGTAAAAAAAAAAAAGTAGCCAAAGAATAAGTGGTGAAAGAACATGTGCTAACCTACAGAGCGTTTCTTACTTCTCCCACTCCCACGAATCATCCTGTAGAATCATTCTTAGTGATCAAATAACATGGAAATACAAAAAAAAAGAGAGAGAGAGAAATAACTTTAGTTAGACAAACAATGTCAAGAAAATTTTGATACAATTATGCCATTGATCAAACATTAGACAGATCATTGTCCATATTGGATGGGAACTAAATGCACAGATATAATAACACTATTCAATAATTGGCACCAATAAATTATGTCAAACTAAGACCACAGTCTTTGTAGATGAGCTAAATGAACATTAGAAGTGTGAATTACTGCCAACAATTTAATTCTGTAGTAATTGCTTATGCTTATGAATTATGCTTAAGGAGCATCTGAGAACCATACACGAGAAATCTTGTGACTGGACAACAATAAAAGCCTGTTAAAGGCAATTTAAACAGATAAGTTCTTAAGTTTAGTGCTAATTAGAAAGGTTTAGTTAATCAAAAACCAAAGGAAAAAAGCAATTCATATCCGAAGGCATCATTAAAATGACAAAATTATAAACACACATGCAGTGACATAGAGTATTGATCTCTATTCCATGAAAAGTCCAGGTCCATGATCACTAATATTGAACACTATTGCAGAAATACTTTTGCCATGTAGCCAATCTCCCTAAATTGACTAATAATTTTAGTCACCATGTGTGGAAGAAAAAAGGATTCCCTTCACCAGAGACAACATCATGTCACTGCACAAAGCTAATCGTTTAGGAAGGTATTGAGGGCTCTGCAATCAAGTTGACAGACATTAGCCAAGCCTATGTAAAATGTCTCGTGATCTT
Organism: Ensete ventricosum; assembly: GCA_029747655.1. NCBI lineage: Eukaryota > Viridiplantae > Streptophyta > Magnoliopsida > Zingiberales > Musaceae > Ensete > Ensete ventricosum. The sequence continues at coordinate 48,037,852 of JAQQAF010000002.1, forward strand.
TTTGAGAAGCTCTAGGAAGTACACTGACAGCTTACAATTTTCTTTCTCATGGACTCTCCATAAGATTAACCAAAAAATAACTTACTCAATTTCATATCAAGATAATGATGAGCTGCAGTATCTTCAAATGCCATAAAGACCATCTTTTCTAAATCTATATTGGACAACCAAGGTTAGTATTTTCATGTACCAGTATGATATCGGTCAGGGCTCGGATTAATACAACACAACGGTGTATTGAGTATCGGTACATCGGTTTGTACCAAGTTACAAAAAAAAATAACTGAAAAAAGCATAAAAAAATTACCCAGTACAAGTCATGTACTGTGCTGTACCAGACATTATAGGTCCTATATCCAATGCTACAGGCCCTATACCGAGCATATTGAGTGGTACAAGTGTTGTATCAAATGGTATAGGCCGGGTGGTATTGCAAATCTTGGCCCTAAGCTTTACCACTCTAAAGAATAAGTCCAATTATACAAAAATGTAAATGTAGTTCCCATGTTACCAACTAGGACAATAAAACTTTAGAGGTCTATTCCAAAAGAGTCCTAAGAGCATAGAGTTTTGAGGAAATAACTGAGCAAATAGTTACAAAGCATGGTAATGTTAGTTATAGCAACTGATCCCTTTAAGCTAATAAACACCTATCCAACAAAAAAAAAAAGAGCATAGTTGTCAACCCACAGAAATTTACAAACATTTAAAACCACTTAATAGGTAAAGAGGGGTGATGTAATACCTAAATCTTCTTTTTGAACAAGCTACAACGTTTTCTTCTTTTTTTGGGCCTTCCTGCAAATGTATAAACATGTATAGTTGTCAAGGAATACAAAAGAACTAACAAGAACATCAAAACCTTTAATGTTGCTTCCGTTAGAGATCTGATCCACCTAGCTGCTTCTTCTGAGCTTCTAGCACCCAACTGCAGGATTTGGCCATTTTTAATCTCCATAAAAAGAAAAAAGCAAAAAATCTACTAATAGAAAGTCTTTCAAAGTAAGTAAAATTCCAGCATACCTTAAGTTGATCTTTGTGATTAGAGGCATTATAAAGCGTAAATATATATAAGACCTGAAAAGGTACCGAGAAAGCTATAACTTGGAGATGAAATTGGTAACAGTGGAAATTATCACATAACTATATTGATGGAATAAATTAATCTAGACTGCAAAATGAGTCAGGTTTATGCTGTACATTTATATGCAAAATATCTCTGCCATTATCAATGATGCGTATGGAGGAGTCAACCACTGCACTCCTACTAGGTTCCTGAGAAAACAAAGAATATTCACAAAAATTACAATTCCAAGCATTTGAGCACAACATATGAGAAAAATAATATTCAGTTATTTCAACAAAATTCAGCAGATAAAACAGCACCACTCCAAGTTGCCAACAAATTATTGGACATCTAATTTTCACCTTAGCTGCTGAGATCAGTATCAAGATTTCCAGTAACAGACCAAGAAAACACATGCTAAACCACACTACGATGTGTGGATATCACATATGACTGTCCTGATCTGTCACATTCTTACAATTAGGGCAATTTACACAAATTGCTTCCTGTCCTCTTGACCAAAAACAATTCTGTTTACACTTGGTTTACCTGCAAGTTTGTAATGTCCTTATAAATATTGGAGCTCTTTATCTATGTATCGACGCAGAATTGATCAAGAGTTGGGCAAGTTTGCAGCTATACAAATAACACAAAAGAAGAAAAGGAAGAAAGAAACAAACAAACAAAAAAAAGATCTATGGTTTTGACCATTGATTTCAACTAGAGACTCCTGGCATGCTGAAAAGTTATTACGTCTTAAACTGCATCATGCAGATCCTGTTTAATCACCCATCCACTTGTTTTTATTACGTTTATCCAATTTTCGTCGGCTTCGACCAAGACTTTGTTTAATACACTCATCGTTGATACCAATCACAAGTCAATCTCCGTCCACTGCTTGCCACTATCAGTTGGATTCTGTAGTCTTTCCACCACCCATCATGTCCCCTTAGCACCGAATTCACCTTCTCCCATCACGCCCAGGGCACATTGTCACCGCCCACAGTCCAACATATAATCTACCGCCATCTTTGGTCTCTGCAAAACCCCACGTCGCGTGAATCGATCAACGATCTCACGATTGCTGATCTCGCTTTGCTCGAGACACATTCGGGATAAAACCGAATCAAGCTTCCCCGCAAAGCAAAGAAGCTCCTCTCTTCTCTCTCTCTTTCTCTCTCTCTAATCAACAAGATGGTCGAAACAGCCAAAACAAAACCACTAAAAGATTCCATCTTTTCCCCTGAAGAACGTTAGCCGATGGCTCAAGTAATCAAGAACGGACCAAGAGAACAGAATCAATCGAGGAACGAGAGGTCAAGAATTTTTCAGACCGAGAAACGAACGGCAGAGCCGCCGAGAAGCGATCAGAAATACCTCTCCGTTCGACGCGGGCGCGGTCTTGAAGCAATCGAGGGCGTTGCCACGAAGAACGAAGTACCTCTTCCTCGAGTACTGCAACCCAAGGCGATTGTGCCGGACGAGGTACAGCCACCCCTCCATCCTTGGATCCGCGACTTTTACTTCCGACGAGATCCCCATGGGAGCTACCTCGCCCACCCTCTTAGAGCTCCGGGACCATGCAAAGCTGCGACCTTTTTGTGGCTGCTCCAGTACGTTTCCTGCTTTCTTCCGTCGGCTTCTGCTGCTGCCGAGCGAGCGAGAGAGAAGGTGGCAAAATGTAGTAATCTCGTGTGCTATCGGAGTGAGGGGAATCGGATGGGGGGATGAACCCAATCAGCGAAAAAGATTACAGATCCCCGTCGTCAAAGTCTCAGACCACATTCAACCACCCCATCTCTCTCTCTCTCTCTCTCTCTCTCTCTCTCTCTCTAGATAATAATATATTATTAAATTAATCAAAAAACTTAATTATCAGTAATTTCAGGAACATACAATTAAAAGAAAAAAATTAACAGCAAAGATGGGGGAAATCAAATCTTCTTTCATCAATTATCCTCTGAAAAAAAAAAGCACAAAAATGAAATCATCTTCTTTTTTATTCTGCCACATTCGCGAGGGAAAGAAACCATAATGTTACCACATTCGGAAATACGATAGAAATCATTCCAACATCTATTCTCATCATTAGCAATTTGACATGAGATCATTTACACAAAAAAGGCTCATAGCCTAATAGCAAATTGACACTAGAAAAGAAATTGTTTTGCTAGACTCATCATCCTCACCATAAAAGTATAAGATGATAGCTTCCCAAACATCAATAGTATCCCTACAGTACATGTTAAGGATATATATATATATATATATATATATAATTTTTTAAAATAACATAAATAGTACTATTGTTAATCTTCTTCGATCGACTACCAGCATAAGTAAAATATACACTCTTGAAAATGCTACATTTTTTATGGGGTAAGAATTTGGCTCATCGACACAGCCCAATCATGGCAGGTCGAGGATCATGCTAGTAGTCACGTCGTTCCAACCAATCAACCTCGACGCGTCAGCCCGAGGACCACATGAAAAGCCACCTTGGCAAATCTGATAACCCAGATACGTCGGATCAAAGATCGTGTCGGTTACTTTGGGATTCACACTCGCGATCGCCGTCCTCATCGATCAAAATTTCAGGAACCACCGAGGGCACCGCTCTGCATAAGGCGGTACCCATGGTTCGAGCGAAAGCATCGCACCCATTGAACGTCGCGGTACGACCCTCTACTGCTCGACAGGTATAAATACCCCTCACTGTAGCTTAAGCAAGGGGAGGCCCTCTCTATTCTGGACTCTCAAATTCTTCAAATCTGAACGGCTCGAGGCCTCAAAGATCTGGTCAAAATTTCCACTTCTAAGTGCTGACTTAACCATCAGAGGGGTCTTATCAGGCACACCTCCTCTGACAATAAACTTTTTGCATGTTCAAAGAGTCACACAAGACCGAGCCAGCCAATCCCGGCCCAAGGAGCCGCCACTTCACGAAGCACAAGCTTCCCTAAATCTCCGGACCCGTCTAGTCCATCTTGTGCACACGAGCTGAACCGCTGACTTACCTTCTACGACATCAAATCCAGCAACAATTTTAAATCCTATAAATTAATAAAATTGGTAAGAATCCATTAGATTAGGAATATTAAAGGGTGTTTTAGGCGTTTCAAATTTTAATTTATAAAGCTCACTGGTAACCACAGTCTGTAAGTGGCGAAATCTTAACATTTATTACGTATATGAGGATTTAAATATATGAAAGGATACATGTGTATGGCATTAATATTTTGTTGATTTATATGTCTTACAAAATTCTCTACTAATTATTTTTTTATCGGATGTATTTTTATAAAAAGGATAAATATATCATTAATAATTACATGATTTATATTAATCTTTTCCTACTTTTGTATTCATTCACGTCTCACCTTCCTCGCCGCTAGATTCAAAAATTTTTAAAAAGAATGATTGAAAAATGAAGATAAATCTAGAATTTTTTTAAAAAATGCTAATAAATTCTCGATAAAAGAATACAAAAAAAACAAATTAGCAAGAATTTTTTTGGATAAATTATCCTAAAATAATTAAAAAAATATAACACGCCTCAAACTATAAAAATAAAACTCGAGTCAAGAAGGCAGCCGAGTTAAAACGGTTTGATTTATTATGATTGGATCAATGATTAACCCAAATTTTTCTGCTCAATTGACACCATAATGGCAAGCTTTATCCTTCGACACCATATGATGACATATATAATGATGTTTGAGATACTTCAGCTCACAGAGAATAATCACTTCGGAAATCAACAACAACACTTGCAAAACAAAGGAAACATAAGCTTGTTCTATACAATATTTTCTTCAAAGAGGACAGCCACATACATCCTATTTCGATTCAAACTATACAATTTTGTAGTTCTATGATCTATAAACCAAGTACTCTTACGATATAATTCATGACTAATTTGAATGACAGAGAAAATAATATCCCATTAAGCCTCTGGAAGGCATTTATCATATCCAGGCAGCATCTAGAATTGAACTGGGAGTGTAGTCAAGAATGCCAAAGGATAGGGTGAAGTGGATTTACCAAACAGAGAACACCAAGGTGGAAGCTTCTCGAGAACACTCTCGACTACTGGCGTGTTTTTGTTCACGTCTGTTCGGAGTTTCAGGAGCAGAGGAGAGGCTCCTGATTCATACGATTTTTGTGATTGATGTGTCATGTTGCTCGACCAGAAGAGGTTCAAATGGAATTTTGTCGGAGAATTCTTTCCACCAGAAAACTGGATAAAATGCCATCCATCAACCTCGCTCTTGTCACCAAGTGGTACCAGTTCTTCTGAGTCAACTGTTCATGCACACATTTCCACAGCAGTTAGTGATGCAAATACGGTTGATTGAGAACATAACTATCTGAACTGCTTAATCCTTTCACCATACAACAAAGTAGATGTTAAGGATTGAAGATGCTAATATAGGTAGAGCGATATAAACAGTCATCTAAGATGGATTCTTCATATGGTTCCTTCTGAGTTGTCAGTTCACATAAGAATAAAGGATGAACAGTGTATGTTATTATTCATCTAGTGTAAAAGTTCATCAGTAACAAGAAAATAAAGAGCTAGTATTTTCATGAAAGATCATACTCAAATATAGCAAATTGCTCAAGAAATGAACTGCTGCCAACAAAGATTTAAAAAATAATTGCACTTTCAGAAATAGACTCGGTAAGAGATGTGTCGATAACTTACATTCTAATGCCGACTGATCTATATCAAGGTTTCTTTTTTTTTCAAATGATACGTGACGAAGGTGGAATTCAAGTTCTGGATCTTATGTTAAACTATTAAAGTCTAATATCAAGGTTTCAAATGTTTGTTGGGCCGATCCATATTGACTGGTATTTTATTGATCCGACCAAACATTCCATGCCATATAGGCTGGTACTAGTTGGTTTTTCTTCTTTTTTTTCTTTTGCTTTTTTCCCATGATACCAAGTGGTTCACGTCGGGAAACCATTCAATATACCAAATTCGGTATCCATTTTTTAGATGTAATAATAAAAAAATATAGTATGAACATATAAAATATATAGTGCTTTGCTCATTTTATCTTCCAAAGAATTATATAACAGATTTTGCAAAGCCTTTAAAAAGCACAAGTATCAGCATAAACTATTTTATACACCAATCAGAAAGACTTGGCTGATGCTACTGGCCTCTATTAAACTGCTCCTTACCTTCAAATGTGAAGTCTCTGATTTCTTCTCTATTAATTGCAAGCGACCAGCGTTTTGAAATTTTGGTGTCAATAAATATTCCTGTGTTTCTGGCTCCTGAAGCAATAGAATCATGTTCAACATGGACTATGGGAATGTCTGATTTACTCCATCCACTTCCTGAATCCTTGGAACTCCAACAGCCATATTTCACAGTAAAAGAAACAAAATCAATAGTTTTATTCCATCCACAAGTGAATTCTTCATCCTTCAAACTCTTCACTTCCTCTGTCAACTTTCCAGGAGTCAAAGAAAATAAGGAAATGAAAGATGATGCATCCTGATTTTCAGAGTTTCCTTTTGTCTCCACTACATGCACAACCTGACACATAATCACAATTAGCAGAAAAGTGATAACTACAAGTTGCATGAGTGAAAAGGAATATTTTATTCTACTAGGTTGTACCACAGTAAAACTTGTACAAAAAGAAGAAGATAAGTACTGTAATCCTAAGTGGAAGTTAACAATTAACTTAAAACAGAATATTCTTGTCATGCTGACTCGTGGTATAGATGAAAAGGCTTGAGATAGTATCAGCATGTGTCATGCTAAGCTGTGGTAGAGGTGCCAATACATGGCTGAGCTAATTTTTGGCATGTGAATACTGGCATAGCAGTGAGTCACTGGGCATGGTATTAAAGCATAATGTACTAAAAATGATGCTGGCAAACCCCGTGCCACACAACAACAATCCTTGGGTTGACCACAGTGCCTCAGAATATGAAAGAAAATACCATTATATTTTCCTAGCAATTTAAAAGGATTTTAACTTTAAGATAAAACCAGCTTTTGTAGTCTCTTTGTAAATGGCATTGATGGTCACTTCTTGTTGGTGTTTATAGTAGATAACTAGATTTTATTCAGTATCGTGGTAACTCCTAGAGAAGCGGATTCGACATTGACCTAAAAGAGAACCTATAGTCAAGCCACTGGAGTGTTCCTCCAAAGAATCAGCTTAAGTACCAACTTCTATTTCATTCTTCTCACAAAGTACATTTACTCCTTTCTAATATTTTACACACCAAAAAAGGCTAGGATTAAGAAAAAGTTAGCTCCACACTAATACTTGAAACATTTTTGTATCATCAAGTCTAGACTCTAGCAGCTCACACACAATCATAACAGCATACTTAGAGAAACAATTGATAATTTAGGATGACATCGAATCATCCTTGAGTGAGCTTAGATTTGTTCAAGCTTCACAATAAACTAATCCAAAATAATTTTTTTTTCAAGCTCAAAGTGATGCACAGTTCAAGAGCTTAAATGAAATAACTTTAAAAAAGGATGAACATGAGCATATTAATAAACAGTAATCTTTTATGTTACCAAGCTTGGGTAAAGCAAATCTTAAGCATAAAATCAAATTGAAAGCCTAATTCAAACTTGTCTTATATTCATGCAAACATTTGACATTATATTTCAACTAGGAAGAACTGTATTTTGTGCTTCTAAAAGATAAGCCTAATAGCAGTGATTTAAAAAATGCTAGGTGTCAGAAGGCGCCAGGTCCCAAAACGCCTGAGGCACTAGACGCCCGCTTAGGCGTTGGCCCGAGCGAAGCGAGGCGCTAAAATATAAAAAATGATATTAAATTAAGAAAATCTAGAAATATGATATTAAATAAATAAATATTAGTATTATTAAAATAATATATTATTATTCTAATAAATAAAAAATAGTATTATCGATATACTGTTAATAGTATACTATTAACACCTATTGTAGTATACTGTTAATATACAGTATACTACAATTAACAGTAGATAGGCGAGGTGACTGACTTCGAGAAAGCTGCTTACTGAGAGTAGCGAAAGTGACAGTGGCGAGCAGCGACGACGACAGAGAGTAGCGGCAGCGTTGATAGTGGTAGAGAGCAGCGGCAACGGAGAGTGACGGGCAACGATAGCGATGAGCGGCGGCGTAATCGCGATTCGCGAGTGGGATTAGGGTTGAGGAAGCAATTATCGATGCGTTAGTTGGTTCGATTGAACCAACTAACGCGAATTAGATCGAACCAAGCTAAAAGCCTAGTTCGCCTCGCCTGGTTTAACCCGGGCGCTTGCCCAAAGCGCCCAGCGCCTGGGCTCGGGCGAGCGCATAGGCGGCGCCTCTTTAAAGCGTTCCACCTGGAGATCGAGCGAGGCGCTCGAGCCTCGCCTCGCCCGAGCACTTAGGCGAGCGCCCGAGCACCTTTTGCAATCGCTGCCTAATAGCATGAGAAGCACTATGCTTCTAGAGATTGATTATGGTGCTTCTCTCAAGTTAGTCTGGCAAGGAAATTTTAGAAGTATGGAATACAAAAAATGCACAAGATGGTTTAGCCGGTAAAGATGTCACTTATGTGAACCTAATAATTGGAAAGTTCACAATGGCTCTGGATTTTCATTACTTCAAAAATTAACATGAAAAGAGACGTTAAAAATCTTGTCTCATTACCCACTATTCCTGATAGTGTTTATCTTTAGAGAAGGAAAAAAGATTGATTTACTTAAAGGTGAACATAAGAGCTTGTAGATATAAGATTTTTTAATTAATTTTCTAGAAAATTCTTTTACATATCCGGAAGGATAGGACTTCCTCCAGAGGTTAGGGCTCATTTTGGTCCTAACTCCAGAGTAGGATTTATGCTAATGATCTCCTACAGGTGCAAAAGACTTAACAAACCTCTTATTAGAATATGTCATGTCTTAACTCCAGAGTAGGATTTACGCTAATGATCTCCTACAGGTGCAAAAGACTTAACAAACCTCTTATTAGAATATGTCATGTCTTACCAAACCGATGAGAATAATATTCATTTATCTATATATGTATTTTTCAATTTTCTCAAAAAAATTTAAACTAAAATGTGTAAGTAATCAGAGAGCAGTGAGTTTGAATATGAACTACGAAAAGCTCTAAACAAAAGTTTTGGGGCTATGTAAGAAAAGAGGTTGAAGTATTTTAGTGCTAGTTTACATTTATTTGTTTGTTTAGCCAAACAATCAACATAAAATAGATATTTGATTCTTTTGAATTAATTAAGGATATTACATTCAAGTTTCTACAAAGCTTAATAGAGAGAAAAGATCAAAATAGTCAACCCCAAGTAGTTGAAATATTATGGCTTGTTTGTTTTTATTATCATTTAATTAGATAATGCTGAAAGCCAGAATAGTCATAATACAACGTGAGCATTGTGTTTATGCCAAAAGAAAGAAATACAAGATTCCTTCCATGTAAGCCAGACTAATGAAATACCAAACTTTTGTTGTATAGGGTTTAAATGAGTAAAAAAATTGTGAAGTTAGTTTTCACAGTTTCCCTTTGCTTGTTATAAAAAATATACCCCTTTTCTACTTTGTTTAAATTTCATACATCAACTAGATAAAGGTTAAACCAACATCATTAATAGGATCCAATCAAGCAAGCGTAGTGTCAGGGTTAATCATCATAACCATTGAAAACCCAAAGTGAATAAAAATGTGCAGAAAGTAGCTTACATTGACAGCCCGAGAAATGTCTTCGGTAAATGCTGGGACAACGCCTCTTGATACTGCAGCCAGTGCAAGGGCAAGCAGCATAAGCATTGAAACGATCATTGGTCCTTTTGCACCTACATATAGTCTCCATAATTAAGACCCATGTTTGCAAAACAAGTTCAGAACCACCACATAAGTAGTTTGTATCCTATACTGCCATTAAGTCTTTGTTGGTATAGTACTGGAAGTGTAAATTTAAGAAGGACTCAAACTAGTTATGAACATAACTGTCTCTCTCATCCACTGATTCTTGAACGATGCTGAACTTAGTTTGGCGATATCATAGAAAGGTTTGGAATTATCAAAAACCAAAGTAAAATTAAATGTTTAAATGTCTTGCTAGATAACTAAATTTATTTCAGTGAGCTATTCAAGAAGAGACAGCTGACTAAGCCATCCTAGCCAGCCTGGCTTGCCCTGTGGAATCAACAGGGTACATTTTGTTAAAGTGCAGTTTTAATTATTAAGCGTGGAAGAGAAGCCTTGCTTAAGATTTCATCCCCTCTGACAATTTATTTCTTGAGCATGGAGATTAACTTGGGATAGCTTAGTCATGATGATACCTTGGTAGATCTGAGAAGCTAGAAATACAAAAACCTATTAAAGACCAGGTCACTAATGCTAAGCCTCTCATTAGATATACTGATCTACTGCTTAAAAGTTGGAAATACAAATGCAATGTTAAACATTTCATTTTCTTTTCTATACCTTGTAAATCTTGTGTTGTAAATTGATGTGTGATGCCTGCTGGGCTGTAGCTTTTTGTTGCTGCCTTTTCTTACTGCTCACTTTATTTCCGTCATGTAACTTTCAGTTAGTGAAAGTAGTTTGGATGGCCCCTATCTATCTGTTGCCTTAAAATATAATAAAACATAATTCAATTGTTAAAGCCGAATGTATAGGCCTTATCTATCTGTTGTCTGAATAGATAATACAACATATCAATCAGTTAATTTGTTGAAGCTGAATGTATAGTCCCTATTTATCTCCTACCTGAAAAGATAATAAAATCTATCAATCATTTAATTGTTAAAGCTGGTTGCAAGGTTAACCGTGCATGTCAACAAGGTAGTAACAAAAAAGGTAAGCAAATAAGGTCCAAAGGGAAGTCCTCTCTGCATGATAATTTTATGCAGGAGAAGAATAGAAATCATAGTTTATGCAAATAGAACTAAGAAAAGATAAATAACTACCTGAGAGATGAATATATGAAAGAAGGTAAACCAGCATAAGACAAACAATTGCTGAAACAAATACAGCAACTATGACATTGCCAAGCCATTCAGGTCTGCTACCTGGGTTCCTGCACGTCAAACATAAGACAATTAAAAAGTTTATAAGAGTGAGAGCAGATTAAAAAAGTAATATAACAAATATGTGTTCCATTGTTCTTCTAATTAATTCAAAATACAAAGAAAAGGAATCCAAGAGACAGATACCCAGTTGAAACCAAGGAATTCAATTTTGTGTACCTAACCTAGATAACACCATAGCCGGACCGGTATGGGTCAGATCCATGCTGACACACCAACACACTATAATTCTTTTAAAGAAAATACTCCTAAAAGATAGGGATGTTGAAATTTTACCTTTCTGACCGGACAATGGTTCCAACTAATATGCCAACCAATCGAATCACCATCCCAGAAGAGAACAGAATAGGCATTGCTAAACCAAAAATCAGTGTCACAATTTTGAGCTGCCTTGGTGATCGTGATGGGGTTAATGTTGCTTCCATCAAACCATCTAAGAAAACAAAGACACGATATGTAAATACAGTGAATAATATAAGTTTAAGGGGTTAAGAGTTTTTAGACTTACAAGCAAAAGCTGGTGAAACTAACCAAACAAGGGCCACAAAGGAGGACCCAACCTTGTAGTAGTTGCCAATTATAAGAAGTAATAGCCACTGAATAAAACCAGCTTTGAAAAGCCACCTTTCAGTCTCCAACTTTATTAAATTTTCCAGAGTGTTGGATGCTACTGTAGGTGCTCGTTTGGAAAAGGTGCATCTCAAATACCTACTGATGCAAAGAAAGCCCAGATGTTGACCAGTCAATGCCCCAAGTACTGCAGGTGCCCCGAATAAGCCAATAACTAACCACGGGTTTGCAATATATGGTACAGGTGAGGTGGAAATCAAGGGTATGAGAAAAGAAACCATTATTGATAAGCTTAGAGAAAAAATCCACATGAGCAAAATGCTAAAACACGATAATCCAAATGTCATAGCACCATGATAACCACCCATAATAAGAGATGTTGTCCATATAAGAAGTGATTGCAATATCACTGAGTTATGCAGCATCGTTGCAAGTCGTTGCGGGTAGACAACCATGTATGTACCCTACAGAGTTTTCCAATTTAAGTATCAAAATCAATTAGAAATATGAAAATTACATAATCCCAAACACACCAATGTTCAAGATGATCAAATGTGACTTAATTTAAACCATTGTGGCATAAGAGATAAATATAACCTTTATATCAAAAATGAATTATCAATAAAAAGGCATATAAATCTCACAAGCGATATACTTCTGTCATCTTTTACCACACAGAGCAACTAGAATCAGAGCCTAGTCATTTTGAATATAAGTTGAACTGGTGTTTACCCATTCTTAAACAAAGCTTCCAAAACAAATGTATTTATTGTGAAATCTCCATCTTGATTGTCATCAGAAGATCAACACTCAAGGAAAAATTTCCTTCGAAGAAGCATTCACAAAGCATCCGCCAAGCATACCAAAAATACCCTTTGTCAATGATTATTCAAAAAATCAGATACTTTAAGACATGCATATATGACAAATGTTCAAAGAGTACAAGACCATGAGTATTTAAAAAGAGTGACAACTGTATTTCTGAGTGTTCCAATTGATAGTTTAACTAAAGTTCTGAAGTGAGCCATTAATGAGAAACTGCAAGGCCAACACTCAAAGAACCAACCAAATAGATCAATCGTTAGATAAATTAGGTTAAAGGCTGGAAAATCACTCAATGTGCATGAATTGACAGAAAGCTTTACGTAATAATATACTGTACCAGGATATCGAAAAAGATAGATTGGCTTTGAACAATGCCATCCTTTTTCACTTCCATTTCATTTTGGAGATTTGTTGACATAGCAGATTGAATTAAAAATGCCAGCATGTTTTCTCCCAGATGTTGAAGAGATCCTGGTTTCAAAAGCTTCAATTTGTCATTCTGCATAGAGTGTTACAGAAAAATATTAGTAACTCATGCATTTGAATTGAAAAATAGTACCCTATACTACTGGTAGAAGATAAAAATGGTCTAATACACTAATCCTAATTACATGGACTACAGAAAAAGAAGGTCTATTATTTTTATAATCCTAGTACCAATTCTACTAACATAAGTTGTGATACATTTTTTATGAACATAAAGTTTGGGATCGGACTCTAAATGCACAAGGTGCTTCAACTTCTGTGTCAAATAATATAATTACATAAGTACATTTGATAACTCCAATGGAAATTCGACCAAGACTCCAATGCTTAAAAAATCTCAACATGGCATCAGAACTCAGTAATCCAAATAATATATTACACGAGCAAAGCCAATTGGCATGCGTGGCATCTGGATCGAAGATCAAAACTTGGGTCAAAGTTTAATATAAACCAAGGTTTTCCGTACCGCCCTGTACTGCCCGGTACGGGCGATATGTACCGGTCCGATGGTTTACTGATATGCGGACCGCCCTGTACCGGGTAGTACAAACTACAGATCCTGTAACGGTCAAAATCGACCGTTACAGACCTTGTAAAAGGCCAAAATCGACCGTTACAGACCCTGTAAAAGGTCAAAATCAACTGTTACAGACCCTGTAAAAGGTCAAAATCGACCGTTACAAACCCGTAATAGTCAAAATCGACCGTTATGGACCCTGCAAAAGGTCAAAATCGACCGTTACAGACCCTGTAACGGTCGAAAAAACTCTTCTAACTCTATTTAAACTCACCCTTCTCCCATTTCACTTCACACACTCACTCTTTCTCAAACTCTCACTTTCTCAAAACGGTTCCTCAAAGCTCGAAAAAGATATGTAATATTATTTTTGCCTAATTTACATTGATTTTGTTGAATCTATACCAATTTCTATCTTACAAACCCTAACCCAACCTTTTTTCTAATTTTTCTGGTATTAAAAAAATATTTTTTAATCATTAAAATATTATTTATTTTGTACCGCTCGGTATGCCCAAGCATACCGAACTGTACCGACATACCGTACCATACCAGCCAAATCTCGATACGCCGGTATGGACCGGTACGGCGAACCTTGATATAAACTAAGTGAAATTAAAGAGGGGCTGTGCTGCAAGCCTGCAACAAGTGGTGCAAACAAGTGAAACCACAAAAAGTAAAGGAATGAATCAGACATGAAAATGTTAACCCTTAAAGGGTAAGGGGAAAAACATTTTGAAAGAAAATACATGTGTGAAGCTGGAGTGAGGATTAGTCGCACACTGCTATGAGATAAAAGAGTCAGATTTCATATATGTGAGTTGACCCACTACATAGCAGGTTAATTTTTTATATGGCATTAGTGTTCAACCACTTAGTATTGTAGCCCAGACCAATTTGACCTAAATATGAATATGTTAAGATAATAATTTCAAATCCTAATCATACTCTACAAAGTAATAACAGAATGATCAAATCAATTAGTTGCCAAAAAAAATGCAAAATGAAACAGAAGAAGACAGTTCATTTGACAAGTTTGCTTGTGAAAATGCAATAGTTGTACTCAATGAATAGCTGAAGTTCTTTTGTCGAAAAATTGAACCTTCTATCCGACCAACTATAAGGCAAGTGAAACATAGAAGGCAAGAATCCAAATAGCAATTATTTAATTGTGCAAATAATTGAACTATAAAACGACCTAAATACCGCAGATGCAACCACATGTTATCTTGTATGACATCAAATATCATGCTCCTAGTTTCATGGTAGGTAGTAAATGAGAAAAAAAATCAAACGCAAGCAGAAATAACTGGTGCTGACATCTAGGATTTATATTGTATTGGTGACAGCCAAGGCAACCATGATGTTACTTACCATTAGACCAACATATTTCCAGTGAAGTTGCACCTTACTCTACAACTAGCAAGTCAAATTTATTTCATGACATGACCAAATATTAAAATCTCTGTTGTGTACCAATACCAATCAGCAGCAAAACAAGTATGGCACATGTACCAACAGTTTACAGTGGATCAATATGAATTGGTATCGGCTGAACCACTACGAATAGAGTGAAAGAAAGAGGAGAGCAAGGTTGCCTTACCGGTCCATACCAATGTACCGACCGTCTAGCAGTATGGTACATACCGCTCTGTACCAATATATCATGTTGGTACAGCAGGGCACACTAACGACACGAAAAAATGACCGAAAATAGCTCCAAAAGATTCCTGAAATATGGAAAAAAATTAGATTAGGGTTTTTAAGTCGAAAATAAATATAAATTTAGTATAATTTTAGCAAAAATAATATAAGTTAGGAAAGAATAGTGGCACATATCCTTTTCACGCTTTGAGGAGTAGCTTTGTGGCATTCCGGACTATCCTTCCATTGATATTGAATTATCTACAAAGAAATTATTTGAATTGTTAGATTATTTGTTAAACAACCTTAAGATTCAAATGAATCAAGTAATCAATCAATGGATATACATGGTTCTACCACCAAAAAGAACAACGGGACTCCACGGACGATGGATCGGGGTCCTTGATCCTATATACTTATATATCAATTTGATATGTTTGTCGGACTCGAACCCGAAACTGATCCCACGGCATAGTATACTGATGCACCGTATGCCATTGGTGCATTAATATAGTAATGGTCGTAGTTTGATTATCGTGAACCACACATGTCTAAGGCGGCTCCTAAGGCAAGTACAAATGTGCCATGTATTGGTGCGGAGCATGGAGAATGTCAGAACTTCTACTTTTGACAATGATCCACTGCTTCGTATCATAAGATCGATCGCAATACTGCTACTAGGAAAAGAATGATCAACTATCACATCAAGCTCCATGATTTGAATCTTGGGTGGCATTTGTAAAATGATGTTCCTCGATCCATACACCACCCTTAAACTGTGTAGACAAGATCATCGACTCACCGGCATCGCCGCCATTGTCGGTCGAGACACTTGTTTGTGTCATTGCCATATCTCTGAACTGATTGAGTTGCTAAATGCGATTAAGAAGCTGTCTACGGACCTTTGGTTAGGGAATTCTTCCTCTAACTTAAGTGTTAATCCTTCCAAATTAGCCTCCAAAGCTTGATCCAATTCACAAATCGTAGCTTTGTAGAATTCAAGAGTGCAAATGAGAAAATAAGAGAAATATGTGAGAAAATGACTGAGAGAGTAGATGAGTTAGCGAAATGGAAAGGGGAGAGAAAGGGGGATAGAAAGGGTTTAAAAACCCTTAGATCTAGTTAAAACGGTGACCGTTTGAATTCAACAAATCACAACCATTGATCGGTATCGATCAAAATCCGACTGGTACTGACCAGTACAGGTTGATAATGGTCAGATTTCGACCATTCTGATCAGTACAGACCTTGTATTTGGCAATACAAGGTCCTATGTTATGGACTGCCAGTATAGGACGGTTCACATGTCGGTCCGTTATTGAACCAATACGTACCGTCCATACCACCTGGTACAGGTCAACACAACGAACCATGGAGGAGAGGAGGCGAAGGAGGTTAAGGTATGATACAAAACTATGTGATGAGAAGAAGGTGACATGGTGATGTAGAGTGGTAGAGAAATAGAGTGGAAGGAGAAGAATTAAAGCAAAAGAAAAGAGAGAAAAGGTAGACAAGGTTAAAAAGGTAAGATAGGTAAGGATTTTAATACCAAGGTTTTCCGTACCACCCTGTACCGCCCTATATGGGCGGTACATACCGGTCCGATGGTTTACCGGTATGCGGACCGCCTTGTACCGGGCGGTACAAACTACAGACCCTGTAACGGTCAAAATCGACTGTTACAGACCTTGTAACGGTCAAAATCGTCCGTTACAGACCCTGTACCGATCAAAATCGACCGTTACAGACCCTGTAACGGTCAAAATCGACCGTTACAAACCCTGTAACGGTCAAAATCGACCGTTACAAACCCATAATAGTCCAAATCAACCGTTACAGACCCTGCAAAAGGTCAAAATCAACCGTTACAGACCCTGTAACGGTCGAAAAACTCTTTCTAACTCTATTTAAACTCATCATTCTCCCATTTCACTTCACACACTCACTTTTTCTCAAACTCTTACTTTCTCAAAACGGTTCCTCAAAGCTCGAAAAAGGTATGTAATATTATTTTTACCTAATTTACATTGATTTTGTTGAATCTATACCAATTTCTATCTTACAAACCCTAACCCAACTTTTTTTTTCTAATATTTCTGGTATTAAAAAAATATTATTTTTTAATCATTAAAATATTATTTATTTTGTACCGCTCGGTATGCCCAAGCATACCGAACTGTACCGACATACCATACCGTACCAGCCAAATCTCGGTATGCCGGTAATGAACCGGTACGGCGAACCTTGTTTAATACCGTTCTCAATAGCCCAATACGAGCGGTACGTACCAATCCGCCCGTAGACGGGTACATGGACCGCCCGCTACCATGCAGTATCAATCTTTTGGCCTCGTATCGCCCAATACAGGGTTGTATTAAGCAGTAACGATCAAAATAATCACATGATATAGGATTGTATCGGGCGGTAACGGTCGAAATTTCTATCATTAACGACTTGTATCGATTGATATCAAGGGGTAACGAGAGAAATAAAGCCATCGTGAAAGAAGCCCTCACGGAAGAAGTTGCCCCCCTCTGACCTTGACTCCTCCACTTCTGGTCCTGACCTCCCTCGTCGACTTGTCGTCAAGAACTGCGACCGCTTGAAGAAGCCCTCGCAAAAGAAGAAGTTGCCTCCCTCCGACCTTGACTCCTCCATTTCTAGGCCCGATCTCCCTCGCCAACCTCTTCATCAAGAACCGTGGTAGCTTGAAGAAGCCCTTGCGGAAGAAGAAGCTGCCTCCCTCCGACCTTGACTCCTTCGCTTCTTGTCTCGACCTCCCTCGCTAACCTCGTCGTCAAGAATCGCGATCACTTGAAGAAGCCTTCGCGGAAGAATAAGCCACCTCCCTCCAACCTTGACTCCTCTGCTTTTGGTCCCGTCGCAACCCCCCTCGTAGCGACACCATTGGACGATAGAACTCGACCCAACAACGCCTTCGACGTCGCTCATTTCTACTGAAGATGTCGAACTCGAAGGGTTTTATGCCCTTTTTTAGGCGTACCACTCGATATGCACTGATGTACCACTCGATATGACCTGGCGTACCGCTCGATACCCTATACCATGCCATACCGAGCAAAGCTCGATACACCGGTACGGTACAAAATTAAAAACCTTGAAGATAGGTACCAATATCGAAAGATAAGCTTGTCATCTTGTACAATTAGATATCAGTCAGCTTATCATCTACTAAGCTCAATGTGATAAGCTTATTAGACAGCTAAATTCTGGATCAGGAAAATCGCTCAGTCCATGTACCTATTGGTGCATCTTGACATACTGTCTACTGTCTAGTATCTTAGCACTGTATTGTCCAATTGGTGGC
This sequence comes from Ensete ventricosum, assembly GCA_029747655.1. Classification (NCBI taxonomy): domain Eukaryota; kingdom Viridiplantae; phylum Streptophyta; class Magnoliopsida; order Zingiberales; family Musaceae; genus Ensete; species Ensete ventricosum. Next base: position 48,056,361 of record JAQQAF010000002.1, read on the forward strand.
TGAGATCATCACTGGACTAGTATTTAAAACCTTTGGTACGACTACATTATCTCGGTACAATTCCTAACAATTTTTGGTCTGCCATAATCAAAAGTAAATCTGAAATAACATTAATCATGTTACAAAGAGTCATGTTGTACTACACGAACTAAGGTTTGTCATACTAGTCCGTACCAGCATATCGAGATTATCTTGGTACGGTATGATATCCGGTACCGGGTGGTACGTACAGTGTATTACCATTCGGTATATTATATTATATTATATATTAAACAAATAAAAAGCTTGGCGACGTCGCCTCGATCCTTTCTCCCCGCGCGGGGAGAAGGAATCACCCGCAAGCAACGAATCTCGCCGGTGATTCTTCGCCCGCGGGCGACGGACAGCGCGGGGAACTGGTGAAGGTATGTTCTCCTCTTCTCCTTCTTCTTCTTCTCCCTCTTCTTCTTCTCCTTTTTCTTATTTCTCCCTCAATCGACCGTCAACGGTCAAAATCGACCGCCGACAGCCAAAATCGACCGTCAACGACTGATTTCGGCGGTACCACCTGATAGAGGGCGGTCAGCCAACTGACTGGTACGTACCGCCCGGTACGGGGTCTTACTGCTCGGTAAGAAGAACCTTGGCACGAACTACATTATTTACTGTTACAATGATAAATCCAGTACTTCATAAATTCAATCATTTATAAATATTAATAATCCTTGCCCAATATTGACTGAAAAGATATTGCTGGAAGTTTTGGCCTGAAGGCTCAGTTTAAAAATGATATAGAAGCTAATGCTCCCAAGGCTCTCTTGACTAAAGAATCCTGGGAAGAACTTTCTCTGAAGGAAACAGAAGAACAGAAGCCTCATGCTAAGTGTGGTACATAATAGGGACACAAAAAATAAATCATGCAGTTAATCTACTTGAATCTACTCTATGTTCCTTTTAAATCACAGTGATACGAAAACAAGCTTCGTGTGTCAAACTCATAATAAGCAACTTCATAAGCATTATACAAGTGACTTATACTGCAGCTACCATGGATAGCCACATTATGTTCATCAATGCTATCAACATCTAGAAGCTACCGTTCTAGAAAGTAATGATACTGTTTAGCAGACCGACCATCATGACTAATAAGCAAATTATACAACAGGTACAGAGTCTACAGACAAGGATGTTTAGCTAGCTCTGACTTATAAAAAGTCCCCCTAAGCATATTTCAAAGATTAACATCATAGAAGTTAATTTGACAAATTCACATGCTACACCACTAAATGGTAATAAACATTCCGTTTACTGGACTGCAGACCAAGATTTTGAGGACCAAGAAACATACCTTTGTATGGTAAATAGCAGTAGCATCTGTATATGCAAAATCGAGTCCAGAAAGACCGCCAACTTCTTCATACACCTGAAAGTCTGTAGCAGATTGTATTGCACCAGAATGAAAGAGATCCTGCAGAACAACAACTTGAACTCAAATTATGAAAAAAAAATACAACAGCAAGATGATAATGTGTATGAAAGAAACACTCAGACTAGGTAAAGCAAAAACATCAAAAGGGCAGTTAATATATATGCCTAGAGAAAAAATATCATAATGCATCACATTTTTCATCTGAAGTATTATAGTTTGTTTATCATGGTAGCTTATATTCTATTTATTCAAGGTTCTTATGTGCGGTGTTGGAACATTCCTATGGAAGTTTTGTTACTTCCACACCTGTCAATTTGCAAGACCTGAAATATCAAATACTAGGTTCAATTGAATAACAAATATGCTCTTATTTAAAGTTCAAAACCGGTCATATTGTCAGTACAGGCTGGTATTTGCTGGTTCAAGTGTGAATTAGTAGACGGACAGCCAGTCTTCGCCGGACTTAAGTTCATAACCATCAATCATAGTCACCTTACCAAGCATACCACCCTAATAATAATTAAAACCAGGTGCACCCGATGGTAAGCCTACCACCTGGTAACCTATCATTTTCTATTTTTTACAGCTTTTTTATAATTCTTGTGCTCTCTCTTTCCCCTCCCATTGTCTCCCGGATGCAATTTGGATTTCAAAGTCAGATTGTCCGATAAAGCAATCCAACTTCTCAATTTTTCCCAATTAACTTACTATGGTGACATCAAAGAGAAAGAAAATTGTGTAATTTTAACATAGAACAAGAGATCAGGTACAGAGCAGAAAGAAGATAAAATGATCATGACATATTTACAGTTCATCAAAAACAAAATCCTGACCTGTGAAATAACTAGACCAGATGGGTACTTTGAGACCTTGGCATAAGTTTCAATAGCCCACGGCACTGAACCACCCTGTAGATGAGTACAGGTTCCATTCAGTTAACAACTGAACAGATAACAAGCTAGGAAGGAGATTGGAGAGGAATAACCCTAGACGCTGAGTAGAAGAGGAACAAAGAACTAAAATGAAGCAATAGAAGCTTAAATCCATATACATCAGCTAAGAAGAGGAATCATATTCTATACAATAACAGCACAATAAGAGTCATTGTGTGTACCAAACCTGAAAAACACTGGATTTTCCACCAATCCCCATAGCTTCCAGATCTACTACAAATCTAATGGTGCTCCTCCATGGATGCTGCAAGAATAATACATAGATTTTGTTATGAAGGACTAGTAAACTTTCTCTTAAAGAAAAGAAAAGTAATCTTATTAAAATGTTCACCTTTCACAAAAACATCAAACATAAGATTATTCAGCTTCTTAAAGTTTTCTTCAGTATCAAAATTTTATTTTGCTTGTAAAGAGTTACTCTTGCATACCAGTGGCCTTTTGTTGAAACATGAAGCAACAAGAAGGCTAGAATTCAGATTATAAAAAATTAAAATCAGGAATAGACCACAGAAAAATATTAACGATGTCTTGCAGCTGCACTAGCTCAAGGATTGCATGCTGCAAAAAGATCAAGTCGGCATGCATCTTTCCAGTGACTGTAGCAGTAGTCATTTGGCTAAAGCCCATGACTACAATTTATTAATGATACATCCCAACAACAGATACATATATCAAACCATACATTTGGCTACAATTTATTTGCTAAATAGAAAAAGAAAGTAGAGTGGAATGAGAGTAGCCCAAAGCAGATATTAATGATGTTTTATAGGTGCACTATATAAGGGATTCCATGTTGGAATCATTCCAGACTGTTCATGCAGGCATGTACCTTGTCACTAGAACTTGGCTTCGTTCCAGTACCAAGGGCATGCAACCACTAATTGGACATAGAGCCTTATCCCTAACCAAAGTCAGTAAGGAGCACAAATGTAAAAGCTTTCACATTTAGTAGGAATATATTTTATTGGGAAGAAAAAGAAACTTCTATTTTACATACAAATGTTATAGAGTGAAAGATCAATTTCGTTGTTGCAGAAAGAACTCGTACATAAACCAACGCCTGGCTGAGCACCTTGTAGCTTACTTCATATCATACATCAATCAACACTTAGAATCCTGAATCTTTTTCACCTAAGGCCCTCGTACTGAGAAGATCACTTACTTTACAGAACTCTGTTGTTATTAATTGATTTTAGTAATGCAACTGTTCTATAAAATGGTTGATTAAACTGCTTTAGTTAAAGCATTTTCTACATAATTTTTCCATTTAATTTGGAAAATCAAATTTTAACTACAAAAATATAAATAAATATTATAATGGCATACATCGCTGAAAGGAGTCAGTGTCATAATTTATTAATTAGACTAATTTATTATGCACATCTTTTCTCTATTTTTAACAGAGGTGAATATAAGAAAAAGAAAATCAACTGTGCTCTAATTTTCCAAGGAAATGCTACTCAGATGAAAATGCTGTGTACTCCACTTTACTAACTGAAATTTATTTTCCACAATTTTCTTCCATGACATCACCCACTATATGTACAATATCTCTCATATATTTGCTTTATCTAAGGACTATCCGAGGAGGCTGATGATTCCTTATCACCAAGACATTCATCACTTATAGGCCAGGTTAATTTTTTTTAAAATGGAGGAATTTGTTCATGGAAACCCAAAAAAGAACCACTTGCAAAGGAACAAACAATGACAATATTACATCATGTTCCACTTCTTTTGAATGAGATCCCTAATCCAGATATATAATGAAAAGAATTGCTTAAACCAAATAAAGCTCTCTCCTAACCTGTGTTATAAAGCTGTGAGCACCATTGAGGCCCTCCTCCTCTCCAGTATTAAAAAGAAAAATGACACCATTCTTAAATCCATGAGCCCATTGAGACATTCCTCGAGCAAGTTCTAACATAACTGCCACACATGAGCTGCAGTCACCAGCTCCTTGCCTGGAAAAAGAACAGAAATGATCCTTATATTGGAAAAATATAGCAAATGATATTAATCTACATATTCAAATTCTGGAAATAACACAATCATATTCTTTGTGGTGTGGCTTTTACATTATTAAACAATCTTATGATATTGCAAGAGAAATCCTCCCAGGTCAGCAAGTAACTAATGTGACTTATCATAGTGCTGACATGAAGAATTAGAACTAAATTGTTATAAGTTGCATTGCATGAACTAGTCTACTACTCGTATGTTATAGGTAATTAGGTACATCCCTTATTCATTTTGCAGAAATCACAAAGAATGAAAGTTCTAGCGTCTGTATATCTCATTAGTATGTTTCTGTCTCATTAGTATGTTTCTGTCTCATTAGTTTGTTTCTTCTATTGCTTGATAACATGCCATGATAGGTTATAGAACTAAATAGTATCATAAAAACACAGATAAAAAGCTTACGATGAGAAAACTGTGTCAACATGTGAGGAAATCAGAATAACATTATCTTCTGCTTCAGGCAGGTACTTAGGCAAGACTCTCAAGACAACATGCTTCAGATCTGAATATACAAGTGTTTTCCCCTTGAAGAGACCTTTGGAGAGATGATTTGCAGCAGTCTCCGCACGGAAGAGATCCACCTGAACATCAACCTCCCAATGAGCTGTCTTCTGAATCTTCTCTGCTGCTGCAAAAACATACTATTGGAGAAGAATATCATAAAGCCCTACCATCAACACATGGCCAAATGACAAAGACAGATATTCAGAAATGAAGGAAGATAGGCAGCATATGAAGTCATAACCATATCATTGTAATTCTTTATATGTTTAATGCAATGATGACAACATCAACCTTTACGAGTCATTACATAATTAAACAATTAAAAACCCCAAAATAAGTAATATAGAAGTGCCTGTACTAATTTCCAGTACAAACCATGATTAGTAAATACAAGCATGAACTTTAAATTGTGGTGCTTTAATACACTCCCTTAACTGCAGCCTAACCATCACTTCCCTGATTGCTGTGCCTTGCTGGACCTCTGCCATCCCGCCAACCACTGGTTGGTTGCCACCATCACTGATGTGAACCCCCAGGTGGTAAAAGGAGACAGATGAGAGGGAGTGACAGTGCTGGCCAACCAGTGGAATAACGGAAACCAAAGTTTAGGTTCAATATTGGTTCATCTTAGTCCTAATATCAGTTCATATTTTCGTTCCAGTTCTGATGTCCAGAAAAATGAACCCGAGATGACACCTGGACTAAGCCAACTGAATAGGGTCTTGCCTAAATAGACACCTAAATAGAGCCATACCGAATAGAGCCAGCCTTATGTTCATACCATATGTTCAATCCCAAATTATGAACATAGATATAAGAAATATCAACAAAGTCTTGTCCAAAAAATCATGGATCTCCCTGTACACGACTTTTTGTCATATGCAAACCTGTTCATGTTACTTAGTAATGTTCAGGTTTCTACTCTACAAGCTACTTGTCCAACATTTCCCTTCACAGTCCATGAGACATTTGACATACATGTCCACCTGATCAAGATTGGTTCATCACAAACTTCAATAATGTTGCTCTAAATAAGTACGACATCTAAGTTTATTTCATAAGCTTGCAACTTCTTAGCTTCTACCATGGAGGCCCCTACAAACAATATCCACAGCTTCTTATTAATCAACCATTAGCAAAAATCCACACGTGTACCTGTGTGGTACTTGGATGAGCCTCTAATATACTATGCTTATTCATGACCATCAAGAAAGACAACAATGACATTGTGCAACAATTGGCCCTTCGATACCATCGCAATCAAGGAAAACAATGATTCACAACATTCCATACTTCATAGCAAGGTTTTGAATATCATACCATAGTAGTGTATCGATCAACTGTCGATATGATATGTACCAAGCTGTACTGAGCGTACTAACACATGGTACACTAAGGCACCGTGTTGTACCAAGCGTACAAGTCCTTTATCGGATCGGTACGTAGCAGCTATACTGAGCGGTATGGTACGGTATCACAAACCCTGCTTTATAGTTCATAAGTATGAACATGGAAAACCTCAAGCGCTCCAACACAAACAAAGCTTAGTAGGACGCAGATCAATAAGCATTGACATGGTTTGATTAGCCTCCCTTCTCATTTTAGTTGTTAAACGACCTTAAACAGAACAAGAATTGACCTACCCAACAAGTGTCATTTGTTCGACAAATTTGACTTTATAATTGTTGATTTCTTCATGGAGTTCATCATAAAACTTTTGGTACTTCTAAAGAAGTTTCGATCAATGAAGTACACTTCAGATATGTCAATATATGAGAAAAAGTTTTCATGTGTGGGTAGCGTCCTATGCTATAGTCTCTTACATTACTATAATCTGATCAAGCAATGTTTTATAATGCATCAAGTAATGAATCATTCCTCTGGTTATCAGGTTCCTTTCTTTGGATACGCAGAAGAAAAAGAAAACAGAGAAAAAAAGTCTAGGTTCATTATGGCAAATGTCAAGTCTCACTTTTTTCTTGTCAAATCCAGCTACAACTTGAGCTTAAGATAATTATATGGAAGATATAGTGAATCATCCTTTGTTTAGTGAAACATGATTGGTTTCACAGACAATTTTTTATCACAATATTCTAAAGCAAAATAGTTGCACAAAACACATGCATACATTTTCATTCATGAAAGAGCTAACAATGTTATGATATTGAAAGAAAGAAATCAACATTGCTAAACATCAATTCCGTGATCCTAGGCTTCCACTATATGAACCTATAAGCTGTCATGACACTGATAGATGGACAAATGAAGAATATAAATCCAGCAAACACCATACACATACATTGTTTCATTCACAGGGAAAAAAAAATTGATTTAGCAAACTCCACATTTCAAATATTCACATATTTGCTTGTCACTGTTCCATCAGCACAGAAAGTAAAAGAAATAAATACTACTGAACCACCATTTTTACATAAAGCACAAAGTCATTGAATTAATCGAACCAAAAAAAAATCAAATCAGCATTATTGACATAATCTTACAAGTTACTATTCCTACAATACTGTCTAAGACAGCATTTTGTTAGAAGGCATCATGAATTGCGCAAATTAAGACTTTGCTAAAGATGTAACCAACTGTCGAGAACATATGAGAAAAGAACCTGCACTGCAAGCTCAAGAGCGTCTGAACCGACGGGATGAGGACCCAGTTTGGTCAAATACTTGACATGCTCCAAAGCCGACACTTCAGAGAAACCACGCTTGCCTGCTTGCTCAGCATCGAGAGGCAAAGGTAGACTCTCGAATTGAAAATGGTAAACAGCCCAAGAGCTGTTCAGGAAGAGCACAAACAAGGCCACCCATAGAAAAGCTGATCTTGCAGGTTTCCCACCTTGTTCTTGGGGACGCGGTGTTTCATCGGATGCCAGTGGCTTAGAAGCCTCAGTTATCCGCGGCATCGTACAGGTTTATATAAAACAATGAATCAGCAGTATGCCAGAAACATCATCTGAAACACATCAGGAGACTGTCAATGCGGATTTCTGGTTATTAGCCAAAGAAAAATTCTTTTCTTCACGCAATCAATGAGGCTTATTTTAGGGTTCCCGAAGCAAAGATAAAAGATTCAGAGACGCGGAAGATGTTAAGACCAAAAAGATCCGAAGAAAAATAAACAATCGAGTGCACCAAAACGCTCGCGAGAGAGGATGGGAAGTAAATAAAGATTACTCACAGGAGCGGCTTGCGTGCGATCGGCGAGACCAAGATGGAATCAAAGCGGAAGAAGCCGAGGGTGCCTGTGATCCCCGTTGGTCAACGAGGTCAGCCTATTGGATCCTGTCCAACACTTACAATATTTATTATCCTAAACTGGCGGCAACGGACGATTTGATAAGGGTTATATGATCGGAATACTCGGTCTCGGTTAAACAATGATAAGCACGTGTCATGCACGTGATATATCCTCCCTCCTCCATTGATTGGATCCTGAACACAATCTAATTCCTTTGGAAAAGCCAAAAAAATGTAATATTATATGGTTTAAAGGATTCTAACATATCAATAAATTGTTCTTATCAAATTATAATAATATTACGAAAATAATATTAATTCTAAGAATTATTTAATCAACATTTTAAAGATAGTCAATATTCATCAAAATCAAATCAGAATTTTTAGATCACTTCACAAATATAAAATTATATAGCAAACATATGCAATGTTAGAAAAATATATATATTAATCCAATACTAAAGATATGAAATACCAAAGATTTCTAGATTTTTTTTTTATTTTTGGTATGCAATTATCATATTATATTAACTTCGAACCAATTAGACACAAGAAAAAACGAGGTTTAGGATTTTTCACTAAAATTTATTAAATTAGAAGACATATTCAGTAAACAAAGTTGTGTATTGACTAAAAAGAGTGAATATATTGAACTAAAAAAAAAAGATTTAGAAGAATCTTAATATCATAAATTATGTTCCCTACCACTAAAACAATCACCTTGATTCTAATGTTGAGAAGCAACTTGCATAAAATTACTTTCATGATATTTAATATTGATAAAATAATATCTCATATCCAATCATTGCTATAGCAGATCTGATCATAAACACTAATTAATTTTATATTCATATTAAATGTAACCCATACATAATATGCTTCTCCAAAAAGTGGTAGGATACAAACATAACATAAAATATGATCAAGTAGGAGATTAAAATGAGAATGTATTCCCATCAGCAACCCCACAACAAATGCACAAGGCTTCCCTCTCTTTTTGCCTTTCCCTTTCACTTTCTTGTGCAATGCCCAACCTCAGTAGGGACTAACTACTTCATCATCTCTTTTCCTCCCCCTCTTGTTGTTCTCTAGTGGGCACTGGCTTTTCTCTCCCAACTTGATGGTTGATGGTGATATCTACTCCATGTCCAAGTTTAACCACAAAGCTTTGTTGCCAAGCTTCAAGATTTCAAGCATCCATGGAAGGCTACTTACTCTTACTCTGTGGAAGAGACAAATTTAGTGCATTGGAAGATTCCCCAAAGCACTCATCTTTAAGCATAAATATCATATTATACTGTCATTGGAGAGAACAAAGTACTCTAAATCAATTTAAAAGATTAAGTAATGAAGACGAAATTTGGTATGTTATTACCATATCAATATTTTAGATGTAAAATCTATCGAATAAAATTTTATATTATAAACATTTAATGAGTTGACCTGCTACAGTATTATAAAATTAATATCTTAAATATAAAACTTAATCGGATAGAACTTCAAGCTCAACAATTCTTAATTATTTTAAGTATGTTATTCTCATAAATGGTCAGACCCTACCACAGCTGTGTAGTACATACACTTCCAAGACCAAAGAGCTACTCATCATGAAAGCCAATCATGGAAAAGCCACTGTGAGTTAACATGAAGACTGTCTTTGACGAGCTTGCACAAACCTGCTGTTTCCCAGCTGCAGAGGGGAAGAGCTCCCCCCCAAAGCACATACATTAGATAATTCACCACTACCAACATAAACTATTCTAAGTTGGTGGCATGTAAACGTCACCGGAAACCCCCCTCCACCTCCATCAGATGCGTTTCTGTGGGTGAAGAAGCCGGAGAAGAAGATGATATATGCATCAGCACAAAAGAGGAGGAGATGCAATTTCTTTAAGGCTTTCATCATCATCGATCCATCAACATCCAGCTGTTGCGGGGTCTCTCCGCCATGGCTTGCTGTCCCACCACCACCAAATGAAGCCACCACCACAGATCAGAAGACTGTGAGCTGTGCATGGTTTCGCCCACACACGCAGCTGTCCAGGAAATGGGCGTCAAAAGGTTGCAGCATGAGAGAGGCTGCGTCGAAGCAGTGTGCTCCGAGGTTGTTCCCAAGGCAGGAGAGTGATGGAGTCGCTAATGTAAACGTCACTGGTATCAAAATATGCCCTTCTTATGTCTGCTTCCCTGTGGACAAATGACGACACCAAAGTTCCATGGAGGAATGCAACGCACGGGTGTGCTATTATTTTTAGTTTATCTTGTTTCCATGATTTGAAGTTTGGTTTGAAGACAAGTGGAGGTGAGATAAAACCAAAGGACCTTATAATGATTCATCTCAGTTGCTGCATCTATATTTGTCACATCTCTGGTTTGTCTGTCATCAACAACAGATGTATGAGAAGAAGAAGAAGAAGAAGCTGATGCTGTAGAACTAGAAGGAAGATTGCTGGAGAGGAGCCAAATTCCAGAGTCTCACCTTCCCCACCACCAAACACACTTCTTTTTCTTTTTCTTTTTCTTTTTCTTTTCTTTCTTGAATGACACACACACACATTTCTTGTGTTGCCGTCCATTTGATTACGCTCTCTCTCTCTCTTATCCCAAAGTAGCTCCCATAAAACCAGCAGTCCGGAACCCACGTCCACAGTTTTCTTCTTCTTGCTCGTACAATAGCAGGCGCAACCTGCAGTTCCCTGTACGTTACTTGGCTTCGGTAGACATCCATGAAAAGTAACAGATAAGAACTGACCTGGAATCTCTCTCTCTCTCTCTCTCTCTCTCTCTCCCTCTCCCTCTCTCTCTCTTCTGTCGACCATGTCTCCATCTTAAAGGATATCCAACCTGCGGTTCGTGTACCTTCTCAACTTTTGTGGCCATTCATGCAAAGTTAGGGAGAAGGAGAAGCTGGTAAGGAAGTGGAACATCAAAGTTGTCATGGAGATCCAATGACACAGACCAAAGGTCTGCTATTACATCGATGTAAGAGAAGAAGAAGCACCAAACCAAGTCATCAGAACACAAAAAAAGAAGCTAATTTTCTGACGAAAGAACATACGGAGGTGAAGCCATATGCACTACAAGAAACAAAAAATTTCCTCTCGGTTTCTCTCTTTGCTTGACCAAAAAGGCGGAGTAGAGCGAGAAGGGATCAGCGGTGGTGAAGGGGCGGTCAGTCTTCGAAGCCGGTGATCTGCCACACGGCGTTGCGAACCCGGCTCAGGTCCCGGCCCTTGAGGGTCCGCCCGATCCCTTCGTGGACCGACATCGACGCCGCCCGGCTCCGCCACAGCAGCTCGTGTGGCGGGACCATCCGCCGCCCGTCCAGCTCGTCGCCGTCGCCTTCCTCCTCCCAGAAACCGCTGCTGTTCTTGCCGCAGCTGTTGGCACAGTTGCCGAGGATCTTGGCCCAGTCGGGTATGTTCACCGGCATGGAGGCGGGGACGCGGTCTCCCCTCTGGCCGTCGGCCTTCCTGCCACGGGCGGACGGGCGGGAGGAGGGAATCGCCCGGCCACGGGGCTCGGCCTGGCGGGGGGCCGGCTCCACGGCGCATCCCCAGACGTCCGACTCGGTGAACTCGTCCGACTCATGGAAACCGGTGGAAGCCGACTCGGAAAAGAGGCGGTGCGCCGCGTGCTTGGTGGCGTGATGGTGGCTTCTCCCTGCCATTCTTCTGCTTCCCTGTGATCCCCAAGTAAAAGAGAAGACCGACTCGCTCGCGACTTTACGACCTCTGACCGGGAAAGCGGATCAAAAACTACAAGGACGCGGCTTTGCTCCGTGTCGGAGGGGCAGGTTGGTGGGGAGGGGTTTATAGGAGAGGAAGGGAGGGGTAATGGATAAGCCTCTTCCGCGATTTCCCGATTCTACCTCTCGTTACGGTACTTATCCACGGGATTGCCACCGGGGTCGTACGTGTAATTATTGGATGCTTCGGCGTCATAAAGGAATATTTCTCTACTTGTTTATTTTTCTATCTAAATAATTATTAAGATAAAAACTTTGTTGTAGCAAAATCGAAATGTTATCTTTTTTTTCTTTTTACCGTCCTCTATTATTTTCTCGCTATTATTCTATATAAATCTCTTATAATCACTCTTATTTTTTGTTAAATTCCTTGTCGCTTTCTTTCATAATCATTTTTTCTTCTTTAATCACAACAATTTTCCATCTGTCGATCTATTAGTAAATTTATATTGTTTATCTTTTGATCATCGTGATTCATGAATTCATTCTATAGTAAAAACCAATATTTTTCATTCTATTAATATAACATTATCTCCCCTAAGCCGGTCTCTATCACGCTATAAATTCAAAAACTTAAAACTCTAATAGTATCTATCCTTTACAAAGGGCATCGACAAAATAAATAGCTTATGGAATCAATGTCATTCTCATATAAATGACAACCGAAGGATATATTGAGTATGATGTTAATAATAAAGTAAGCTGATCGTTTTCAACCAATCATTTTCTTCAATTCACATAAAAAACAGAATCAAAGGAAAATTAGATGATCATTGAGTTAGATTAGCTATCTTATATAATTTTAACTAGTTTTAACAATCTTATATAATTTTTTTTTTTAAAGATTTCGACTTCGATGCAGTGGCATAGATATCTAAATTAGAAATTTTACAATAGTATAATACAACTAGAAATATAATGGATGGTTTTCCTAGAAAATATCTATATATTGGGTATTTTTCAATCGATATCTCCTATTTTATTTTTCTCAAACAGTATTCTTAATTTTTTTAAAAATAAATTATGCCTCAAATTTTTTTTTCATCATTTACAATATTTTTGACCATCACAATAAAAAACTACTTAAAGATATTATAAATAATCTAAGTAAAAGACTCTTTACCTCAATCAAACTAATTATAAATATAAAATATAATATTATAATAATTTATATTTATAAATATTAATTTAAAAACTATAAATGAGCTAAATGGAAACGCTATAACAGTTAAAATTTGATTTTGAAAAATGAGCAAACAATTTTGACAGAAAAGTTTTTAAATAATATTTTAAAATTAGATATTTTGTTTGAAAAAAAAAAGAGATGTACCTTTTGAAAATACTCAAAATATGAATGTATTCTGAAAAAAAAAATCGCCCAATTATAAATATAATTATAATATCATAAAAATGTGAGAAGTGTTGAAGCAAAGTAACGTGTGGGCTTAGGAAAGCGGAGACGATATGAACCGTCGGATATGAGGGATAACCGGATCGGACGGCGCAGACGGAGGATGAGGTGGCACTCAAAAAATGACAAAGCGGAGGAAAGAAGGAAGGGCAGTTCCGGTAATTCGACTCGGAGGTCCTTATCGTTACGCGAGAGGAAGTTTCGGGGCCCGCCGGTCGTCGTCGCCCAGCGGCGAAGGACCGAGGCGGGCCCCGCGGCGCGTTATGACAGCAGCGCAAGCGCAGCTCAGCTCGACGCGCCGCGTGGCCCGTCGCGGGTGAGGACGACACCTGTCGCCCTAAGAGCTGCTGAGGCAGGCGGGGCCCCATGTCACGTGGACGGGTGGGTGAGAGAGAACGGAGGCCTGATGCGCACGACGCCGGAAAAGAGAATAACCCTTTTACTAACCCTTCCGTCCGTCTACTCGCATCGTAATTGAAGCGGTAAGAAGCGGGTCCCACGTAAAGCCAAAGCAGAGTGGACGACGTTACGAGTTACGTGGTAAGATCTGATTGGTTATTGCAATTTTGAATTCATAGTTTTGACTCTGTCAATCATAACGGCGGTTTTGTTCCCTTTTCCTCAAAAGTAACGGATAGAGAGTCTGTGTTCTGTTGATCGCTAATCGCGAACACATAAACGTGACAAAGATGGGCGGCTTATATATATAAATATATATATATATATATATGTGTTCATTTAATTTTTTTGAAAAAGAATAAAATGAAAAGAAAAATGGAATAATATGAGCATAAGAAAAATGGAGGATATGGATTGACACGCAGGAAGAGAACGGTGGGTTTTGGAGTTAACGTGTACGGGGGTTAACTTTCGGCTCACTGATATCAATGATGTCCGGGTTGGAACTTGTGATGCTGCGGAGGATAGCATATGTTAGCGGATGGGGATGGAGAGAAGTACAAAGTTGACTGTGGCCCGTTGTCAAAAGAAAGGAGGAGGATGCCGGTGTAATGATGCAATGTTTCTTGTATCAGATCATTGTTGTCGGTGCAGAAAGTAATACTATTTTTTTTATTATTTGAAAATTTGAGAGAGAGAGAGAGAGAGTGGTGATTGGGTATATATAACATGAGGCCGGTTTTGGTGTTCGGTAGAACATGAAGATTTGACGAGATGTGCATATTACAATAAAATAAATAAAAAGTGACTTGGGTGAAGAATCAATTTTACTTAGTAATTTTTAATTACCAATTTTTTAAAAAAAATTAATTAGGTCAAGAAATATCTGATTTAATAATAACATATCATATCGAATATTAACTATTATATATCGTCTAGTCCATCTGGGAAAGATCTTACCCTTAATAGATTAAATTGTATCTTCAGCACTTGTTATATACCAAAAAACAAAAAAAAAATTATATATGAAATGTTTTTGCTTAAATTCTTTTAGAATAAAAAATTGATTACTATGTGAATATCGAATGTACATCGAGTGGATATGTTACTTTAAGTGCTCCTAAAAACTTTTTTATTAGATATAAAAACATAAAGAAAAATATTTATAGATGACTTTGTCCGTCATTAATTAATTATGATATTGTCACAAGTATTATCTACTACTGGCACGACACAATTTTTTATAGTTAAGTATCCATATAATTTATATACATGCATAATCAGGCACATACTTATGGGTTTGCTTCTCCATCATTTATTTACTAATAAACTTGTGATATGTTTTGATTAATCTTTTCAAGATAACTGTCAACAAAAGTTTTAACTTGTAAAAATAGTAAAATGCAAAGTAAATTAACACGTACGTGATGCTGGGATCAATCGATTCCATCTAATAAGCAATGACTCTCCTCGATTATCGATGATGTTTTATAATAAGTTAATAAAAATATTATATTTTGATTAAGAAATATGTTTTCTTCATTTGTTACTTGGTCGATATTCATTTTAACTGTCTTGTTTATGGATTAATGACATTTTTATAGTTTTCTTGTATCTAATATAATTTTATATTTTAAAAAATATAATTTATAAGTCACTCTAGTTAACATATGTTAAAGTCTATTTATTGACATGCTAACTCATAATAAAATATTAATATAATGATATATATATATTTAAAATTAAAAAATAAGATTCATTTTAACCATGCGATTTTGGTCCTGCACCATTTAAGTTATTATAGTTTTGCTTATGTCTAAGATAACCCCTATATCTTTAAAAACATACCATATAATCTTATTTTTGTTAAGTATGTGTTGATAAATATTAGAATCTACTTCCATAACATTTTTACTCAAAATAAATTATCAATATAATAACACGTATAATTTAAGTAAAAAAAATTATCTTGTCGAAGAATATGAAGCAATAGAGGTCGTAGCAGTGGACGAAGACAGAGAGACAGATGTAAGAGAAATTGGAGGCGAAAGAGAGTTAGACCATCACGTCATAAGCATGATGGGTGGGGTCATATGAGAGAACACAATGAAAGGTGATAGGGACAAAAATGTCTAAGAGGAAGAGGGATCATAGACCATTGTCTACCTAATGTCCGATTGATATGTTAGGATTAAGTTAGCACTAAGAGTAGGGGGACGGGGAGAGGGTGAATTAGTGCAAGTGTAAGGAGGACTCATTTTGAAAAATTTACTTTAAGTAAAGAAAAAATTGGAATCGTTTCTTGGAATTCGTTGAAATCAAATAAGTAAGCGATTTAAACCAAATTCGAATGAAGAATTTAGATTAATTAATGACTATTAAAATGAGAAAATAAGTTTAAAAAGAATAATAAACACTCACAAATTTATAGTGGTTCATCCAAAAATTTAACCCATGTCTATTTTATAAGTCATACTTAGTTAAGTCCCATTGATATCCACTAATGATATTATTCCACTAGTAAAGAAGATCACTTTTTTCATTTTCACAAGTTTAATAGAGAAATATTTATAATTTTTTTCTTTTTCCTTATACTCATTTTATACTTTACGTCAGTTAATTAAAACTCTCCAATTTTATAAAGTTTTAACCAATATTAAGATCATCTTTCTTGTATTTTATTATTTACTAATATAAAAATAATTAAGGGTATTTATAGACCCAATTACCTTCAAAAATAAAATCAAAATTCAATCCTTTATGAAGAATCGAGTACGAGTAAACTCATGATCACCTTTAGTGAACTCGTAGCATGCTCTCAGTGAGCTACCACTGTATCACATGAATTAAATTAAATTTTAACCCTTTGTTATTTGTCATATTTTTATTTTTTATTATTGTCATATGTTAAATTATGATTAGATGAATATATATATGCATCTATGGCCATCTTTACGAATCCGGGACTCGTTCAAGCAAGCCTACATCGACAAGATCGAGCGCAACCTCCACCGCATGCAGCAGCACAAGCAGCGGCTGCGAGGCGAGCGATCCAGTGATCCCCTCCTCGCCAACGGCTCCTCCGATGGCGACGCCGGGAGCAGCTCCTCCAAAGACCTGCAGCAGCACGAGACCCCTTCGCCTCTGCGTTCCAAGATCCTTGGGGTGCTGGCCTTCTTCAGCGACGTCCTATTCCTTCTCTCCTGCTGTTGCTGCTGCTTCTGCTGTGGAGGTACCAAAAACCTGTGTCTTTGCCTTCTTGATGGTAGAATTCCTAATTAACAGTCCAAATATAACCTCTTTGCTCTTCTCGCATGCTCTTTGGGTATAATTGCAGCACTGTAGCGCAATCTTACATTCTATACCCATCTGGTACTGTAGAGAAAATATCCGTAGTGAGCTATTTGCCATAAGAATTATAATTACTATGGGGATTATGCTGGAATTTGCTTTTGGAGTATTGACCTAAATGGATTATATGGTCATAAGAGTTTCAGATGATTCGTTTATGTGCCCTAAACTATAACGCCATTGTTCAGGAGATCAATTTAGAGAACTATAAAGGCTTGATTTCTTGGATCTATGAGGAGCAAATAATGATTTTGCTTCATCGTTATAGTTTAGGGCACATAAACGAATCATCTAAGAGTTTCAGATGATTCGTTTATGTGCCCCAAACTATAACGTCACAGTTCATTCTCAATGCTCAGATTGAAATGTTTTTAGGCGGCTAATGAGAAGACCATTATTCCCCGTGAAATCTTCGTACCCTCGGAGCAAGGTGTTACCTCTTTGGTTTGAAGCAGTAACTATTCTTTTTTCTCAATTTGTCATCAGAGACTGATAAAAGAAAATGTAATGAACATATTTCAAGAAACAACTTCACCAAGTTTATGCTAAAGTTGTGGATGTCATTCTTGATCTAGATGCAAGCTTGTCCTTGGTCATCGTCTTTCTTAACGTGTTAGAAGTGGATCCTTTCAGACAAATGTGTTGTTTATCTTTCAGTAATTTTATAAAATCTCTTCAATTGAATATTCCCAAATGCTATCTTCAAAATGGAGTTCTTCCATAGAAGAATTCAATCCTTTTGATGCATGGCAATGATGTTATAAAGTGAAGATTGCTGTCTATGCCCTTTCATGGAACAAGGGCATATGTCGATACCTTTTTGGCATGATAAGGTCTGATTTGGCAGCACATTCAGCCAGCATAGGCCAAAATCTGGTCTAGCCATATGTGTGGCACATCTGGCTCAAGTCGACATGGCACATACTGATGCCTTTCTGCGCAGTCTGTTTAGGCCTGGTTTCCATGTAGCAAGCTACCTGCACTCCTGGGGTTAAATAATCAATACATTTGTTTAGACTTCAGATTTCAGAATATTTTATGTCATTAATATGGTTGCAGTTGATAGGTTGAGCAAAAGATGCCATGTGTTTGTTTTGTGACATATGAGTAGACCAAAGGCATGCTGGTATATGCAAAAGATGATGGCTTTTGATCTTAGTATTCTGCAAAATAATAGCTACTAGCTGTCTCATATGGCAATTTTAGTTTTACTGGTCCATACAATTAGTTCAGATGGAATGTCAAGCAGAAAATACTGTCTACACTATAACAAAAATGTTTCTTTAGTAGTTGAAGCCTTTTTCCACCATGTTGTTTGCGGCACCCATGGTTTTCAATTGGAGTATCAAGAGTAAGGTAGTATTCTCATAAGCATTGTACTTGCTTCTGCGGCAGAGGAGCTAGTATCTTGCTATTAGACTTAAGTCAAGACATTCCTACCACTCCAACAAGTCCATGGTGATGTAATGGATCCTGTGTCGCTGTGTGGATATTCAGACAAGTATCGGATTGTGATTTAGCAAGGATGCAAAGAATGGAGCATAGGTGAAAATTGTTAAACTATGTAAAGATGGTTTTTACAGTCTTTAACTGAAAAGTTTTCGCTTCTCTCACTTGATCCTTGAAATCTAAAGTCAAATAGTTTGATAAATGTGCAAATCTACAAATCTATTAAATGTACTGGACATGATTCATAAGGGTGGATGCAAGAATCAGCGTCTGATTTGCTATTCTTCATAGACCATTCAAAAATATGCAGTTGAATTTTTCGTATTTTGTATATTTTTTTGTACCTTTGTCATAGGCCTTATAATCAATGACCCGATGTAAGGATGTGCAGCTTTGATTGATCAGTAAGAAAAAACCCGGTTGTGCCTTCAACTTCTATGTAACCCTTGCATTTATGAACTTATGAACTTTCAAACGACTTTAGGTCATCTAAGTTGTTGACTAAGTATTGACCTTCTCCATCATGGGTCTTATATACCATTCTTGGAAGATGACCTTAATCTCCATCTATAGCATCATAGGCAACTATTTTTAGATTTGCTCTGATATTGTTTCTCTGGTCCATGTTTATGCCTAGTTATTCAGATTGCTTTTCGGACCCTTCAACTTGTTATGCCTCATTCTCTTCCTTCTTTAGAGTTAAGCTACAAGTATACATCTGTATCTCTTACTGTAATTGTTTCGCAACTCTAAAGAAGTTTTATGCCTCTGAATTTTATCTGAATTCACTGAAACTTTGCTTTTAATTAACAGAGAAAGAGAACCAAACTCCACATTGAGAAGAGCATTCATTCAAGGAGTTTGTAGTCACCTCCGGACTTCTATGCTTTACGCTGTGGATGCAATGCTATACTCTTTTCTAGTTTTGTAGAATGATTAATACTCAGAAGTTTCCTATTTTTTCTTATAGTTTTCAGATAAAATAATGTTGTTCATAATTATGTTTTTTTTTTTTTTGTGCTTGGTAGAGTTCTTGTGTTTCTTTGGCATGAATTGACTAATATTTTTTCTTTAATTTTCTTAATGTTTTAGAATTGATTGGCTTCTTCATCTGTTCCATATTTTGGTAGGAAATCAAGTGTTGGATCGTCATGCATATCGATATAATATAACGATTATAAATTTATTAACCCAGTTGATCATAAATATAATCATATCCTTTCCTTGATATCATAGCGTGGCAGGCTCTCCGTGCATCACGGTGGAGGCGCGTGTTAACTGGACGAATCCGAATCCGAATCCGCCCTCACCCGTTTTTACATCAGACACGGGATCCCAAGTCCGTGAAGTCCACGCGAATCACACGCGGGCCCCGACGACCCTCGCCCAATTATTAGCGTGAGGATAGCGCATCTCCTGTTCGGTAGGATTCCCTCCAAATTACTGCAGAGAATGGCACGCTTTATATGACGTGTCGATCACAACGGACCGTTCGATGTAGATATTGGACCGTGAAATTAGATGAGTAGTTGGAGAGGATCCGTCATCGTTATCGCAATCATATATACCTCGAAAGTTGTTAGCCAATGCAGTCGGTGACCGTACTCTACTGCTATAAGTTGAGCACGGAGGTCAGGTTCTCCGCCTTCCTCTCTGCTATCAGATCTCTCTCATCGCTTTCCCATGGCGGTGGCCTCCTTCTGGCCGCCGTCATCGCTTGCGCTCTCGGTAGTTTCTGTCTTCGTCCTCCTTTGGACTGCGGATCTCGCTTTCTCTTTGATTCCACCATCAAGCTCGCCCTCGTCGGTTCCAGGAGGTCCGCTCCGATCGTCTCCCGCACCCTCGCCGGACTCCCCTCCCTCGCCGTCGCCCGAGAACCTTCTCTCTCCACAGGCGCCGGCGCTGCCGCCAGAGGTGCCTTCGCCCGCCCCGACCCCATCCGCGACGCCGTCGCCATCACCGGTACCGAGCCACGAGGAGATCCGGTCCGGGGAGGTCGCCGACCAAGCGGGCGGTGGCGGAGAAGGGGGAGGGATGAGCGGGGGGAAGAAGGCGGGGATCGCGGTGCTTGCGGGCGGTGCGGTGCTGTACAAGAAGCGGCAGGACAACATCCGGCGGTCCAGGTATGGCTACGCCACCCGCATGGAAATGCTTTGAGATTCACAAGCCAATCGATCGGTTGATGATAATGATGATGATCGCGAGGGATCTCGATCAACTAAATCACCAGCATTGATTCTATTGGATCGGATTCATCACAATCTTACTCTTCGATCTCTATACGCTTATTCTCATGCTTTTGCTCTATCTTTGTAGTGTTTGTCTTGGTTATGCTTTAGACTTAAGATTGTTTTGAGCATCTTATCTAGTAACCATATAATTGTTGGTAAAGATTGTATTCGATATGAGGATTATACAGCACGAGACCTTCATATGATAAAAAATCAAAGTCAATCTATATAATTTAAAATATGATACCAACAATAAAGTATAACAATTTGAACTCATTCACACTAAATAACAGAAAAAAACAAACTTAGTAGGTGAATAAAGGATGATGGAGTTAGAGGAGCCACTGTAACTCTTTCACATTACCTCCTGATGTGAATGATGAAGTCTTGGCATAGCCATGTTTGGTGGGTTCTATTTATATCATTCATATCCATCAATTGGTAGTGACAACTGGTTGTCTCCAGTAAGAATAGGTAGCTTCATTTTTACGTCATTCAAAATCAAATTTAGTTGGGTGTGTGTTGCATTAGCCACACACATACCAAAAACTATGCTACAAATCAGATCCATTAATAGCATTCTACAACTTGAAAGCAAATGGGTCAAAGAAGAACGAGTCTTGTGCATCCCTTTCGCATTATGTATGTGTATTTTCTTATTAATATTTTATATGTTACGTTTCGATATGATTTAACTTCGATACTGAAGAACTTATGTTGTGCATAAGTAAGTCTTTAGAAATCCATAATATGTAACCACAGTATATCTTCTTCAAAAGTTATCCTCCAAACTTGTGTTCTGTTCAACTTAGAAACAACAATATGATTGGGACATTTTATATATCAAGCAATCTCATCCTTTTCGATCTTTGAGCAACATCTCAAAATTAAAAAAAAAAGTAACTTTCATAATAAATTTCGGATGTCATAGATAATTATGTATGCATACTATTATAATTCATGATGTTTTCGTAAGTATAAAATTTTTACATACGGAAGTTATGTTGATAACTTTTCAACATGTTTCTAATGGTTAAAGCACATTATCCTCTTTTTGTGCATATTATACAGTACTTGTATAAAAAAAGTAAAATTAAAAAAAAAACTGTCTAATCATACATGTATCATAAAAGCAAAACTGTTTAATCCTCAAGTATCCCTTGACCACTGAATCCACAATGAGTAAGTTTGAAGACAACAACACTCTGGTCTTCATTGTTGATATTCAAGATGACAAGAAGATGATAAAAGCAGCTGTGAAGAAGATGTATGCAAAGAAGGTTAATACTCTCTGATCAGGTCAGTATGCTCTACTTTTCACAGTACATGCTCTTATCATCTGATCCAACTCTCACTTACTTTGGACCTATCTGCATCAGGCCTGATGGAACTAAGAGAACTTATACTAGTCAAAATCGGCATCATTTATTGCTGAAATAAGAATTAGCTCTTCACTCGATCCCAGTTTCGAGGCTGTATTTTTCACAGCCTGTCATTTTGCTTATGTTCTCTTGATTTTAAGAGTATTTTAAATGTTTGAATTTGATAAAAAAAAATTTCTTATGTTCTCTTGATTTTTGTTGTTTGTGTTGAGATCATATGATGTTAGTCTGCATCATTAGTGTAGTTTTCTTCTATGGTTAAATATACTCCTGTGAACATTCTAGCATAGTATTTTGTCAAACTAATGGTTGCTATCTGATAAGGGATAACATTTTGGTCGGTCGAACATTAGTGTGGCCCATAGGTACGAGGAATTGTCTGCTTTGGATGTACCCGTACGATTTTACCCTTTGTGGAGACTGAGAGCTTCAAAAATTGACTTTAAGAGTAAGGGAGGCTGATGGACTTATGAGCCCTTAGCTCCCCAACTTCTCAACCAATGTGGGACTAAAGATGACCTTATCATTACTCCCTCCACAAAGAGAGAGAATGACTCATGTCCGAGGTGCTTTGCTCGGGAGTACTGGTCGACCGAGGTGCACGGCTCGGGGCCCTCCTTCTAGCGCCAATATGATAAGGGCTCATAAGTCCACCAGCCTCTCTTACTCTTAGAGGCGCCTTTTGGAGCTCTTAGTCTCCACAAAGGGCAAAATCGTACGGGTACGCCCAAAGCGGACAATTCCTCGTGCGCCTAGGGCCGCACCAATGTTCGACCGACCAAAATATTCCTTATCACTATCTATGTTGCCTTTTTGTTACTGATATAAGTAGTGATAGAAGATAGGATTTAGATATGATTTCTCCAACTGAATGAGGAAATCACGTACGTTAGTTGAGGGAAATCCTCCTATCTTCACCTATATAAATTGATGATAAATCAATGAACTCAATGGGGCTTTTCATTACTTTTTTCTATTTCCAACAAGGCAGCAAGGGAAAAGACAATAGTGACAGAGTCGACGAGTAGCATAGAATATTCTTCTTTTTACCAAGAGAAGAGAAGAGGACAAGGGAGAGGAGCCCTCGTAAGAAGAGATTGCAATAGCAGCAGTTGTGCTGCAGACTTCACAAAAGGAGAACAGCGGGCACCAGTGACAGTGGTGGTGTGGACAAACGATGATAGATTATCGTCCTTGTCGTTGGACCTCAGAGGACTACCACTGATAGAGAAGGGAATCGACACTGACAACAGATAGTGTCGTCGATTCCTCGTTAGCAAGAGGCTGTCGTTTGACAGCAAAAAAAAGATAGAAACTATTGTTGGATAATGAATAAAAAAAAAAAAAATCTCTCTTGTAGAGAGAGGGGCTCTGATACCATGTTGAAATACGAAGTAGAAATGAAAAACACAATTGATTCACCGATCCATCGTCAATTTATATAGGTAAAGATAAGAGGATTTCTGTTAGAAATAGGAAGAAGTAATAAAAATGTCCATTGAGTTCATTGATTTATCATTAATTTATACACGTGAAGATAGAAGAATTTCCCTCAACTAACGTATGTGATTTCCTCATTCAGTTGGGGAAATCATATCTAAATCCTATTTTCTATCATGCCCTCGCAAGATCGAGCTCCTGTAAGGACGTCGATCTTGAACTAAGGACACCGATCTTGAACCAATGATAATAAATCTAAATGAAGGAAGTTGTTGTGTTGTCAATCGCAGAAGATCTGACGGCAGTTGACTTCGATAGCAATGTCAACCTAACTGAGAAGGAAGCTGTTGTGTTGTCAATCGCGGTGAAGATCTGATGGCGATTGACTTTGACGGTGATATCAGCCTGGTTAAGAAAGAGCAGAAGATTCTACTGGAGCCAAGCTCGAAAATCTGATTAGATTGGACTATCCTGCCCCCACAAGATCAAGCTCTTGCGAAGGACACAGATCTTGAACAGATGCCAATGAACCTGAAGGAAGGAGACCGCTATGTTGTCAACCACAGTGAAGGTCTGACAACAGTTGACTTCGGCGGTCATGTAAGCATGGTTGAGAAGGTGGGTGCAGGCATGACTGAGAGGAGGTCTGGCACGGGGCATACGCAGCAGAAAGGATGGAGCATAAGCTGTCGTTGGACAGCAGAGTGGAGAACTGATAGAGTCGGGGTCGACTGCCGAGGAAGAAGGTGTCAGTGCTGTCGAGCAGCGGTAGCGGATAGAAGGATCTCGCGGGGTGACTGAAAGTGAGGAGAGCAAGATGCGGCATTGATGCCCTTCGTCTTCTTTTCTTTCTCACTTTCGTTTCGTCTTTTATTTTTCCTTGAGACTATTGCTGTAGAAAATTGCAAGGGGTGCAGCGGTAGGGGAGGAAGAAAGGGCAGCGATCAGGTAGTCGGCTAGAAGAGGCTGCGGCAACAGCAGGAGGGCGCTGCTGGGACGAGAAGGAACAGTTGGCCGAAGATCAGATCCAGTCACGATCAAGCAGAGAGGTGGGGCGCGCCGATGGCAACGGTGCAGCGGAGGGCTGGCCGCAGGAGAAGCGCGACCGGGTCGATCTTGTTCGCAAGATTGACGGCAGAGACGAGGCAGGCAACAACGCGGTTGGCAGAGGAAGAGGACGGCGGCTGCTACGACTGCCTGGGCTGCAGGGGCAGATGAGAGCAGTGGCATCAGCGGGATGTGGCAGTTGGATAAGGCAGCGAGAACAACAGATGACGCTGCCGACAAAGAAAGGAGGGCGCTGATGGTGGCAGCGATTGACGCTGGTTGTTGCGATTGGGGTGACGACAAGATGGTGTCGTTGTTGATGCAAGAGAAAGCTGCAGGATGCAGCGGTAGGGGAGAAGGAGGAGGCAGCGTCTAGTGGCGGGTGGCAACGGCGGCTGACGACTAGAGTTGACAGGTATGACCGACGACAGTGTAAGGGGCATCTGCGGTTTCGTAGGGGAGGAAGGGGGAGATGGCAGCAGCGCAAGGCACGGTGCGCTGTAGCGGTGGCAGCGATCCTTTCGTTGCTGCGCATGTCGGTGGGATCGAGCGCTGCAGTGGTGGCAGCGATCCTTCGTTGTTGCACACGCTGGTGAGATCGAGGATGACTGGCGCGGCCAGCGATGGGCGTGACCAACGATGAGCACGACCTGTGATGGCAGCGAGTGTTGCGGTTGGTTGCAGCCTTCGATCGCGTGGTGGGGAGGTAGTGGCAGTAGGGTAGAGTAGGGCGTGATTGGGCAACAACGAGGAGAGGCTGTGTAGCGGCATAGCAGAGGCGATAGGGCCGTCGGGCAGAGGTTGATGAAGGCAACGTCAGATGGCCGACGGGGAGAGATCGCATAGCGACAAGGCAGAAGAGATGAAGAGGAGTGGCCGGTGGCAGGAGCAGGTGCGGCAGCGGCTAGGAAGCAGCGAGAGATGGCGGTGACTGGTTCGCTGCTTGGAGGGAGATCAGAGCAGCAACAACATTGTTGGTGTAGGTGGAGAAAGGGTTGGTCGGCGACAATTGCATCGACGTTTTGGGATGATTGCTACGGTAGGAGGAGAAGAAGAGCTGGCTGGTGGCAGGTGCAACAGAGGTGACCGATGGAGAGGGGCAGCAGTTACCCTTGCAATAACAAGGTCCGCAGCAAGGGCAGGGGAGGACGCAGCTACGAAAGAGGCAGCTGCGGGGGTGGGGGGGAAAGCAACTAGTTCAAGATCGGTGTCCTTAGTTCAAGATCAGTGTCCTTACAGGAGCTCGATCTTGCGGGGGCATGATAGAAGATAGGATTTAGATATGATTTTCCTCAACTAATGTACGTGATTTTCTCATTCAGTTGGGGAAATCATATCTAAATCCTATCTTCTATCATGCCCCCGCAAGATCGAGCTCCTGTAAGGACGCCGATCTTGAACTATGAACATCGATCTTGAACAAATGATAATAAATCTGAATGAAGGAAGTCGTTGTGTTGCCTACCCAACAAAATGATTTTGCTCTCATATGCCCCTGCAGCCCAAGCAGCCGTAGCAGCCGTCGTCCTCTTCCTCTACCAACCGCGCTGTTGCCTGCCTTGTCTCTGTCGTCAATCTTGCGAGCAAGATCGGCCCGACCGCGCTTCTTCTGCGGCTAACCCTCCGCCGCACCGCTGCCATCGGCGCGCCCCATCTCTCTGCTTGATCGTGATCGGATCTGATCTTCGACCAACTGTTCCTTCTCGTCCCAGCAGCACCCTCCTGTTGTTGCCGCAACCTCTTCTAGCCGGTTGCCTGACCGCTGCCCCTTCTTCCTCCCTTGTCGTTGCACCCCTTGTAATTTTCTACAGCAATAGTCTAAAAAAAAAAAAGAAGAAATGAAAGTGAGAAAGAAAAGAATACGAAGGGCATCAACGCCGCATCTTGCTCTCCTCACTTTCAGTCGCCCGACGAGATCCTTCTATCCGCTACCGCTGCTCGGCAGCACTGATGCCTTCTTCCTCGATAGTCGACCCTGACTCTATCAGTTATCCACTCTGCTATCCAACGACAGCTTATTGTCCATCCTTTCTGCTGCGCATGCCCCGTGCCAGACCTCCTCTCAGTCATGCCTACACCCACCTTCTCAGCCAGACTTACATGGCAACCGAAGTCAACTGCCGTCAGACCTTCATCGTGGTTGACAACATAGCAGTCTCCTTCCTTCAGGTTCATTGGCATCTATTTAAGATCTGTGTCCTTCGCAAGAGCTTGATCTCGCAGGGGCATGATAGTCCGATCTAATCGGATTTTCGAACTTAGCTCAAGTAGAATTGTTTGCTCTTTCTCAACCAGGCTGATATCGTCGTCAAAGTCAATCGCTATCAGATCTTCACCACGGTTGACAACACAACAACTTCCTTCTCAATTAGGTTGACATCGTTGTCGAAGTCAACCATCGTCAGATCTTCCGCGGTTGATAATACAACTTCCTTCATTCAGATTTATTATCATTCGTTCAAGATCGGTGTTCTTAGTTAAAGATCGATATCCTTAGTTCAAGATCGACGTTCTTACAAGAGCTAGATCTTGCGGGGGCATGATATAAGATAAGATTTAGATATAATTTCTCCAACCGAATGAAGAAATCACATACCTTAATTAAGGAAAATCATATCTAAATCTTATCTTTATTAAGTAGTTGTAGCATTAGCTTCGGTGTTTCTTCGTCATGGTGCATCGGACACCATGAGACATCATTCATTTCTAAAGGCAGAGATTGACCTCACCATTTCTATCATTAGACAGGCCTAAGCTTCTCTTGTGGGTATACACATCGACCATCTTTCACATCTCTTTAGATATGTGAGAGTGAGAGTGAGAATGATGGAAGAGACATTAGGGGTTCTTTCTTACAACAGAGCAATGCAGTTTTTTATTTTTTTTTTGTGAATTGATTACATGCACGCAATTCTTATCCTCTATTGTGCTGGGATCTTTTCTGGCTTTTCTTTCTTTATTTAAGGTACAATCTATGTCCAAATTGATATGAGATCCTTGATCAAGTAGAGTTATGTTTTATTTTTCTGTATTTTTTAATAGTTTTCGTTCTTTAAGATAAAAAAACTCTTTCTCAAGTCCAAGAATCTATTACGTTTACTCTTCTTTAAATTCTTTGCTTCCTTCTTAGTAGGTTTAAAAGCCATAAATTGCTTGGAATTAGAAAGAGAAGTCCAAGTTCAACAGCGAGGACGTGTCCTGCTGCAGAGAGAAATGATACAGGAAATGCCACAGAGAAAATTGTTGCATAGCTATTGTAAAATGACACATGAGTTATTCCCATCAATGCATGAGTGTGTTTATTTTGTTGTCTCATAACCTGTTTCAGAACAAGGAAGAATCTGAACAATGAGAAAGACCAAATCTATGAAATGCCTGTGGCAGAGGGCTTGATTGATTGCGTTCATTCCTAATCCCATATGAAATTGATAGCCAAATTATGCTAACGAAGCTCCAGTGAAGAGTTTATAGTATCACATTTACCTCGAACAAGATATAGCACAAAATGTTGAGGGTTAATTAAATATTATTCACTTTAATTTAGATCTCTTTAATATTTTGATTCTTAGATTTTAAAAATTTATATTCAAATCTCTATATTTATAAAATTAAAATATCTAGATCTATTTATTTTAGTATCATTGATTTTATCAATGCAATCACTAAAATGATAGGAAAAAAAAAATAATCTTAATATTTGAGTTATATTTTTATTGGTGACGGATGATGATATTACCGAAGGTTACGATTGATTATTGTTAATGAGGAGGATGAGCGATAACATGACATAAGGGTCGTCAACAATTGCATCATCATATTTTTACAAGATCTATTGACTTTTCTTGCCCAAGGTGTCCTCGTGGAATCAAAGGTGGAGAGAACAATAGGATTGAGATTGTATGAAATATAAAGTAGGTGGATCCATTAATGTGTAAAGCTCACAAATGTGTTGTTGAGATTATTTCTCAACAACACAAATCTTTTTTCTCATCTACACCAATCCCCCATAGCCTCTAGTATCATTGTCTATCAAAAATATAATTGAGATGTTGAAATTATTTTTTAGTCCATCATTTTTATGCTTTTATTGATAAAATTGATAGGATTAATATAAATTACTGAATACTAAAGAGATCTAACAACATACGTCTAATATATAATTTAGGTCAAATTTTAAATAGACAATGACTTTTTATCATGGATTAATTAATTACCATTTCAGAATTGAATCCTTAAGTAAAATTATCATAATCTTAATTAATCTCTCTCTCTCTCTCCATTTTAAATAAGTTTGAAATAAAATAATGTATAGTTAAACTTGTAGGTCAAGAAGGTATTATAGCATTAAATATCTTAATTTTAAATCAATATTAAAAGACCAAAATGAATGGCTCTACACTAACACCCCAATTAAGGACAATATTGTTGTAAACATTAATAATCTTAATGGTTAAGGGTATGAATTTTGTTATAAACGTTATGTGCACATGTTTATTAATACTAACAAAATAAAGAAGTGAAATCTGAACTACAGTATTAATTATTCATCTTAATTCGAGTGAAGTATATACTCAAATATTATGCGAGCACATAAATTATTCATATACGTATCATCTCCAATTGGGCACATAACCCGCCACGGCAAACTTTAAGATCCGGTTTGGCCTCAGTTGGACGGACAGGATCCGCTCACGGTTTCTATGAATTGCTTCCACTCCGGGCGCTAGGGTTTCTCGCTCGATGCGGTGACGGGCTACGGCCTACCTTTAAGATTCGGTTCAACCTCAGTTGGACGAACAGGATCTATTCACGATTTCTATAAATTGCTTCACTTCGGTCGCTAGGGTTTCTGATTCGTTGGCTGTGGCGAAGTGCGCCTGCTGGGGAGCAAGGTTTGTTCTCCTACCTTCCTATCCTCATCTCGTAATAACCATAGAACTCGTTCGTTCTCCGGCAATGCTTGGTTTTGTTTTTCTTTGTTTCGTCGCCTCTTTCGATTCTCGTCGATCGAAATTGTACAGCAGAGTCGTGGTCGCGGTTTCTTATGGCAGCAGTTAAATGGTAACCTACGGAAGCTGTTGGGGTCAGTAGCTGCTGATTTGTACTGCTCTTCTAAAAGATGCATTATTTAAGCGACGACGTAGATTTGGTGCAGATGATACGGACGTAGGATGATGTTTGATGGGGGAAGCAAAGGGTGACTGGTAATCTGTAGGCTGATTCTTTTCGTCATTGAATAGGAAAACAAAAAATTGTAGTCTTTCTCATACTGGCTATTAAGTGTGGCTTTGGATATATGCTTTGTTTATGGGTGATATTGTTTCGCCTACTTATTAGTTTAGCAGTAGCTCATGCTCCTTTTCTTTAAGAATATTGGTGTCATCTTGCCATACCTGTATTATTATATTTGCTTGGTTGAGGGATTCATGGCTACATCCAACTGTGGAATGGTGAATGCGACGAATGGTTTTTTTATGAACATGGTACCAATTAACATTGTTTGCCATACTGGTTGGATAGTCTCAAACTGCCTTTCCTTGTTTTTGAATCCTGTTTCTCAAAAGCATGTTGCTTGTTGATATCTTTATTTCTTGTAATTCATTGGAAACACACGCTATCATCAAGTGATGGATTTCGTTGGCAAGATCTATTTCCTTAGATCATATAAATCATCATATGAATCATGCTGATTTTCATATATTTCATTTGGTTGCAGTTTATCCACCAGAGAAACTATTCTGTGCTAGATGGCTCCACCGGCAAAAGGTACTTTGTTTCGATTGATTTTAGTTTTGGCTCAATTTTTTAGCAACTGTGCTTATTCATCATAGCAGTTTGATATGTGAATATGTTTATTCAATACAGCAATTCTATATGGAACTGGCAAAGCAAATTTTTAGACATTTTTTGTTGTTAACTTTTTTTTGTGACAAGTATCAGAGTTTTGTGTTAGTGCCTGTTTGGCTAACATGATACATACAAAGCACCTCTTCCTGGTAGTTGATGGGTTAGATGGGAGCTAAAACACTTTTTTTGTATTTCCATTATTACTTGGAAAATTAGGATACAACTATTTAATCTGAAGTAGACAGCATTGAACTGTGTATATCCTAGTTGTTTGGTTAAAACACCATGGGTAAATATTTGAATTTGCAAATACATCATGTAGGGTTGATCTGTATTATAACTGACACCTCCTGTGTGGGTTTAATTTTTAGTTAGGTTTTTGAACCTTGTTGTTAATTGCTTAATTTTATTTAACCGTTTTATAGTTAGATTCTTCCTAAAGCTAAATGCTGGATATCACAAGTGATCGTAGAGGTAGCTCATACCATTCTATGTATCTAGTAAAACATGGAAGAGATGATTTCCTTCTGCTTGCATAATATCTACAGTCTGGTGTCATTTAGATATGTTCCAAGTGGATGAATCATCTTCGTGAAAGAGTTTGAGACAACAAAAATCACTGAGCCAGTAGTGTAAATATTGTTGGTTATGCTAAATCTCATGTTCATTCAATAAACAAGGTAGTCCTATCCTAAATGGGCTGCTGTAGGCTGTACACTTTCTTTTCAATTGAGTGAATAAAAACCCAAATTATCAACCGAAGATTCTGTTTCAATTAATCATTGTTTGAATTTATAAATTAGAAACAACCAGTTTAAAGTGAAGCTACAATTTTTTTTTTTTTACCGGGTCACATTTTGAAGCTTAAGTAGCTCGATGAAAGTTCTAGCTAGCTAATAACCTATTCTATAGATAAGCAGCTTTTTGTGCAAAGATTAATTCAGTACTCTTTTGTGCTAATACCTTTTTTTTTCTTTTTACAATCAAGAGAGAATATAGAAACATTACAATCATTGCACCTTCGAAAGCCATGCATTAGTCAAAGGCTGAGTAGAAGTTATAGCCTTTGAGCTCTGAATCATGACTTGTATCTATATCAATTCTTGCTGCAAGAATCTGGTTATGTCGTCAAGTCTGTAAAACCGCTAATTGTTTCTCACAAGGCTTTTATTAATAATATGTTGTACGAACTGCTAGCAGCCACCTCCAAGAAGGCCGATGACAAAACACAGGCTTTGAAGGTTGCCAAGGCTGTGAAGTCAGGGTCCACCCTGAAGAAGAAGGCCAAGAAGATCAGGACATCTGTTACCTTCCACCGGCCAAGGACACTGAAAAAGGAGCGAAACCCAAAGTATCCTAGAATCAGTGCACCACCAAGAAACAAGCTTGATCAGTATCAAATCCTCAAATATCCCTTGACCACTGAATCTGCAATGAAGAAGATCGAAGACAACAACACGCTAGTCTTCATTGTTGATATTCGGGCCGACAAGAAGAAGATCAAAGCAGCTGTGAAGAAGATGTATGACATCCAGTCAAAGAAAGTGAATACTCTGATCAGGTCAGTGGATGGATTCTCTTCTCCCTGCTTTGCTTGCTACTCACATTTAGCATCCCATTCAACTGTAAATGATATGGGGGGGTATATCTGAACAGGCCTGATGGGACCAAGAAGGCATATGTGAGATTGACACCCGACTACGATGCTCTTGATGTCGCAAATAAAATCGGCATCATTTAAGACACAAGTTTTGTGAGGCTGCATTCAACATCTATCTATCTATCTATCTATCTGTTAATCTAGAGATTCATGGTGTGACATCTTAATAACTTTAAGCTTGACAAGGGATTTTGTTTCTACTTATGCTGTTCTTCTTTAGGCTTTGTTGTTTCTTCGGCCACCACTTGATGCTTTAATCTTATTTGGTAATCTTCTTTTAGTATTTGGATCCCATCCCTTTGATGTGATTTCAACCAAATGTTTATTAATTTACATAAGTTTATCATTTCTTTCAATTTCGTTGCAGCATGTTTAAAAGTGTTAACCCCCCCACCCCTGGAAGCAAGTAAAAATATTTTTCTTGTATTTTTTGATGGAAACACCAAAACCATATCTTTGCATTTCCAAGACAAACAAGTTCCTGAAGATTTAAAAAAAAAAAACAAAGACGAGTCTTAATGCAGATATGAAGAGGGCTAAATGTTCCATGACTCGGACCTTCATCATGCCTCTCAAAAAAGGTGAACCTGTTGCACAAAGAGTCTAATGTTTCATGAAGTAGAGGGGTTGTTTATTTACTGTCTTAGAGAAGTTTGACACAACCAGAAATAAGCAAAAATAAAATGCAAGATATGAAGTAAAAGAAGACAGACCAGAATACATATATCCTTCAATCAATCTGACACACAGTCTTTGATAAGGGACTCCTCACCAAAGCAAGCAAGCAAGCAGATGCCAGGAATATACAATTTTGGTTTGCTCTTTCAGTCAACAACATCACTCAAATGAACTCAACCTTTATTGCCAATCCTTGTAATACTCACAAAACCATGCATCCTGATGCTACAGTCCCTCACCACCACCTGCTGAATCAACTTCCATGTCAGCCCTGGGCCTCTTTCTGCTGCTCGGATCTGTTGTTGATCTTGATCTCCAATAGTCGCTCCACTGGCTGCCTGCATATCGGGCATCGATTGGTCTGGAATCTAAGAACCTTCGCACATTCACTGCACATGCACTGCAACAATGCCCGAAAAGAGCAACGTATGAGGTTTGTATAAAAAAAAAAACTGACATAACCTTCCGCAAACTTCAAAAGCTTGTATACCAATATGTGAAATAAAAAAAAAAAAATACTCATGTCAGATATCATATAGTAAGGTTTACCATGAAGCCTCGAGGCATTTCTCTCAGTGAATGTATACTTCTACATGTCCCAAGTCCATATGGGTGACCACTATCAGTATGGTCTCCGTGGCTAGGGCTTTTAGGCTGAATCTTTGATAACTTGTTTGTTGTGTATTGTTAATTTTGTGAGTCAAAAATAAGAACGTCAAACATGCATTTGGAATCCAAATATCGATTCACGACTAGTGGATAGCATACCGAGTAGAAACTCACTCTAACAAGGCCTCATGGCTTGGATTTATTATTCAGCAGGAATGAATTTAAACATTATTCATAGAATTAAAGCAGATTTAAATACAGAGTCGCTACACTTAATCGGTCAAAAATATTGAATAATAAGAAAAATAAAAAAAAGTTCATAGTGCTGAAATGAGAATGTCAAGATGAATATTTGAGGTTACTAGAAACAATAGAATGGCAATAATTAGGTGTAGCTCTAAACTAACTAATAAAATTAGAAAAAAAAATTTTAGGATAGTGCGAGCATGTTAAAAAGAGACATATATGCTTCAACTACAAGAGGTGTCACGAAGAAGACGAATCTTTATAAACAATAAAATAAATTGACTGCTAGTGGTTTGGATATTGATATTACCCTAATTAGAGTTAAAATGTTAAAAAAAAAAAAAAAAAACTCTATGAAGCCACTCACACATACTTGCGACATTAGCTTTCAGGAAACTATTATAAATCCATAAATAAAAAGTATAGACTATGTAAGAAAATTAAGCAATATGATTTGAAGAGATTTTTTTTTTTTTTTTGCCTAGAAAAAATCATATGCCTGAGTTCATGATTTTACTGTAAATAATCCATAATATAGCAGACACTAAAGGCATAAAGGGTTAACTGAAGTTTCACCAATGATCAAAGTCACTAAATACCAATGAATTCCTTATTACCATGATCAACTAACTAGCAACTAATCATCTGAACTGAACAAAAATTATCTTTGGTACATTGCCTAGTTAGTTTTATGGAATTATCCCACAGTGAACAATTACACTATAAACAAGGACATATAAAAAAGGACTAATATAGAATAAATAACTCGGACTTACCATGTGCCTGCAAGGGAGAACCGTGGTATCCCGTGGTTCAGATAGACAAATCACACATTCTTTGCCTGGGTCATTCCCATCAGTGTCATTGTCGACCGAGTTCCCTATGCCATAGATCTCCTGCAACTCATATCTGGTCTGATTAACCCACAAGATCTGCTTCACCACACGAACATGATACTCACCATTCTCTTTCTTCTCAAAGAGGGCCTGTGTAATCTGTGAATTTGAGGTTCCTAATGTTGAGTTCTCATCACCTGGCCCTTGATTGCTGGATGGAAAAGCTTCTGCTTTTACAGCAAGGGGATATATGTCCAATTCTCCTCCCTCTTTTATCAACTGAGCCCCATCGAATGCTGACAAGTCAATTCCTGTCCCAGATGGTTGCCTAAACTTCTGACCCAAACCTTCCTTAAAACATATTGTGACTGGTTTAAGCAAGTCCTCCCTTGTTGCAGTCAGATTGCAGTCTGTACCTTCTTTTGCAAAGAAGAACACAGTGATGCTGTTTACAGATTGTACAAAAGCAAATGCTTTAGTATGAAGAATGTTATGCAGTATGCAACACACTCTTTGATCATTATCGGAGGCTTCAACAATCCTCACTAACCCCACAAATTTTGCAATATCAAACTGAATTAGCCAGTTCCTACTTGTGTAAAAACCTGCAGAAAGCAGTATGCAATGTTTTCATATGAACCAGATCCTCAACATTAAAATTTTACTCTTTATCCCTTAGCACAGTTTGTGAAAGACTATAATTAATGTTGAAGGATTTGGATGCATCACTTCTCATTCCATGAATAAACCAGAAAGAAATAGAACAAGTCATGATTCTACTAGTCAGTCGTGGTTGCATGAGGTCAGTCCTAATATTGTCTTCCATGAGTGAGGCTTTTGCTTCAGTAGCCCCTGTGAGAGGACACATTAGCCTTGTCAAAAGCTTTGGGGGCATAATTGGTTGGAGATAACTAATACTAGAATTCAAGTATAACTATTTTTATTCTCCCTTGAGACTCTCAATTGACTGCTCATTTCCTTGCAGAACGGTTACATCTAACTATGCCTACCTATTGAAGCATAATTTTATAACTTGCTAGGATTGAAGTATTTCCTATGTGTTCTCATTTTTTATGAGAGTCTTGAGATATTATGGCATTCTGTTGCATTCTTTTCTTTTTTTTCCCCTTTTTTTTTTCTAATTTTATGGAGACGTCTTGACTTGTGTCGATGTCACTGCCAACATTCAACCAATAGGAATGCCATATACAGCAGCAACTTAGATCGTTATTCAACACCCAATTATTATCAAACTTTTGGTGAACCTTTTATGTGATACCAACGACATAATTTCTGACACTTTATACAAAAGCTTGTGAACATGTTAGTATTGCCTCACACAGAATGGTTTACATATGAACTCCACCAATTACATTAAAGAAGTTGTTATTTAGATAATAAAAGATGGTCACAGTACTTAAGCGGGCCGGTAATATTGTGGACTGACATTGGGTATTCTGAAGTGTCAACTTCCAAGATTTTAACTTTTATTACACCTTCATCCATCTGTTTTTTTTCTTTTTTCCTTCATCCATCTGTTAAGCAGGCTAGCAGTGCATATAGGAACAAGCAATCAAGTTTTTATGCATATCCTGAGGCAGCAAGGTCATGAGACAGAACTCTATGAGATGAACTATTAATTTCAATCTCTAACAAGGAATAGCTGCAGAGGGAAAAGCAACCTAATCTACATCAGTTTATGTACTTAAAAATCATGAATGAGCTAGAAGTCTTTCTTTTCTTTTCTTTTCCTTTTCATTTCTTTTAGTAAGAAATAGTGACAAGTCAATCCTCATGGAAAATCTAGAAGACTATACTTATAATCACATAAAAAAAGAAAAAAGACAAGCTCTTAAATTTTTCGACCAAGAGCAGGTTAAACTTGATGAGATCTAAGAAATTACTGTTGAAGATAGATAATCATCAACCAGCCATTGAGATTCCCTACA
This sequence comes from Ensete ventricosum, assembly GCA_029747655.1. Lineage (NCBI taxonomy): Eukaryota > Viridiplantae > Streptophyta > Magnoliopsida > Zingiberales > Musaceae > Ensete > Ensete ventricosum. The sequence continues at coordinate 48,092,782 of JAQQAF010000002.1, forward strand.
AAGGCCAAAGCATGAAGACATGTCTTAGTTCTTTTACTCTAATGCCTCGGATAATACGGATGCTAGTCAACTTTTACAAGAACATAAAATGGAATCATTTAATATCACCATAAAAAAAAACGAAAAAACATTTCTTATATATATATATATATATATATATATATATATATATATATATATATATATATATATATATATAATGCAGAGAGGAGGAGGGAAGAAGCGATACGATCACCTTCCTGCGACGGTGGCGTCGAACGTGAAAGCGACGAGGAACCGACCAACATTCTGCTCATCCGGGTCGACCCTGAGGGTCTCCTTCTTAATATTAACGTCGTTCCTGATGGTGACGGCCTTCTGGTGTTCGACATAATGAGGTGGAGGTGGCGGAGGACCATATGGCGGAAACCTCCCGGCGCCAACCCACCCCGGGTGGTGGGCCGGGTACTCACCGTGTGGCCCGCCTCCGCCGCCGCGGTGGTGGTGGTCGAACGGCGCCGGGAGAGGCGCTGGCATCGCCGGTGGAGGGGGTGGGTAGTACCCGTACTGGAAGAACTGCGGGGGGTTCGGGTTAGGGTACTGTGGCGGGTAAGGGGTCGCCGCCGCAAACACGTAGCGGTTGGCAGTCACCTCCGGCGGCAGAGGCGGCGGCGGCGGCTGCTGCGGAGCCGGTGGAGCAGGGGCGGGGCTGAAGGGAGGTGGATGGTGGTGGTGGCGTCCGGAGGTCCTCCGCCGACCACCAACACCCCCTCCGCCGCGGCTTCCCGTGTTCCCCATTCCCCGATGAAACGCCGATGGGAATCAGCTGCTCACCTCGAGAAACTTTGAGGCCTTGCAGAAATAAACTAAAAAAAAGCACCTTCGCATCACAGAAAGATCGGGTTGTGGGAGCGATTCCGACGGCAATTAGGAGAATTCTTTAATCCCAAGGAGAACACGGCGACCAAAGGGGGCCAACAACGAGGAGGGAACCAACCTCCTCCTTTTGGGAGGCGGCACAACATAATGGAAGGTAGCGTAAAACTCCACCAACACAAGGGCACCTTTGCAAAATGTTCACGACAATTATTCCTAATTCGATAAGAGCCCCTCCTCCGCCGTTTCGCTTTCTCTCGCAGGTTTCATATTTCAACCCCAAAAACTATAAATATTTACATATAGGTCCCTAGAGTCGTCGGTGCGCCCGCGACGCGACGGCAAAAGCGCGGTGGGGCCCTACGCGTCACTCACCGCAAAGGGGCGCGGCGTGACCGCTACTTGTCGATTTGGAACGGCCACTTGTGGGATTCCTGTAATGAGTAGTTTCGTGACGTGGCACTTAGTGCCGACGGGATTAGCGATCGAAACCATACGCAGGGTATCAACTAACTAATATTAAATGCAATATATGCACGTCATATTAATTACTATTTTTTTTCTATATTGAGGGTTGATTAAGATGGCATCCTAACCATTTATTAAATCAATATTTTAGGCGTATGAATTAATTTCGAAATTTTGATCAATAAAATTTAAAGAATCATTAATAAGCTCATTCGAATAAGATCGACATCATAGTCACCTCGGATCCACCTTGGATCCATATCAAATCTATCTCATATCGACTTTGTACTAATATTGGATCCACATTGGAGTCTTTTTTTCTAGCATGACATTCCTTCGTCACCAACATCTCGGGCATTCCTCTGTACAGCCAAGTCGGGTTGATTATGAGTTTAGTAACTTTACCCCTAACAATTTGATACCAGGAGGTTAGCATATGGTTCTTGGGTGATTTTATTCATGGGTGAACTTGCATGTCTGGTTTAGCGATGAATCATGTTAATTACTATTTTTTTATTAAATACAAGAACAATAATATATATGCACTTGGGTGATTGGGTGAACTTGCATGTCAGCATATGATTCATGTTAATTACTATGAGGTCAACATATCATTCAGCGATGAATCATGTTAATTACTAGGAGGTCAGCATATGATTCATGGGTGATTGGGTGAACTTGCATGTCAGGTTTAGCGATGAATCATGTTAATTACTATTTTTTATTAATTACTATTAGATACTCATAGTATCAACTAACTAATATTAAATGCAAGAATAATAATATATATGCACGTCATATTAATTACTATTTTTTTATTGGGGGTTGATTAAGATGCCATCCTAATAATTTATTAAATCAATATTTTAGGTGTATGAATTAATTTCGAAAATTGGATCAATAAAATTTAATAAATCATTAATAAACTCCATCGGATAAGATCGACGTCAGAGTCACATCAGATCCACCTTGGATCCATATCAAATCTATCTCATGTCGACTTTGTACTAATATTGGATCTACCTTGGAGTTGCCTTAGAGTCTTTTTTTGGAGCATGACATTCCTTCGTCACCAACATCTCGGGCATTCCTGCGTACATGAGTCTAAGCCAAGTCGGGTTGATTATGAGGTCAGCAACTTTACCCCTAACAATTTGATACCAGGAGGTCAGCATATGATTCATGGGTGATTTTATTCATGGGTGAACTTGCATGTCAGGTTTAGATGAATCATGTTTCAAGATAATGATGACTAAGATTGTGATGGTTGACATCATTTCGGTATCCAATGCAATCATCTATGCTCAACAAGAGTTATGGTATCAACCTATCATATGGTAATAAAGTTCCCAACAAAAATCACATTAGAGAATTGAGAAGTGATCCAAAGGAGTCTCGCTAGTGCTAACTATAATATCTTTATGAAAGAAGGCTCAACCTGAGATATCAACATTGGATTCTCAAGATTTCGCTAAACCTCTTCCTCATCTAGAGCCAATGGAGCCACTGGCTGAGGAACCTCAGGCTCATCTTGATTAAGTTATTAAAGTCGGGGTGACACTTCCCAAGGAGAAACTGGTCCAACTTATCAAAATTTTCCAAGAAAATGTCGAGATGTTTGCATATTCATTAAGAAACACGCTGAGAATAGATCCAGATGTGACTCAACATCCTCTAAATGTTTCTCCCAAAGTGTAACTTATGAAGCAAAAGCCTCGTAAGTTTGCTCCCAAATGCCAGCATTCAATTAATGATGAAGTAGATAAACTACTACAACCAAGATTCATCATCATCGAAGTACAATGCCTCAATGGCTGGCTAACGTTGTATTGGTTAAAATGCCTAATAAAAATTGAAAGATATGTGTTGATTACACTGATATCAATAAAACATGTCCAAAAGATAGCTATCCTCTTTCTTAGATCGATCAATTAATTGACTCCACTTCATGACACGAACTACTCACTTTCATAGATGTATTTTTGAGATACAACCAAATAAAAATGACACTTTGAGATTAGGAACAAACCTCCATCATATAATGAGGTATATATTATTATAGAGTTATGTTGTTTGGATTAAAAAATACTGGAGCAACATACCAAACGACGATAAATAAAAAATTCAAGCACCAAATTTTTATGTGAATGATATGATAGTCAAAAGTAAAATAGCTAACTCGCACCTATCAGACTTAGCTGAGACATTCCGAGTATTGAATAAATATAACATATGTCTCAACCTAACTAAATGTGTCTTTGGAGCCAACTCATGAAAATTCATTAGGTCTATTATTCATTGAAGATGAATAGATGCAAATCCAAAAAAAAAATTGCATCATATTGGAGATGTACCCACCTCGATCGATGAAGAAAGTACAATAATTGATAGGACAAATAGCAACACTTAGTCAATTCCTATCCCAATTTAACGATAATTGCTTACTCTTCTTTTAGGTATTGAAAAAATCAGAGGACTATTTTTGGTCCAAGAAGTGCTAAGAGGTACTTGAAAAACCAAAATGAAACACCCCGCTTAGTCCTATATTGGAAGTGAGCATGATTAAAATTAACTTATTAAGGATTTGATGAGTGTATCTTTATTAATTTTAATTTAAGCATTTTGGTCAATAATTCGGTATGCTCGGGTTATAATATTTTTGGTAATATTTGGATATGGTGAGAAGGCTCAAGTAGGAATGGACTGCTCATGGATGAAGTTAGAAAGACTCATCATGTCATGGAGCTACAATTGGACTACGCCTTACATGCACCATGTTAGGGTTTAATCTGGGCTATGTTGGGCCTTGATGAGGAGATCAAAGCCCTTGAACGGAGGAGATTGAAACAACCCAATTAGTCTCATATCAGAAGTGGGCAAGATTAAGATTGACTTATAAGGGTCTGATGAGTGTACTATTATCAACTTCAGTTTAAGCATTTTGACTAATGGTTTGAGCCAAATGAAATTGATAGGCCAATTAACCCATCGGGCTCAAGTCATGACATGAAGCACCACCTCGCCCAATTGTCGTGACTCTCCTCCTCCATCCTAGGTGAGACCCCCAACCTCTACCTTAACTCAAGAGTTCAAAGACCTATATATGATGTTAGCCATATATTAAGTGAAGTCGACATATTCTAAGATTTTATGTCTCTGGACAAATGTTGAAAAGGTTGGTAGCATTGAGCAAATTTGACATTCGATATATACTTAAGGTTGCCATCAAAGCTTAAGTGTCAGCATATTTCATTTTATAATTTGTCTCCTCACCTAAAGTAAAAAATGACAAACACACCCCTTCGACATGGCTCGTATAGTAGATGACTTTGCTACTTCATGAAGGGGCGACACAGGACTCAACTTAAAAGGTCCGAACAACTAGACATAGTAGGCTCTACGATTTGAATTTCAAATCTCAAATAACGAAGTCGAACACAAAGTACTTCTCTTGGGGCTCCAACTTGCTCGAGAACTCTAGATATAGAACTTAATAGTATTTAGTGATTCAAAACTAGTCGTGAGCCAAGTCAACGAAGGCTACAAGGCCTGAGATACAACCATGGTAAAGTACCTTAGTGAGATACAATAATTAGCTTGAAGCTTTACCCGTCTCAATGTGTTGTAGATACCTTGCAAAGAGAACACTTAGGCCGACACATTAGCCAAGTTAGCCTCCACTCAATATCAGAAGAAATGCTCGCCAATAATCGATACATTATCAATCTGAACCATCGAGGGGCACAACATAGCCATGGCCGAAAAGAAACCAAGCTGGATTGATGAGATATTGCATTATAAAAGAGATGTGACACTCCCAATTGACTCTGTAGCAACTCAAAGAGTTAGACACCATCAAGCATGATATTATGTAATTAATAATTAAATACATTGAAGATCTTTTAGCCAACCTCTATTCAAATGCCTCACACCATCGAAAGTCATAAGGGTGCTTGTCGAGGTACCTGAAGGAATTTGTGAAGGGCACATAGGCAGATGAACTCTTACATTCAAAGTACTTTGGCAAGGATTTTACTGGCCAACATTATGCAAGAATATAGTTGCTTATGTCTGGAGATACTACTAGTGCCAAAGATTTGCTCGAGTATAACATCAACCAATGGTCCCTCTAAACTCGATTGATTGCACTTGGCCCTTTGTTTAGTAGGGCATGGACCACATATGTCCTTTCCTACTAGTCTTCGATCAGAGAAGGTTCCTCATAGTGGGAGTAGACTACTTCACTAAATAGGTAGAAGTCGTGCCATTGGTATCAATCACTAAGAAATATGTCGAAGGATTCATATAAAAAAATATCATTACTTATTTCGAAATCCCGAAAGCCCTCATCACTGACAGCAAGACTTAATTCAACAATATAAGATTCAAAGAGTTTTGTTAGTTATACAGGATTAAGTTAAAGTTTAGCTCAGTGGCTCATTCCAAAACCAATGATCTTGTTGAGGTTATTAATTAAGCTATTCTTGAAGGATTGAAGAAACGGGTTGTGGGGAGAAAAGACTCCTAGGTGGATGAGCTACCAAGCATTCTACGTGCCTCTCGAATGACACCAAAAATCAACTTCGGGAGTGATGTCCCTTTGAAGGTGCAAAGTCTTCTTCATTAGGACTTCCATTTTTTTTTCTTTGGTCGGTCATTGCCATTATGATGATTAGATCGAGGGAATCCAACTCATCTACCAACAGTTCACAAGTAGTCATTGGAACTGATCGAGGCTCTACACTCTTCGATGAAGTGTCAAGTTCCTTCCTTTTAGGGCGTGCAATTTCATATCTATAAGAAGGATCAAATCACAAGATTGAAGATTAAGGCGAAAGATCAAGAAAAGAAAAGGTTAGGGTCATACCTCGAGGAGCTGAGCTAAGGCTCACATTGATTAGCCACTCTTCATCCATCTTTTGGATTACCTCGGAGGAAGAAAGTATGTCCCTTAAGTGAAGCACTTAACCTGTCTCATTGTTTGAAGGAAGGGAGGGGTGTTATCAATCTATGTGCCGACCATGTGAGATTGAAACCCAATAGAGATCTGAACTCACATAAAAGAAGAGCTCCTTCAAACCCTTATTATTGGAAGGGGCACCACTAATCTTGAAACGACGCCGAGCAGGTATGTAGTAGCCACTACCCCTCCTACACAGTCAAAAACAAGCAGCAAACTAGGTATGCGTTGGGATAATATTAACATGTTGACATTCCCTAATGAATACTATCTTATAACGTTATGAATTGGGCACCATTTGGGAATGTGATATTCTCCACCATTGATGATAATGCACTATCACCGAATGGAAAGGAATGAGAAAGCTCATCTCGAGAGAGTCATAAGACAAGTAGATAAATGCAAGAGTAGAATCAAACAAACGTTAGCTAGATTGGGAAACTTTCAAGACAAATTTAGATGAGATAAAATACTTAGCTCTCAAGTGATCTAAAAGAGAAATGCTCACCATCAAATTGCAATCATGAGAGCCTCTCATGAACTCCAAAATCTCGAAGAGCCCTCAAGTCAATTGAAGAAACCCCCTCTGACAAAGAAGACCCAACTGTCTCCACCCTCAGGCTCTCTAAAGACGGAGCACGAACCTCGATTGATTGACGGCTAGAAGAATAAAAAGAACTTGTATGAGAAAAAAGAGACATCCTGACCTAAAATAGAAAAGTAGGATCAACATCGGAATAAAGACTCAAAAACTGATTGAAGACAAAGGAGAGACACTCCTAAACGCTGGGGCAAAGCTGAAAACTCCCGAGACTCTAAACTTTAAACTTTGAGGGTTCAAATTAAGATATGAGACCCACCAAAAGAGGAGCTTTATAAGGAAGAAACCAATCTCTCTCTCTCATAATTAAATCAGGTGTCCCTTCAAAAAATGCATCCCAAGACAAATAAGTCCGAGACCCACCACGGACGAGAGAGAACATAGTATCCCGCCATGATCGGGAAAAACCTGAAATTCGCCATGACGAAAGGGAGATTCAAAAACCACTACGGTGGAAAAGTCAAAAATTGCCATGGCGGAGAGAGGACCTAGTAAATCCATTATAGTAGAGAGAAAATTTAAAACCCACCACGGTGGTAGAAATTTGAAATCCACCAGAGTAGAAAGGAGATTCAAAATCTGCTATGGCAAGAAAGTCTCAAACCTACCATGGTGGAGAGAGAAATTAACAAATCCGTCATGACGGAGAGAAAGCTGAAGACCCACCACAGTGGAAGAAACCCAAAATTCATTATAGTGGAAATGAGATTCAAAATCTACTTGTTACAAAAAAATTGCTACAACAAAAAAATGAAAGTTCAAATGTGCCCAAGACGTATTAGTTAGGAAAACATGCTTGACACCAAAAGAAATTGCTATTGCAAAAATATAAGGCCAAATGTACTCACAATGTATGAGTCAGAAAAACTTGCTTGGAATCAAATAAAATTGCTCTGATAGAGACGCAAAACCTAATGTGCCCAAGGTATGTGAGTTGGAAAAATCCGCTTGACATTAAAAAATTTACTATGACAAAAATGAAAGACCAAATATATCTGAGATGTGTGAGTTAGAAAAGCTCGCTCGATATGAAAACATTTACTACTAGAAAAATGCAGACTAAATATGCTCGAGACGTGTGAGTTAGAAAAAAACCGCTCAACACCAAAATAAATTTACTACGATATAAGGTAAAAAGATTGAATGCATTCAAAATACATAAAAACTTAATCAACATCGAAATTTGTTACAGTAGAAGCATAAGAACAAACATTTCTTGAGATGCATGATTAAAAAAAAAAAACTGATCAAGCGCCAAAATAAGTTACAACGGAAGTATAAGTATGCTTGAAATGGTAAACCTAATTCATATCGAAATTTAATATAGTAGAAACAAAATACCAAATATATTTGAGACATCTTATTAGAAAATCTCAACCCATAGGTTCCTGACATAAATACCGAATGATGTGCTTCAAACCATTCTTCTTAGAACCTCAAAGATTGGGGGGCGAAGGGTGGGGACTAATGATAGTGAATTTATTAATAGTTGACACACTATTGCCACACAAGATCTACGTTGTCCTTCATCCGTCTACGTGTACAGAGAATTAAAATAGAGAAAAATAGACTTCTTTCTCTTTCATTATGATAAAGAAGAGAAATACCAACTTTCTTCTCTTCATTTTTTACAAGGAAGAGAATCTAAAATCTCATTTTCCTTTTTACGACAAAAGAAGACAATCATAAAGTATCTTTCCATCTTCCAAAGATATAAAAATAGATCCTAAATAAGAAGAAAGACAACTCCTAAATAAGAAGAAAGAGAATTACTCTAATACACATTTGAAAGCCTTTTTGCTAATTAGATCATGAAACCCTCTTAGCCTTCGTCTTCGTGCATGTGACACTTCTAGAAGCACAATATGTTTTTGATTTCAGGACACTAACAATATTACCACCCCAAATTTTGACATGAGTCGAATTCATTAAACTAGGTAGAATTATCGACACCACCCTATATGAATCATTACAATAATTGTCAAGTGGTACTATTGTCTAAGTTGACATTACCCTTATCTTACGACGATGTAGGGCTAAGATGAGGGTAATGTCATAATCTTTAACCTAAAATTATTTTAATCAAAACCTTAACACAATAATAACTCTTTCAATATATTGTCAAAGCAACATTGACCAAACATTCAACATTTTGTCAAGTCTTCCAACACACCACTATAAACTTTTAACACGATGATCTATTTTTTGATTTGAAATTTGATCTTTTAAGGATTCAAATCATTGATTAAAATATTTTTTTTTTATTTTTTTAATATTATAATAAAGAATTTAAAATTATTAATTAATTTTATCATCTAAATTCGAGATTCCTCCATAATATTATAATGATAATTTTTTTTTTTTTTTCACTAATCCCCCAACCCCTGGAAGTATGTAACCGCCCAGTCCAAGTGGTCCCGCCCACCTGCGTTATGTTGGTGCACGGCAGCCCACCACCATTCCCATCACCCACCCCCACCACCACCACCACCACCACCACCATCACCAGCGACCAAGCATCGCGGATCCCGTGAGGATGCGAAAGCGGCGCACGCCCCTCCGTTCCCTCGCTGCCACCATCCCTCCCCGATGGGTGTGCCCGCGGCGTCCTCATGATGCGCGGGCCCCACGCCGTCATCCATCCGTGACCACTTTATCGAGATCGCCGTCGGCCCCCACTCCCCCACCGTCCATTTCATGCTCCGTTCTCCCTCTTCCTCCGATGCCCTTCGTCTCGAAGAGACCTCTCTCCTCGACCCGAACGAAGCCCTAATGGCCCCTGAAGTGGCTCCTTCCACCTCTCTGCCGCTGTTCTGACGCGGCCTCTCTCCAAGAATTCCCTTCCTCCCGGTGCAAAATGGGTCTTCAGCTGGGGTTCTGATCCCCTTCCCTGCCTCTTGCCTCGGCTTCATGGATTGGCTTCCTTAGCTCCTTCGGTGCAGTAGCTGAATCAGACTTGCACAGGTAATCAGTCCTAATTTCCCTTTTTTCTTCTTTTCTTCTTTTGAGGCCGGCGAATCTTCACCTACGAGCGTGTTTTTCTTTCTAAAGCGCGATCAAAGATTGTTACCTTGGCAAAAAGTCGGCTTTTTTTCGTGTGTCCACCCTGGTATGCTTCGTTCCTGCTTGGAAGTTTGCTCATTCTTTTGTGTAGATGTGATCAATGTGTTTTGCCCCCGAATCCTTCCAAAATTTGAGGACCCGTGGTGTTGGCCCGGAAAGTTAATCTTTTTGGGGGTTGAATAGTTTCTGTAGCTAGTTGTTGTCGTGCACTAGAAAAATGGTTTTCCCTGTTGCGTTACTGCCCTGCTGCATTTCTCGTGCTGAGTGAGCCACCTGCTGATGTATAATGTCGTATAGTAATCAGTGATATCATGTGTGGTAAACTGACACTGCATGAGACATGCAAACCCAAATATGTCATTCCGTTACTAAATGATGATCAGGAGGGAGTCCGCAATTTTTTTCTCTTTCTTTTTCTTTACGGAGAAGATTTGGTTGCTCTACTCAGGTGCTTCCTTAGTTGACTATAATATCTTCTTTTTTCAAGAATTTAGTATGGTACAGTAATGCTTTTTTTAGAACAATTCAGTGGCTGAAATCAGATTGTTCATATAGACAAAGGTGCAAGTGTAGTGTGATATCATGTAAAAAATTAGTTGCATTAGGGCTCGCTTGGTGTAGCCCTTGCACTAATTATTGTCTTTCCTGATGAAGGTATCTACTTGTCTGTGTTCTTAAGCTTGCTGTTTGATCTAGTTCAACATAATATTCTTTTGGAAATGTCCTTCAGGAATGGAAGATGAGCTAATCAATTACCATATTGAATTTGAAGATGCGAAATCTGAAGTATTGTTGGACCACATGGATATCATTCCCTCTCTACATGAAGACAACAAAATGATTTTAACACTAGATGAAGGGAAGATAGTTTCATCTCGAGATGACATGATCCTGGAACCATACGTGGGAATGGAGTTTGAATGTGAAGAAGCAGCAAAAACGTTTTACAGTCTATATGCTAGGGATGTGGGTTTTCGTATCCGCATCAGCAGGTACACTCGTTCAAGGCGTGATAACTCTATTATTTCCCGTAGAATTGTTTGTTCCAAGGAGGGCTTCCGTGAAATTCGTGCTAATGAAAGTCTTTATGGTGAGCAAAGAAACCGACAAAGAGCGGCCACGAGAGTTGGTTGCAAAGCGATGCTCATGATAAAAAAGATTGACATAGGGAAATGGATCGTTACCAAGTTCATCAAGGACCATAACCATGGTCCAGTGCCTCCAAGGAAGGTAGAAAATAGGACAGTGCACAGGGATGATGAGTTGGTAGATAAAGTGTGCATCACTGAAGGAGATTCTGTCCAAGAACCATTTGAGGGAATGGAATTTGAGTCCGAAGAGGCTGCAAAGTTATTCTACATTTCTTACGCTAGGAGCATGGGCTTTCGTGCACGTATTAGTAGGTACTGCCGTTCAAGACGTGATAATTCAATCATTTCTCGACAGATAGTGTGCTCAAAAGAGGGTTTTCGTGAAGACCGTGCAAAGAAGGAGATAACAGAGGAGGGAAAAGTTAAGCGCCCCAGAATGATAACAAGGATAGGTTGTAAGGCTATGATCATAGTAAAGAAGATGTCTGGAAAGTGGGTGGTAACAAAATTTGAGAAGGAACATAACCATGCTTTGCCACCTTCAAAGAAGGATCCCTGTCATGCTGGAAAATTCAGCAATTCACAAGTGGTGGGTAGAGTATCTAATGAGACGGAAATTGATCAGTTTCCTACTGGTACAAAAGGCAACTCTCAAAGATCCCTAACTGTTCTGTACAACCAGTTATGCTATGAAGCAATTAAATATGCACAAGAAGGTGCAACCACCGAACACACTTACAATGTGGCAATGGCTGCTCTAAAAGAGGCTGCAGAGAAGGTTGCTGCAGCAAAAAGGAATGCTGGAATAACGGCACAAACAGGAGTTGCTAGTGGTAGAACCAGACGAGCATTTCTTGTTTCCACAGAAAGTAGCATTGGTTCTTTGGTCCAAGTCAAATCCTTGCATAATTTGCAATCTCAGGATAAGGCACAGGAACTCAAGCCTCAGAAACAGCCTGTTAATTTTGTGCTTTTACCCTCTGGTTTCCTGACTGATTCAAATTCATCTACTTGTTCTACTGAGGCTCCATTCATTTTTAGTGTTACTGCAGACAGTTTACATGGAACCCAGCCTAGTCAAACAGTGAACATAACCAACCCTAATACTGGAGGCAAACAGTCAAATAATACCACCATACTGTTTCCGGGAAGTTTGCTTGGAAGTGATTCAGAAGGCTCTGATTTGCCTGAAGGAGAGAAAGTGGGGCTACATACACTAGATGCAGCCCCTGAGATAGCTAAATCTCACAAGAAATCTCAGGTTTTCTTCATTGACCATCTCATTTCTGTGATGCACTTTTGCTTTGTAGATGCCTTTTTCTCTGTATATGTATTATTTACTATAACTATCAAGTTGAAAACTTGCTGACTTGTAAAAATTGAAGCTACTGTTGTAAATTTTGTCAATCACAAAATCAACTAATAAATGCTTGAGATTGTTGCCTGTAACAAGAGAAAATTTCACTTTAATGGTATAGAATCTGGAGTAGCTTCACTATTGTTTTTAATCTCATTCTTTAAGCGTGAGTTGTGGAGAACTCTTGGCAATATAATTAAATAACTTTTCATTAAAGTAGTTTTAACCAAGGATTGCCTTACCTAGCGGTACCACCGAAATCGGCCGTCGACAGTCGATTTCGGCCGTCGATTGTCAACTGAGGGAGAAAGAAGAAGAGGGAGAAACCTGTTTCACCGTGCGCTGCTCTTCCCCGGTTCCCCGCGCGATCCGTCGCCCGCGGGCGATACTTCGCCGGTGGGTGATTCCTTCTTCCCACGCGTTTTGTCTCCCCGTGCGGGGAGAAGGAACGAGGTGACGTCGCCCTTTTATTTTTTAAAATTTATATTATATTATATTAATACTATATTATATTATATAGAGCGGTGCACATTGTGCATACTGCTCGATATTGGGTACCGTACCATACCGAGATAAACTCGGTACGTTGGTATGGACTGACATGGAAAACCTTGGTTTTAATAATAACAACCTACCATGTTTTCATGGTATATAGTAACTTGTCCCTCTATCTAACTTTCATCTTCTTTCTTGTGAGGACTTGTTACAATGTCAGCATGGCTTCTTTTCCTCTAGCTGTCTTTATTTCCAGGTTTGTTCCTATTCCTGCTGCTTCCATCTCATGACAATTTAACCTTTTAAATTTGCAGAAAAATGGAGCTGACTTATCTAGTGTAACTCAATCTAGTGGTAAGAAAATCAGCATGGGTTCCTCTGAAGTAAAACTTGGCTATCCTGCACTTCCAGTGACAGTTTATATGCCTGTGGTTGGAAGCATTGCAGAAACTTATGCAGGTAGCTATATCATCTTTTCTAGCTTTCTGTGTATATGTAATCCTGAAGATAGATTACCAGTGTGATATGTATCTTCCTTTATTGTTATGAGGAAATTACTTTAAAATATAAAAAATGAGATATAGCTGTACTGAATTAAGCTGAATGTAAATAATTCTCCATAGTTTTCAAATTTTACAGCACCATATAACTAATAACTTTTTATTCCATAACTGCTGTGTACATTCCTTGTTGTTCTGTATCTACCGGTATATCTTGATTTTCTCACAAGTATTTACCTCTATTTGAACATGATAGCCACTAGTCTTTCATAAATTAGCAGCTTTTTTTGTAATAACCTGGAGTATATACTCTACAATGTAACTATTTGATTTACGATAAATAAGATGGCTTCATGTTGTTTTGTTTATAATTTCCTGTTTCTGTCTAGTTGCAATAACGAAACATGTATCAAGTATGCTCTGTATATATACATACATATATATATATACATACATATATATATATATATATATATATATATATATATGCATGTATCAAGTATGCTCTGTATACATACATACATATATATATATACATACATATATATATATATATATATATATACATACATATATATATATATAAATATAAATAAATAAATATATATATGTATACTTGTATACATATGTATATGCATATGTGTATATATATATATATATATATATATATATATATATATATACAAGGTTCTCCTTACCGAGCGGTAAGGCCCCGTACCGCTCGATATGTACCTTTTCGACAGTTGACCGGTACGCGGACCTGTCGCTACCGGGCGGTATCGCTAAAATCGGTCGTTGGCGGTTGATTTCGGTCGTCGGTGGTTGATTTTGGCTATCGACGGTCGATTTCGACCGTTGACGGTCGATTGAGGGAGAAATCGATTGTCGGTGGTCGATTGAAGAAGAAAAAAAGGGAAATATAAGAAGAGGAAAAGAAAAAAAAAGAAGAGGAGAAGAAGTACCTTGCGCCGTCCTCGCTTGCACGCCCTTGCCGTCTGCGGGCGCCTTTTGTCCTTGTATGGGGAGACAAAACGTCTCCCCATGCTGGGAGAGAGACCGAGGTAACGTCACCCCTTTATTTCTTTTTTAATATATTTTTAATATAATATAATATTATATTTAATATACTGGGCGGTACACACTGTGTACCACCCTGGTACCAGTACCATACCGGTATTGACAAAATGTCGGTACCGGTACGGACCGGTAAGTAAAACGTTGTATATAGGTCCCGTACTGCTCGGTACGTACCAGTCCATAAGCTGACCGGTATGCGGACCGAGCGGTACCGCTAAAATCGGCCGTTGGCGGTTGATCTCGGTCGTCGACGGTCGATTGAGGGAGAAATTGACCGCCGAGAAATCGATCGTCGGCGGTCGATTGAAGAAGAAAAAGGGAAGAAGAAGAAGAGGAAAAGAAGAAAGAAGAAGCGGAGAAGATGTACCTCGCGCTGTCCTCACCTGCGCGTCCTTGTCGCCTGCGGGCGACTTTTGTCCCCGCGCTAGGAGAGAGACCGAGGCGACGTCACCCCCCTTTATTTCTTTTTTAATATTTTAATATTATATTATATATTATATATATATTATATTTAATATATTGGGCCGTACACACTGTGCATACCGCCCTGGTACCAGTATTGTACCAGTACTGACAAAATGTCGGTACACCAGGATGGATCGGTAAGTAAAACGTTCATATATATATATATATATATATATGTACACTCAGATTTTGAAGTTTTTGCCCATCATAGGAACATTAAAACCAGCAACAATGTAGTTCTTGGTTCTTTGCCCATTCTTTAGAAGCGGCCTTGACATTTGACTTTTATCATAAATACAAGAAGTGCTGAGAGACTTAATAAATACTTCCTACTCAAGTTTCAGTTTTATCACCCTTTATTCTTTATATAGTCATACTTGCTCGGCATCTTTTCTTTGGAAAATGTAACTGTATCTTCAAGTTGACTGGACTTTAAATTCTTAATTCAACATCTACTATGAAAATAATCTCTTTGAAGGAATTTTTTTTTTATTCCCATGCCAATGATGTGATATAGGATATGCCAGTCAGCATGTTACACAATGGAACTAACCTGGACACAATATCATCGGTATATGTTGGCACACACTTGGCACTGCATGAGCCTCTGGTTGTCTATCGGAAAGAGTAGTGAAGTAAGATGATTTGTTTCTGGATAATTTCTTAATAAAAAATGGTCAATATTTTCTTTGCATTTTGTATCTTTTGTGAATGTTGTGTTTCTACTGAACATCTTAACTGGGAACATGAAAATACAGAAATTAGATTTATCAAAAATAAGATTGATTTCCCTGAATGACACATAGAAAATTCTGAGTCAATTCATGCATGTAATATTTTACTTTACAATAGCTAGCAATTTTCACTAGAATTAGAACCGGGAGAATAATAGTGATTCTAGGTCAAGGTATGGTCATTAGGTCTAACTCAAGGTATGATCATCAGGACAATGTAAAAAATCATGAAAGGATAAAGCAAGTAATAGAAAGAGCATTCACTATAATGGAAACATGTTATTTGAGGCGCAGAGGTGGAGCTTTCATTTTTGTAGCAGTAACCTTTGCATTCGGAACCCTAGTCTAGACATATTATTGTACTCATTTCTTATTTTATTGCTTGCTATTGCTTATGGAATATTTTAAAAAGCGCTAGGCGCCAAGGTCCCAAAACGCCCGAGGTGCTAGATGCTCGCCCGAGCTAAGCAAGGCATTCTAAAATATTAAAATATAAAAAATATATAATATAATAAAAAAAATATTTAAATAAAAATATGATATTAAATTAAAAATATAATGTTAAAAATATATTACTTACTGTTAACAGTAGTTAGAGGGGGTGAAAAAAAAATTTTAATTGTAACAAAAGGGGATAAAAACCGACGGAAAGTGCTAGCAACAACAATGAGAATGCAATGGTCGGTAGCAACAGTAGTGAGAAGGTAGTAGTGAGAAGCTGGCAGCAGCAGGGCGGAGGATTAGTTTAAGATAGTTGTGGTAGCGCTGCGAACGACAGCAGCAGGGGCAGTGGCGGAAACTGCGGATAGCAGCAGCCGCAGCGACGGAAGCTGCAGACAGTAGCAGCGACAACGGCGAAAGCTGCAGGCAGCAGCAGCGACAACGACAGCGGAGAACGACAGTGGCAGTGGCAGCGGCAACGGTAGTGGAGAGCAGCGAGAGCGGCAACGACAACAGAGAGAGGCAGCAGCAGCGGTACTATTGGCAGCGGAATCGCACGTAGGGTTGGGGGAAGTCATGAGGAGGGGGAGGTTGATATGCGTGAACCAACTAACGCAAATATGACCGAACCAGACTTAAAAATTTGGTTTGCTCGTGTAGTTTAAACTGGGAGCTTGCTCGCCCGATGCCTCGGCTCGAGCGAGCGCCTAGGCGATGCCTCTTTGAAGCATGCCGCCTGGCAATTAAGCGAGGTGCTCAGGCCTCGCCTCGCCTCACTTGAGTGCCCAGGCAAGTGCCTGAGCTTCTTTTAAATCATTGTTTCGTAGTTTGTGAACTTTGTAAAATCTCCCAACTTAACAAATAAAATTACTTTAGAATTAAAAAAAATAACAAAGTATCTGTTTTGTCTACCACATAGAACTGACTTGATAGCAGGTGGCATTTTATTTGTAGCAGTCTTGTGTCTTTGCCCTTTAAAATATAATCTAAGCAAGAATCCTAGGACTATAAAACTAAGCGAATGTGGAGCCCCTTCATATTGTTATGATGGTTTTGGTGTCAATCCATGATTCCAAGTTATAACTCTGGCTATTGAGGCTAGGATGGTAGCAAGAGTGAGTAAAAGCTAATCAGTTTACAAGTTGTACAAGATGCCATTAGTATCTATTTTCTGATTGTAAGATTCGTTTTTTTATGTTTATCTGATTAAAGTTTAAATTAGAGCAACAAGTTTCAGTGGAAGTTTTGTTTCTTAAAATGTGATAGATTATTTGAACTTAAACAGTTGCAATGCCAGGAACCCCAGGGCCAGGCACCTCTTATGCTCTTTTAGCTACTCCAATTGAAGCATTGTCTGTTTCTGCTGGGCCTGTGGAATTTAGCAGACAATCACAAGGTGCAAGCCCTCAGCTAGCAACCAAGAGTAGCACAGTGGGAAATCCATCAAATCCTAAGCCATATGCAGGTCCCAACCCTGAGGTGCATGCAACTGCTGTTGCCTGCGGTGCCCGTGTAATCTCCCACAAGGCAGCAGCTTCACTGATTAAGGCCATTGAAGCAAGGATAAGATCCTCTGTGGCCAAATCAAAACTTGCTTGTGGCTTTAGACTGTTGGATTCCGAGTTGACATGTCCTAAACCCTGGACCGAGGAGGGCAAGACTAAGCAGAATCCCATGAATATCATGTCACAAGGGCTGGAAGGGAGTTCTGAGGAGTCGAAGGATGATGAATCTGCTGAGGCAATGGAGTTGGAGGTTGAAGCCGACCATCCAATTGCAGGTGCTGATGAGCAGAACCAGTCACCTTTTGAGGGGCAGATAGGCTTGTTGGACCCAATAGGAGATGCCGATAATATGACCGTCTTTTAGGAGTGCCTTCCAGTAAAAATCAAGATGCGAGTTTCTAAAACTTCTAATGTTACATAATCTCATGTACACATTTGAGAGATTTGTGAGCTGAGAAAGGGCATGTTGTAAAAAAAGAAAAAACTTACCAATGTTAACATAGTTGAGCTAATCTAGTGGACTGGAGAGGTTGGTACTTCAGTATTACATATGAAATAGGTAACATTGTCCTTACATTAAAGTTGTAAGTGCACAAGAACTAGGTGTCTGGAATTGTTCTGGTTGTTGCTTGATGAAAATAGCCTGAACTACCCATAGTGATTGGAGCTTACTGAATGCTAGCTGAAACTGGGGTTGCTAGACAAGTTTGTGTTGTGTCAACTGAAAATTATGTTGTCTAATTACAGGTTATCTCCTGTAATAAGATCTTTTTAACATCTTAATTTTTAAAATTAAAAATATATATTAGAAGCATATAGTTATGAAAGTGAAATATTTAATTCTATTTATCCTAATGACATCGATAAACGTAGCATGAAAATGATGAATAAAAGGATAATTTCAATATCCTAATTACGTTTTCAGTGGTAGTGGACAAGGACATCGTTGGGCTATGAGTGGTTATTGTGGATGAGGAGGGAGCGCGACGATGGTGGACAACGACATCGTTGGGGGTTGTGAGTGGTTATTGTGGATGAGGAGGGAGAGCGACGACGAGAGGTGAGGCAAAGGAAAAGGAGCAAGAGGATGATGTAGATGTTGATGCTCTGCATTTGTGTCGGTATCGATATAGATGCAAAGCGACAAAAGGGTCGCTTGACATCTGTATCGACACCGATGAATATGCAAACGACACCAACAATGATGCGGGGAAGGGTAACGTCACTTTGTATCTACAAAAGTGTCGATGTAGATGTTGAGCGACTCTTTTGTCGCTTTGCATCTGTAAAAGTGTCGATGTAGATGTTGAGTGACTCTTTTGTCGGTCTGCCATCAACGTCAACATAAATGCAGAGCGACACCAACAACGATGCGGGGAAGGGCAACATTGCTATGCATCTACATTGGCACCGATGCAGATGCCGAGCAACCCTTTTGCTACTCTGCATCTTGTTGAATCTCGGATTTTGATGATGAAATCAATTGATGTGTTTGATCTAACAAGGTTGTTAGAGTTGATTGATGCAAGATTAACTATGACAGAGAGATTATTACAATTAGAGGTTTGGCCAAAGTCAAGTCCAAGCATCGGGTCGAAGTTTGGACGATACGGTTGGGAACTCGCCTGGAGTGCGTTAGGAGCTCGCCAGGATGGTGCAAGGGAGTTCGCCAGAAGAAGACCGAGACTCGTCGGAAGATTGTCGGGGGCAGTCGAAAGGCTTGCCGGGAGTTTGGAAGGTCTTGAAGTGGATTGGTATCAGAGCCATGTTTTTCTCATTTGGTTTAACACCCAAGAGAAATGACTCTTTTCGGCTTTCAAGAAGGCTTTTCTATCGTTCATCCTCCCATGTTCAATGGGACAGACTACACTTATTGGAAAACTAGGATGAAAGTTTTCTTGCTTTTCTTGAACCTTGATTTATGAAATATTGTTGAAAATGGATTTGAAATGTCTTCTCTTCCAATGAACAATTGGAATGATTTGGAGAAGAAGACTTTCTCTTTAAATGTCGAGGCTATGAATGCCTTGTTTTGTGCTCTTTACAAGAATGAGTTTAATCGTGATTCCGCTTGTGATTTGGCTTACAATATTTGGCATACATTGAAAATCACATATGAAATCACAATAAATAAAAAAGAATCACCAAGTAAAATATCTTGTAAAAATGAACAAGAAGAATACCTTCCTAAGAATTTGACGTTGAGAACCCAAGTACACCTTCCAAAGAACCAGAAGGAATGTGAATTGAGAATAACATATGATTCCTTGAGTGAAATCTAAAGTGATGAAGACTTTGAACATTTGACAAATGAATCAAATATATTAATGAACATGAACCATAAAAATGATCTAAGATGGACAAAACCTCTTGCTTTGAACGCAAGAAGCTGACGCTCTCCTAAGACGAAGAACACAATCAAGAAGAAGTGGAAAATCTTGCACTTATGATCATCGACAACGAGGTTAGTGATTTATTAAGTATTTTTTTCAGAATTATTAAATATGTTTCATGATTTGTTTGATGAGTTTAGACAACTTAGCAAATCTTTTAAGTTACTTAAGAAAGATCATGATTTGTTAGTTAGTAGACTTGACGAAATGCATAATTCATTAGGATCACATAACCCATGTTCTAAATATAAGATGCTAGATAGTGTTAAAGAAGAAAATATCATGCTTAAGACAATATTAAAAAAATTTAAAATTGAAAACAAATCTCTAAATATGATCCTTATCAATAAGGGTCATATTAATAGAAGAAATGACATAGGTTTTGTTAGTAACATTCAACAAAAGTCAATCATTTTTGTTAAAGGACCTACCTTAAATTTACCACCGAATATCAAATGTAATTTTTGTAAAAAATTAGGACATAAAGCCTATAAATGCCTATTTAAAAATTATAATCCACGTAAATTAATTTGGGTTCCTAAAGGAATCATAAATAACCTAAGCCATTAAAGAAAATATCACGAAGGACCCAATGTAAAATGGGTACCTAAACTAAAACCTCTCATACTATAAATTTATCTCCTAACAAGGGTAGGAGCACTAAGTAATATTTTGAAAATAGATGCTCCAAGCATATGACTTGAGATCTAATACTCTTTCAAAGCTCACTAGCCCAAGTAATAACAAAAATTATTGAAATAAAATAATTGGTAATGAATCTTTGGATAACTCATTAATCTTGATTGCTCTAACTTTGGCATGCTAGTATAAAAATAAATTACAAACTTTATTTAAACTCAAATTTATGAAAGAAAGATTTTTATGATAGGTTCAAATTCATTGGCTTGAATATTTGTTGATTTAAATGCAAAGACCATCATTATAACTTAAATTTTATGGTGTTTTTGGCTAAGTAAAATATCCTTGTTGAATGATTGATTTAAATGTTACATTATTTAAATGCTATGATAGTGTATGAGTTGTATGATAAATGATTATTGTTGAATGATAAAATTTGAGCATAGAATGATATAGAAAAGGGAGAGAAAAATCATGCTTCATTTTCTAGTAATTTTAAAAAATTATATTGATAATGAAAACTGCATGTTTTATAATAAAGAAACAAAATGTTAGACTTAAATCTAATGCTTAAGATAAATCCTTTTTATGCTTTTAAGAAACAATAATGTATATATGATGATTTACGTATTGCCTTTTGATTTTGATTGAAGATGCTTTACAAAATCATGCTTGATGATTTAATGATGTATAGCGATCATGCTTAATGAGTTTATATTTTGAAATTATGCATGATATCTTTATGATTTATGGCTTATTGATCTTTGCTATAATGAAAGCTCTTTTTCGGTTTTAAATGATGATGCATATTTTTATTTGGCTTAAAAGGCAAAGATATGTTTGTATGAAATAAAAAGGGAATATATTTTTCTTAAAAAAAATTATCTTATAATTTTTTTTAAAAAAAATAATGAATTGATTATGTTATTTATTATGAATCTCTTAAACCATGAAATTGATTTTGATGATTTGATAATTTGAACTTGAATTATCATGATTTTTGGCAAGTTTAGAAAATGAAACTTGAATTCTTTACATAAATACTTTGATTATGAACTTTACATAAACTTCCTAATTGATACTTTGATAATGATTAGGGGAGAGACAAAAGTGATATTTTGTAATAACAAATTTAAATACTTTGATTATGAAAAACCTTTATTGAATGAGGAACGTTTTGCTAAAAAGAAATTATGAATTTTAAATACATGTGCATGATTGGATTTCTATTTTACTTGAAATTTCTTGATTACTTTTGTTAAAATTCACAAACAATAAGGAGGAACAAATTTATTAATTTAAATCATGCCTTTTGGTACTTAAAGATTTAATTTTTATGATATGATCTTCTTATACTTTTGGGTGTAATTTGAATATAGATGTTAAAAATAAATTATACAATCATATTTGTTTCTTGACAATGACAAAAAGTGAGAGATAAAATTATCAATATGTTTAAAAGCAAATTGGATATAATAACATTGATGAGAAATAATTTGCTTAGAAGAAAATTTAAAATTTTAAAATTTTAAAATACATGCAAAATGCATAATTTGCTTGATTTGCTATCTTGCTTGAAATTTGCATAAGATAAATTAAATTGCATGGATAGCTCTTGATTTTTTTCTTGGATTTTGAAATTTACATCTATAAAATTTATATCTATAAAATTGAGTATTTTTGTGATATTTTTCACTTCTCCATCTTGATTCTACATTCTTATTCACATACAGTGGAGAAAGGAAATAACTAGCATTTCAAGAGTCCAATAAGTCTATTAATTTTATTTTGAATCTCTTTGAAATTGATTTTGAAATCGAATGAGTTCTTTACTTATATCATGATTTTGATTCCTCGAAATTATAACTTGAAATCTTTTATGAATCAAAATATCTTATTATGTATTCTCATATTATTTAAAAAGTAGATTTTTATATAAATCATGATCTTGATAACTTAGATTTCTTATCCATGAATCAAGATATTTTATTTATTTCTCCTATAATTTGTTTCTTGATATTCATAATTTATCTTCATAAATTGAATATCTCATCATTATATTAATTTTTCTTGATATATTTCATGTGATGATATTCATAATTTGTCTTCATGAATTGAAAAATGATGTAATGAGAAAAGTTTTACACCATTGTAATCATCCCTTCTTTTTGACAATGACAAAGAGTGAGCAAAACTTGCTAGCTTGCTCATCTCAAAAGAGCGGCAAGAAGTGATATCTCAAGAGAAGCAAAATTTTTGCTTAACCTCACATTTTCAACAAAAAAAAAAAATCATGCTAAACGAAAACGCAAAAATGTCATACAACTTAAGCAAAATCAACTAAATTCGTAACAATTAGGATAAATGAAACTAACACGGTTTGTCTTCTTCCATCCTCTTTCTTTAATATTGCATATGCCCATTAAAGCTAAAAAAGATAAGAAAAAATATATTATATCAAACAACCTACAAGAAAAGATTTTTGAACATGAATTTGAATATGACTTATTACTTGTAGAATAATGCACCAACCACTCAACAAAGACGATGCACATTCTTCCATAATAATATGAAATATAACATATCAAGAAGTCATGAAGCCTATAAATTTTCAACTTCCATACACTTGCACACTATAGCTTGAATGTCAAATGATTCCTCTGGGGGGATTCTTAACTAGATAATTCGAGATCAATGAAGTAAAAAACTCTTATAGATATCCTTAAATAGCAATAGGACCTACTGATTGGCAAGCCATAGAGAAACAAGTCGAGAGCATAGATATTTATCGAACACAAATGTTGAAGCTGAATAAGAGCTTCTTACAAGAAGAAAAAGGGGGTGAAAAGAAAAAAAATGAAAACCAGTATCTACCAAAATGTTGAGCCCTCCTATGATGGGTCTGTACATAGATGGGGATATGTATACCTTCCACGCATCATTTGACATTCAAGCTTATGGTCTGTAATCTTGAAAGAATTTTTGAATGGAACATACAATGCAATCTCAATCGTGCTTGCCCAACCTTGAGCAGCTGCTGTGCTATGTAAAGTGTTATAGCACTTGAACTTGCCCTATGTAAAGTGTGTTCCTGACAATATAAGAACAGTTAGGAAGGAACATTAAATTGAAACAACACAACTGCCATAAACCAAGAGTATGAAATTTTTTATTGAAAGAAACAAGTCATCTTAGAAAGAATCCTGTGCGGAGAAATTTGGTGCCATAAACCAAGAGCATCCACAATCAAGTCAGAACCTACACACCGAATTGTCTCTATGTGGGTTGTGAGCAAACAAATTCCATGAAGGTTCCAGGAGTCCATCTTTAGGGAAAACCACAAGTTGCCATGCGTAATTGATCAACAATTTCAAGAGTTGGTGTTGTTTTCACTAAAGCCTGATGCATGATAAGGTAGATGAATATGCAATTTAAAAAGTTTGGGGAACCAATTATTTAACAAGACTAATAGAAGAGATATAGTTCATAGCCTGGCCCATTATAAAGCCTAAACAACTCGGGCAGCAGGGTCTATAGTTTAGTTAGTGGTTCCCGCTTCCCAAGTGAGCAACTCAGACAAACTCAAAGAAACTTTTTTAGTCCAAGTACTTAAATCTTTGCTATCAGATTCCCATATTGATGAACACATTTGCATTTTAATGTATCTAGAGCACAAAACTATCTGAACGAATTCAATATGTAACCAAACTTGTGTCAGTATAGTCCATGAATGCTTGCTCACTGACTGATCCAGGTCGAAGCATGCATAATGCCATTCTACTAGCTCCAAGAGCATGTTGGAATGTCATGGCAAGTAAAACCTTGATCTATGCTCTATTTAATACTTCCAATTGGCAAGTTTATACCATATAAATATTGATACACAACTGTGCATACACATAAAGATAGGGATATATGCTATATAGGATTTACAAGTAATATTAATATGT
The DNA here is from genome assembly GCA_029747655.1 of Ensete ventricosum. NCBI lineage: Eukaryota > Viridiplantae > Streptophyta > Magnoliopsida > Zingiberales > Musaceae > Ensete > Ensete ventricosum. Next base: position 48,117,376 of record JAQQAF010000002.1, read on the forward strand.
ACATTACATATGGGCTTATATATGCACGTATGTAATTTTTTCTCTAGTCATATGTACTAGAGAAAAATAGACAAACATATGTGCTTCTATATGCTTACAAACGGAGAGTTGTATCCTTGTACGCATACAGTTATTCCTAAATAGATTCTCCCACCCCCTTGTCATGCACAAAAGTGACCATATATATTAACATAAATAACAATGTAAAAGCCATAAGAAGAGAGGTACCTTGCAAAAGATGCATGTTCTATGTTATGCGAATAATAGCATCAAGGTTGCCCGAGAGTTGCCATCCTTCAGGATAAACAAGATCTCTACCTTCTAAATGGAGGTGCCAATTCATGATCCTTGAGCAATCATTTGGTAAGCCTTCCATTTGACTTTCATCCTCTACTATCTGCTCTATAAATGTAGTTTCCTGCAAACAAATGGCATTTTAGGTACTTCACAATGCTAATAAAAAACTCAAAACTTGCCCGGAAGGAGCAATGATGCTGGAAAGGACAATGAAGTATATAAATATATACATACATACATATACACACACACACACACACACACACACACACACACATATATATATCAGTAAATAGTTAAAGTTGTTTCATTTAATCACAAATTAAGTCAAAGGGATAGGGAAAGAAAGGGTTGACATACCCTTGATGCAGTAAAAAGTATAAACATAAAAGACAAATCAGATGATCATAAAGCTCCTTAGGTACACCTGATGGTATATAACCAAGAACAGAGAAATAGTGTTATACATCCTAGACAAGTAAACAAAAATTATTCTTAAATTAAAATTATGCAAAATACTTTTGATTTATGGAAATTACTTTGGTCAGGATGGGATACATCTTTTAATTTATTACCCATGATCTAAATTTGCTATTGCATGGACACAAATGCACTTGAAGCCCCATTTGAGCAATGTACTGATACATGGGCCAATCTAACTGTTAAACAGAATCCATACTAAATTGAGAACCACCTTCCACAACATAACCAGTGGTCTTTAATTGAACCCCAAGGAGTTGGAACAATTCACTTGGTTCAAAAACTCCTATGCAACACAAACTTATATTATGTTGTTGAAAAAGATTTCTGTAGACATGCCAACCTGTACCATGTGTTGGTTCTTCCTTGGATAGACTCTCCAAGAAGCATCATAACTCCAACTAATGCATACATCAGTTCACATTAAAATAAAAGAGCATATTTACAAATGGTTAATTTATTATGACTTAATCTTAGTAAGATTCGAAGGGAAAAGTGGCATGAGTCAAGATTCACACATATGATCACAACTCAAATCAAACTCAACTCAGAGTGCCAAGGGACCATTATACCATAGTTTTCTTTGCTAGGGTTATAACCAAAAACAGACAAATTTCTAGAGATCCCTATGCAATAGTGTGAGTCCAAGTATGCATAGAGCTTTGCAATCAGTTTAGCCAATTTAGTAGTTCCGGAATTCAGAAAACCAGTTTGGCCAGACATTCAATTTACTCAAGCTGTCATTATCTCGATGCATGCCATAGAGCTATTCAAGCTGGAACCTAATACATAAATGATTGACAATAATACTATAAATATTTTTATCAGCAAGTTCTTATAGAATTTAGGTAGAAAATTACTGAAAATGGAAGTTTGAATCTTCTCAAAATGTTTGTATCTCACCAGATACAGACACCAATCAGCTACTTTTCCAAATTTGTATCTCACCAGATATACAAAATTATATGAAAAAATGGCCCAAATAGTAGAAACAGTTAAGAAAACATATTCAAGAGAATGAGACTTAGAACTTGGTCAACCCTATTGTCTCACAAATATGGTTGATCAAGATAAAGTTTGAACATGCTAGCTTGTAAGGTGATAAAAACTATGAGGTCATACAATGAAAAGGATTTCTTTTTTCTTTTTGTTGAATAAAAACACATCAAATATAATATCTTCCAAAGAAGCATAAGAGCCAGAGGAAAAAAAATGAAATATTGCAATTTAAAAGTAATAGATAATCTGTTTACATCAAAGTGAATATCAGAAGTAAAGAGAGAACATTCTCTTGCACTTAGCCTTATCCAGAAGATCATAATGTAAACAGACCAATCCAGGCTCACACAGCAACATAAACGGCTGCTAACATAATGGTATTTTTCTCAGTTTTACTTATTTAGTTATAATTTAGTCTTCTGTCACTTCTGCTCTAAAAACTTTAATCTGCAGTTTTAATCAGAAGATAAAACTAGAAAGGAAAAGACATACCTGAAAACCCTCTTTCACCGTATCTAGCTGCCTAATGGAATCCGAGTTTGGACGATGCCATCTTTTGTAGTCCCAGAGGATGGTGCTATTGAATGCAAATCCAGACATATCAACATGAAATCTCCTAAGTCTCTTGCTTTTCTCATTAGTGTGCCATCCAATTACTTGACTTCCATTGCACACTGGGCCTTCCAATATTGCCTTATTTTTGCTTTGAGAAAGCATTGCAACAGGCCAAACACCAAATCTCCTAAAATAACAAATAGATCAGTTTTCTGATACTAATGACAACTAGGAAAGATATTACGTGAATTTATCATGTACCGGAGGTACTGATCATCATTATGAGATGTGATAGTCAATGTGTGATCAGAACCACAAAATGCTATCAGACCTGATCCTTTTGTTACATGGATCTTCCTGTGTAAGAACTTGCACAATTGCAGGTCTGATCAAGTGTGTTTCAAGTAAATATTTAAACAACCAGGTTTAAAATCAAGAAGCAACGTTGTTTGCTTTGGAAATTTTATTAAAAAAACGTCGACTGCTAAACTGGCCTGTTTGAGGCATGTCAGTTTCAGGTCATGGAGATCAAATGCTAGCAGTACAATGTCAAATTTGGGTCAGCCCAATTTATTGAGATAGTGGTGTAACTAGACAATATTTCAACTCTTGCACTCTATTATTGTTACCACGACTGAGAAATTATCAAAACCAACTAATAAAGTTACATAGAAAGAAGGCTATACTATGCAACATATCACACGAATTTTTGAAAAAAGAGAAATCTTTATTTCAATTAAAAATCGGTGGCCAAATGCATGAGAACTCTATCCTTACATGCCAAGAGGCTATTTTCCTGACTTGCTATGAGCTCTACCAAACAATCAAATATCATAACAAAGCAAAATGAAGGTTCTTTTGTTCTTTCATATATTTGATATTTTGCAAATCGGTTAAAATCAAAGAAAAGAAGGGAAGAAGAAAGACACTAAGTCTTAAGAATCCAATCATACATCTCTCTCTTTCTTGCATTTTTGGAACAGAATACCCTGATAAGAGCATCATATACTATTATAAAGTATCAGAGCATGACTATCCCGTGTTTTTTATTGATGAAGAATCCATGGACGAGACAACTAGAATCAATATCATTTTTTAGAAGATCGAGAGAAGCCAGGACATGTTATCAACAACATGCTTTTGTCATTGATCAGAGAATTGAATTGAATATGCAGCCATGACTCATATTAGAAGTCTTGCCTAATTTTAAAGTAACAACTAAAGATTTAGAGCCAAATAAGTTTCTTGGAATGGGAGACTTATATAAGGTGCAGGGACAAATTTAGAGTAGAATTCTACTTTCATGCATCCATAAAGATTTGCTCATATGTCTTAATTGTCCAATCTTCGACAGTTCTTGTTTGCTCTAGTCAACTAGTTAAAGGTCTAATAACATATCACCCTCTGTAGTTAGACATTTTTAGTATCCTGATCCCTAAACTTAAAAAATACATTGGCATCCTTATTGTTATGAAAGTTAAACATTTAACCTTATTTACCCTAACGCCGTTCGCTTTACCGACGGAAGATATAGCATGTGATAGCACATGTAGAATTATTGATTTTGTCAATACGCCGTTCGCTTTACCGACGGAAGATATAGCATGTGATAGCACATGTAGAATTATTGATTTTGTCAATGACAAAATGATCATTTCAGACTTTATTAAAAGGTGGAAGAAAGGGGTCATTGGCTCAGGCGTGCGATTGTCTTCTTCCCAAATCGATCTCTTAGGGTTCATTCCCCCAAATTGATCTCTTAGGGTTTAGGGCAGAGTTTCTCTACAACACGACAATGTTAAGTCAGTCCTAAACCCCAAGAGATCGATTTGGGGAAAGAAACTCTAAGAGATCAATTTGGGGGAAGAAACCCTACGAGATCGACTTGGATCGTGTGGCTCCCTAAATTAGTGGCCCCTTTCTACAACCTCTTAATAAATCCTAAAATAATCATTTTGCCATTGACAAAATCAATAATTCTGCATGTGTTATCACGTGCTATATCTTTCATCGGTTAAGCTAACGACATTAGAGTAGATGGGATTTAATGTTTCGCCTTCATAAGAATGCTAGTTTAAATTTTTTAAGTCTAGGAACCAAAATGCTAAAGAGATCTAACTACAGGGGATAATCAATAATTAGCCCCTAGTTAAGGCATCTTAGGCTATTTATTCAACTACATTGTAATGTTATTTGGTAGCTTAGGCCCACCAGTTTCAGAATATGACTATTTCCGTGTGATTATTGATGTATCTTATTCTCTCCTAATTTGCACATATACTTCCTTTTTTAAATATCTGCTTTATATTGGACTGATACATTTACCCGGATCACATACTCAAGATCGACACCTTCATCCTCTCAAAAAAATTGCATATCACAAAGATGTTGAAAAAAAAAAAAAAAACTCTGCTCCAAAATCATCTTCATCCGGTGGTTGACATGCTCATGCAACTACTTACCATAAACAATAAATAGCAAAGTAGGATATGTTTGTTTATTATTCTATACATGTTCATATCCTACTCTAGTTAGTTTCATGAATCAACTTTTAAAATCTTATTCATTATTCTCTTTATCTCTATCAGTCACTTTGCCCTGGAAATTTTTATCACTGAAACCAATATGATATCTAACAATTTTGACAATCCCACCAGTCACCAGTGACTCAAATGATCTCAAGTTATTGCCATATCCATGACTTTCCCTTTGATTGCTTTTAACTCTAGTCACAAGACCATGATTTGTAGTTTATTTCATTCCATTTTCCATCACCAAGCATCTGAACAAACATATAACTTGATGTAGCCATCTATGGAACTTCTTCATCACCAGTTAACATATTGATTCATTTAAATCATATATTCTCCTTCAGTTTCATTTGCTTCCAGTAAACAAAGGAATTATTTATCGATTCCACTCATCGAGCATGCATCAGTATTGAATCAATTTAATTTTTTATTGTTTCATCTCAATAAAAATTCATATATTAAGGAAATAAAAGTTAAACACAATAATCTAAAGTTAAGAAAGTAGTAATTTTTGATGTGAAATCTTGTATTAATACTTATGGTGGCACAAGAAGGACATACCTGATCTCCCTCAGTTCCTCGAACAGCTCGAGCGAGTAGATGTTATCGTCATCCGCAAAGTACACGATCCCATCCAGATGATGCCGCTCGATGTGCTCAAGCGCGGTGTTCCGCTGGTGGACACCTCTGTCCTTGATAATGGTCGAGTTCTTCTTGCAGACGAGATGCCTGTACACGACGCCAGAGCCCATGAGAATCTCCGCGGTCTCCATCGAGGCCGCGTTCATCTCCACCACAATCCAGAGGAGGGGCGGCGGGACCAGCCGCAGCGTCTGGCCCAGGCGGCTAAGGTAGTAGCTCTGGGAGGCGCGGTTGTACGTGGGCGTCACGACGATCAGCAACTTATTCCTGGGCGGCGATGGATCCGGGAGGTCGTTCGGCAGGGGCTCGTTGTTCGAGTACCGGTGGCCGTCATCAGATCGCACGATCTCGATCTCCGCGTCGCCGGACCGGAGGACTGCCGTGAGATCACGGCGTGGAAGGCTACCGTTATGGATGATGGATGTGGATGAATCAAAGGAGAAGTGGTGGGGCCGCAAGACGAAGTCGTCGAGCTCCGCGAATGGGTAGAGGCCGAAGACGAAGCCGAGGAGGAAGAAGAGGAGCAAGCGGGAGAGGTACCTCTTCCAGGAATTGTGGTGGTGCTGGTGCTGGTGCTGCTGCAAGGGCAGCGGCTTGCCACGAAAGGGCTTCCGGAGGAAGATGCCCTCGAAGAGCCGGCGAACCGCGAAGAAAGAGCAGCAAGAGTGGGGGTGACGGCGGCTGGTGGAAAAGCAAGGAGGGAGGGTGTGACTGTGGAGTGACGGATCGTTGTGGATGTGGCTAGCCGCCGAGAGAGCTCGACGGAAGGATGCCATGGTTCAGAAGCATCAAGAAAGGAAGCAATTGATGAATTGGATCAAGAAGAGGAAGAAGGAGAGGAAACACAAGGCTTAGATCTGGTGGGTTAAGAGAGGGGGGCAAGGGGGAGGAAAAGAAGGCGGAGATGGACGATGGACCAGCCACGAATGCCCTGTCGCTACATCACAGCTCGGCAGAGGCAATGTGAACTGCCAGGAATACCCTCGTACGCCACAAAGTTGGAGAAAGGGACCAGCAAGAGGAGCAGATTCAACGCGCATCCATCCCAAAGGCATCGGTAGCCGCAAAGCTCTCACAGGCCGCCGTCGCTCCCCGAGCGCCAAGGCTTCGCTATTAGAGGTGCGCTGCGACCGGAGGAACGAGGCTTGGCCTGTGACGCTTGTTTTGTCTTTTTCTTACTTTTTTTTTTTTGTGTGACACCGTGAATGAAAGGATCCATTGATGTTTCCACGCTAACTGGAATGTTAGTGCAATCGGATACATTTTAATCGATTTTGGAATGAGTTAGATTAAAGAAAAAAAATTCGTCTTTAACTTTGGATTCTGACCTGTCGAGAGAAATCACATCTAAGAACGATAGCTACCTTAAGACGAAATATTAGGGGGGATTAAATTGATATTATTCTTATTCCGACACAATTGTAGAATGACGTGACTAATCGTCTTTTAACGTAGCAAAAATAAAAACTGTTCTAAGGAAAAATGAGGACGGAGTTTGAAACTAAATCGAGTTTTAAATCCAAATAGAGCTTGATATCAATAGGATTTATTTATTGAAAGAAAAAAAAATTAAGTTTTAAACTCAAAAGGTTTTACAAGTTACAGCTGAAAAAAACCAACAAACAAACACATACCAAAGTAATGTTTTCAGGCTTATACCCAATGAAGTGTAGCAATAAAGCTTTTTTTTTTTGCACTAGCATTTATGATTAATATAAACATGCAATTCACATCATGCTTAAATTAACCATGCATATATTAGTATAAATAGTTAGTAAGGAAAACAATATGCACAGTACCGTAAGAACAACTTTGTTATTGATTGCACATATGCACAACATGCATCGAAGTCCTGCAATCTTATGGCAAAAATAGTTAAGGCGTCAACAGATATATGCATTATTGTAGGTCTGATAAAATATGATTTTGCATATCATTCACATAGGTGCATCCCATTTTTTTTATGCATTTTCCATAGTTTATTGCCAGCATAAATAACTTATAGAGATAATGTACTAAATATGCCTTTATATAAAAAAAAAATGCATTATGTATGGACAACCTGCAGTTCACCACAATCTTAAAAGGCCCTGCTTAACCATTATAATGTTTTATGGTGGCACTTACAAAGTGAGGAGTAACTTGAGAATATTTCACCCTCACTTGTTACCAAAAGTTGGTCTTAGGAATTGCGACCTATCAAATATGGATGATGGAAGAGTTTCTAATGGAAAGGCAAAGGTCATAATGTTTCATGCAAAATGGGAAGTAACTTGAGAATATTTTACCCTCACTTGTTACCAAAAGTTGGTCTTAGGGAGTTGCCACCTATTTCTTGGACTAACATAGGGATTGGGATGCAAATATTGATGATCGAAGAAGAGTTTCTAATGGAAAGGCAAAGATCATAATGTTTCATGCAAAATCGTAAAGAAACAAAGCCATTAGTCTCCATATGAAAATTAGGTAAATGAAGAGACGATAGTACCGACCTGTACATACTGAGTAGTGGATTACTTGACCAAGGTTGACAATGACGACAGAACCAGTATCTCCATACCAAGTAGTTCGTGCACCTTCCAGTCTCAATTTGCTGTAAATCTCTGGAAATTCTATTCATGTTATAGATCCAGTCTAATCGATGCACAGTATCAAAAACTTACAAAACCTCTCCAAATGTGGATAATTTGTTAAAGAAATTGAGCTCTGTGGCCTCCTGAGCGCATTAATATCAAATGAAATATCATGAACCAACTCCAGGCTTTGATGCCTCGCTGATTGGTCGATGAGACTATCTTGGAAGACCTAATTGATGTTGCCTTTCTCAGGGTGCTTATCATCAGCAATATCGCTAGGCAGATCAAGTCCACTCGGTATCTTACCAGGATAATTGCTGTAACATGAATCTGAACCAAGCATACTACCAAACAAAACCGTTTTGCATAATCAGTACAATTTAGATGGCCGAAAAACATAAAGAGTGATTAGAAAACTCACCTTCTGTCAACCAACACCATAGATCGGAGCTCACAGTTAGCTAAACTGAAGAACAGCAAGTGAAGAGTAAAATAATTATAAGATACTATTCCATTGAACAAATAGTCATCCTATCAACACCAAAACAAGAAATCTGACCGAGGATACTTGGTAAAAAATATTCAATTGAAACTAGACTCATCCAGTAACAAGTAACAACTGCAATAAAGTGTCACATATCCTGAAAACTAGGACATGTTTGCAATTGATAAGTGCTATATGTTCATAACTAGAATTCTAGCCTCTTCTATTTTCTAAAATATCTACTAATTATAATCAAAATATCACATATGCTGATTCTAATTTTTGAAAGGGTTGGTGCACACCTCAAAATCATGTTTATTCAAAATACTAGTTCCTTCCTCATAGAACTCCTGTAGTAGCATCATTAGCAATTTTAGTATACCAGAAAATTGAGTTCAATGGATTCTCTAAGAGATCATTCATGTCTATTAAATGCAAAAGTACATTTTCTCAGTTGCATAAGCTTATTCAGGTGTTTTGTAAGGTAATATGACAAGGTGACTAATCTTCTAGTATCCCCTATGCTGCACGTAAACATTGGAGTCATATTATTACTTTTTTTTTCCTGCTTCCATTTCCCTACCCCAGAACATGCTCATTACCAATAAAATCAAACCAGTCAGAAACAAACTCTTCTGATCAGGTAATTTTTTTGGGTCAATTGATTCATTTTATGCAGTGTATGATAATGCTCCCTAGTATTGGCAGGAGCCTCATGCACAGGTTCATTTTCAGTTCAGGAACCCAATTGCAAGGTTCAATCAAGTTTGAAACATCTAATTCGACCAAACTGGTAAACTGCTAGCTCCCTTTTCTCAATATGCACAAAGTATAATTTTGTTTATTACTCATTTAAGTTTTTTCCTCAGCTTTTCTGAACTTGGTCTGAAGTAGATAAATAGTACCACTATGAGAACAGAATAATCGATTGACACTTACTGTTTGCTGATTTCCTCTTTGACGATGGGATGGCAGTCACTCCCAAACAATTTTAGGGTATGATACAAGAGCCCACTATGGCTAACAACAACAATCTCATTCTCTTTTCGTGTCCATAACCTGTAAAGTTAATGAATAAACAGTTAGATGCACAAGGGGAAACAAGTTTCATATAGTTTTTTCTATTTTTATTTTTGGTTAAATGCAATGTTTCTTAGGAGTTCCTTCCTGGCCTAATCTACATGCCCAGGAATTGGTCAACCAAATACTAACTTTGCTTAGATAAGGTTTATTATGCAAGGCATCAGGAAGAAGATTTGAGACCTTGAAATCAAAAAATAATAGTCACTTCAGCCATTTCAGATCTTGAAGCCATTATGTTCAGAAAAAGCATGATAGAGCTGGGGAATCTAGTATATGAATATAGTTATATCGTCAACGCCACTATCAAATCAAATAGAACAAGGAAAAGGAAAATCAGATGTTCCAAGAATATTACAATTCAACTGCAAAGTTTATTGCGATATTTCCTCATACACAACATAATGGCATTTACTTTTCCTGTGTTATGCTGTTCTGATGACAAAATTGGCAAAATAGTAAAAGAAACAGGCCTCACTCATAATCAAATTGTCCTCTAATCTAAACTTAAATATGATTTAGCTGGTATGTTCAAGTCTATGATGTATTGGATATTGTAAATTATACAAAATACAGTTAATATTCTATTGTCAGCTATTTTGCTTCGTTAAGTTCATTGATATCGTGTTTTTTTTATTACTCACATAAAAGATTCATGAGTCATAAGCTTAAATAGTGTAAAGAATGATAATTGACATCTCCAGATAGAAAATCCTTGAAAATCTATCTTAACAAATAAAAAGTGGCACTATGTTGCAAAACAAGCAGAGTCAGGACAAGATACACGTAATGAATATTTAGCTCTTAGTAAATGTAATAGAATTAACAACTATTCACATGTACAAGACAAGGAACAGCTGTTATCATGGATTTAGGAAAATGTTAATTTTTCTCATCAAGATATAAAAGAGAACTCTAATCAAAAGCAACATATCTCAACAATTTTGCAGCGCTAAGTGCAACATTTATCCGATCACAGCATCACTACTTTCTTTAGGAAAACATTTGACACAGTAATGAGAATATGAAGACGCAAAAGTAGTATTCCTTCGACTCAAAAAGAATGTCAGAGGACTACCAAACCTTGTAAAGCAGTTCAGGAAACAACTAGTGAAAAGTTGTGACTGTTAACAAAATGAGGATCAGGACAACTGAGTTAGCATGAACTATTTGTGCCACCAAGAAAACTGAACAACCAGCCTCTGACTAAACATGAACTCCTTCAGTGACATAAAAATAACTTTACATTGACAGGGAAAAAGAGGCAACAGCGGTCAGCAAACTGGTCATTCAAGGTTCTGATGATATTCAGCAAAAGATAGACAACTAGAAATTGGAATGAAGCTATCTTATAAGAAAACATAAAGAAATTAGTCAAATCCTCAATGGTTTTTCATGAAAACTTTTTATGATCCTGGTTATTTATTCACCAGTTTATAAACTTTACTCCTCTAGCTGCAACCTCTTCATTTGTCTCTCTGACATCAGCTTTCCACAAGATGTCTTCATCATTCTCTATCTGAAAAGAGAGCCAAATTTTACATGATGCTCCAACAAAGACAAAGCTTTGCAAACTTTCTGAGACTTGATATAGTCATGAAATTATTAAGAAAGTACTTGCCAAAGAAAAATCAATTGCAGGGAAAAGATGCCGATATTCGCTTATATTTCTCCTCTTATCACATGGGCGAACTCCCTGCAGTCAGCATAAGCCTTCTAATAAGAAAATCACTTATCAACTTCATTTGATAAATACAGAATGCTTATGGATAAACTTAACATCTGGAATAAATGTGAATTCAGAATTCAAATTGAATGCTAACTTCATAATAAACAACATATAGACTTATCACCAAAAGTCCACCTCGAAGTGCAGCCTGTTAGTATTGATCCAAAGCATAATCACTAGAACAAGAGGACAGGCATGAAATAGTAATAAATTATGTAAAACTTGGAATAAATCATGAAAAAATAGGACATCTATGCTTGAAGACCAATTCTTCTGATCAAATTTGACAGAAGATACATTAAACAATAAGGTTAATATTGTAAGTGAAAGTTTAGAATTAATTATCAACCCAGCGGAAAATGGATGAAGTAATAAATACCAAATGCTCCCGGCAAGATTCAACCGCTATAAATGGTGGACAGTTCAAGCTTGAAATTGCAGGCCGGCTACTATTCCCAACATTTTCAACCATTAGGGCAGGCACATTGACCCCATCACTATAGCTGTCTCCTCCAAAAACCCCTACTGCAGTTTGCATTGTTCTGTAGAAAAAATTATATCATTATAACAAAATAACCAGCCACAATTAAACTACAATCACTTGATGCACTGATGACTAATGAACTATGAAGAAAATGTAACAAAAATGCTGCAACATCACATTTATCTCATCTTTGCAAGCCTAATGCACAAGGCACCCACTAATGTGGGATTTGAGGAAGATCAAATGATCAATATACATATCCTTACCCCTGCAATTAGAGAGATTATATCCACAATAAGAATCTTGGTCACTCAACTATAATGGGTAAAACATACCTTAGATTGCAAGGCCAAGCCCTTGCAGGACCAAATAGATGATGCAATGATGTCAGTTCATTCATATCAATTGTATTTTGTTGTTCAGACTTCAGACAAGTAACATTCTAAACAATTAATTCAATTACAGTTGTCCTCTAATTAAACAAGTTGGATCAAGTCCCTGAGTACTTTTTACTTCTTTAACAATGTTACCGTATAGTATATCACACTATAACTTGTTTTACAGTCTACTAAGAGAAAGAAGAGAGGGCAGGCATTAATACAACAGTAGGTTGCTCCTTGCAGACTTGGAAGACCAAGTTTCAAGTCTCAGAAATAGCAATATAGAGATAAGGCTACGCATATTGATCCTCCCTCCCGGTTTAGGGGGAGCCTCATGCACTGGGTTCTCCCTTTAATACATTGACGAGCATGTCATAGTGCAATCTTTTTCTTGTACTTGTTGTGCACCTTATGATGTCTTGTGTTTGATATCAAGAAAAAATAGAACATTATGAACACAAGAGTTTATACCATGTATCATAAACCACTTAACCAATAAGACCCTATAAATTAATGGGCTGATTCCTAACGATAACATTTATACCAACACGTGTTACCAACACTTACTATTCTTTTGTTGTCCAATCAAGATTAAATTACAGCCTATTTGTCCACTAACTCGGCAAGTGGAGCTTCGGTGAAATAAAATCCCTAGCTACAAATAATATCTATTCAAAACTAAATAGAATTTGCTGAATATTAACAATTCAATACAAATGATTTACTATCTCATAGTACAAATTCATATTTTGTAATTTGTACATTATTTTGACACATGAACAAACATTTTCATTATGAATTGCACGGATGTTAAAAAGCATGATAATTGTTATGACCGAAGCTCGAAGCCATGAGAGCCAAGCTCCCAAACAGTATTTTAAAGTTGTGTCATATGGTGGGTAGTGAGTGACGCGAGATTAATCAGACTGGATAGGAATGTTAAAGTTACCTCCAGTTTAATCTCTAATATCATTGTTAGGTCAGAGATATACGGCACACGGATCAACCAAGATCCCTTGTAGCAGATATAGGGTCTGAAAGAGTCGTGCCCCACCACATGGGTGCCACAATACCCTGTGTTCCTCTACTAAGACCAAATATTCATTAAGATGCACCAAAGATCCTAGTGTCCCCCCACCCCTCAACTACTACTGACAAGAATTGAACTACTACTGATAAGGCTTTAACTAAAGTGTGATAATGAGTGGCAGACGGCCGGCGGCAAAATGGATTTGCCGCTCACTTTGTATATTTGCCGCTCGCTCTATAGCTGATTTCCTTTCTACAGCTTCTGATCTCTAATACAAAGCTCGAACTCTTCTTTCTTTCTTATCCTGATCCAGTATATTCTATTGTTCCCTGTTCTTATCGAGTTCCTAATTCTTCTCTTGACTCCGGATACAGTAAACTTGTTGGATCATAAGAAAGAGAATCGAAAGTTGCTGAATCAGTTTCCAAATAAGGGGTAAAGGATCAGGAGTTTCTCATATTTGTTACAAATTGAACCTACAATCATGTGAGTTAAGGTCACTTAGGAGTGATCAAATGTTGTTTCTTGGGGATAGATAGTAACATATACTAACCAAAGTCATTGGGCATGTTCAACTACTCATGCAGAATTGGTGTGTTACAATAACTAAACACACGTACGGATTACAATTGATATGACTCTAATCAAAGATAATGGAAAACAAGATGACTAAATGCATTTTTACCTTTTTTTTCTTATAAAGTTAGCATCGCTTTCCAATTGAGAAAAAAAATACAAGTCTTAGACCCAATATCCTTGTAACAGTATAACAAGTTCTGAAGGAATAAATGATCTCAAACCAATCACATGCATTTAAAGATTTCATACCCTAGATATCTCTCCACAATATCTAACTCATCATGTCTCTTCACAATAATATACTACTACAAAACACCTATGAACTAATGATGCTGATTCATTAAATTCAGTAGCATGTGGAATATATACAAAAATCAAAAGGTTCCAGTCATGGTTTCAAATCTCGATACTGGACATCTATTGGTCCCTGGTTGGACCACCACAAATCCTGTATGCACCAAAATACCAATGCATAGTAGGCTGTCACACCGATCAACACCAAGAAGGGCGGAGGAGAAAAAGGAGAGGAGCTGAGGAGAGGCACAGCGGAATAGGAGTAGTAGGAAGAAGAGGAGGCAGAGAAGGATAAGGACTGAGTGAAGGAGCTAAGGTTGACCGACAGCTACTCTCCAAATCTCCAATGCGGAAAATTATGCATCATTTACAAACCTACAACAACTTTAAATAAATCATAAATCAATTCTTTCTCTCCCTGAAACTACAGAAAAAGAGTTAAATAACAATTCCCTTGGATAATGGTGGCGGTGGCGAGCTAAACAGGATTCAGGGGGAGCAGGGAGTGGAGAGAAAGGTGTTTAAAAGACGATTGTCACTGTCAAAATTATTAAGAAAAAAAACTCAAACTGATGCATTAATAAGTCTTATTTGAATGTGTCCATAACATCTTAAATGATTCTTCTCATTATAATATATATTTATTAGTGGAAGTGTGGAACACCAAAATTTTCAGGTGTCTTAACAACATTGAATTTTCATACAACAAAACAATAAATATAAACCTTTATCAGTTTTCATGATTCATGAATTAATCCTTCGGTATTACAAAAAAAGTTGTAAATCATGTGGCTAGATGCAAACTGGACATTAAATGTGATAAAATCGGTGCCTCCTAGTCAAGATTAGCGAACATAGATGACAAGGAGGCTATTCTTTTTAAGAGGATGAGGAAACTAGGGTTCCAGGACATTCACTATTCACATTAGTCAAATAATTCATATAAGGCATATAAGGATTCTACCTTAGCAAAGGAGATGTGATAACCAATTGAATTTTCTTAGATAGGCCGCAGGCTCTAATGTGCTTACGGAGATTATCGACCTGTAAGAACAACATAAATATAATTAAGCTTAACTATGGGTCACAGGAAAGTTTCATAACAAGCAGATTATAAACATGTTAGAATATGAAAAAAGAAGTAACAATAAGTTGAACAAGCATGCATATTTTCATACACAAAACCACCGAAGGATAACCAAACAAGTGTTGTTAGTTCTTGAAACTCCATTCAACCATTCTCTATGCTGCTTTGTATAGATTTTATCTTTGCCACATTTCTCTCTGTATCCTCTTACCTATTCATGCCACACACAGCTCCTACACGAGCTTTTTTGAGCTTTGTATATCTTCCTCAATCCTACTTTGCACAAAAGCCTCCACAATATTTTTCTTGCAAAACCATTCCACTCATGGGTTGGTTAGGAACTTGTGTCCAAGGTTGCCAAAGCACCGTGATGGCACATAGGAGTTGGAATCCTTACATGCCCATGCACCACCAAGGCAAATAAACAGATCACCTAGGAACTTTAGGCAATTTAATTTTCTAAACATAACAATAAAAAAATAACGTTAATATAATCTCAAATCTGAACATACAGTTGATTGTGCAACAATGCATAGCCAGTAACAGCTAAAGTCAATTAACAGTTTAATATAATGCAAGTCACTATATTTTTACTTCATCAAACTATAAATGGTCTCGAGTCTTCTATTAATTTTTCAATTCAATCTTTTAGCATTTTTGCTAGGTCCGAAAGAACTACCTCTTAAAGCTTATAAACCTTAAAAGACTGGGAGAACCTTGTTCACCCAACGATCATTTGTCAGGCCTGCACTCATGGGGCAAATATATTGAAATAGTTTTTAACCTAGACCTCTTAAGACAGGTTGGATTAGAAAGGCTAGAAAGGCAAGCCCATTTAAGCACCTACACATGCATCTAGGCACCCATGCACCAGCATTTGATAGCATTACTACCAACCATATCCATTGTTGTATGTTAAACTGCAAAGCCTAAAACTATTGAATCCAATAATGGATAAACCACTAAACTAATCTGAGAACTATACCTCAAAAATTATGAAGAATACCTACATACATGTATTAAAATAAAACAAAGACATCCACAGAAGTTACCTAAGTTGATTATATCTCTAAATATCAAAGAAAACATACATACATAACATGCAAAATGAAAAAAGAAAGACTAATAAATTTGCTTAAATCAATTATACCTAGCCATTAGGGTCCAATTAAGCACCTAGGTGATACCTAGTGTCCTAGGCAATAACTTTGAATAAGTAGCTACATCTAATTCACTCGGATGTAAACCCAACTCCATGTGAACTCGTGCTATTACAGGACAATACCTATTAGCATCTCCATTCATCTCACAAGATTATGCAGCCATCTGACATCCTGTACTCGCTTATCTAATGGCTCTAGATCCTTATTTTTTCTTTTTCTTTTTTTTTTACTCACTTCACTCGAGTTTGGAGTAAGACTCACTCTCCTGCTCTTATGATGCACATCAGTAGGCTGTCTCCTCATAGACCCTTCAAACCAAGGTTCTCTGTTTCGATCTATACCGTCTGGTACGGGCGATATGTATCGGTACGCAGACCGCCCGCTACCAGGCGGTACCATGCGTCTCCCCGCGCGGGGACGAGGCGCCGCATCATCTACCAACAAGGAGAACGAGGCGACGCCTCGTCTCCTCACACGGGAACGAGGCGTCGTTCTCCGCGAGGTGAGGCGACACCTCGTCTGTTTTCTTTTTTTAATATATATTATACTATATATTAATATTATATTGTATTATATTATATCGAGCGGTATGCACTATGCGTACCGCTTGGTACCGGGTACCGTACCATACCGAGATAAACTCGGTACGCCGGTAGGGACCGGTATGGCGAACCTTGCTTCAAGCTCCATTTCAACAAAATCACTTCACTTTGTTTTATCTAAACTTCTGGATATCTTTCTTTAGTTCGATATGGAATTTCCTACCACATCCATACATGGCTTTTAACTTTGTCAAGTTAGCATGTGGTGACGAGTAGTTTACTAACACAATGAATTGCACAAAATGTTGTCTGAAAGTCTCATGCTTAAGCTCCTATTAGCCTCCCATTAAGTTCATTTACTCAAAACCATACTTATGTATCCTCTCCATGTAAAACTTCTTGGATATCAACCAAACAAACCAATGGTGTCCTTGTTAAGTTCTAGCAAATTCAATATTCCCCTAGCTAGAGTAGAGTTCCTTGGCTCCATGTAAATCTAAGTTGAATCTGCATGGATCTAACATAGTCCCCCCTAGATTTAAGCTAGATCCAACATAGACCTAGCCTAAATCTGTGGATCTTGGCCATTTATGTCTAGTTACATGATTACTATTGTTGCTTCACCTAAGATCAAATGTTTAATGCATTATTCTTTCTTGCTTCACTATTTTCCTTTAGTTTATGCACCAAAATAAATTTGAATAATTTTGATGCATAATTTAAGTCAACTACGTTGAACTACAATGATCTAGAGAGAGCATGAATAGAAGTGCTGCAACTCGCAATAATTCTTATACTAATTGCTGCATCACCTTCTACAATATAATATATTCTGGAAACAAATACTATCAGTTGATATCATCAGTCTCGCTCACAACATTTTCCACAAGCAGTAATGCTAGGAAACCATGTTGCATCTAGTAAAACATTTTGCACCAACCTACACAAAACTATTCCTGATTACTTGTAGTCCATCAAATGATCAACAAAACTGAAAAAAAAAAAAAAAAGTGCATATATTCGACCAAAAATTCTTGACCGCCCTTGGTTCCAATCAAGATAGACTACTCAAAGAAATAACATGCAGCAAACAGAGAGAAAAAATGTCACTGACTGTACCTGATCCCATCCCAATGGAGTAAGGGGTGCATCAAAAAGATCTGGAGATAAGTACGCTCTGGAATCTTTTTCACCTTTCACATTATGAATGCCCTGCGCATGTCTGACCTACATACACATTTTGAATGTAATAGGTCAAAAAAACAATTTTCTTTGGTACAAGGTCACTTTAGAAAATATATTTAGCTAAAACGAACCAGGTGCACAGTTTTACAGCGCTGCAAAGGAAACAAGCTCGAGCTAGTGACACCATCCATATCTGCAGATAACCAAGTTAGAAGCTGGCGGCATTCATTCAATGCAAAAACAGAGCAACAAATGTCAAATTATAAACCCAAAGTATTGTCTAAAATTCTCTATTTGAAAGGATGAATAATCCAAGGAGATTTGCAGATAATAAAGGATGAGTAATACTAGCCTAGTTGAAGTACTTTGAACCAGTAGTTAAGAGGAATCAAATTAAATGTTTTGAAACATCTACTTAACCTGAACTATAAACAGTGGTCCTACACCATGTAGAACAAGAGATGAGGATGTGAATGTAAACTGAGCTGCCCCATGACAAATCAGCTTTAGGATCCTTGCCATGCCAAACCATAGTATTTTTATGTCCATCTGGACACATATCCACATATTAATTCATGGTACATTGTTGGCACATTACCTTACCATTTCCTAAAGATAGTGAGTGACCAATCCATCAAAAGAACTCAAAAGATAAATCCATATCATTAATTTTTTCATGCTCGTTCCAAGTTCAAAAAAATGTTTGTACGAATAAGAATCCCCTTCTTTACATGACTTCATCTCCATATAGATAAATATAAGGCCTATGGGGCAATTAGTCAGAACTACATTCTGCAGCAAGCCTTCCTATATGACAACAAGAATCCCATTAGCCTCATTAATCTTATATGGGATCATGAATCTTGACAGAATGATAGCATCCACCATTAAAGCCTCTTTAAAGGAGAAAATTGATCAAAACATTGAATATTGATTATGCTACAGCAGCTGCTTCTTGTCTCAACAAAATTTATCATTATCTCTAGACAAATATTGGAGAATGGTGCATATTGATTATCATGACATACAAATCTTCAATACTCATGTTTTGACTTCCTCTAGGATACCAACCAATGAAGCACAGAAGATAATTTATGTGGAAAATGGCACTACGGCATTTAAAATGTGTACCCTTACCAATTTTGTTGCATGGTAGGTCACACATTTTTTATTAGAAAACACTGTTAGAAAATAGCTCAAATTTTAGTCATAATGGCATGGTTCACCGTATTGTCTGACTTCAATATATTCATTAAAAAAGGAAGTAGATACTTGTTATGAACAAAGAAACCCATAAGTCATGAGGCAATATATTCCTTGGCAACTTGCTTACCAGAAGCCAGAAGTTCCTGTCGTTAAGTTCAAAGACTAGAATAGTTGTCAATGGAGGTGCAAAAACTTTGTGGGCGCACCTTTTGAGATTTTCTCATCAAGCAAACTAGTCGTGATGATTCTCACTCCTTCCCTACCACTCGAGGACAACTGACCGGTGAAAGATGTGTTTCGCTGCGTAATTGACAAAGGTTTTGGAAAAATTGAAGTTGATAAGGCAGACTGGCAGTTGCCATAAGGTGCCTCCTCCACCTACTTTGAATTCTATGATCAAATATCTGACCCTATCTAACGTAGGCACCGAGTCTACTAGCTTCCCTGTGGACTATCGATCTACTAAATTATAAACCCTCAGTTGAAATCTCCTAGCTCAACTTTTCTTGAACATATCATTCTCTCTTGACCATGTTCTTTGCTCAACGGCTTAATGCTTGGGCATTCTTACAAGTGAGAACTGGGAGGAGCAAGAAACCTAAACTTCTCTACGATTTATGGAATTACTACTACAATTTTTCTTTCCCAGTCGTTACCACTGTTGTGTTCACTCGGATTTCCGAACTGCCTTGCCGCTGTGCGATTATTCGTCATCGATAAAACAAAAACGAAAGCAAATCAATCTCTAACTACGAACGGTGGAGTTACTGTACGACAAGACAACCATCAATCAAAGAGAGCAAGGGCAACGATGTTCTTCTTGACCAGGCAACCAATTTAAGGAACACGCGAACGAGATCAGATCAAGAAGGGAAGGTAGGTAGTCTCTTCCTTTCCTTGATAGTACCTGTGAAGCCGGAGGAGCAGCGGGAACGACGCGGCCAAGAAGAGGCGGAGGAGAGCGGGAGGGAAAGAAGCGGTGGAGACGAGGATGGAGAGGGGTGTGCTTTGGATGCATTAATTAAGATGTGGTGCAGATGTGGGGAGGAAAGGAAAGCCCAACTTTTGTGGAACTTAGAATTCCAGCCCAAGTTTTTGTTTTGGAATTCTCTTTATTTTATGTTTTTAGAAGTTTAGGTTTCTTTTTTAACTATTAACAACCTCGTTATTGATAATCTCTTTAAAAATAATAATCCTAAGATTACTGATTTTATTTTTTTTTCTTTTTCATAATTCATCGTTAGTCGTAATCATCTTCGACCCGCGTCACCGACGATGCTCGAAAGAAGAAGAAAAAGAATAACAAAAAGATGAAGGAGGAGATGGTGGTGGAGGAGGAAGAAGAGAACGAGAGAAGGTCGAAGAAGATGAGGATATTTACATATATTTATAAATAAATTATTAAGAAAATATTAAAAAAATAAAATATGATTATAAATAATTATTGATTTTATCTTTTTTCTTTCTTTCCCACAATCCCTTATTAGTCACAATTATTATCAACCCTCGCCATCGACATTGTTTGATGTTGTCTCAACATGAAAATGTGATGAATTTATTGTGAACTCAAATGTATTTACATAGGTTTTGAGGTAGAGATTTTCTTCAATTAGACGTAATCAAATCATGCACTCAAATGTATGATTGATCCTCAAATCATAGATTGATTGAGGATTAGAGCATGTAAGGAATGCAAAGTTATTATTTCATATTTGTCTTTAACTTATATCATGTCTTCGCAAGATTGAACTTTTGTCAAAAATATCAATCTTGGATTGACGCCTACGAACAAGAGGCTTTGTAAGAGAGTTTACTAGTTAATTAAAAATATGGATACGAGAAACATATAATTGACGTTTGACAAAGTGAAAGTCGATGATAATATATTTTATGCATGAATGAAACACCGAGTTGTCGCATAAATAAGTGGCATCGATATTATCATAGAATATTATAGGAGTGGAATGAGAGGTGGTACCAAGTTAGTATAGTAGATTGATGACCAATTGAGTTATGTAATTGTGGTGGCAATGACTCGATATTCAATTTTAGTGGTGGATCTTACGATTGTATTTTATTTCTTAAGACTCCAAGTAATAAGACCTGCTCTAAGAAAGATAAAATAAACTGACTTAGATATTTTATCATCAATCTTTCCTACCTAGTAAGTATGACAAATGCATGGAGATGAAGTGATAAGTATTTACGAAGAAGTTTATGATTAAAGAGTTCATTTAAGATACTACATGACATGTATTAGTGTAGATCAATGCATAGTGGAGGACCGATGCATGAATTATAAGAGATAAATACTATAAGTAATAAAGCACTTATCGATACTTTGTGGGATCTATAGTATAGATGACATTATATAAGTTGAGTGACTTAGTGGTGGAGAGTGAGGTGATGATATCTTTGGCATTATGCATGTTCATCTTTAATAATAAATCTCGAATATACTCCTTCTGAGATAAGAAAATTCCAAAGGATATGTACATTGCATTTACTCCTAGAAAATAGCTTAAGATTCCTATGTTTTTGATAAAGAATCGATCTATCAATTATTGCTCAAGGAATCGCTTAATCCCTATAGAATTATGCATGTGATGATAACGTCATTTACGTAGACTAATAGATATATGACACATCCATGTAGACTAATAGATATATGACACATCCATTTTGTTATCTTAAGAATAAAGAAGTATCAAACTTAGAGTTGATAAAGTCAACTTATGATTGATATAAAAGAATGAGTCAAGTTAGGTATATTAGGCTCTTAGAGCGTTGTGAAGTCTATAAATATATTTTGAATATTGAGAGTGGATAAAGCCAAGGGGTTGTTGCATAGAGATATCATCTAGGTAAAGTCTCTTATAAGAAAGCATTATTAATTTCTAGTTGATATACACACTGATAGTCAAACTCAAGATGTATCAAATTATCATTAGTTTAATAATTAGATAAAAGGTCTCTAAAAATTGGGTCTTTGGTTAAACCCTTTGGCCATTGGACATGTTTTGTATCGAGTAATGAATCTATTTGGAGTTTGCTTAATTTGAAAGAGTCACTTAAATCCCAATGATATTTTATGTGGGATGAGATGATATAAGGGTTCATATGGTATTATGAAGTAGGGCATTATATTTATCACATATTATTTTGTGCTAGTATAGAGATTTTTCGGCTTTGGTAATGCTTGTGGGTTTAGTAGACTCACTTGGAGAGCTTGTGATAACATGAAGATCAAGAATTTGACGTGGTTTAAAGATCATATTGAGATTGACATATTTGGTCACTCTAACTGCTACAGACATGAATGCTATGTAGATCATCTATTGTGATGTGAGGAGAAGGCTTGTTGCTTTAAGAATGGTTTGATGGAGCGAGAGGGGAGGATGGTTGCAATCCGCCTTCGATTGCAAGATCAACAAGGGATCGCTATATGCGGTATGCATGTGATGTGAGGAGGGAACGGAAGAGATGACAATGACTACTCATTGTGGACACGAAGACTCAATCCCATGAAGAATAAATAGAAGAGGAGAAAATGGAAGAAAGTCTTGCTCAAGGCAAGAAGAGCTATGATACAACGAAGAATCAAGAATTTTTTTTATGAAATGGATTGATTCAATTCATTAGAGTGGTGTGTATTTATACAGGTTTTTGAGGGGGAGGTTTTCTTCAATCATCCACTCAAATTGCACAATCAAATCATGCACTCAAATCTATGATTGATCTTCAAATTATAGACTAATTGAGGATTAGAGCATGTAAGAAATATAAAATTGTTATTTCATATTCATTTTTGCTATGATTTTTTCCTTCGAGTAAGAGAAAAAAGAGAAAGAAGAAGTTGGTGGCAGATAAAGATGTTGCTGATGCAGAAGATGAGGTGTTTAAAGCAGTGTGAATATTTTTTTATCATTTTGTTGCCGGTTTACCTTTTCTATTTGAGATTTTGTTGTATGAAGCCGTGCACATATTTGAGGTTTAAAACTCTTAAAGATTTATGTAATATTGTTGTATCGAATCTATTTACTGAAAATTGAAAATCTCATTTGATAAAGATTAATTATAAAGTATTTATAAACATTATCCTTTTTAATTGAGATTGATAGGCTTTCATGATAAACATTATCCATCGTTGACTTTGAAGTTCTTTGTCATGTCATGTTAAAAAATCTTAACTCTAACTAGTTGTGTATTATTGTACTTATTTTTCAATATTTTTCATGTTTTTGATAAGTTTTATATTATTTATGTAACTGCACAAATTGGATTCATAAACTTAAGTTTTCTTCTTCTTCTTCTTTTTTTTGTTTTTCCTGATTGACATAAAGGACTCTAAGAAAGTAACAAGAACTAATGTTTCGTTCTTTAAGGAACGTATATAAAATTATCAATATTTGTGTAGCTATTGAAAGTATATGACACTAATCCTCTGACCCCACAAGCAAAGAAGATTTTATGGTCAATCAATTGCAGCAAGCAGCATCCTAATGAGTTCCTGAGCTACTGCTCGATCGGATCAATTCCCAAATTCTTGCTCGGTCAGATCATTCCCAAGCCTCGCTCGGTCCGATCAGTTCCTGAGCTCCGACTCGGTCGGATCAACTACCGGATACGACACCTGACCAGCACCTCTCCCGAGCCCCGCTCGGTCCGATCAGTTCTTGAGCCCCCGCTCGGTCACGTCAACTCCCGCCCGATCAAATCAACCAGCTTTCATGACTAGTCTAACGTCACCACAAACTGGCGGCTCAGCACAAGACCTCATTTTCAGCACCCTAATTAGGCACATCGAGAAGGTCTTCCCGAGAGAGGAAAGAATGATATGGCAGATGTTGACCTGGCCACCACGTCCTCGCGCCCTCGGACACGGGGAAGCCGGTCTGACGCAGGTATGGGGCGTCAGTGGTCGTATGGCCGACCTAACATAGGTAAGGTCGACACCCCTTACCTACAGGCGCACGCCTCACCACAAGGACAGTGGATACGATGGTATGGTAAGAAATAAAGGCAGTAAAAATATCATGTACGAATGACCTATAGCACTCACTATAAAAGCTCATGCACCTCTACGGAGCAGGGGGATCGCAAAACCAACCACTGAACTAACTTGACTGTCGGAGGGGTCACGTCGGGAACCTACCCGACCTGACCTTGTTGCAGGAGTCAGCAGCCGACCCGAGCTGGGATACTCCAGCCTGACCCGAGCTCCACCATTCCAGCAGCCGACTTCCCGAACCGGACCCCAAGGTTCCACCCCTCCGACCGAGCTCCAACTCCGCACCGAGACGACCGCGGGCGAGCTAGCGCACACGGGCCTGAACCAGAAGTGCTTGCTCAACAGACACGAAGGCGGAACGCATCTACTAGGCAAGCACCAAATTTCTCCGAGGGGAGCGTGTAGAGCTCCCGCGCCAATTGAGAGTGGAGAAGGCCCCTCTCGAACTCCTCCGTTGTTGACGAGTCGTTCCAAACCTTCGTCGAGTTCTTCAGCCCTCTCCATCTGGCCTTCATCTCTTTGTCGGGGTCTTGATGCCCTAGGTCGGATATTTGCAGGGTGTAATACCCCTCGTCGTCCTTATGGACTTTCGTCTTGAACAGGTCCTTCATCGACCTCGGGCGGCGATGGACTGGTGAAGCGCCCCCCTCCTCGGACTCGGCGGGCGTGTCGAGCTCCTCCGACGGTGCTATTGGCTCCTTGCCTTTGGAGCGGGAGCGAGACTCCCCCTCGCCGAGACGAGACTTGTGACTCCTCGTCAGCACATTGACCTTCTTGTGTCGCCTGGTGGGATCGTCGGCCTGCTCGGTCAGTGCGTCGACTGGCCTCTTTGATGAGGCCTTCGGGGCTTCCCTTGCGGGAGAAGCGTCGACCTCCCGGGTAGCGAGGCGAGCTGGAGGGGCCTTGCCGCCAGACACCTTGGGCATCCCGTGCAAATCGTTGAGATCCATCTGATCTGCATCCCGACTTACAAGTCAGTAAGCAACTAGAAAAGCTAAAATAGGGTAAAATAATAGTACCCCTAGAGGTCGGGCTGAGACCCGCCTCGACCAGCCAAAGCTTGGTCATCTCCTTGTTCGCACATGAAGAGGAAAGAATTCCCTTCAGTCTATCGACCAGAACGGATTCCTCCTCGGATAAGTACGAGGAGACATTGCCGATCGGATGTGCTGACCAATCGAGCCTGAAGCCCCAAACTGGACCGCTCACAAAAAGGTAGCGGGATTTTCAACCTTTATTGTTTGAAGGCACCCCACTGGCTCGAAAACCAACTCGGGTGGTGAGATAACCAATGTGGGACTAAAGATGACCTTATCATGACTCTAATAAAGTTACAATAACTAATGTTTCGTTCTTTTAAGTAACGTATAGAAAATTATCAATATTTGTGTAGCTATTGAAAGTATATGACACTAATCCTCTGACCCCACAAGCAAAGAAGATTTCACGGTCAAGCAATTGCAGCAAGCAGCATCCTGATGACCTTTGACTTGTCGCATTGTCGTTGATTAGCAAAACACAAAAAGTCAATGCACATCCATTAATCCCAGTGATCACCAACATCATACTTTCAACCTTGGTGGGGGACGCCATAAATCCATGTAGTTATTGTCATGATGGGGTGCACGCCCTGATGTTTGCATACAATGTGAGGATTCAAGGAACCACTTCGACGAAGGCTCATCCATTTCTTTGCCTTCCCTTGTTTTCTTCCTTTGTACACAGGATTGCAAGACACATGAACCAGACAACCTATAGTAATTGAAGGATGCTGGACATCTCTCTCTCTCTCTCTCTCTCTCTCTCTCTTTTCTGCCTCAGGAGCTTCTTCTTACTCATGCAGACACTTCACCTTGCCTCCATGTGAAGAAGCCATTTTGAGATGATAAGAAACCATCACAACATGACTGTGGAACTCTTACAAATGTCGCTCCAAGTCGAGATCATAGCTTGTGAATGAAGGAAACCTGCATGCACACTCTTTACATTAGTTTTCTAAGGATAGAGTCCATCTCCATGTCGCAAGCAGTCTTATTCATTTATGTCATTCATGTGCTCTAATAACTTATTGATGAGTGATACGAAATACATCGTCACTCAATCTTCATTCGACACATGATCGTCATATGATATTTGGGAGAAAAAGAGAGGATGAAGACTATCCTCCACTCGTTTGCCTGCATCAAAAGGGAGACTATTAGAAACGATTAGAGGTTACCTCCATTTAGAATATTTTATAAAATATTCTATCTTTTTTTGATCAAGTATAAAAGTTCATCTTCAACATAATAAAAAAGAAAGAAAAGGGCAAATTCAAATACCTCGTGTTATCCTGACCTCGATCTTTATGCAGGTGAAACTTCCAAAGCTCGATGTTTTCATGTCGGATATACCTCAACCAACCCTGCGCATATGGGTCCGGACCACATCGGGTTAATCATGATGTCAATGATTCCTTTCCACAACAATGAGTATATGTGTGTGTGTGTGATGAGAAAGAAATTATTTTAATTTCTTGGTAAGACACAATGGTAGATTATATTATCATGAGAGAAATGATCAACATAAGAAAACAAAGATTCTGCCATCAAAAAACTGTTCCATATGATCATAGCTACAAGTGGTCCTCGGAGAAGGAACGCACCTTTGAATCAAAATAAAATTCTTCCACATCTATGATTTAACTGATAATATATATGTTTTCTGAAACAATTTAATTGCTGTTGTTGATTCCTTGTCTTTATGCTAATAAGTGGATAACCTGTTGAATTAATTTTCTGAATCAATCTGTCAAAAAATATTCACACCAATAATAACTTTACACATAACAGATCCATCAATAGTGAGAGAGCAGCATCTAATAAACATGACCATGTGAAGATCAATCCAAAATAGTAATCTGAGACATATTTTAAAAATAATGGGATAAGAAATATTCTGTCCATACCATAAATTATTCTTCTCCCTAAACTCGTTCTAAAAGTATATTGGACATGATAATCGAGATTAAATTATTATTTACTAAAATAATTTTATTCATATCAGATCAAAATATTTATCCGATCTCGATCGTGGATCACGCATCCGAGTCCACCTTAGCCTCAAGCCAACTTTTGTATCATTTTTAAGATCACATCAAATTCTTTTACGTAAGAGTTAAATCTTACAGGAGTTGTTTTATTTGTTTGAGGCTAAGACAGGAACATAAATTAATGTTTTAACCACAGATTATTTTCCGGTATATTCCCATCTACAACTCCACTTTCATCACGTTGCTGCTCTTATCGGCCTCTACATGCAATCATTGGTCGATCCATCTCTCTCTAGATTTGTTTTACTGACATCCCTATCAGTGTCATTCTATGAATGAGAATAGAATAGAACGTGTGACCATCCAACAAAATAATGTGGAGATGAGGAGGACGAAGAGGGATGACATGATTGATGTCATCTTAGCAAGCCGTCTAAGAAACGCATCTTTCGATGCGTGCAATCAGTCCTCTATAATAATAATAATAATAATAATAATAATTTAAGTGTAGAGGGGGGGTATTGATGGTTTAGGTGGCACAGTAACTCCTATCATTGTTGTGTCGGGTGGGGCGTCACCAAAGGTTGGCCGCAAGTGCGTCGTCTCCCCCCACTGGCCTACTACTACTCTCTTCTTCTTTGGAAGATGGGCGGTGGCGAAAAGGAAACAAGAATGTTTATTGCTGAAAGTAGCAGACGATAAAGAGGAATGGAGCAGTAGTAGTTGGAGCAGGAGAGAGTGTGAGAGTAGTAACCCCAAGAGGCTGATTAAAGACGGGGGGCGCCGAAACAGGAAGAGAAGAAAGGATCTATCTGTACCTGAATGGGGAGGGAGGTGGAGTGGAGTGGAGACTTACGACGCTGTCTTGACTGCTAGATCGGTGCCGAAAGCCGAGGTACTGCTGCGAGCCTCGGGAAATTTACTAGTTTCGGTGCGGTGGCACTTCCTTCTCACTGGGATGCAGAAAAGCCAAGACGGTGATGATGATGATGATGTGCTTGTGATATATAGGAGTCAAGTTGTGGGAGAAGACACAGAAAGGGAGTGAGTACCTTTGAGAGAAGAAGTGGAGCAAGTGAGCGATGGGAGGGTGGCGGAGAGCCTTCTGCACGTCGGTCGGTGGGGAGACGGAGGCGACTGTGGTGGCCAGGACGGAAGCAGGAGAGAAGAAGCAGCAGAAGCAACTCATGGGCAGTTCGAGCCCCAGGAGTTGCGCCAAGCTGAGCTTCTTCTCCGGTGCCGGCGCCGGCGGGGGACGAGGGGGGAACAGCCCATCGACGCAGCGGCTGGCGCTGTGCCGGACTAGTTCCGAGTCCCCGGACGGCTCGAAGCTGCAATGCGACAAACTCACTGGTCCCGCCACCGCCAGCAGGAAGAACCGGAGTCCAGCTCTGTTTCGGCGGAAGGCTCTGTCCACCCCTTCGTCTCCAAGATCCCCATCCGGGTTCGCCCTCTTCAACCAGCTCTCCCGGGTATGCATTCCCTGCCTCCAAACACATGCTTCCTTCTCGAAGATGACCGCGGAATTCTTTGATTCCTGCTGTTTGATTCCCATAAAAAAAAAGATCCAGTGGTAAAGGTGTTCCATTTAGTCTGTCTCGGTGGCTGGATCTCGATAGGGACTCCCAGCTTCTGGGCGAGCACCGTGGTGCGCAGCCTCATTGCAGAATGATGGGGGATGGAACGAGTTCTCTCCCCATCTTTTCCGGTCATTTCAGTTGCTTTTTGGGTTCACAGCCTTCTGATTGCCATGATCAGAGCAATTATCCTTCTTTTGACTCCTATCGTTGTCATCGGCGATCACTGCTATCTGTTGTCGTCTTCCTTTTGGGTTGTTGACGTTGTTTTGATGCGGTGGTGGCGGTGGAATTGCAGAGTAGGTGCCGGATATGTTCGCAGAGCCTCAGGACGAGACGGGAGGTGCCGGTCTTCACGGCGGAGTGCTCCCACGCCTTCCACCTTTCCTGCATCGCTACCCACGTCAGGAGTATGCATGGCAGCCTCGCGTGCCCCGTCTGCTTCGCCACCTTGCGTCGAGCACAGTTGCCCTCCGCTCTCCACCACCACCAAGAGGATGCAGTCGTCGAACAGGTACTGGCCGGAGAAAGCGAGAACCGGAACCCAGACAGAAGAACTACTAGCGGCGCCGATAGGAATGCCAGCAAAGGCGGGGAACGGCAGCTGGGACAGAACAGACTGACTGCGGCTGCTGCTGCTGCTGCTGCTAAGGTCTACAACGACGACGAGCCACTGCTCATCGTGTCCACGACCAACAAGGGCGGAGGTGTGCGGTTCAACCCAATTCCAGAAGCAGCAAACGAGGATAAGGATGAAGAAGAGCGTGGGAACGATGAGGATGACTGGGAACGAGTGAACAAGTTCCGCGGGCTCCTCGCGACCCCTCCCTCTCCTAGAAGCCATGCCGGCGGAGTCCCGCGTCGGCCGACAACGACGTCCAGGGCAGGTGGCGTCCAGGTGACCATGATGCCGCAGGCGGCCCTGCTCTCCGAAGGGCGGAGACACCAGAATTATGTGGTGGTGCTCAAGGTGAAAGCGCCTCGGATGCGGCCTGCCAATCTCCTCGGCCCGGCGGGCGAGCGCACCCCGATCGATCTGGTGACGGTGCTCGACGTAGGCCAAGGCATGACGGCCGACAAGCTCCAGATGCTGAAGAGCAAAATGCGGCTGGTGGTCTCGGCCATGGGCCCTGCGGATAGACTCTCCGTGGTGGCCTTCTCGGCGACCGCAGGTGCCAAGAGGCTGCTCCCTCTTCGACGGATGTCGAGGCAGGGCCAGCGAGCCGCCCGCCTGATCGTGGAGAGACTTGTCGTGGCGGGCGGCGGCGGAGCCCCGTCGGGGGAAGAGATCGTGGCTGATGCAGTCAGGAAGGCCACCAAGGTTCTGGAAGACCGCAGGGAGCGCAACCCGGTGGCCACCATCATGCTCCTATCCGACGCCCGGCCGCAGCAGTTGCAGGACCAAGGAAAGAAGGACGAGCACGAGTACCATCACACACCTCTTTGCTCACCACGGGATGCTGGTGATGGCGATATCCGGCCCCATCCCCTACCGATGACGACTTCCGCCAGCCCCGCCACTAGCTATGCACATCTGGCGATTCCCCTCCACGATCCTGGGTTTGGAGATGGAGCAGCGGGGCCGTCGACGCGGAAACAGAAGCAGGAATCCTCCGCAGACGACTTCATGAAGTGCGTGGGCGGACTCGTGTCCTTGGTCATGCGGGACGTCCGCCTGCAACTTTTCATCCCCTCCTGCAAGATCCCTGCCGTCTACCCATGCGGCGGCGGTGGTGGTGGCGGCGGCTGCTGCAGAGAGGTGGCTCCCGGGGAGGGGAGCTTCGTTCTTCATCTGGGAAACCTCTACGCCGAGGAGGAGAGGAAGCTGCTGGTGGAGGTGCGAGTGCCAGTGTCGTCGTCGGCAGCTTCGTCACCGGAAAACAGCCACCATCAACTGTCGGTGAAATGTTACTCCAGGGATCCAGCCATCCAAGGCGTCATATTGGACGCGGAGCAGATCCTGCTCTTGCCACCCCTCCTCCACAGCCATCCCGAGCTCAGCCAAGCAGCCTCGTCATCCTCCTCCTCCGCCACCTCCCAGTGGCTGCGGAATCTCTTCGTCTCCACCCGGGCGTTGGCCGAGTCGCGGCGCCTCGCGGACCTCTCAGACTACGCCACGGCCCACCACCTGCTCTCCTCCGCCCGCTCGCTGCTTCGGCAGTCCGCTTGCGACGGCCAGTACCACGGCCTCATCCAGAACCTGGAAGCAGAGCTCGCCGACCTCGAGCGCCGCCGTCTACTGCGGAAGCAGCACCAGCTCCCTCGTCACCAGGAGCAGCAGGAAGAGTCCCTCTCTCCCTCCAATAGGAGGAGGCAGCGGCGAGAGTCTCCGGCGGAGGTGCGAGGGGAGCAGCTGACGTCCACTTCGGCATGGCGCGCCGCCGAGCAGCTGGCGAAGGTGGCCATCATGCGGAAATCTCTCAACCGGGTCGGTGATCTGCATGGGTTCGAGAACGCCCGGTTCTGAGCAAACCGGAGCCAAGATAAAACCAATTGGGTTCAACTTCATATGTATCCGGTTGAATGATTGTACACATCCTGTAAATGAATTTTCATTTGTACAATATTGTTATACTTATCAGATGCATGATGAATAGTACTGATTGGGTTTAAAATGACTCAGATATACCATTACTACATCAAAGTGGAGACTTGATACATCAAACTCAGTAAACAAATCAACAGTGCTCGATAGGCATAACTCAGATTTATATTTCTAATATTAGATCGAGTAAGAAGAATATAATACAATATCCATCTGAAATGGATATAGAGATTTCATATGATGAACTATAATATACAAGATGAGGAACACTGCAATCACATACTTGACTATCTAATCAAATTTCTGTGTGTTTGTGTCATCTGATGGCCAAATGACGGTTTCCATCGGCTGTAGGTTTTCATCCGAAACTTGTTGATACGTTTTTGCATGATCACATTTCTGTCAGTCAAATCCAAAAGGTATTTGCTTCTTATTTAGAGACAAATATTTTAATTCTGTGTCCAAGTGTATCATATAACATGCATTACCTTAGTCCATTTGCCATATAGATGACGCGTGTTATCATCGCTCTTTCTGCCAGACCTTGCGTTTCCTGGGAATTTTCCAATATTTTTACAATAAAAAACCTTTACAGCGAAAGAAAATAATAAGGGGGAAACGCCGTGATCGAAGCTAACAAATTCAATACCTTTGCCAGTATGCGGAGAATGAGTTTACCATCAGATGGTTTATTATCCTGCAAAACATCACAAGGTCATATGAATACAGTGAATGAAATTTATATAATCAAATTATGCAAAAAGCATTATAAAATGTATCACTATAGAATGGCCTACTTATACAACCACATATAACTTGGTGGATTCATTTCATACAGCTGGTGGAGAACAGTCCTTGCTGCTTTATAGGTGAAGTAATTAATTAGTTGCTGCAAAGTCAACAGATTGTCATTAACATAAATATAGAGATGTAAGATACTTCGATCTGATATATATTGACCATATTCTTAAGTAATAATCTTCAATATCACAGTTAGGAGATGTTTGGAAAGCCAGACATCCCCGCAAAAGAGAATGAGTGATAAGTTAATTTAATCATAATAGTTGTTCATTTCAGTGATACAAGATAAAAATCACAGAACACAATTCTCCTGTCAAGATAAAAATACAAGAATGGTGCTTTAGCACTTTGTTCTCCTATCAATGTCTGTTCAAGTCCTTTACACGATATAAATCATCAGTTTTCTTCATCACAATATCCAACTAAGGGTTAGAAAGTTACCTATTTTATCGTGATTAACAAACACCATACTTGCACACTTCGGCTACTACTAAGAATCAGGTACTGCTATCTAATAAAAATTTGACATCGAAATGATAACGGTTTTTCGATATTTCAGCAAACTAAACATTTCTACTTGTCATCTTTAGATGGTAAAATCATTGTTAACTAGTATTTTACATTGATCTTGCATACTGGGAGCTTGTAAAAATCCCACACTAGTTCAGTAGTAGGGGAATCAAGGCCTCCTAAGGGTAGGGTGTTATCTCCAACCTCGAGGGACCTTTTGACCCTATGAGATTGCCCAGAGTGACCATTCATCATGGGCCCATGCCAGCACGCTGACATCCCATGAGGACAAATGATGAAGGCCACCATGAGGCCTCCAAAAGGCCTTGACTTCCCTACGAGGGCACACTGATGAGTGAGCTATTTATTAATCTCATAAGCCAAGAACCAATGATGACTCTAACAACATACTAACCTGATCCAATATTTTCTTTTCCTTCTAAATTATGGAGGCTATCAACTTCAAATTATATATAGAAAAACCGGCAACCTTAGAAAGACAAATCTTACAAGAAATGAGGAAACGACGCAATCATTACTCACCTATTCGCATACCATGCACGGAAGCTACATAAGCAATTCATCAAGCATCTAAAGGGCAAGCTGAAACATTACATTACAGTAACCCTTTTACCACACGAACGTCGTCGAATCCGTCTTCGTACTGCCCGCCCATCTCGGCCACGACCAGGCCGCGCCTCCTCCTGCTTCGCAGTTGCCGCTTCAAGAGCGCCGGCGCGGGGCGGGCGCGTCGACTGTGATAGGCATCGAGGAAGGAGCTTCCGAGCTCGAGGGAACAGCCCGGCGGCCGGGCGGGGGGCCGCGCCGATCCCGAGGCAGGAGTCCACAGGATGTCGCCTAAGGCCATTGATGCGGCCAGCTCCTGCCCTGCGATCCTAAGGGTTAGGACGGTGGCTCCCCAGATTCCAGAAACGTCGGTGTTGTGGCCGTTGTTGATGTTGTTTTGTGTTTTTTCTTGTTTTTAAGTAAAAAAACTGTGTTAAAACTTGGACTAATAAAACTGCGTTTTTTATCCTAGATTTAAAAAAAAAAATATTAAAATTTTTATAATTATGAAAATAAAATATCTGGTTCAGTTATCTTAATATCATCAATTTTATTGATGATAATATGAAAATAATAGGTAAAAAATAATTTTAATATTTCAATTGATGGTGACAGACGATAACGACGTCGCTAGGGTCACGTGTGATTACTATGAATGAGAAAAGTGACGACAAGAGATGAGGGCCGCTTTGCATCTATGTCGACGTTGACATAATTGAGCGACCCTTTTGTAGCTTAGCAACTGCATCAACGCCGACGCAAATATAGAGCAACATTGCTCTACATTTAGGTCGACGTCGATACAGATGTCAAGCGACCTTTTTATCACTTGACAATTGCATCGATGCTGGCATAATGAGCAGCCATTTTACCGCTCTACTTCAGCGTTAGTGTCAACACAATTGCCAAGTGGTGAAAGGGTCACTCGACATCTACATTAGTAGTTCTTTTGCTGCTTGGCATCTACGTGGGCGTTGACACAATTATCAAGCGACATCGCTCTACATCTATATTGACGTCGATGCATATACCAAGTGACTCTTTCATCGCTCAATAACTACATCGACACAAAGGCAATGAATGACCCTTTTATCGCTATGTATCTGTGTCAACGTTGACGCAATTACCGAGCGATGAAAAGGATGCTCAGCATTTGAATCGACGACCCTTATGCTACTTGGTATATGCGTGGGTGTCAACACAATTGTCGAGCAACACCACTCTACATCTACATCAGCATTGATGCAAATGAAAAGCAATCCTTTCGGCCCTACCATTATCCACCACCATCAATTGAAATGTTGAAATTATTTTTTATCTATTTTTTTATTTTTATTGATAAAATTGATGGCATCGCATAAATAAACCTACATGTTTACTTTTATAACCATAAGGATTTCAATATAAATTTTTTAAGTCTAAAAATTAGGATGCTAAGGTAATCTAACTATAAAAATAATATATAATTAACTCTTAAAACTTAGAAGGATACAAAATACTCATAAAGTATATAATAATATATAAACTAAAACAATTTGATATATTATTATAGCAAATGTTTATTGTTTGACTATCACGATAGTGACACAAACTATAATTTAAAAAAATCAAAATCAGTGTAGAGGCATCCACAAGGTGGTATTTAGATCGATCAGATCAACTAGAAAATCCAATGCACAGAATGCTCTTTAAACTTGTTAGTACAAAACATATACCATTTGAGGTGATGGCATCACGCAAACATCTCATAAACCTTTTATGGTGATATGGTCTATCATAAACATGATGTGATCATGGTCGGATAAATCATCACACTAAAAATGTGATAGATAATTGCAGAGAAACTGCTATGCTCATGTGTGGCTCAAATGTATAGCTCACGTGAAAGTTAAAAAAGCAAAAAAAAAAGAAGACAGAAAATAAGATGACTACTTTTGGTTAATATTCACAAACCTTAACCCATGATGTATATGTGACACAGAAAGCAACAAGCAATATTGCAACGCACAATCTTTAACAATATCACATGTGAAAATTTAGTTCATCAGCTTTTGCATCCAATGTCTGAAGGAAATTACACGGACCAAAATTTAAGTAGCACTAAACTTGTTGATATCATTGTCGGCATTCTTTGAGTTTCAGAAGATAAACTTGTTTCCTTTGCAACATGGGAAATTGATGGAAAAAACCAAACTTACATATTTGGCAGAATAATCAATATAACGAAGATAGGAAGTCATAAAATCATGTATAAAGGTTTATAAACACTTGATAATTTGATGTGAAACTGATATAATCATATTGATGGTATTATCTGATTGGTCTGGTATGCTGCAATATAGAGGCAATATAGTAAAATGTGGAGGTAGACACTCAGTAGTCAACCTTAACAGTCAGTATAAAGATCAAGAATGAGTGCCGCAGGCAGAGCTACCATTGATCCTCTACCTTTTCTTGTAAAGCTTTGGATTCTTGCACATCCGAATGCTTAGAGGTGTAACTTCTACCAATTCATCTTCTTGAATGTACTCTATACAGTCGTCCAAACTATAATTTAATGGTGAATCCAGAACCACTGCATAGAGAAGGAAAGGCTAGTTAGACACCTAGATCTAAGAGGATAACACATGGAGATTGTTTGATCTAACAAAATGTTTCAACACTATAATTGATGCTTCGACCAGCAGATATGATGTTTAATCATAAACAGCACATCTCATGTTTTGCAGCACAATGAAGCATGATCATATTTTAACAAGTTTCTCATGTCTTTGTTGCATTAAATAATCTCTTCACCCAATGCATTTAACCTCAAGTATCCTAGCTTAAATCGTTGCTTGTTTGATACAATATTTAATATCACAATATGAAAATAGTAACAAACACCGTTCAGAACTTAAAACTGTATTCTATTTGTTCTATAGTACATACAAATATAGAGCTTGCTCAAGAAAAATGTGCACAAAGATGATCATAGCTGTTCCCAACAACCACCAATCTACATAAGCATTTGCAACAAGACCACAATACTAGCAATCAAAAAAATCTGCACATGATCATACTATATCTCACTAATTTTGTACATAATCGGTCTTTCAAGCTGTTCACCGATTTTTTCCACCATAAAGGAACACAGTGATAAATTCTCAAAGGACAGAGTACAAACTTGTCTACTAGAGACCATGCTTTTGACCCACTTTGGAAGAAAGGATTAGGGATCAAATTCTGTACAAAACCTTCAAAAGTCAGAGGCTTCACCATGTCATGGACATCTAAGCTTGTTAGTAGCAGCTTTTTTTGTTAGTTAAGATACATAGCAACCAAGATGTTGATTATAGCATATCATAATTTTAGATGTTCCTATATTTTCAGGAAACAAGATGCCTTTTCTATAGGATCCTCTTACCTCAATCTCCTCCTCATCCTTCTCTAAATCTAAGAATGTTTGCTGATATGTGAGACTAAAGCCACAATAATACATAATCTCATGTTCTACTTATGTAGACTGTAAACCAAATTCATAGGCTCAATTTGCACAAACGAATTCTAGTTTGAAAAAGTTTAGACTTCTCGAGCTATCACTACTAGGTCTTTTAGTAGGAGTCTGAAGTGAAATTCTCTTTGTCTGGATCCAAAACCACAGTAGCTTAAATTCGTCCCTTAAAGAAAATTGGAAAATGATAAAGGAACACCAATACTTGCTTCACATTGTTAAACAATCAATCGACACATTTTGAACCAAAAAAAATACCATTTTAGCTTAAATACCATTATATTATCATAATAGTTGGTGATGCTACAAAAAAATTCTAATACAGGTAGAGCACCATGCTGCACATGAATATACTGCATTTTTTTTATAAAAAGTCATCAACACTGGTTAAACCTACTTGTCTAAAAAAATTGACATTAATCTGGCCTTAAATAAACAACAGATCCAAAATCACAATAACTAAATCTGATGATTATATTTATTTGTTTCAAACATTAGAACTCTAATGTACCCTAAGATACTTTCATTCATGTTGAAGATATTTTCTTTATCCTCCTTATTCATCTAGTATTGGTTTTTGAAACAATCGATTTGAATTCTTCTCTTGTTTCCAACCGTCAGATAGCTGCTTACACTAAGGCCTTTAGGCTTCATAGATTGTGCTGTAAATTATTAAAAAAATGTCAAATTTGTAAATAATTAAAAAATACAATTAGAAAGACAACATGTCTATTGTTTATCTGCAAAAAGAAAAATCTCAAACCTAATAAGATGAATATATGCATGTGCATATAAATAACCTAAAACAACTCAAATAAAGTACAATTTTGTGTACATTTCTGGTTCCCTATATAACATGAGGAAGAAGAATCCCAGTCAGTTCTAGAAAGCATGCGTCTTTATCCTTAGGTAGATAATTGGCTAGTAAGGGATCACTACATCTATGCCAAAATAGTTCACAAGGTGAAAAAAGAAAGGGCATACAATCTTATTATGCAAATTAAAAAGAGCTTAGCGGTTGAATGTTATTGTTTAGTTCACATAAAGAACACAACTGCACATATATGTATATCTGTAGTCAATGAATATTCATGTTGGACACTTCAAGATGCACTTGAATATTTTAAAAGCTTCTAATTCATGATCATCATTATGACTCACCTGTCTGTTCCTTGTTAGATCGTATATTAGTTGCAGCCTTCTTCTTACAAACGTTTAGAGATAAGTCACCAGGACGCTGATGGATACCTACAATTTGACCTTTATATACTCCCATACCAGGGCTAATAAACAGCTGACCTCTTTCTTGTGCACTGAAAAGAGCGTAAGAGGTAGTACTTCCATCTTCAAAAGCAACCTGTTTCACAATTTCCATATAGTCACCATAAAGTTGGTGAAAGAAATAATATTAGAGTTAGAATATAGGTTATACCAAAGATCCCTGGTCTCGGGTGCTAATATCTCCTGCCCATGGTTGATAACCATCAAATACTGTGTTCAAAACTGCTGTGCCTCGAGAAACTGTTAGAATGGCATTCCGCATTCCAAGAAGGCCACGAGTAGGGATTTTGTATTTAATCAATGATGTCCCCTCAGATCTATAATGACAGAACCCGTACATGAGGATATATCCTAGTGGAAGAGAATATCTAAGGAAAAGGATTCTGCTGAATAAATCATATATTTCACAAATAACAAGAGGATCCAGCATATATAGCTAACTCATATAAGCATTGCAGAAAATTCAAGTTAAATTACTATAGTTACCAATTTCTACTAACAATCAGATGATCCAACCAAACTCTTATGGGTCGACCTAGTCCAGGATAAGTTTTGCAGTGTTATAGCACTATTAAGAACTTACACAGGTTTGAACCACCATTGGCACCCCTTGTTTCAGCCAGGGGCTGGTGTGATACATGCCGTCGACACAGCAAATCACCATGACGAAATTGTTGCAACAGAGAGAGAGAGAGAGAAACATGTAAGAAAGATCAAATCATTCCTTTTTCTGGCAGCAAAAGTGGCTAGCTGCTTTCTCATTGCCTGATGATCTCTCTCACTAGCATCTGATGCATGTGATTGGTCCTTCTTCCTTTTCTACCTCCCTGTTATCTTTCATATTTTCTGTGATTCTTTCCTCTCTTGATAATGGTTGAGAAATGAAAAGGTAAGTTTAGTACCGAAAACTTATTTTTAAATCTTCAAATGGATTGCTGTTATTAGATAATAACATATCTTTTTGAGGGAAAGGACGATCATCAATCCATGGGCCCTATTTAATTAAGGAAATAAACAAAGAGGTTATGGAATTTCTCCCTGGGTGAATGAATTAGGAGAAAAACAAATCAACCAAAAATATAAAGTAACCAGGAAATACATTTAAGACTATGTTCTTAAACAAGATAAGGCCAAAGAGAAAATGACTGACAATTTTAATGAAGTTACTATATAGAAAACAGATGATTGGTCCATTCTGGAGGAGATTTCTGCACAATAAGACTTAAATACACGCAGGAGCAAGGACCTTGACAAATAAGGAGATGGTACTTGCTTTATTTAGGAATTTAAAGAAAACCCCTACAGAATCGTCATCAGGTTTCTTCTTCATACAATTGTCCACATATATCTTTAAACATAAACGTTCCGAAAACCCACATATCAAAAATTCTGGTAAAAGGTTCATCCAGTCGTGCGGCCATTTGTTCTTATAATAGTACAAAGGTTTGATGGCAATCCTATGGACAATCAACTCGATGGAGAAGTATTTTTATGTCCAAAATAACGCTAATCTTTAAGTTTCACAAGAAAAAATAGAAACAATTTAGTGATGGGAGGATGAACATTGGCATGTAATATAATTCACTGTCAATGGATTAGCCACTATGAATGAAATGATAACTAACTATAAACGGTGAAATGTATGGAAAGAACAGCTCTTTATGGTAGACATTTTTTGTAAGCATTAACTCAAAAACATATAAGGCCTTAATCAGTATGCTTAATTCACATTTATGAACATGGCAGAGTTGCTCAGCTAAGTTATTGTAACCCAACATCTAAACTATCAATAGTGAAATTCAGAACAGCAAGCACATCAATCGTCCTTTCTACAAGCTCTTGGAAGCAGGCATATGCAGGAAAGAATGATATGAACAGAGGAAGATAAAGCAGACAGACCCAACCCCCTGCATATCAAACATCTGGCCACGCCTTCTTCCTAGTAGTTCAACTACAGGCCCCATATATTCTTCTGGCAGCTCCACAGTAGCAATCTGCACAAAATAATAAAGAATATTAGCATTTTCATCTGCACTGTGAAAACTTCATAAGAAACTTAAAAGGCATGTAACTCATAATTCTTCTAGTCTTATAGAAAATATTGAAGGTAAACTTTTACCTCAAAGGGCTCCAGCAATTTATCATCTATATATTTCTTTATAACCTTAGGTGGCCCCACCATAAACTCATATCCTTCTCTTCGCCTGCACAAATCTAGGTCCAGTGGGTTATAAGGTTCTTAGGATTAAAATCAGAAAATTGAGAAGTCTTACATATTTTCAATCAAGATGGTAATATGCAGTGTTCCCCTTCCACTAACAATAAATGTATCAGAGGTTTCACCATCTTCTACTTTCATAGCCAAGTTTCTCTCAAGCTCACGATAGAGCCGATCCCGAAGATTCCGACTCGTTACATATTTCCCCTGAAAATTAATCAATAATTTTTTCTTTTTTTGCAATCTAAGCCATGTGAACAATTCATTCTTGATAACGGACTTTTCAGTAACTATTATGAATGTCACCTTTTCTTCTAATGGAGAGATCTTTCTCCTTAGTGGCATAATTGCAAAATGCATAAAATATGATAATCATCCTTACAAGTGAACACATGCACCAGCACAGATCAGTCACACTACCAGCATCAGTTGACAATGAGTTGCTTGTGATACCATTTAAGCATATTATAATGCCATCAAATTGGAAGACAGCATCGTCCCATCTAGCATTAAAATTATTTAACCAAACCAGATGGCTGGGAGAAAACAGAACCATGATAGCATGTCCCAATGTAGTGGCTATCAATAACAGTCATATTTAATGGAAGCGAAAGCAAAATACAATATAGATGCTTCAATCTCTCGTAATAGTTCAAAAAATGTTATCAATCACTAGAAGTGCAGTGCATTTGAAAGCAAAATACAAAAAAATGAAGCAGTTATCAATAATTAGAAGTGAAATTCAGCTGGAGGAAAAATGACAAAAGAACGATGCAACTATAATATTTGTTAGCAATTTGACAATTATCTTGGTTCAACAAATTGACCATTATAACATAAAAATTGCAACAGGAGTTATATGCATAATTTAGCCTGGAGGCATAGTGAGCCCAAACATCAGTAAGAAAAAAAAATCTGTCTCGGGGCAATTGACATAAGAAAAAAAGGTATCCAACTAAAATTATCAAGAGTAATATGCCACATAATATGAAAGATACAAGGGTGGTAGACCCAAAATCAATGACATTAAGCAGAGAGCAACTGTAATCAATTTTACGAAAACTGGACTGTTCACTAACCTGCACTAACATCAACAAAGAGGAAACCAGTCATAACCATAATTTAACATAACCAAGAATTAGACAACAACTTAAGCATGTGCACATAAACTTCGTGTGTAACATTCAGAACTTAGCTAACACAACAACCATTTTAATCAGACCATTAATTTGGATGTATATTGCAAAACTACTTATGTTCAAGATGCTGGAACATTTTATTAATTGTAAAGGAACTCTATTGCATTATCATACCTCACGACCAACAAAAGGTGAAGTGTTGATAGAGAAGGACATTCTCACTGTTGGCTCTTCCACCCTAATGGTAGGTAATGCTTTCCCAG
The DNA here is from genome assembly GCA_029747655.1 of Ensete ventricosum. Classification (NCBI taxonomy): domain Eukaryota; kingdom Viridiplantae; phylum Streptophyta; class Magnoliopsida; order Zingiberales; family Musaceae; genus Ensete; species Ensete ventricosum. The sequence goes on from JAQQAF010000002.1 coordinate 48,159,135, forward strand.
AGCTTTTGTCAGCTATAGTCTCCCCAATCTGCAGAATGTATCAGAATCATAATTTTATTATGCCACAGTTTGTAGCCATTTGTTCCAACTATAACTCTTTAGTTGATCTGTGAAGGCTGAACGCAGTGATGCTAACCATTATGTCATTAATACCACAGACAGCACATATGTCACCAGCCTGTACTTGCTCAACTGGAACTCTGCCGAAATTCTCATAAACAAAAAGCTCACTGATTTTAGCAAATCTGCACGTATCATCTGAAGTGCATACCTACAAGAAAGATAACATTGCAGGAAAATTAATGACCAACTGACCCAAAATAGTCACCACCAGATGTTTCCTATAAGTTCCTTGTTAAACATAGCATGTTTATGTGCAGCATAATAATTGAATTTATTAGCCACTCTCAAATATTGTATTTGCTAATTGGTAACAAAACACTATAATTGATGAGCAATTCTATGCCATCAATTCTAGATATTAGTCAAAGTTCTCAAATTCATCTTGTTGATAATGCAAGCACTTGTGAGGCTTAACTTGTATTGTCTATCAAGCAGGAATACAAATAATACTTCATAGAGCAACTTGTAATGTTTATCAGGCATGAATAGAAATGAAACTTCACAATTGTGTCTAAGAAAGTAAGAAGTGTATATTCTGTGCCACGGGCAAAGTGAACTCAAAAATATCACTTGGAAATATGAATCTCAAAATTGTTAACTCAAGAAAATGCACAATTTAGTCATACACAGCAGAGAAGTTATAAATCAATCTCATTAATAGGAAGAATAGTTAGCTATCTAAAGCAACCTAATTTCTCCAAGATTCAAACCAGCTAGGGCAATGTCAAGTTATCCACAGAGGCAAAATGTAGAGATATGGAGAAAAGATGGCAAAGAGTGAAACAACATATAATTATACAAGAAATGGGAACCATTAAAAGCAATATATAGTGCAACATATTTCTGCAAATAGTAAACAAGATATAGAGTATCAACAAAAGGATGATTAGAAGATTTAAGAAAGCAGGAGCTGGAAATACAGGAATTACGGAAATCTAAGAAAGGATTGCCATCTCAGATAAGTACCAGACATTGCTTGTCTGGTAAAATACAATTCATGGTGATTTTAGTCCTTTAACATTTTTGTGAACCCAAAATATGGTTCTTACAGACACACACAGCAGCAATATAAGAAACTGCTTATCCAAAATTTACTTCTATGTAGATTAGAAATACATAATTGAACTGTTCTCACCTTTACTTCTGTGCCTTTTTGCAGTACCCCAGCATGCAATCTTCCAATTGCTATTTTACCTTTATGTTCATCATACTCAGTGTTTGATACCTGTGGTAGCATTACTAGAAAATCACTTCACCAAAGAGGAAAAAACCACAGAACCATCAATTTTTAGGAAATTCATGATGCCACAAAATCACACTTAGTGGAACATTTATGTTTTTTTTTCACTTTGATACCCATTTACAGAATACAGGAAACATCAGACTCCAGAAGCTCTTCTGGGGCATTGGAGTGACTCCAGCTAACTATTGTGTCCCCTATTTTTCTTCATTAGTAATGCAGTGAATAGATTTTTATACATGTTACGGTTGCTGCATATCTTTTACACCATTTTTTTCTCTTCATTTCTTCTTTGTTTCTTTATTATTGTTAACAGAAACTTGAAAAACCCAAATACTAAAAAAGAAAAGGCTAAAAATTATCACTGACAAGCATCTGTGTAGGACCATCTTTGTTAATACTGGGCTCTGGTATGCATCTAAGTATGGCCTCAAAAAGTGGTCCAAGATCATCAGCAAGATTGTCTGGAGATAGTCCTGCCTTTCCTTTAATGCCACTTGCATAAATCACTTGGAAATCACACTGCATATATCAGAAATAAAACAAGGATTTTTAGCTAACAAAGAAGCTAATTTAGAAACTTCTTAAAAGCTAAAAACTAGAAAATATGTATTAAAGCATGGTCTACCTGTTCATCAGTCGCATTTAATTCAATAAAAAGTTCAAATGTGGAATTTATGACAAAGTCTGGACGAGCTGAAGGCCTATCAATTTTGTTTACAACAACTACAACAGCATGACCAAATTCTAAAGCCTTCTTTAAAACAAATCTTGTTTGTGGCATCGGCCCCTCTACAGAGTCTACCTGCAGAATAAATATTTATATAGTTATCAGGAAAGCTAAAAGATCAGAAATTAGCACAAAAAAGTGAATTTCTTAAGAACTTCAATGAGAGAAACATAGATAGCTTTCTATAGGATCATATCATGATGCAACTATTTGAATAAATTGGTGGAAGTAAAGGGACAGAATTCTATCAACAACTAACCAACAGTATGGAAGGAAAACTGATGCAAAACAGTAAAAAATGATTTGATCCCTGATGCAGTCTAAAGAGGACTTCCATGATCTGATTTCCATGATAAATCTTTCAAAGTGGAATTGCTTAACAAATGTATCAATGAATTTCAAACATCCTTATCGTAAGGATTAATATTGATAGTAAAGTTCAAACTCGTACCACGAGGAGAACCCCTTCAACCATGTTCAGGACACGTTCAACTTCCCCACCAAAGTCAGAATGACCTGGAGTATCAATTATGTTTATCTTAGTTCCCTTGTAGGATATGGATGTGTTTTTGCTAAGTATTGTAATTCCCCTCTCTCGCTCCAAATCGTTTGAGTCCATTATTCTCTCTTGTACGGTTTGGTTATCACGAAAGACCTGAAAAAAGGAAATCAACAATATAAGGTTGGTCAAGAATGATGGCATAACATATAATTAAACAGTCCAAACAGGTTATTATGCATAATAAAGAGATGAAACTTTTAGGGTAGATACCATTCTAGTTATTAACAAATTTCCCATAGCGGTTCTTAATATTTATGAAATGTTCTCTGAATATTAGAGAAACACGTGTAAAACCATCTTGAAAATATTGTTTGTGAATGCCATCATCTATAAAGCAATAGTACAGATATCGGACACCGAAACAACACAACATGTATAAATTGATATGTTAGATCTTGAAAATAAGGTACCATCTGGAAATAAAGATGTGAGAAATTTTGGCAAGTAGTATTAGAATATGAAGTTGCTGACATGATAAATCACAATCCTATTTATTACACAAATATTAAATTTTAGTGACATTATACTTAAAATATATAGAAAGAAAAATAAATCTTGAAAAATAGGATACATTTTGTGATAGGTATAGCAATAAATATATGAGAACGCTTGATATTGGTAGAATGTGTATTTCCACATCATGATAATAATAAAAAGTAGTTAAATATAATCACTAACCTATTAATCATGAAAGAAAATTCAATTATAGAAACATTGCACTTAAACAATATAAATAATAGTGAAAACTTATGGTTATAGGAAATCAGATTATCACATTAAATTTTTAATCATAATGACATAATCTAATAATTAATAGCAAATATAAAACTATATATCATTATACATACAATAAAAAAAATTCAAGAAAAACAAGTTCTTTGAAAAAGTGTTTTTGAAGTATCCATAAATAACCCAGACAAAACAATTGACATATATCAATGAAGTATCCCATAAGTATCGTATTTGGCACACAACCCATACATAAGTGTCCATGTCTCGTAGTTGATCCAAGAAACTAATTCACTCCCAATACTAATCTAATGAAATGCAAAAGCAATATATAGTTATATACTATTCTCATGGAAAGATTATGAGGAGCTCCATATTTTTAAAGATGACATTTAAGAAACACCATGATTAAAAAAAGAATGCACAACAATCAATTGTAATAGATATTTTACACAAATCTTTGTAGACTACCATCAGAGGTCATAGGACATTTATAGTATTGTGCTACTAAGAAACATACTTCATGAAAGATCAACACTACCTTTGCTTGCTTCAACATCGCATCCACCAATGTCGTCTTACCATGATCTACATGAGCAACGATTGCTATATTTCTTACATCTCTTCTTGTCATTGACTTCTTCTTTGATACTACAACAAATTAGTACATATTATACACTCCAAACCTTTTCAAGTCATAAAAATGCATAATTGTCGAAAACTCAAAGCATCTTAAACCAACTTATGTTTCGCAACTTGAAAAGTCAAAGATGGATACATATAGTTGGAAGGAAAAAACTGGCCAACCATTGTTAAAAGCCTGAAAATCTATATATTGTTAGAAAACCATAATAAACATAATACATAATCATTTCAATTATATTAAAGAGGATCCTAAAATGTCCTGTTGTATGCATTTGCTGCTTTAGCAGACAGAAGGTTATTGTTGAATTAATAAAACATCCCAAGAAATATTGTAAGAGCCAAGCACATTGCCTTATGATGACCACGAGTTCCTACTCCTTAGAGAAGAGAGTATAATCTGTTAATAAGGTAGCATCCTTCTGTCATATCATATAATCATTTGGCTAAAATCAGAAAAAGAGGACTATATAAGAAAAAGTACATAGTGTTGACAACAACACATTTTCTAAGTGGCAGCTTCAAGGCACCCTAGTTATGTTATATTACATTTTGCACGACATGATAAATGGATGATTGTTGAAAGCATGCCTGAATGGCACTAAGGCCAAATGACCCAATCTTGGGCCTTGCCTCGGTCAAGGCTCAGCAACTTTAACACGGCATACCAAAGGTGCATGTCTTATGTGCCTTTTTCAGAAAATCATGCATAGAAGGCATGCCTTCTGATACTTATAATTGTAATTCCTTCTTATATATAAGATTATGAGATGACATTTTCTATTGTTTATTCTAGGATTTCTTCAATTATTCAATAAAAAAAGAACTAACAGAAGGGCATTTCACCTTGCACTTCGCCCTGCTAGAATGCAAGAAACTGATCTTGTCATGTCTTTGCTGCTTTACAATCTCGTTTATTGTATTCTTCTTTGTTTTTGTTCCTTGATCTCTATTGGACTTCTGAAAGGTGCATATCCTATTACTTCTTATTTTGGTGTTAATGCTCTAGTTTTAATTATGCTTGTTAATTATGCCTTGTTTTGTCGTTGCATCACTGTTGTTACCTTTTTAATAGCAACTGAATTACAGTTGTCGGTGTTAATCAAATTTTAATCATTAAAACTAACGCTTCATTAATTGGCAAATTGAATCAATTTTGTTTCACAGGATGACACCGATGACAAATTTAAACTCAATGCTACAATGCGTCCACACAGTCAAACAGATGGCAAAGCTCACAAGAATGCCCTGCCACAGGCAGTTCACTGTGCCATGTAGCAATTTACTGATAGAATGCACAATATAAAGCATCCCCGTCAAACATCATGACAAATTTCAATGAATTTTAAGAGAATATGGAGCGGCTCCATATAGAGAAAAAGCAAAGCAAACACCTGAGAACCACTAATCAGAACAAGCGTTCTGCCAGCTTTAATCAAATGCCATGTTCCATTTCCATGTACTTCCCTTAATTAATCAGAAATAGCCAAGATTCTAACACACTTATCATCAAGAATCTCCAACACGAACTCCAAACCACCAAGTAATTGAACGATACTGTGCTGAACAGAGAAATAAATACCAGAGGCAGCTTCCTTGGCGGTGGACGTCGTCGAACATCTGGTGGCCGTTCGACGCGGCCGCGCACTCGGATTAGAACATCCCCTGGAATTTAATGAAGGGAAAGACACACGCCGGCCAAGAATCTCCTTGAAGAAGCAGACCGAGGTAGGAGCTTCCCTGGGGTTTCGGTAAGTGTTAGCGCTGGCCGGGAGGCGAGGCGACGGGCCTAGCGAAGTCCGGATGCCGATCGCCATCTCCATTGCTCACTGCCTTCGGATTTGGCAATCGAGGCCTAAAAGGCACCGGAAGCGAGGGCTAAAGAGTGGTCACGCCGTGACCTTTAAAGATATGTCACGCTTGTAATGTTCCGCCGGAACCCGTTATTGAGCCCGAAGCCGGCTAGCGACCCGACGGTTCAGATGGGCGGAACTCGTTAGTGGAATGTAGGCCTTATTCGGTACCGGAGGAGCACTTTTATGAGTAGCGACGTGGCAGAATCGCGTGGCCTCAGGCTTCTCGCCCAGAGCTCATGGTTGGCACTCCTCGGATGGTCGCAGCCACTGCTGATTCCGGATCTGTACCCGAAAAGGAGTGAGGATCCGAAACCCGACCTCGTTTTGGATCCGTAAACTTATCGGATTTGGAAATCGGAATCCGAGTGAAACGAAATTGAACCCGACCGGATTACATCGCACGAAAAGAGCTGCGAAGCGAAGAGAAGTATACTTTAAATCATATATAAATATTAGAGGAGGGAAACAAGCAGCAACGATATCCCATCAGAACCGTCCGTTTCCCTCGCCCTTTTGATGATCTCGATCCAACGGGTCACGCTTCTTCTTCTATCATATACCTTCTGTTCCTTCCCACCATGACACCACCACCCCACTAAAGAACAGATGATAGGGTTCCTCGTTGCACCCCCAAAGTGAACAGAGTCGAAGACTGGAGTGGCGTACGTTCATGGAGGCTCCACCCACCCCCGCAACCTTTCCATTTACCTCAGGGACGAGTGCAAAGTGGAGGAGCAGGTAACTGCGCGGCCATGGCCTTCTCCGGCACTTCCACTTCGGTGGTGGTGCAACCCAGAACGGTGCCCACCTCTGCTGACAACCTCCCGAGCTAAAAGTCGGAAGGATTCACAACACAAGGTGAGATCTAATCGGACCATCTGATGACCACGTTCGTGGAAGCAATCACATAAAGAAGAACACTATCGGCCGGAGATCGTATGGGAAGAAGAGTAATATTCTACACAAAGTTGCGTCGCCACCTGCCACCTTTGCTTATCGAAGATCTTGCGGTATTGACTTGGTTTGTCAGTACACTCTGCTGAGGTCAAAATAATATCAGATATGATGGGAGCAATGGGGACCCTACTCACAGGCTTAAAGATTAGAGTAATGGTGTAGCAGTGGACTGATCTGATGAGAGGTTAAAGAAGCATGCTTTGCCATTAAGAAATGAGAGAGAGAGAGAGAGAGAGAGAGAGAGATAGAGAAGAAGAAGAAGAAACTGTAGTGTCTGGGTAAATTAATAGGACATTAAATTAATAGGACATGTTGTTGGCCACCTATTTTGTATTGAGGAAGGGAATGGCAGAATAATTGCCCTGAGGTAGGCATCATTAGAGTGTGGACGAACATTTTAGTTGTTAAATGTGATGTTCGAATGCATCATTAAGAAATAGTTGGAGGAATATTATTGTAATCATCTTGTAATTTATCCTACCATTCCTCTCTTTTATATATATATATATATATATATATATGATCTAATTCATCATTTGACTATTTGTATATAGTCAACAAAGATCTTTTAGCTTTTCAATTCTCTTACCCTCTCATGATGGTTACCTGTCAACTATATATATATCCCCTCGATTTCTCCACTAGCTTATCTAGTAATGACCAATTCATGAGACTTCTTAGATGATAATAACGGTAGAATCATCATCACCAACTCATGCGGCTTCTTAGATGATAACAGCGGCAGCAACAAAATCACCACCACCAGTAGACTCGATGGTCTCGCCATCTATACATGATTGGTAGTAGCGTCGTTATCTTCTGCTTCTTCTTGGGCAATAGCTATCCTCTCGAGCATCAACTAAGTCGGTGCTGACAACACCAACACCATGAGAGGGTTGTCATCACCTTATCTAGCAATAGTCATGCTTCAAGTTGTCGCTTGGTCGACGGCAATTGAAGTTGAGCGATGTATTTTTTGAGTAAGGTAAAAATATTTTTATCATATAAATATATATATATATATCATATAAAATTTTATTGGAAAATTAAAGTACAACAATTCTATAATATGTTATGTTATATAAATATTATTTTTTTGTAATATTACTGATATATATATATTTTCAAATATATATGTTACATATTATATTAAATATTATTAAGCCTACGTTGCACGCATTCTAATGATAAAGATATAATATCCACACTTATGAAGTCGGGGATTGAAGGTACATTTACATCGATCAAACGTCTGTCGATCACATCCTAATGTCTTGTCCCCCTCAAAGGAAATGAAAAGCCCTATTCCATGCTTACAAAGTATTAAATATATTTGGAACAGTATCATTTGCGATTAGCTATACTAATACATCAAGATATCTCACTCATGGCCACATCATTCCCCGTTTCAAGTTGTCTTCGAATAATTGGAATCGATTCTTCGAATCAACGATGATATGTTTGTGTGTTGCTAACCTAACCCAACTTGGCTTAGTCTCCACCATCTAGTCTGATTAATCAAACTGTGGTATATGGTAATAGAAAGATTGATTTATTTCTTGTTGGGAGTAATATCATCTTGATTGGAGCAATATGGGTGGGCAAGATGAGCAACGAGTTGAGTAATTATAAACAATTAGTCTCGACTCTATCATAATTCGATTTAGATCGAGTTGATGATTTGATAAATTTCAAACGAAATCGAAATCAAAATCGATTTTGATTTGATTTCGCATCAAACTAAGAAAAATCAATAACTAGGTTCAATTGTATAATGGTTAGCATTTTAAACTTAAAAGTATAATTATCTTTCGAACTTAAAGTATAATTTGAATCTTGATAGCAAAAACTAAAATAGACAATAGTAATTTTAGAATCAGATATTTTCATAATTGAAACCAAAAATATTTGAAATAAATACAATTCTAGTTTCGAATTTTATAATTATCTAATAATTATATTTCAAACTTAAAGTATAATTTGAATTTTGATAGCAAAAACTAAAATGGAAACTAGTAGTTTTAGAATCGGATAGTTTCAGAATTTAAAGCGAAAATACTTGAAATATGGTAAAACAAGAACGAACGATTTGAAAATGATGAATCAGTTAATCCAAACAAATAATAAATTAAAAGTAACAAAAATAAGATTTACATGATTAGAAGTTAATTTATATATAAATATAATTTTTATCATAAAGAAATAGTAAAACATATAAAAACTTTTGTTTGAATCAACACAAAACCTTATATACATACATCTATATTTAGTTAAAAGAAAATCTTTTTGATATCTTTAAATCTATCACAGATGGTAATATACTACAATATTACTCATCTATTGTAGTATATTATCAAAGTTAATTTTTACTCATCTATTCACAATGACAAAGAGTCCAAGATAGATAATTTGATATTATATCTCTTTTATCATCTATGTGGATAAGACGTCGAGAAGAAGATATTATGATGGTTATTTGATATTATCTCTTTTTTATCACCCATGTGGATAAGACGTCGAGAAAAAGATATTATGATGGTTAGAGGCTATTCTCTCTCTAAGATTATATATAAAAATGTATCCCCCAACATAATTACTAACGAGCTTACTTATTTTGACTATTTGTGTTTATATTTATATACTCGAGTTATTAACTTAGACATCGAAAAGTTAAATTGAAAAATCTATTCTAACCTTAGTCTTCGTATATGTGATACAATCAAGAGTTTGACATTTTTATCTCGAAGACACCCAAATAATTTTGTATATACAAGTCTGAATTATGTTGGGTTATTCCATTAATAAGTCTGGACAATGTATCATTTAAAGTATATCGATTTTGTATCAAATACTAAATTTTAAGACGCATAATATATGTACATAAATTATTATTCAAAATTTATTTTATAATATTAATGCATTTTTGTGAAAAAAAATAAGTTTCTAATTGAAGCATTATAAAAATTCACTTAATGCCCAGAGACCTCGAAGGACGCTCACATGTGTAAGTCTTCAAATTAAAATTAAGAAATAAATACATAAATCGGGCATCAACCCGTACAAATTGTATGCGTAACAATACTACTCCATACAACATTGGAGACCTTAGAAGCCCTAACATAATAATGTAATATGGCATCTGATTGCAGGGAAGAGGACACTGATATATCACATTTCACACATGAAGACAAGAATGCAATCCTCAGTTTAATTGTGTTTCTCCGAATTATTGTCTTAGTACGATTAATAATATATATCTATATATATATTATATACCCTGCCGATATAGATAGAAACAGGAGGAAAAAGATATATAAAGACAACGACTACACTTTGCTGCACAAAAAAAATAAAATTTATTATTATTATAATTATTGCACTATTATTATGGGAGGAGGCAGTAAGGTGAGTGGGGTCGGATGACGATGCCACAGGCCACGTGTGCGACGGCAACAATAAAAAAGGGCAACTGCGGGGGAAGAGAGAGAGAGAGAGAGAGAGACGAAGACCGGTAGTTCCTGGTCTCCGTGGGGCCCCATCTCGGGCCCGCTTCGGTTCGTAGCCGAAGCGCACCCCTCGCTCGGCGACACGCCGAAGCACCAACTCCGGACCTGCCAGCTTGGCCCGGCCCGACCTGCCTCCGCGCCATCACCCAGATCGAACGGCGGTCGTTCTCTCTTCCCGGATGATTGTTCCCCTTCCCGCCGTCCGATCCCCTCGAGCTCGCTTTCCACGTGGGCCTGGCGGGCGACCGCGACGGTGAGGGGACAGTGGTGGTGCTACGAAGCATCGCGGCGGGCAAACTCGCGCGCCGGATGTAGCCGGTGAGGTTGCGGGAATTCGAGGCGCAATTCACCCTGGAAGCGTACACGTGTCGGTCATTTTCCCAGTGAGAAGGCGAGTAGAGCGGCGATTTTTAGAGCACCCGCGACAGCTCGGTCGGGTCGGTGGAGCCCGCAGCGTATCGGACGGCGTAGGTGTTGCCACGATGGCATCACATGGCTGGACCGTCCGATGTGGAGGACGATCGGACGGACCGCGGACGGAGGCGAGGGTTGAAGGGGCAATCTGGATCGTCGGTTCGTTCGGGTGAGCGACAAAACGTAAGGGAAAGCGGGTGGTGCTGCAGAAAGAGGCGACGGAAGCAAACCATAAGATAGAGAGTGGCGAAGCAGAGGAAAAGGAAAAGAGAGAGGGGGACAGAGAGAGATAGAGAGAGGGGGGGAGAAAGGGGGGAGCACAAGGAGTGGAGGAGGAGGTGGAAGAGATCTGGCGGAAAAATTCCTGCTTTTTGGGTTCAGAAGGATTCCGGCGAGCTTACGCGATCTGGTCCATCGGACGGGACCGGTATCGGGAACCACTTGGGCGGTGAACGGCGGCGGTTGGATTTTATGGGAGATCTGGTGGAGGGGATGAGGAGAAGCTGGTGATCTAATTGGATGACAGGGAGATATGGAGAGAAATCGTGAAGCTCGGAGAGGGACCATTCCAGCGGCGGCGGCCAACGGCGTCGGCGTCGGTGGAGGAGGGTTGTCGAGGAGGAGGCAGAGGAACAACAGCGGCTTCAGAGACTCTCCTGGTTTGGAGACTCCGGACTTTGTTTCCGTGTTTTTGTCTTCTTCTTCTCGGATTTCAACTTCTGTCGCTTCGATGTGTCTTCTGCAGAGAAGGATGGAAGGATGGAGATGCCGGAGACGTCAAGGCTGCGGGATCGAGGGTTGAAGAAAGACCGGGATCGGGACAGATCTGGCCGGAGCAAGAGGAGGAGAGGGGACAGGTTGCTCCACGGGAGCAACAGAGATAGAGATGACGCCGAGGAAAGCTCCGAGGAGAGCATCGACCAAGATGAGGACGATGAAGACGAGGACCTGTCCGTCCCCGTCCGGCTACCACCGTCCTCGCCCCCTCTTCTAAATCCTTTGGCGGCTTCGTCGCCACAGCAGAACAACCATCACCACCAACACCAGCAGCTGTCGCGGAAGACCTTTCCGCCTAAAGTCGTGAAGTGGAAGGCAGATGAGATGATCGGTTTCGCGGTACCGAGAAAAGCTCGTTCAGGTAGGCGATGAGGAAGACGGGAGATGAGGGAACGAATTTAGAAGAGAAAAGTTTTCGCTTTATTTTCTTCTCCCTTGTCTCTTATACTTGTCTCCTCTTGGTTCTGCAGCAGCTACTAAAAGGACACATGAAACGGCTCCAGTTTTAGGAGCTGGAGGTGGCGGCGGTGGCGGAGAGCAGATCACCCGGCAGACATCCATTTCTCCGTCGAGGCTGAGCCCCGCTTCCACCTCCCAACTCTCACCGTCTTCTTCCAACGGCTCCTTTCGGAAAAAGATGGTTGGTTGGACCATCCTGTCACCATGCACTTCCTCTTCTTTCCCTGTATTCTTATTTGGCTTTAACCGATTGACGTTTGTTTTGTTGATTTATGGCATCAGAAGCCGATCAGCGGAACCAAGCACCGGCCGCCAAAAATCTCCAAATCAGCATCTTTGAGCCAAGATGAGATCGAGATCGAGGTCGCCGAGGTTCTGTACGGAATGACGAGGCAATTCGAGTCTCTTCCGCAGCAGGACAGCCACAAGCTGGATGCACGGGATGTGGATGGCGGGCTGGGCAATGAAACTAAATCGAGAGTGTCGTCACCAAGCTCAATGTCGCCATCTCCGGCAGCACTTCCGTCAGCCAATTTGTATTCCGTTCCTACTCCGTTGCCTACGATTGGTCTGTGCTGTACACCAAATCCATCCTTTTCGTCTATTTTACCGACATTTTTCTTTCTTCGCTGATCAGTGCAGTAATATCTGCAGCTCCAAAGAGAAAAAGGCCGAGACCTGTGAAGTTTGACGAAGAAGGCCCCACAAGTCCAGTACCTTCCATTGCCAAAATGGATTCAGATAACCAGATCAAAACAGAGGCTTCCTCGCCAAGATCGGAGAAGAATGTTGCATTTAATGCCTTAAAAAATGGCGGTGGGTCCATTGATGTTTTGGCTTCTCAGGATGGGCTATCCGTTGTACAACAGCAGGAGTCAGCAAAGAAGGAGAAGATTAAGATTCAGGATTTGCATCCATTGACAGCAGTCTCAAACAATGGGGACAAAATGGAAAACAAGCAAGAGCTTGTTTCGCCTGTCAAAGGATTGGCTCGGACTGACTTGGATGCAACTTCTACAAAGATGTAACTTCTAATTTGCAGTATCTTTTTTACTATTATATCTTGATTTAATTTCTTAAGCTACTCACAATCTTACAGATCGCTGGATAGCCTAAAGGAGAAGTTGAAGATTGATCTGATGGTGAGTGGATGTGTTTCTTTCGGCATCTTTTGTAAGTTCATTCATTCAAAGGCAATTTAATTGAAAGAGTTTGTGTTTATTGCAGGCACCTCCTCCAGGAAAGCTGTCTCCAGAGAGGGATGACTTTGACCCAGAACAAAAGCCACAGGGCACAAACGTTGAAATGGTTGGAAGTTATGTTAAAATTTGTGGCAATAACTTGCAAAAGTTGTTTTGGCTTGACTCTAAAGTCGCTTCCGCAATTGTTAGGCATCAAAAGTGAACAAGGATAAGGCAGAGGCAAAACCTGCAGAGAGTACATTGATGAGAGATGAACAGCAGATTGAGAAGTCCGCTCAGAAAGATATTGATCCGAAGAAGCAAGTAGTAATCACACAGAATCTTGACCTTCAAGTTGATTTGGGAAAGGCGAAGAAAGATGATAGTGGCTTTGACAAAGTGCGAATCCACAGGCAGCAAGTGAAAGATTCTAAAGTAGAGCCTAAACAAGAGAAGTCTGGTAATAAACATTTCCCAACCAGTCATTCTCATTCTTGTTTGATATTTTCCATTTGGATATCAATCTTTAGATCTGTTTCCTCTTTTCACATTTAAGCATCGGCATCCTCGCTCCATATGCCATTGACTGTTGGAACTTGGCCAGGGGTTTTTCCTCCCTTTGGGTAAGCAATTGTCTTATTTTTTTCTAAGACTTTCCATTGGCGTTGGAGGATTCATCTTCTTCATCCTCAGGTACATGGGTCAAGTTCCTTCTGTGCAAGCTGTTGTTGCTACTGATAGAAATGCAGATCCTTCGGGTTCCTTGCAGGTTTCTTCTCCTTACCCACACACACTTTCTATCTCAAGCATACACATACATACCACACATGCACATGCAAAATAATTATCTGAGGTAGGTTCTCTCTGATTCTCATAACTTCTGTTGCAGCCACCAGCCTTTCTTCAAATGCATCCCCGACCAAAGCGCTGTGCTAGACATTGCTATGTCGCACAGATGATATCCAACCACCAGAAGTTTGCACGGATGAATTGTTTCTGGACTGCTGCAGCTGGAGCTACACCCTTGTACGGGGCCAAGCCATATAATCCTAATATGGTTCCATCTTCAGATGCTGCTATCCCTTTAAATCCCATGCAGGGAAGCTTTCCAGGGGCTAACATGGGTGCATTGCAAGACACTAAGGGGACACCAGAGTTAACATCATATATGGGTAATATCTCACAGGAAAAAATGCAAATCATGGATACTGCCCAGAGAAAGCCGCTAATTCTCCAGCAGATGCCTCAGTCTGGATCAGCAAACAACACACCGGTAAGGATTCTTTTCACTCATCCATGGTGGATCTTTTTGAACTGTTGGTGCAAGGAATAATGAAAGCCTTTCTTTTTGGACCCCCTCTTCTGTCTATTTAGCATGGGCCTGCATTCGTTTACCCTGTCAACCAGCAGCAGGCCGCAGCTGCAGCAGCAGCAGCAGCTGCTTCCAGTAGGCCTGGGGCAGCAAAAGCTTCTCTGGGCTCTGGTTCTGAGGTACGAGCATCTGGTAACTTGAATTCTGCTGTGGGGAGCTGTGGGGGCGGTGGGTCGGTGAATCCAGTGAATGTGAGCTTTGCTAGTTTGCCCCCTAATGAAGCTCAGTACCTGGCTTTTCTTCAGAACAATGTGTATCCTTTTCCTATTCCTGCCCATATTACAGGGGCTCCGTCGTTTCGAGGAACAAGTAATCCTCAAGCAATGCCCTTCTTCTACCCTCCTCACATGCTTCACCCATCACAAATACGACCGCAACAGCAGCAACCAGCAGGGCCACTGCCTCATGTTCAACAGAGTCACCAGAGTCCAATGACTTTGAGCGGGCCTTCCTTGCAGAAACATCTGCAGCAATTACACCATGTTGGGGGAGGTGGTTCTGGTGCTGCCGGTGCAAGTTCTAATGGTTTTCCAGCCGTTAATCAGCAGCAGGACCTCCTGTCTCAGCATGCTCGTCCCAAGGAGTGCGATAAGGACATGGAAGATAACCTTCCTACTGCTAATGGTAAGACTTCTCAATCTCAGAAGGGCATCTTTTGCCGAACAATTTTTTTATGCCAATTCATCCTCAAAGTTTTGCTTTGATATCTACTGATGCAGCTGCTAGAAAAATGTGCAACAATGGGGTTCATCGTGATAAGCAGCGAATTAATCAGCATGCACAACAAAAGCAGAACATGAAGGTAGAGGTTACACCACCTCAAGCTTTTACAATACCCTTTGCACCCTATGGTGGGTCTGGAACTGCAATACCAGGTCTCAACTTCTCTTCCGTGACACAAAATCATGCCATTACACAGAGCCTCCCAGAAATGTCTAAACATGGCTACCACCAGATTGGCACAGCTGCAGTTGCTCAAGGGACAGAGCAGAAGGTCCACCAAGTGTCAGAAGATGGGAAATCTGTTGCCAGGGAGTTGATGAACACAAATGTGAGTGGTGAAGAAGGTAGAAAGATTATGACTGCTAGCAAAGGTCCACAGCACTCTCTTTCATTTGCAAAAGGAGATGGTGAATCTTCCATCTCATCTGTTCTCAATAACAGCATCATCGATATCTCTTCCCGGTCAGTAAACCCCATACAATCTCCTGCAAATGGCAGTAGATCCGCTGACCGTTCTGCTGGCACAGCTACATCTACAACTCTTGTTCCCAACTCCCAACCACAGCAACATCATCTAATTCATCTCCAGCAGCAACAGCTGCAGATGCAGCACCATCCTGGATCATCTCGTTCAAAGCCCTCGGCCTCAAGCAACAATACCAATACCCATCCTGAGAGTCTGCCTGGAGGTTCTACGATTACGAAGTTCCCTCATGCTCTAACTGGCTTTTCTCAGGCTCATGTACAAGGTGGCAGCCCCATCCAGTGGCCTCAGGGCAAGACATCTGCTGGAAGAGGTGTGGATCCTTCTGCAGTCACACCTACTCAGGTGGTGATGAACAATGTTCTCCAACTGCAAGGCAGAACAACCCAACAGCCATTTACTGCCCAAAGCCACCAAACCCAGATATCATTCGGCATGAATTCAAATAAAGTGGTACCTCCAGGGGGTCAACATCTCTCTGGAGCTTGTGGAAGTCCATCTCCATCATCTGCCACTATTGCTGTTGGATCGCCCTCTAGTTCAGTCTCCAAGAGTGCTGGTGGGAGCCCAAGTGCATCTGCAAGCATAAAACCCAGTCCTCAAACCGCTGCAGTTTTGCTTCATCAACAATCAAGTGTAAAGCAATCAGCATCAAGCTCTAGCTCAAAGTCAATAACTATGGGTAACCCAAACGTGCTACCCATTCTTGGACACCCCCAGAAAGTTCCTCCGCCTGCCCCCAGCTCTAACAGTAAGCTGCAGCAGCAGCCTCAGCAACCAAAGCAGCAAGCTTTCTCCGAGGCCCAGCTCTTCTTCTCTAATTCCCACATGCAACAGGTCCAATGTGCTCAATCCAGTGGTTCTGCTCCCATTGCTGCTCAATACTATCAAAAGCGCCAATCTGAATCACAAACACGACAGTCTCAACAGCTGCAGCAACAAAGCTCAACATCATCTTCCTCGGGGATGCTTTCCCTTTGTGCTCCCTCTGCACTTACACTGGCTGGTGTTTCTGCCACATCTGATCCTGCAAAGGCCATGGCTGCGGCCAACAGCATGAAGGGTCTGCCTCCACCTAGCTTTTTTAATGCAACTCAGCTGGCTGCAGCTGCTCAGTCTGCCTCTGGCTCTCCTCGCCATCCATTGTCTGCTACATTCACTTACATGTCTATGCCACCATTTTCCATGAAGCCCTCGACTGATCACAAACCTGGTGATTACACTCGTCTTTTCTCATTATTCTCGTGTATAGATCCAAAACTGCTTTATCAGACTGAGTTACTCATATTATCATAATTATGTTCTGCCAGGAAGTGACAATTTACAAGCCTGTTGGCAGCCTGAGAAGAGGTAATGTTGGATCGGACAACGATGCTTGGCTGCACCAACTGCATCAAAGGCCTCTCTGCATAACATTATAAATCAAACAAGAGGATTCTCCTCCCTCTTTCCCGGCCCTTTGCCCTGTAGGTCTCTGGTAAAATGTGTGCACAATTTGACTGTTGGAATTGGTTAGGAAGGACAGTAATGAGAAATGGCGGACAGGCAGAAGGAACGTGGTGGTGGGTAAGAACCCGTCGGCATTTTGTTTTGTTCTCAAGTCCCCTGCAGTCTTGAGACGAGAGGGGTAGAGGGACTAAGCACAAAGCAGCATAGGGAAGAAGATGACTGTACAAAAGATATCCTCCTATCTGGATTTTGTATAGTGCGGTCAAATGCTAACCTCAATTGTGTCCTGTTTCTTCTGTTTCATTTATAACTTAAAAAGTGAGATGATTACATTGAGATCATCATTACATGCTATTCCTCCTCGCTTTTACATATAAACATCTGTTCTCCGATGCTGTTAAGACACTGATTATGCAGACCGTGTGGTGAAATCGCCTGTCAATTCATTTCGTTGCTCATTCAATTCTTCTTTGGTTTTCTGTTGGCTAAATATCCTTGTGCTCATTCAAAAATTTCTCTTTCTGTGAAGCTGTGAAGCATCAGTTGTGTTTGCTTTGCACTTCTGACTGCAGAGATTAATGAAGGCTGATTGTGAATTGATATCATTGACAGATGCTCATGCACATATTGCAATAAATATTTAATTCTGAGGTATTTTTTGGTGCAGGTTATCTACACCATGGTCTCAAGTCCTAAAATCTCTCTTGCCTAACATTGAGAGGTGAAAACAATGTCTGGATGACTACGGGGTTGCTGTATTCTGGATACTCTACACGATTACCAGGTGATAATTTATGTTCCAATCAATATGCATTACATTGCGTTTGCTGCAACGCTCTTTCTTGTGTTAGATAAACTGAGATTTGTCGTGTTTCCTACTGGCTTTTAGCTAGACCTCTAGTTGACGGGAACGTATACCACTCATCAATTAATGTCTCCCCTTATATTGATTAAGTAGTGAGGGTTGCACAAAAAAATTGGCAGTTTGGACTGCTTCTTTTGGTTAGAATTGGTATTCACAAGCTTATGACAGATTCCAATAACATATTATTTTTATCCTATTTGTTAGCTTCATACTTGATCTGCTGCTAGTCTCTCTCTGCAATAGCTCATTGCTATTCTTTGTCATCAGATTCGCCTTTATCCTTTATGGTAAGTAGTGAGTGTCTTCTTGTGCAGCTTGATGGGATCAAGAGAATTCATGGTAAGAAGTGGAATCTGTCTCTCCATCTATGGTAAGTCCATACTATTTCAATTCCATGATTACTTTAAATCCCAAGACACCATGCCCACTGTTCACATGATCACCAAGTGGTTCATGGTTTCTTGGAGCACAAGATCTTACCTGTGCACACCTTTCTTTCCTCTGGTGGCCAAAGCAGCTGTTCCCCGCCAGCTGAAGTCGATGGAGGGGCCAATCCAAACATGGCGCACTAGACTTTTTGTGTGGCAGATATCTTGTCCGGTGGTACCAAAAAAAAAAAAAAAAGAAGAGAAATCTGAGGTAAAGCTGGTTGTAATTGGTAGAGAACTTACTAATGCTGCTGGTGGTGAAAGTAAATCCAACTTTTATCTTCTTCTACTGTTCTTGTCTTGGCACAGGATGTGAAGAGATCTACCACGAGTAATCCAAATGAGTGTCGCTGAAGCGCTTTAACTACAGACGGCGATCCAACTTTTATCTTCTACTGTTCTTGTCAGGAAGCGAAGAGATCTACCACAGGCTTGCGTTTTTGCTGAAACGCTCACGAGTTTAATCCAAACGTCGAGTGTAGCGGAAGCGCTTTAACTACAACAGACGGGAGCACTCGCACTCGCATCATTGGATGCCGCTTACGACCGAGAGCAGACAAAGGACTTGGAATCACGAGCTAATGGTGAGAGATGCCAATGGCCCCAGCCTACCGATGACCATACGTTGTGCTTTGATCTCTCCTCCCCCCCCTCAGTCGTCGTCATCCAGCTGAAATGGCCACCCATTCGTTCTCGATTCATGCGCGTGTACCCACTGCTGACTCATCGTGGTTGTGATTTCCTTTCACTGCAGGGTGTAGCGGCGGCTGTCATCTTGGACTTGAGCAGCCGAGAGGAAGAAGAGAGGCTGGAGGTGGAGGAAGCGTGCACGCTCCTCCATCATCATCATCCCCGTTGGACCGCAGTAAACGGCCGAACGAATGGACGAGGAGACATCGTGGGACTCTCCCTGCCTGACACCGGAGAAGAAGAAGCGTGTAGCGAGCTGCAGTCAGCACGGAGAAGATGCCGGCTGTCAGGTGGCACAGCGCTGCTCCACCGACCCCACGCACAGCTCAGAAGCTGCAGTCGCAACATCGCGCGGTGCGCCCACTCATCTTTAACAGGACGAAGGAGGAGACGGGAGCCATTTACATGCTCTGTTAGTGGTACTACCTGCTTTCCATGTCAAAGTCGCCTGCCGGTACATCGATCAAGCCCACCAACCATGGCGGTGGGGGTGGGATTCCAGCCATCATTTTGAACGTGAGCATCACCAGTCAGGCGGTACAATAATTAGGGTGACTTCAAACCCTCAGCTCACAGTGAAGAAGTGACAAGTGGGGGCTGCCTTCCTCGTGGGATGTAGTCGACGACCATAAAACGAGCCTCCTCCTCCTCCTCCTTCCCAGACTTTGTCGAGTAGCGGAATATGCACGGAGGTGATCAGCCTCGGGTTTGACCCCGTCTTGCTGTCAGCAACAGTTGGAAGCTTGTCGTTTCCTGGGTAAATCTCTAGCCATAAATGAGATGTCAGAATCCAAGAAGAATGCTGCTGCTTGAAGCCCTGCTACGGCTCCAAGACTTGATGAACAAGGTACAAGGGGACGTGACCTTCATGCCAGTGTGCAGTGGTTGGTCGGGGCCAGCGGCCATTGGAGGGTGAATCGCCAGTATTCTGCAAGTATAAATCCAGGTTCTGTAGCTCTGTGGGTTGCTGGTGGGGATTCTGGGAAACTGCAGCAACAGCAGATGGTTATTGCTCGCTGTTATCAACAGGGGAACGAGATGTAGGATTGGAGGGTGCTGCCGCATGCTGTTCCACGTTGCAGGCAGAAGCCATTAGAGCTGCTTCTGCTCCTCGATCGCGTGGTCTGCTGCTGTGTGTTTGGGTCCTTTTGCCGAGGACGATGCCCCACTTCCTGCTCCGGGAAGTCCAGTGCTTAAGCTAAGGTACAGCCATTGGACCTTTTTGCTGTATCTATCTATTTGCCGGAGAAGGAAAAAAGGGGAGCTACAGTTCTTCGAGGTGGAGACGGTTCTCTCGGTGATTCTGTATACCACGGAATCTGAATATAAATATCTTATCGTGATATGATTGATTGATTGATGTGGCTTTCTCACGAATAAATATCTCCTGACGCTAAGGAGAAGCGACTGCCGTCCAGCTCAAGCATTAGCCGCGAACATGGCCGGCCCCACGTAGACCCCTCTCCACCACATGCCAAAAATAGACGAAGGGAGCATAAAAGAATTGTGGGGTGATGCGTGGGTGTCATCGTGGAATATGTGGTCGCTTTACCTACAACACTAGAGAGAGAGAGAGAGAGAGAAGAGGTGGACAGTTGATAGGATAAATTATAGGTTTGTCAGCTCACTAAGGCACTCCAACTCATCGAGGCATGATAACAACTTGAGATGTCAGTTGGCATAATACTTGATCGAGGTGATACAGTCAGTATTTGATGTTGATCGAACTATCACGATTACAGTAGAGCTAGAATGCTCATTAATGAGAATTGTCATTCACGCTATCGCTTCATGTCGATCGGACATACGGTGATGTCAGCACCCAGTGAGATCATGCGTCTACCTTATTCCAGCACGTCGACAACGGTAAGAACGGAAATACGAATGATCAGACGCCTGACAAGTATAAAAATCCCTCCTGGGAGTAGAAAAAAGGGGGCTCGCTCTCTTAGATTGTCTCTTTATACTAAACTCTTGAGATCATGTCGGTCGAGGTACTAACTTCGATCGTTGAAGAGGTTATATCGGGCGTCCTCACCTTGAGGCCTTCGTGTCCCTCGATAGACCCTCGAAAAGAGGAGCCCGAGGCATGTTCATGAGCAGACCCAACCAATCTCTCCCGAGTCTTCCAATCTCTTCCCGACCAATGCAAACAAGCTTATGTATTTGGGTGGAACCAAATCGTACTGACTCCTCGGTCACGGCATCAAGTTCTATGGCAACAGTGAATCTTATACATCCCCGGATCCTGAGGCAGAACAAAGGCTGTTAATGTTTAGAGAACAACGTTAGATATCTTTTTATATTGTGTCCTTAAGTAAAGGTTTTATATGTGTCACTCTCTTGCACGTCACCTCCGTCAGTGATTCGGTTATTCTATTGCTTCAGCGAGGGATGTGCTTAGAATCAATTTATTGTATTCTATTCTTCATCTTTCGTTTCTTAATTTTCTACAATCGTATTATAAAAAAAAAATCTTGTGATAGATTTCCCAATTAAACCTACCTATACGAAGGTCAAGAATACATCTTAAGACAACGAACGCATCGCACCTTGAGGTTTTTAATCTTGTTTCGTTGGATTTTTTTAATTGGAAATTTTTTTATTTACTTTTGCTCTAACAGTTAATACCTTAAATAGGTTCCTCCGTCTCATGACAACGGAATAAAAAGAAGAAAAAAAAGGAAAGGATCAAGCCAAGTATAGCCACCACAATTTCACAGCCTAACGAATGTAGTGACATCGATATAGAGTAACACACACCCATTCATACAATCGCACCATTTCGTCACAAACATAGCTGATTTGCCTAAGATGTGCGACATCATAACCTCATCTAGTGCCTGAGCAGTTGAAAGAAAATGAAAGTAGATGAGCACAAAAGCTCGGGATATCACAAGCTTTGTCAGTGACTTTGCGACTTTATAAGTTTAGTAGAATGGTCACACAATAACAAAGGATCCAAGATCAGTCCACCGCACTCAAACTCCCGCAATTTTGTACCGATGTTACTGATCTGCTGCATGTCATGATTTTTCTTGAAGAGGAACACGAACATGACCTATTATTGATGGCATTCAAACCAACAAAACAGTCGGATAATACATTCCAAACCAATGCATCTAAAAAAGTTTGCTTTGCTAGTTCTAACAAAATATATCAGAAAGTAATACCAACCAACTCAACAAGTAAAACAGGAGTATCAAACATATCAGGTCTCCAAAATTGCTAAAACAAGAGGACTAAAGAAAGTTAGGTTTTGTGGAAGAGGCCATGTGTTGTTCCGAAGCCATTCATGAGCTCGGCCATCCACCAGAGGTAACCTATCAATAAGTAAAGATTGAACTTCACTTAAAAGTTTCACAATGGTTATTCACCGATCATAGAACTGCAAAACAAAGAAAAGATCATGACTAACTACTACTTGATTGTTGTGAAATAATTTTGCCATCATCTAATCAAATAACTAGGATGTGGAATCTTCAGAGTGAGAAAATATGAAAATATTATTTTGCCATCATCTAATCCGCGGAATTTCACACAAGCAATAACTAGGATGTTTTATCTTCAGAAACGACATGGACAAAGTAATCAGCTGTGCCATTATACTCCAATAAGATCAATGGTCATCAGGTTTTCTTGTATTGAGCATGACATTTTAGCAACATATTGTACCATTTCAGGATTTTCTATTGCACAAACAATGAGATAGTTTTCATTCTCATCGACCAGAGTGGCTAAAATCAGAATAAACGGTAAGTGAAGTTCTCACATAAGACCATGAAAATAATTATTTTGGCACAATGTCGCATATACAAATTATATATGATTCAGTGGTCAGGCAGATTCCTAAAGTCCTTCTCTATGGTACTGGAACAATTAAATGGTTCTTTTCGCTGGCACATGTGGTGCTAGGTTCTCAAATTTGACTATCTCAAAAAAGTGTAGGGTATGGTAGTGGCATGCTGCAATCTCCTATATTCATCTAGAGAACCACAAAACATAAAAAAGATTTTGACTTTGTGTTTACAGATGGATGCAGGCACTGCAATCTAGAGGCAGGATCTGTCCATATGTAGTGTCAGCTGCCATTCTACATGTTCTTGATGATAGTGACATTCTGATATACCTTGCACATAAGTTTCTTTGCCCCACTGAAATTTTCATCCAAAGATTTGCCAAAGGACTTTTAAAATGATACTCCTTGTATATCGAGTTTCTAAAGTAGGTCTAATTTGTTGTCATAAATACTGCAATTGTTTGCTGAGTTGTGAGACTTTGCATTCAAACCATGTGTTTTATATTCAAATTCTACCAACTTCTAGAATACAGAAATGGTAAATTAAAACATCCTCTAATCCAAATGATCAACTTTTAAGATGAAAATCAGTCACAGAGAATACAACATTGATGTGCCAGTAATTGCTCAATCTTGAAAGAGAAGATAAGGAATTTTACAGATTACAGTTGTAGACAAAAGAAATCCTTTAAGGTCACACCCTTAATCTATAAATCATATTGATATTTATGTAGCATCATATTTCAGTATCACACGATTACTCCAATACACTGAGGAAGATATTTCTAGTGTTAGATTCATTACTGAAAAGGAGATTCATAATTAAAATATCATGATTTGCATTGCAAAAATGAACAAGGTGGAAGGTCATAATACATTGATGTCAATTAGTTAGTTCAATTACAGTTCTCTGAAACCCAGAAAAAAGGGCAAAGTAAACATGGTTCACGGAAGTTTTGTTGGTTAATCATGTGCTACGTAATCTAAATGAACTGCACTGTAGTTAGTATCGTTGGATAAGCATGTATAATGTAGATTAACATCTAAATGTGCTTAAAGTCAGGGTACAATAGACAGCCTCTCTGTTAAGGGCAAGGCTCAATACAGACCCTAATTAATTCAGATACTGTCTGCAAACCTCCAGAAACTGTTTCCATCTTAATTTAGCCTTCTCAAACCCCTCCATATCAATGTTTGTTTCAGTAACATTATTTTCATCTCCCATTTATGTTACTCCAGGCCTCAATGGCTTTGTAGTAGATTTAGTTAATTTGATACAGTTTCACATAACCTCAGATCTTTTTGTAGGTTAAATTTCTCACTGAATTTTGATTGTACAAGTCTTTGGAGTCGTTTGATACCCTTTATCAAACAGATAAGCAGGTGGATCCGTGAAAAAAGTTGCAAATTTGACATTCAATACTCGAGACAATTTTTTTTTTTTTTTTTAGAAGATGAAAGCATTTTGAGAGCCCATGAGTGGTGATGGAATCAGGAACAAATTAGTCAATCCTAATATGACTTTACCGTAAACTACTTTTGGTCGGTTTTGTCTCGAGTGTGATGATCATTTAGAATTTCTTCTTCTAAACAGAGGTTTGTAGAATCAGCAAATCATACTTTCAAATAGGTATGATTTCATTTTATAGAATTCCATGAAAACCAATACATAGGTTCTGAACAGACATGTAAATTCTATGTGCTGATATCCACTGATAGTATTCAACAGTTATTAAGCACAAACTACATGTTCCAATAAAAAAAAACAATTAACTGAAAGAGACTTACCAAAGAGGTAAACATGCAAGTACATCGAGAACAAATCCAGGAGTAGCTTCAGGAATATTGCCTGATCGATGGCTAAATGACCCTCTATCAACAAAGTACGTCTACTAGAATCAATATGTCATAGATGATATTGCTGAAACTGAAAAAATGCAGACAATCTAAAAACCCTTAAAGATTATTAGAACTATTGGATTGAACTAGTTTAATTAATATTTTGTTAGATTAGATGCATGTAATTTGAGGTTATAGGAACAATTATTTTGCATATCTAATACATAAAAATCATGTTTTGACATAAGTACTTCTTTTGATGATCATGTTTTCTCTCAGTTATGTTGTTAGAACTTTCCCAAAGCAAGTGGCTTGCTTTGATCACACAAGTGCCTCAGGCAATAAGAACTTCTAACAAACAAAAGGCTTACTCCGTGCGCATAAGAGATAATGTGAGCATCACTGCCAACATCAGCTCCATAATAGCTGTGATCTTCTCGTCGCCGCCATCGAACGAGGGGGGGTTGGGGGGTGGGGAGGAGGGGGGAGCGAGCCTGGATCGAGGGAGAAGGATCATGGATTGATTGCACGAATCAAGCCATTGGGTTCGGCGGATTTCCACCACGGCATGTGGAAGGAGTGAATGGCGTTCCTTTCACGCGCGGTGTCTCCTCCCCTGCGCCGCCGGTGGCTTATGCTGATTCCGCCCTTGCCGTGTCGGATTGGCTCCGATGCCGTCTTCATGTTGATAAAGCTTGTAAAAGATTGATGTACTGATTCCTCTTAATATTAACATTTCCCATATATAAACATGATTAATCTTAAATTGAATATAAATATAAATTATTAATATATCTGAAATATCCTAAACTTGAAAAGTTGTATATATATATATATATATATATATATATATATATATATATATATATATATATATATATATATATATATATATATATATAAGTTTTTAGTATTGGAGGAATCAAAAGACCATATCACAGTATTAGTCCGACGTGCGGTGTGGGTGAGGAGGCCTATCAAAATCATGCTCTCCCATTGGTCCAACTCATCCTACCCTATCCAACTCCAATCCTTCACCTCCTTCACATAAACCTTTTCTCTCCCACACGCTCCTCCATTTGCCATCTCCATTGCCAGCAGCAGCAGCAGCAGCAGCAGCAGCTTCAGCACCAACGCCATGGCCATGTCAACACAAGCCTCCCTTTTCACCCCTCCCACCACCATCCCGTTCTCCAAGCCCGCCGCCCCCCGCTCGCTCCTCCCGTGGAATCAAGCCCCCGGGGTGAGGCAGCTCCGCGGCGCCAGCCTGCGGGTGTCGGCAACCGAGGAGAAGAAGACGGCGGCGCCCGAGGCTCCCGAGGCCCCCGCCGGCTTCACCCCTCCTCAGCTGGACCCCAACACCCCCTCCCCCATCTTCGGCGGCAGCACGGGCGGGCTCCTCCGCAAGGCGCAGGTGGAGGAGTTCTACGTCATCACCTGGGACTCCCCCAAGGAGCAGGTGTTCGAGATGCCCACCGGCGGCGCCGCCATCATGCGTCAGGGACCCAACCTGCTGAAGCTGGCACGCAAGGAGCAGTGCCTGGCTCTTGGCACCCGGCTGCGCTCCAAGTACAAGATCAAGTACCAGTTCTACCGGGTGTTCCCCAACGGCGAGGTACAGTACCTCCACCCAAAGGACGGCGTCTACCCGGAGAAGGTCAACCCCGGCCGCCAAGGCGTAGGCCAGAACATGAGGTCCATCGGCAAGAACGTCAGCCCCATCGAGGTCAAGTTCACCGGCAAGCAAGTCTATGATGTGTGACCTCATACATCTCCCGCATGCTTCCCTTCCCCGTGTCCCATGATATCATATATATGAACACCATTCGCCTTCTGTAGTCTAATTCTTATATCTACATCTCCTACACTTGTATTATTTCTCATCCAAACTCTGTGCACAACTTCAATTAAGCTGCTCATATGATTCCAAGATTACGACTGCTCGGTGGTAAACAGTTCTGTTAATTGGTTCGATAAGACTTGGTCATATAGTCTTAATCATTGGTCATCGCCGATCACAAGCTAAGCTATATATGACCACCCAATGCCATCGTGCCTCTTACGAGAGACTCCATTAATTAAGCTGAGTGCAGGCATCCCTGTGAGCTTTATACTGCTGGGTATTAAAGCATAGTCCGGCAGTCGGCAAACGTCGGCAATGGGACGTCCATCAAAAGGTATTTATTGGCCATAATGAAGCCTCTTCTCAAGTGACGTCGACTTGCTAATCCACTGCCGACTTCGTCTGTATGTGAGCATGGCAACTGCAACGCAAGCGAATCTTCATGCTTGGGTTCTGAGGCAAAGGGATGACTTTTGAGAAGGGAGGTGGACAGTGACATGGTACCAAGACAGCAGCATGTAATGCATGAGAAGGACTGCAAGGTGGGGAGTGCAGTGTGGCAGCAGAGAGGAACAGTGAAATGGACATCACCCAAACCCAAAGCAAAGGTGATCATTGCTTCCTCCTCCCCTTTTTTTCATCGCTCACACTGCTCTGCTTTCACCGCCGCTGCTCCAGATGGGGAAGCTGCAGTCCCTCTTCTCCCCTCTGAAGAAGCTGTGGATTCGTTTGCATTCGGCACACAGGAAGAGTACTACTCTCCCTTCGTTTCTTCATCTTTCTTTCGTTTCGTTTCAGTTAGCGCCACGCCATGGCGTATGACACGGTTGCACTGCAGGGAGGGGGATACACATCCTGTACGAGGATGTGAAGTCGTGCCCCTACGAGGACGTTCAGGTCCTCTGGTCGATGCTGGTGGAGTCGCGCACGCCGCCGTTGCGATTGAAGCGATGAGGGCGTCGGAGAACAAGAAACGCCTCAGATTTTGCGCCCCCTTCTGCGACGTCATGTATGCTTGTGTCTCGCTACTTGAGAACATATCGCCTTATACGTCTGTACATATACATATATATATATCTATATAGGGAGAGAGAGAAATAACGAGGAAGAAAAAGAGAGTTCTTACTTCTTCTTCTACATCTCTAAGTACTACTCAATCTTCTCTCTCTCTCTCTCTCTCAGTATAAAAGTGATGTTATTGTTTATGTGAAGGAATTACTGACTCTGTTTTGAGACACTGATAACTTCTCCTCCTCCTCTGTTCTGCCAGTCGACGAGCTGAAAACCTTGTTAACAGGGATCAAATTCCTATTGATCATAGCTCCGTAGAGTTGAGAACCTTCAACTTAAAAGGCATATCACAAACAGATCTCTCATGTGGGTCTGTCAAGATCCAGCTTCTTCCCTAAAAGGGAGACGAGCGGCTTCTTCCTAAGAGAGACGAGCCTCTTAGAGAACCGAAGAGTAAAAGATTCATATATACATATATAACCGGGCCTGGAGCTCGGCCCAAATAGTCCTTGTAATGGTCCGGTTGGGTTAATGTAACAGACCGGCCCACGAAACGGTCTTGTTCATGAACCGATTGCGTCAATGTGACAGACCGACCCATGAATCGGTCTTTTTCATGAACCGGTTGGGTTGGGTTGTGCGGTGACTTCGCGTCAATAAAAGGGAGGGGACGGGCGAGGGTTTCCACCAGGCTCCGCCGATCCTCGATTCTTCGACAACCCCAAGAGGAGGCAGTGGCCAGGGGAAGGCGGGCGTCGAACATTCGGCAAGATGGGGTAGGTTTCTTTCTGCCAGCGCCTGGTCCTGGATCTTGTTCCCGTTTCCTCATCGTTTTCTAATGCTACGATCGAACTGTTTGTCTAGGGTTCTTATGGATTAGTTCATGTTTCTCTTGTTTCGTCGAGAACTCTATTCGATCCTTTTTGGTTCACCTACCCTTTCACCCGTTTTGATCTTGGATCTCATGTATTCGGTGCCGGCTGGAGGATTGAGTGATCTTTTGTGCGGATTTTCGGGCTTCGATCTCGAGTTCTCGCTTTCGCCTATTTAGGTTCTTAGATGAGAGAACCGGGGAAGAAATCGAAATCGAGTTGATGTCTGGAAAATTCGAATCACCATTGGGATGTGATTTTGAGCAATGGATGACTGCAATATTTGTCTGTCTGTCCGTCTGTGTGTGTGTGTGTGTTTCTGAATGCTCAGAAGACCATCTTGTTTTACCAAGCGTATATTTCAAAAAAATTTGGCATATGGAGTTTGGCTACTTGGCACTTTTGGTTTGGTTGGTGTTGTGGGATTTTATGCAGTGTCCGGTGGTTCCGCGCGTGTGCACAATCTCGCCCTCGATGATCGGGAAGAGGTGGGGGAGCTCGGGAGAGGACGACGGGGCATGCCCCGGAATTCAGCTCGGGTCGGTAATGTAGGCTCGGGGGTTTGTCTCGGGTCGGCCGAAGATTCCTGCACAAAGGTCACGTTGGGTGTGGTGCCCTATGTGGCCCTCCGACGCTCAAGTCAGTGTCCCTATCGAGGATTGGTGTTGATATAGTATATAGGGTGTATGTTTCCTTTTCGCTCCCGCCCCCCCCCCCCCCGGAACCGTGTCTCAGGGGTGGCTTTTATACTTGCCCACCGGAGGTCGGCTGTACCTTGATCTTTAATGTCGTCGGTGTTCTTTGCTGAGGTGACGTACGGCCTCGCCTGGTCCCAAGGTTCTCGTGCCCTGTGCCTGTCATGGTCCAACTCGGATATTGACTGCGCTGGGTCGGCTGCGATTGCGCTAGGTCGACGGCGACTGCTCCAGGTCGGCGGAAATTGTGGTGCGTGGCTCTGATACATGGTGGGTGACAGGCCAGCCCATTATCAGTCCTATCAATTGGCAAAGAGTTTTGTAATTATTGATGACTGTATGTATACTATTTACAGATAAAAATGTTGTTTTTGATTATAAGTTAAGTTAGCAAATTCTATCAATTGCTGGTTCTTGAGTAATATATATGATCAGAAATGAAAACCCAAGTTTCTAGTGCACCTCTAAACATAAAAGTGTGGTCATAAAGAATACTTGTTTGATTAAAGAGAAATGCCTTTTCATCAACTGTAAGCTCTGTTGCAGGAAGACTCGTGGTATGGGAGCTGGGCGTAAGCTCAAAACTCACAGGAGGAGGCAGAGATGGGCAGACAAATCATACAAGAAAAGTCATCTCGGCAATGAGTGGAAGAAGCCTTTTGCTGGTTCTTCGCATGCCAAGGGTATTGTTCTTGAGAAGATGTAAGTTTTATGATGCTTATTTACTTGTCATTTTCTCATTTTGGTGTTGCTTACCTTTGGGGGACTGACATTAGATTGGCTCTTGCAGAGGCATTGAAGCTAAGCAGCCCAACTCTGCTATCCGAAAGTGCGCTAGAGTCCAGCTGATAAAGAATGGGAAGAAAATTGCAGCCTTTGTTCCCAATGATGGTTGCTTGAATTTTATAGAAGAAAATGTAAGTTTTAGATTCATCTAGCGATTCTATATGTCATTATGCTTTCTAGATGAATGTTCTATGCACTTGTTAGCGAGAGGATTTAATTATAAGAGGCAGTATTGGACTTGTCTTGTGCAAACTAATATGCACTGGTTGGTAATGATATGGCAAAGGCCTCATGGCAACCATAGACCAATCACATTGTGTCATGATCCTAGCCGATTGGATAATTGTTCCAAGGTTTGCAATCTCGTATCATACTGGCGTATCGATCAGCTGTCGAACAGTATGTACCGAGCTATACCGAGTGTATCGACACATGGTACACCAAAGTATCGAGCTGTACCAAACGTACAAGTCCTCTATCGGATCGGTACATATTGAGCGGTACGATATGGCCTTGAATTGTTCCATTAACTAATATGCCTAGAATCACATTGTTGAAAATTAATTGAGCCCAAGTTGATGGTAGAACACCGATCAAATATTATTCCCCCTTTTTTTAATGTAGGACATGGTATGTGACCAATATTAGTATCTGTTTCGAACATTATGTTTGTTTGCGCCGTAGATTAAATGCCTTGCTTGTCAACAACATTGGTTGATAACCTTCAACTTCTAAAGTAGTCTGTTACTAAGCTGCATTGCTTTTGCAGGATGAAGTCTTGATTGCTGGATTTGGAAGGAAGGGCCATGCTGTCGGTGACATTCCTGGAGTAAGGTTTAAGGTTGTGAAGGTTTCTGGTGTGTCCTTGTTGGCCCTATTCAAGGAAAAGAAGGAGAAGCCCCGCTCTTAATAGTGGATCTGCTGAGTTTCCAGATGAACCATTGTTTGGTTCCATATTATGCACTTAGTTCTGTATGCCTCGTTCTATAGTTACTGATGAACTGCTTCTGAGGACGTTTTTTTCATGGTTATTCATCCTTTAGCACTTACCCTCTTATGCTGATGGTAGTTTCTTTGTCAAAACTGTTCAATGTAATCGCTTTTGAATTAAGAGATTCGTCATGAATCAGCCTATGATTACGTCCTTTTTTTTTGGTGTTTTTGTTAAAACAAAGATATGACTTTTTGGATTAATGAATTCACGAATGTGGCAAAGAAAGAATTGGTGGGACTCCCTCCAATTCTTTCTAAATTAAATGCACCTAGATATTTTACTATCGTAATTATAAAAATATCACTATAATTTTTAAAAACATAAAAATCAAAACATTATAAAAAAAAAGGTATGTTTTGATCGCGATGCCATTCGCTTTCACGAGGAGCATGTCATCGACCTCATTGTTGTTTGCCTCGTGTTGCTTTATAGGTAGCTGTGTTGATGTTGACGCAATTGTCATTAGAAACTACATTGGCAATGACGTAAATGGTGGTGGTCGCTCCTCATCCCCTCACTCCTCGCTATCCCATTTCCTAAGAGTAGTGCCTTGGAATCCCCAAATCTCTCTCCCACCCGATCGTAGCTGAGGACGCCTTCGCCCACTCCCTCCTCCTGTTCTCACTTGAAACTCTCCACCACGTGCAAGAAGTCCTCCACCACCTTCCTTGACTTGTTTGCGATCGTGCTCGCTCTCTGCTCCAATGGCCTCCCGCATGACGACGATGACGTAGATGAGCCTTGTTTAGTGCTCGACATCGCGCCATAGAGGGCAGCGTCCATTGCTGACTGATTTCAACTCTTCGACTTGTACGACTTTTGCAAGGCAATGTGCTCCGTCATGGATGTCACAGTCCGCCTCCCTCGAACCAGGTCATTGGTTTTCCTCGACAGCCGACTCACCCGAACAACATCTGACACATCTACGTCGCGCTGACACAGATGTAGAGTGGCAAAAGGGTTGCTCAGCGAGAGATGGTGTCGGAACTGATGCAGAAGGGGTGGTGGGTGTTGGGTTGGGGGAGTAGTTAGGAGCTCCGACGACCCTACCTTCGGGTCAAGGTTAGGATCTGCATAATGGGTCAACGAAGAGGTGACCACCATCTTCACTGTAGATATCGCGACAACCACCTACAACTGTGTAGACGTCGATGCAAATACAGAGCAACGCGGGACGGACGTCAATGAGGTCGGTGGCATGCTCCTCATCAAGGCGAGTGGCATCACGGTAAGAGTGGACCTTATCATCGTCAGAGATGGCCAGTAATTGCATCAGCATCAACCCCAACGATGTCATCGTCTGCCATCGAATATTAAAAATTATATTTTTGCTCTTTGTTTTTATATTTTCGTCGCTAAAATTGATGTTGTACCTAGATGTTTCACTTTCGTAATTATAGGGATGTAAATATAAATTTTTAAAATATAAAGACTGAGATGCTAAAGATAGCTAATAGGGGGTAATATGTACTTAGCCCCTTTAAACCTTTGGTGATGTTAATAATCAAATGTCTGTTCAAATTTCATTTTCTACGATCGCGTTAAGAGACGATCAGCTAATCTTGCCTTTCCTTTAGCGAAAAGAATAAAAATAATAATAATAATTAGAAAGCTGCCGAGTATATCTGCTAGCCTTATGATGTGACAGGCTAGCAACGTATCTATCATGTGTCAGTAGCATCGAGGGTTAATTATAGATTATCTTGTGTAGTTAGTCCTCTTTGCTATTTTAGTTTCTAGACTTAAAAAAAAATTTATATTTAAATCATTATAGTTATGAAAGTGAAAAATCTAACTCCTTTTACTCTAACGTCATCGATTTTAATAACAAAAGCATAAAAATGATAGACAAAAAGATAATTTTAATGTCATCGATAATTATAGTTACATTGGCAAAGGAAGTGGAAGAGGATGACACAGATATCAATGTTCTGCGTCTGTGTCGGCATTGCTCCGCAACCCCACCCTCTGGCTCTAGCCAAGCAGGATTATCTCCACCCTCTCTTCAACCACCCTGCGTTGTTGCTTCGTGGTTGTCCGCCAAAGATATGCGAGCTTCTTTGCTCGAGATGCTGTCATAGATTCAGAGGTGGAGAGGTAAAGAGCCAGAGGACAAGAAGACAACAAAGTATGAAGGGGAGGCTATAGGATCAAGATCGCAAGAAGTGCAAACGTAGCGAACCCACCATGGACCTACGTCGGAGACACGATAGCCAACATCGAGGGAGTGGCAAGTGGCACAAGGAGTGGCAAATCGCACAAGTGACATGGCGAACATGACGAGCCACGAGGAAGTTGACATCACGAATAGACAACATCCACCTCGTAATAGATTGTCACCCTTTCGCCGCTCTGCATCTACATCAGTGCCAATGTAGATGTCATTCTATATTTGCATCAGCACCGATACAGTTACCTAGCAACATTGACGCAAATGAAGAATGTCAATATCTACGTCATCCTCTTTCTCTTCTTCTTTTACCTCATCTTGTTGTCGCTCGCTCATCCACAATAATCACATGCGACCCTTAGCGACACCACCGTCTACCACCATAAAAAATATAATTGAGATACTAAAATTATTTTCTACATTCATCGATAAAACCTACGACGTTAGGATAAATAAAACTAAATATTTCACTTCCATAATTATGAAATTTTAATATAAATTTTTTAAGCCTCAAAAGCGAGATGCTAAACAGATTACTTCAAAAGATAATCCATAATTAGCATTGAAGATGATGGCAAGGCCAGGTCGGTATTTTCTAGGTAATATTAGGAAAGGTCTTCGGTCCGATCACGGTTGAGGGAGTTCGGTCCGATCTTTGTTCGTCGACTGACGCTGTTGTTGCTGACAAAAGGAACGAAGTGGCCGACAAAGTTCGCATCATTTTTTATCGCTCACAATCGCTTTGATCTTTGTTAGTCGGCCGACATTCTGATTGCTTCCCGTAGCATCATACTCTTTTCATGGTCACTGTGAACTTAACTGGTGCATGAAGAAGCAACGGCACAAATGATAAAGAGAGGCCTTCTCACAGCTTTTTGGTTCACATACCCACACCACACAATTTTTTTATCCTTTAATATCTTTGTTTCAGTCACACCGCTCGTAATGTTATTTCCTCCTCATCGACTCCTGATATAGCAGTTTAGCATCATAATCACCTTTTCCTGCAGTATCCACGAGAAAAGACCCAACTCTTACCAGCAATAAAAACATGACTCGTCTATACAATAATGTAGCAGTTGGCTCAAAATAATGTAAACACTACCCGTATCTATGCCACTCGGACTCAGACTTCTTAATTTGTGCTGCGTAAAGAAAATTTTGATATCATTGCGTTCCTTCCATACTAGATTCCTTTCTACTCAAGTGCCGCATGAATGATACCAAAGAAAAACAAAAATATTATGATTATTTATTCCATTATTTCTTTTCCCCATAGATTCTATGCTCATGGCTATATACTAAAAGATTTGGGGAGTGTTCTTAAGATCAATTCTGTGTCCAAATAAAGAACTGATAAATAAGTCTGATGCAATAACACACATCACCTGTTACCAAACCTACCTAGGACCGCCCCTCACTTGATTTAGCAGCTTGAAGCATTTCCACTATAAGAGTCTTCACATCCCTGTACATCAAAACAAGAAAACTTGATCGAGTTAATAAGCTCGGATCCACAAGGGAACTATCTCAAGGCAATTTAATTCAACTTAGAAAAACAGGGCAAATTGATGATTTTCATGGGCCAAAAATGCTTTAGGATGTGAAAATTTGCAAAATCAGTAAACATGGCCTACTTCCTGTCTTGAGCGCGTCTAGGGAATGGGATGCGAAGTTTCAAAGTACTTCCTTGATAACCAGCCTGCATAAAAGATGTGCCACGGCTTCAGTCTTCAGCGAAGATACAAAAGTATGAATTTTGTCTCAAAGATAATCAGAGCAAATAAATATTTGGTATAAAATGCCCCAACTAATCAGTTTATGCACAAGAACTCCTGCCCAAGCAGATAATACATATGCAACTGTACCCTTGCATGCAAAAAGTTGTTTTCATGAATGAAAACACATGAAAAATAACAATAGAATACTTTCAAATAACATAACCAAGGAAAAAGGATTCATGTAGTCCACAGTTAACAGAACATCATATTCATACTTCTGACAGTTCAGATATTGATTCTAAAGGCGAGAATCTAACACATCAAGTCTTGTCATGGAAGCATCTCTTTTCGCTTACAATATTGGTAAATTTTTAAATAATTATATATTAGCTAAATCATAGTGTAGACAATCTCTAGTTTGTTGCACAAGCGAACACTTTGCTGTTATTGGCAACTTCCTAAATATCATGACAGAAAATGTCAAGGTGCAATTTACAATGATTTGTATGCTTTGTCTGAGACCATTAAAACTTGGAACATAATTCTGACATGTATCAGCCAGATAATAGGGGTCCTTTGATAATTAAAATATTCTTGCCCAAGGAATGTTACTTGATGAATACAATAAACAACATAAAAATAATACAAACTTATCTGATAATACCATAGACTTCCAGATATTCTGGAGTTCCAAACTTCCAATATCAGATCCAAAGGAGTTCAGATCGAATAGCCTTAGACTGAAATACAAAGTGTAAGGAATTGGATTGAGAAAGACTCTTACACTGAGTCCATTATGCTGTTCATGTAAAGGCTCAGTATCACTGATTAATTGGATTATGTTGAGATATTTTATACTTTACAACCTTGAACATGACTAAATCCTGTCTGTGTCGATTTGGGGAATCATTGTGGTTCCATTGCCACAAGCTTTGATTTCATTCCCGTTGCTAGCCATATCCCTTATGGAAATGACTGATTAAAGAATTAGAAAGAGTCCAGATGGATAAACAGCTAAAATCATTGCGCAGCTGGGCTGGTAAGCGTTGTTGGCTGAAACCCATGAAACCAAAAGTTGGACCAAATTAATCTGCAAAATTCTCAGGCTGCAGGCCATAGTTTAATTTTTTTGGTCAGAAACATTAGCAGAAAAGTAAACAATATTTTTTGGTCAAGAAGAAAAAATAGTTAAAGTGGCAGCTTCCATTGTTCTTCTTCTTATTTTGCTCTCCCAGGTAAAAGTCATGCAAACAATATTACAATGAGATTAAAAATTGTTATCCTAATGAGTAACTACTATGGTGATACTACCAAAAAAGGGCATGGTTTAAAATGTCAATAGGACTATTTACCATCTAACAAAGCATTGATAACAAAGCATATGACTTGGTAGCTTGGTATCCTGCTTACTTTTTTGTGGTGATACTGGGTGATACAAGTCGGTAATACTGCTCAATATCTTGGTATTAAACCAGTCTGAGAGGTTGACCAATTCGATTTAGATAGTAATCATAACTTGGATGCAAAGCATTATCAATTTGGCACTAAAGGCTTCTCTTTGCCTGCAGTTATCTTCGGTCCTTCTCCTATGTATTCTATTATATTTCTAATATTGGTCCATGAGATATACAAATGTTTTACCAAATTGAAGTTGATGTAAATTTATTATAAACATTAAATAGCACTAACTTTAACTTTCTGCTTGGTTGCACACACCACGTAAATACCATTTTCACACTGTTTTAGTAAATGATATAAAGGCCTTCAGTTGATTCTATAAACCCACATGGTCTAAGCAATTAGGCATGGAGTGCCATTCCTCAGTCCACCTTACCATGAAATTTTGCTGCTGTAGTCAGTAACTTGAGACTCAACACCTTTAGTATGTTATAGGTATAGCTAACGTATTTTGCATATTTTGGTTGTCAACAAATATCATATATGAAGAATTATAAAAGAGAGCATTAAACCCATTGTATAGAAAGAAGAACCATAAACACACTCAAATTAGCTACCACCTTTACATTGAAGCCAAGGCTATCCACGTCTAGCATGTGAGCAAAGTCCACCTGAAAACATCATTCTTAGATTAGGTCCTAAGTGAACAGAAAAGGCAAACAGTTAGGTAATCCTAGTCATACAAGGACATAAATGCAGCTCTTCTCAAAAAAAATTTCATCAGGAAAATATCAGTTTTTCTTTAATTACCTTTACTGAGGTTGAATGTTGTACAATGGCTTTTGTATCTTCTTGATGATCCCTATTCATGTGGGACTAGCAAAGGAAGAACAAGTTAGTAATACGGATACCCAGGAATTGAAGAAATGATGGTTAGAATACCGTGATAGGCTTTGCAAATTGAGATATTGGATCAACTTTGGCAGCTTTATATTCCTCACCATCAAATTCTAGTGACAAAATCATCATGAGCAACATATATGACATGAAATTTGAATGTATAATTAACTAAGCTGTGTCTCAGCCTCCACAAGAGATTTGAGATTTGAGGCTGAGAAACCAATAAAAATCTTAATACCAACATGTAGATTACCTCCTGATCCCAGCAGAGCTGTGGCAATGCCAGAAACATAGTGCACATATTTTGGTTTGACGTGGATGAAACTGAAGTCACCAAAGTCAACCTTTGATAGAAAATATCTATTTCCTTAACTCCACGAAAAAGACAGAACTGCAAATGCATAATGGATTTTAAAAAGTTGATAATTACCCAAAATGCATCTGGATGTCTTCTTAGATAAGCAGTACGTGCAGCTTCTTTATCATCTTCAGAAACCTAACAAGAAGGTTATGTTGCAGAAAATTTGAACCAAGAGGTCTCAATAATAGGGCAATATTGTGTGAGAAAACAAGAAAAATAACTAGAAGAACAGTGCATTTTACCACAACAAGATTATAAAAAATGCAACTCAGAAGTTAAGAACAGGCACGGCAAACAAGTCTTATGTCACATACAGAGAATCTATGTTATCTTAGGAAATGATATGGCTTTAGACACTTTAGAGTCTAGACTGCAAGTAAAGTTATCATAATTAATTATTATTTAAAAAGGTGACTGTAGAAAATCAACAGGCACATAACAAATGGGCATTGAAAAATGCATTTCTTTTCCAATACATATGTAATCCTTATAACTCTTTATTACTTAGGTTGCAATATTTGATAACATTAATGACTTGAAAGCTCATATAAGTGGGAACCTAAGAGGGCTCTGGAAATTGGAATTATGAAGTGACAGTCCAGGCTGCAGAACCAATGAAATAAAGGCATTTCCCCATACAAAGACAATCATGTGTGTATCTTGGGTAAATTCAGGATAAGATTACATACTCTAGTCAAACAGTGCTAAGTGATGACATGTGGAACTGTAAGTTAGTTTAGAGCTTTTAACCTGGTCTCTCTAATGATTTAAACCAATGCAACTAATCTTATTGAACATCCGCCACCCAAACAAGGAAGAAGAAAGAGAAATTTTACAAACCGGAACAGCATCCCCATATAGGGTGACAACTATATCAGTCCTATCTTCAGGATCCTTTGCTACAAGCAATGAGCACTTAGGATTTGCCAACAAATTCTGCATGCATCAAATTTCCATTAAAATACTGTAAAAGAAAAACCTTAAGGAAACAAAAAACAAGAAGTAGAATGCTGTAAACTTATGTACAGAGGAAATTATCTAGTTCAGAAAGACAAAAACTATCTTGTAATCAAATCAAATATTTGATTAGGAATTAACTTTTTACTTCCTTGTCATCACGATTCAGGAAACACTAATTCGTATTTCCTTGTTTGCCATTGCGAATTAGGAAATGATTATTAAGCATTATAAATAGGATTATGTCATATTTGTTAACATATTAAATAAAAATTAATATTAAATACTTACAAAATTTTAAAGGAAATTTTCCTTTAATGAAGGGCTCACCTCTTCCTATTTAAGGGGAGGGATTTCTCTCATTCGTTCCTCACCTAGCCGAGCCCAGCAGCAAGAAGAACGAAGAGTTGCATCATGATGGGGAGAGGTAGGTTCCCTACCTTTCTTGAAGAAAATAAAAAGTTTTTCTTTCATTAAATATTGAAAGATTTGTAGTTCAAAATATTTGTTGTTAGATTTAAATATAGCACATGTAGTATTTAAGATATGCTTTGATCATCTTATTAAAGTTTTTGTTTATGAAGTAAACATGCTAAAATTATATATGTTTTATTATTTGGTATAGAGCTTTCATGTTTGATTAAAGTAGTATCTGAAAATTTTGATATTCTATTATTTGAAATTTAAAATGTGTTATGAAAGGTTTAAGTTTTGTTTGAGATTAGACATGTATTGAAAGTATGATTTTTAATTCTTGTTGAATTTAGGAAGTTATTTCTTTTTATTAAACCTTATCTCATAATATTATTTTTCTTAGTGTTTTTCTTTATATATAATTGTTAGCGAAAATATATTGTTTGGATAGAAATTGAGTTGAAACAGCCCTCAGGACAGGCCCAACCCATGGGTCAAGCCCTAGCCACAGGCTAACCCAGCCCAGCCCAACATGGGTAGTCATGTGTGACTCACATGATTAGCCGCAAGGTTCTCCTTATCGAGCAGTAAGGCCCTGTACCGCCCGATACGTACTGGTCCAGCAACTGACCGGTACGCGGATAGGTCGCTATCGGGCGGGTACCGATAAAATAGGCCGTCAACGGTCGATTTCGGCGATCAGCGATCAATTTCGACGGACAACGATCGATTTCGGCGGTCAGTGGTCGATTAAGGGAGAAATCGACCGTTGGCGGTCGATTGAAGAAGAAAAAGGGAAGAAGAAGAAAAGGAAAAGAAGAAAGAAGAAGAGAAGAAGAAGTACCTCGCGCTGTTCTCGCCTGCGAGCCGTAGCCGACCTCGCCGCCCACGGGCGAATTTTGCCCCCGCGCGGGGAGACGTTTGAAGAAAGAAGAAGAAGAGGAGAAGAAGTACCTCGCACCGTCCTCGCCTGCGAGCCGTAGCTGCCCTTGCAGCCCGCGGGCGACTTTGTCCCCGTGCGAGGAGGCGTTTG
This sequence comes from Ensete ventricosum, assembly GCA_029747655.1. Taxonomy (NCBI): domain Eukaryota; kingdom Viridiplantae; phylum Streptophyta; class Magnoliopsida; order Zingiberales; family Musaceae; genus Ensete; species Ensete ventricosum. The sequence continues at coordinate 48,199,115 of JAQQAF010000002.1, forward strand.
AAGAAAGAAGAAGAAGAGGAGAAGAAGTACCTCGCACCATCCTCGCCTGCGAGCCGTAGCCGACCTCGCCACCCACAGGCGAATTTTGTCCCCGTGCGGGGAGACGTTTGAAGAAAGAAGAAAAAGAGGAGAAGAAGTACCTCGCGTCGTCCTCGCCTGCGAGCCATAGACGCCCTCGCCGCCCGCGGGCGACTTTTGTCCCCGCGCGAGACAAAATATTATAATATATTTCTTTTTAATATATTTTTAATATTTTTAATATTATATAATATAAATATTATATTATATACATATTATGATATATTTAATATACCGGGCGGTATGCACTGTGTATACCGCCCCGGGTACCAGTACCTTACAGGTATCGACAAAATGTCGATACTGGTACAGACCGGTAAGTAAAACGTTGATTAGCCTATAGGCCAAAGGCAGACCCAGCCTGGTGTGGTGCATGCATAACCATGTGCAAATGCACAAGATCAGCATATTGTACATTTGTTATCTTTGAGCCCAAATATTGTTTGAACTAAAACAGATTGATCAGTTAGATCAATTCAGGATGATTCCGAATTGATTGACTTATTCAAATCTGTTTAATTTAGATTGAACCTAATCTAGTCCAAATTATACTAGTATAAGGTAGTTCCAGACCAGTAAATGAGGATTAGAGATCAGTTTAACTTGGTTCTAGTTAAATCAAGTTCAATTGGACCGATTAGACTGGGGTTTAAGTCAATTAAGGGCTAATTAGTAGTATTTGGCATGAAAGATGTTGAAAGAGATATGTTTATGTATTATTACATCCCGATATGATCAGTGTGAGATGATGTTACTTCCCTGCCGAGGGCAGATCGGGCGATTCCCTTCGGGGATTAACGGGCCATCAGGCGTGGCGACTAGACGATTCCTCCATTCGTAGTTGGGAGGAACGTGTCCCCACTTTGGCGGGTGAGGGATACCACTCCATTCGCGGTTAGGAGTACGATATGAGTTTGTCTCCATCCGCAGTTGGGAGAGTACTCCTTCGAGTATTTGATATATGCTAATGGGATGATTTATTTTGAGTTGGGAGAACACAAACTCGTCCCATAGGATAAAGTCTCTTCATCCACAAATGGGGGAGTGCTCCTTTGGGTATTTGATATACACCAATGGGATGATTGATTTTTGACTATGTATTCATTTTGAGTTGACTTTTGGGGTTCTTATTCAGCGTTGCCGAATTTTATTTGTTTTTGATTTTCAGAGCAGCCTCCCACTAGTACAAAATCGGGGTCCAATGGAGAGCAAGTTTTCCTCTACTGTTACGTCGAGCCATTTGGATATTCCTTTGAGTTGGTATTATCATGTTCTTCAATAAATATTTTTCATCTATAATTTGATGAATAAATGAATTATAATAAATGTTTACAAATTATGAATAAAATAATATTATTTTTTGCTCTGAATGTATGAAAGATGTGATCCTGTAAAAAAAAAGGATCCAGGATGTAACATATCAAGTTATCAAACCTTTGAATGGCCAGCTAGGCTACTGACTGCTAGTATGGGAGAACCATCATGATCGCATGCAAAATCAACCATGGATCCGGAAGGATAACCCTCGTGGACCTGCACATGTAAGTATGTGGCTTATGTTTGATGTTAATTGGCATTCAAAAGCTTGAATTAAAAAATATGGAATGATCTATATGTTCCATTGCTCAGAAGAAATATTTTTAGCGCTAAATTATGGTTCAGATATCACTAAGAAATATTTTCAACCTTACACTTTCTCCACAAAGACTGTTCCTTGCAAAAGTCACTTTGCAAAGAAGAAGTCGAACAACAGTCATAACAAAATATGGACATGTGCACAGATTTATACATATACAAACTTGTACATATAACACCAAGAGAAAAGTATATTGATAAGAGCATATACAGGAATATGAGCAATATAAGCATAACTTAAGTCTTAATCCTACAAAATCAATGATGAAGGTATAGAAAGAAAGAAAAAGAAAATGCATATTAGGAGGCACACACCAGTCTTAACAAGAAAAAAAGTGCACCTCCTGTTTAAGTATACGTAATAGATCTATTGTTCAGCACTTAAGGCTGAAATGGACATATGCCAAAGTTGTCAACAAGCAGTGAATAGAGAATTATCGGTAATGCAAAATAATTGTTGTTATGAAATAAGGAAAGACACCAGCATGTCACAATGATTATATGATATATAGTTTTCTAGTGTACATCAAACTTATGAAAATATGTTCAAGAGTAGGGAATTAAGTCAACAACAATACAACTGTCAGACATAATAGACACCGACAAAGAGTCACGGAGGTTCTTCGCTTTCCAATTACCGAAATACCAAAAGAGCAAAAGCAATGAACAGCAATAACAGTGTGGTATCTTCTCATGGCACAAGTTAATTTTAACAAACCAAGATTAGAAAAAAAATCATTGATTAACTGAAAGTTTATTTATCAAGTTCAAAGTGGTTGGATAAAGATCCAATTAGCACAGGATAACAACATATAAATTTAATAAACAGATTGATTACATCAATCCACCTTAGAAAGGGTAGAGAGCATGCCCCGAGTGCTGTGATCAAGGAGTGTTCGTATTTCATCAACAGGAGAAAGTCGAACAGCAGCTTCCTACAATAAAAGAGAAAATTTAATCGATTCATGACACACAATTACCATATTGATGCAATCTTCACATACCAAGTTACAAACTTTTTGTGGTGAATTTCCATGAGTTCAACGATAAGACCATGCTACTCGTATCTTATTATGCTACATTTAAGCTTGCTTCTCATTTTTTGTTACCTTTAGTCCTTTATAATGTTCTCAAGCCTCTAGCATTTTCAACAATTGCACACTCGATACAACTGATCAAGCACCAATGAACTTCGATAAGAAATTCAAAAGTAATTTATTAAATATCAGAATGATCATCCTCATTGACACCATACTAAACTTGTCCACGCACATGAAACATAGATAGCCGGTTTTTCCAAATCATCAACCGGAAATACACACCTGATGAGCACGAATCTTCTCGAAGGCATCAGAAATCCCCGTCACATCACCTTGCGCCGCCATCTGAGGTGAAAATTAAGACCGTCAGGAAGTAATCGCAAATCGATCGGTAGACTGATCTCAGAACACGATTGAATGGGGAAGGAAGGATAGCTTATCCAAATCCGAGGGATTATGGTGACCTGGGAGGAGGACGGCGAGGCCATGGCGCGGGGGGAGAAGGCGGTGAAGAGGCGGCGGCGTGAAGTAGAAGAGAGCTTCGCTGAATGGGACGGCGGTTTGGTAAACGGCAAGCGATTGAGAAAGGGGGAGACGAGAGAGGGCAAGCGGACGGGTGGCGTTCGCAGCACGGTTTCCATCCTTCTACGCCGCCTCGAATCCTCTCTCTCTTCGTTTGCCTGTTCCGTTACGTTTTCTTTTCTTTTATTATTTCCCTTTTCTTTAAAAAGGAAAAAAATAGCAGCCATATCTCCCCACTCACGACTCTATTCGGGTACAATTTTGACATAATCAATTAATTATCTAGAAAAATAAATTCACATTTATATATTTCTGATTTTTTTATGTTCATCTTTTGTATAAATAAATTTAACATGTATATATCTAATAATTCTTATTCAAAAAATCTCGTTCGATAAATTTTTACATTAAATTCACTTTCTAAAATCTCGTCTAATATATATTTACAGAAAAAATATTGGTCTACTAAATACATATATTATGGATTAAGGTAACTGAAGCTTAAAATATAGTCTTGTGATGTACTACTAATCACTTACCCAACATTAATAGTTCGAAACCTCATAATTTAGATTTAATACATAATAAATAAATATCTAAAATACTTTAAATTTAATTATTATTATTTTACAGAACTTAATGACAATAAAAGATCTCAAGAATAGTTTCATTCTAATCCACTAATATAAAAATGAAAAATAACAAGAAAGAAAGAAAGAAAAAAAAAAAAATTGGTAAGTTAAGAAAAAAAAAAAGTTGATGATGGACTATTCTTACCAATATGATACACAAGATATATCAATTATGCAGTCTTTTCTCACTCTTATTAAGATGTAGAAAGGCACATCAATTGGCACATGGGGATGTATGAGAGAAAGGAAACAAAATGTCAAAGTTCTGCAGGCTCAGTTTCTTCAAAGCTAAGTTATAGGTGATGGAGATCAATACAACTTGAAATCCAAATCCTTTGCACCCATAGTTGCTCTCAAGTTTCATCTTTGTGTTGGTGATGTTGGTGACTCTGTAGGTCAACTGTAGCCATGAAAGAGAAAGGAGCAGATTCATGGAGGAAAAAATAAGGATGGATGGCATATTAGGTGAGCTGAAAGCATGAAGCATCATAAACTTGGAAAGCAGTTGACCAAAATACAAGTATCCACAAAGCTTTATTTCAAACTTGAAAATTGCTTTCAAACTAATCCTCCCTAAATTTAGAAGTTGCATGTATGAAATGTATTCCTTCTTTTTTTTCCATCTACATAGTCTTTTCAACAACACATAAAATAAAATAATGATGTGGTAATACACTTTATTTGATATTTAAAAAATATCAATTAACTTATTTGATAAAGATCTTGACCATGGATAATAACATTCATTCATCATTTACCTATGCATAAATATAAAAAAACATTAGGAACATAATAATCTAGATATTAATATTTTACTTTAGTAGAATAATAGATTGATGAGATCCCTACCAATTTCACATTGGTAATGCCAAGCAAATTCTTAGTCCTCTATCTTTTGATTCACATCATAGAAGCTGAGCACTTCATTTCTTTAGGAAAGAAGTGAAGCCTCCATCACAAATTGTTGCCCAACAGTATCAGTTTTTGTTTTCCTTTCTCTTCTTTTTTCCTTCTTCTGAGGAATGAAGTGCAGAGCAGTAATGACAATATACTTTCTCATCAAACAAAACCTTCCTGCATATAATTTATCATTTGTAGGTGGAAGCAAACCAGAGATTACTGGGAACACATGTCTGCCCAGAATTCAAACTTGATTCTCTTGATAGAGTGTAAAGGGGAACATTTCAGGCTTAATGAGCAAGTTTTATTCATCAAATAAACTACAAAAAAAAAAAAAAGGGTCCTTCTCACCCCCTTTGATTCATTCTGAATCACTCTCCATACACATAGCCTTCAATCCTCTCCTCCTCTGCAAAACAAGAAATCACAAGTGAAAATTAAGCTCATTGGGCATCATGTTCAGAACCAAAGAAACAATTCAACAGGCACTTACTTTACTGAACTATATTAAGGTAAGAAGGAAGAGCAGGAGAGAAGATTCGAAAGTTCAAAGATAATATGTACCTTTCTCGATCCCTTCTTCTCCCTCACCTCATACCTCTCCTGAGAAAGATCTGAGAGCCATGCCCCTGGACTCACCAACTGCGCCCAATTCAACAAGAAAACAAAGGAAGGAAAGCCTTAAGCCTCCTTGTATGAAAACAAGGGAAAAAAGATCCAAAATTTGCCCTATTTATATGTCAAGGGAAGCGAGAGGGAAGAGAGGAGCCATACAAGTATGCATTTTTGGACGAACTTGGACCTCTTCTTGGGTCTCTGAGGCAGCTTACACCCCTTCATGGCCATGAAATCCTCCTCCTTCTCCTTGTTCGACAGCGAGACGAAGAACCTGGGCAGCACCGCAGCGCCTCTCTCGTCCCCGACTCCGCCGCCCGCCCCGTTCTCCCCCTCGCAGCCGTGCGCCACCGAGCCCCTCGTTGTGTAGCAGCGGTCCTCCTTCTCCGGCGACAACGACACAGAGCGCGACCTCCGATTCTCGCTCCCAGCAGACTCCGATCGCCTGCCGAGAAATCCCGGCATTTATTAGTCTATTTCCTCACCGGAGACGCCAAGAACGAAACCAAAATCTCTCCTTTTTAGTTCGTCTGGTCGATTTACCTGTGGGGGAGTTGGGCAGGGCGGTGAAACCGCGGCGCGGGGAAATCCTTGTCGCCTCCGGTGACAACGCGACGGTTGATCCGGGACGTAGCCCGCCTCCGGCCGTCGGATTTAGCCGGGGAGCCCTCGTCCCTGACCTTGACGCAGCGGAGGCGCTTGCGGCTTCCCCACTGCAAGGGGAAATCAGGCTCCGGAGGAGCCGCTCTTAGAGGGGCACCTCTCTGCTCCTTCGATTCCTTCTCCATCTGCAGAAAAAGAAGCTTCCCCCCGTTAGTCTCAAGCAAAAGACAACCACGAAACGCCCTTCTCCCACTCCAAGATCTGATCTTTCTGCCGAGAGACAGCGGGAAACGACCAAAAGAGACAGCTTTACAGATCTCCTCGCTGTTTCCCTCTCGCAAGCCGATGAGAACGCGGGATTACAAGGAAAAAGAAGATGGAAGAGCCGAGGAAGGCTTACAAGAGGAGCAGCTCCAAAATCTCACCCACCCAGTTCTTTCTCCTCCTCCTCTTCTTCTTCTCCTTCTTGCTTGGCTTGTGCGTGTACCAACCAGCCACATATCTGGGAGAGATTAATAGAGCTGTTTGAGCCGCAATTTGGACCGTAGGTTTTGGCATGGACGAGTAGATGATAGATGCTGGCTATCGGAAATGCTTCGCTTCCCAATTTGTTCTGTTTTGGCGCCTATTAGGTTATCCGCACCGGAGGGTGAGCACACCATATGTATTCTTTCAAATGTTCAAAATTTCCGTATACATCACTGATTTTTTTTGTAACTAATTTTTTAATACTTCAATTGGAAATAAAAAATCTCAATGACGACATTATAAAATGGTTTAATTTATAGGAATATATGTAATATATTTTAAGAGATTAATGCCTTTTGGCGTTTCAACGATATTATATAGATCGAAATTGACTATAATGACATTATGCAAAAAAAAAAAATTAAACAACAAGTAAACATTTATTCGGTAAGAAAAAAATTAGCTAATTTGAGTTCATATATATATGTATATTTTATATTTATTTTAATTTAAATGAGTATTTAAAGGGTATTAATATCATATATGAAGTTTTTATATATAATAAAATAAAAATTTTAATGGGTAAATAAGAAATTTAATCATTTGAAAGATATTTTTTTCAAAAAAAGGGGGTTTTCAGGCTTTCTTTTTTATAAATCATACGTATTACATTAAATCATGTTATTAGACGCTATATTTTTGAATTGAGTCGTGTCTGGTCTTGGTAAACGATTTAGATACCGACAGAAGAGGCGACCATAACCACGAACGTTCCACTCCGGCCCACCACATCCTTATGCATGATTGCCTCCCGTTCCGTAGCTCGCGATCTAAGCCGCGGGTAAAGTTCGGAAACGAATGTGTGCGCTCTCCGCCCTCGAGCCTCTGTGATCAGCATCCCCAGCGGCGTCAGAATCCGCGGGGCCTTCGTGCTCGAGCGTCGCTCTCCGCCAGGCCGGTGGCCGGACGACAGCCGCCTTCGCATCAACCCCTGCCTCGATGGAGGACTGCTCGATCACTTCAATGGCCTACCCAAGGTGCGATCTTTTTTGGTCTTCTTTTCTTCCTCCCCAATTTCTCTCCCTCCACCTTCTCTTCTTTGTCATTCAATTTGAGATTTACGAGGCTGCAGACGATGATAAAGGCAAATAGTATCACCCATGTTGGCATGTAGGTGATGCAGAGCATCTAAAACTACTATGTGTTGGTGAAATGATAAAAAGGAATGCTAGCACTGAGAAGCGGGTTGGCCGTTCACCGATAAGGTAGCTGATTAAGAGCATTAAACACCATGCACCATCTCAGCCATTTGAGCTTGCAATTTCTTCGCCATAATTTCCTAAAACTTTGCTTTGTTAGATTCTCTACAATCTTCTGGTAATCAAATCTGTCTTCCATTCATTGACCTCATGTATTAGTCAATGTTGATGCAAAGACTGTAACCATTGAAGGTATTGTGTTAACCCAGTCGAAGCATCATGAAGTTTTCTTTGATGTAGAGGTTCTTTTCTTTTTGCTTTTTTTTCTTTTTGTATGATAGATTTCCCATTCACATGGCACACAGCATACCAAAGTCTTTCAATTAGTGGTGAAATATAAGAACAATCGAATACGCCGATGGCTATTATGGATATCATGGCAGGAAACAACATGCCTTGATTGCAATCATTGAGTCGGTATTGAACTTGTTTGCTTTTAATGTAACTCACAGAAGTTGATGATGGACCTTGGTGTCATAGTAAAAAATGCTGCTTTGCAATCTAGGTGGTAAGGATTTGGATCACGGAATCAGTCTCTTAGGAGTAAATCTAATTAAAATATCCCTTCCCTATACCCCATATTGGTGGGAGTTATATACACTTTAGAACATGGAAGATATGTCTAGGATTTAAGGGAGGATTATAAAAGATCATGTCCCAAGTCACTTGCTACATATACTAATATAAAAAGAATCTATCAGAAAGAAAGTTATGTTAGTTGCTAGTTAGAAGTATAAAGGACTATATCTTAGTCACTAATATCCAATCTACAGCTCCTGCTTGGGTCCTGTAAAGTATTGTTCCTTCCCAAATAATTTGGCACAAGATGGGAATTTCCTACCATGATTTTGTCACTAAATTAGTTACTAATGTAAAGTAATTCACTGCTGTTTATAATTACAGTTCTAACAATCAATCTCAATTTATGTTAAAGACATTTTTATCAGAGTGATGTTTGGTTGTAGAAGCAGGTTGTTGGGGATCGAGATGTCTGAGGTAACCCGTCCTTGAAGCTTTGCATTTAGTATGATCCTAGTAGTTTAATAATTTTAATACTTTGAAACTCTATGTAAGTTTAAGCTAACGTGTTCTATACTTAGTTTACTCTTATTAAATCTAGGAGAATTATCATGGCCCACTTCACCTCATCGTCTTTGTAACTTTTTAACATTTTTTTTTTTTAACTTTTCATCTCAAGTAGTAGTCTTAATTACAATTTTATATATAGAGTCAGGTTGCATCAATATGGTGGACACTACAAAAAAAATTTGATCACTCTTATTGCATGACTTCTTTGAGTTTCTTTCCATATTCTTTCTCTTCTATGGTTTTATGTATTATAATCTACTTTGTATGGATAATAATATTCCCATGTTTTTGCCTCCCAAGTATTTTGGGTTGTATCTAATATGCAGAGGGGGATTTAGTAGTCTGTACATTATAACGTAATTGCATTCTCTTATAGCTTGTATTATAGGTGGTGGATGAGTATTATCTAGAGTTTTGATAAATAGAAATTGTGATGTCTACAGTAAATGGGCTTTTGCAACAGTCAATATCTTTATTTCACTTTGATATTCATAAGGTATATTTTGTTTTTTTTACATCACTATTTCACTCTTCTCATCCCCACCTATGATTGCCGTCTATGGTAACAATTGTCTTCCCTTGGATGGAATGGACCAAAATTGATAGAATCTGACCATTTGTTCAATTCTGATCTGCTATGAATTATTTCTGGCAATAGGGCAAAGGAACTGGCCAAGATTAGATTCGTCTTGAAATGGTACCAGAAATGATCAATCTCTTCTCTCTGAATTCGTTGTTACCATTGGATGGAATGGACCAAAATTGATTGAATCTGACCATTTGTTCAATTCTGATCTGCTATGAATGATTTCTGGCAATAGAGTAAAGGAATTGGCCAAGATTAGATTCGTCTTGAAATGGTACCGGAACTGATTGAACTATTCACTTTGAATTGATTGATGCTATGAATTACAGTGTAAAGTCAGCCTTTTATAGATCATTATATTTGTGAGTAACATTGGTCAAAGCCCAATGGTTCCATTCAACATAGCTGTTATGTTGGACTGTGGTCGGGTTAACTCTAGCTGGCTAGCAGGTGGAGTTGATACTGGGTCAAGCAATCTGTTTCTTAATTCTTACTTTCATTTTAGATTGATCCAACCAATTTAATTTTTCTTTGAAGGAATCTATAGATATTGTTTGACCTCACCCAACTCATTTGTGGAAGTCAAGGGACCTTGTCTCCAATCTGGGATGGCAACATGAATCAAGTCACAAACAACTCTAATCTCATTCTACAACTTAACCCTGACTTGTTTCTGGAATATTTTTCACTGCAGATATAATATGCTCTTGTTTCTTATAGATGATATCTGTTTACAAGCTTAATAAACCATGTCGATAGTTTATATGTGGCCAGAAATTTTCTGCTCTCCTATTTTTCTCTGTCAAACAGGCTTGAGTAAACCAACAATTTTTGACTTGCCCGTCAAGGTTGTCAATCTTCATTCCTTTTTCAGGTGTTTGAGAGTGAGATTGATACAAAAATTTGAAATCTAAACCGAATGATGTCTACATCTCCTTGATTAAAAATCAAAGCAAATTCTTTCTCTTTTTTTCAGTGTTTAGGATATTTGTTTAACTATAAATTGTCATCATAAAATACGCATTGTCTTGGCTTCGCACATTCATTCTTTTCAGCTTGATGAAGATAACTCATGATACTGAGTTTGCTTAGGCAAAATTGCTTACACATCTCTCCAAAGTGATCATTATACTCTTTGTATGTATGTTTAGTGCATATATTCTTACAAAATGGAGAAATTTGCATATGTATCATTTAGTTAATATCTGGTCAATTTTCATTTGATTGTTTGAGCATAGATGTTTAATTTCTCATAATATATTCTCCTGAAGATTTTTCATAATTTAAAATCTATTATTCTGATGGCAGCCAATCTCAGCAGCACCAAGTCTTCTTCTTGCAAATTGTGGTTCCAGCATATATGGTAGGTAGGTGGAAGAGTTCAATCTGAACTCTCTCTCTCTCTCTCTGGCCTACACAACCTGTCATCAACATGCGCCTTTGGCCATCATTTCGTGCATCCATTCACATTTCTCTACTCATTTCCTTCCAATTCATCAACAGCCGTCCTCCTGCAATCTTTGACCGCTTCTTTCCTCCTTCCTAAGTCAGGCAGGCCTTCTCCTGCCCAACCACACAAAAAGAACACGCCAAAATAGAGCCCACCCAATCCCCCTCTCCCCCGCTATATAAATCCCACCTCCCTCTCTCCCTCCACCACATCAAGCCATTCCCAGTTCCATCTGCTTCTCTTTCCTTCCTAAGCCAATCCTTCTCCCCTTTCCAAGACCCCCTTCGCTACCGACAATGGAGGCTGGTCGTAAGCTCGTGCTCTTCACCGTGGCCATGATGGCCGTCGTCATGGCTTCTTCCTTGGTCGAGAAGGTGGCCGCAGTAGATGCTCCCGCCCCCAGCCCCACCTCCGGCGCAGTCACCGCTCCCGCTGCACCTGCTGCCATCCTCGCCTCGCTCTCCGCCCTCCTCTTCGGATACTTCCTCTGCTGAGCGACACAGTTTTCTGTTTCTCTTTCTCGTGGTTCCTTCATTTGTTGTTCTCCTCTGCCATGGTCTGATACGTTTAGAGAGGAAGAGGAATACGTAGGAATTTGATATCTGCATATGATGGTGAGGTGGTCGGTGGTAAAGGATATGTAACCTCGTATTTGTGTTTGATTGTGTTTATCTGAGTTATTTTTTGTGGTTACAATTGCATGAAATGAGAGATTGTATTCATTCCTCTGGTTGTGATTTGTCATGTTTGTGTTTGTGGGTATGAAGTCATGATTTCAAACACATGATTAGGAAGGAACAGTGATCTTACTGTTCTCCCCCCTCAGAGTTAGGAACAGTGATCCTAACTCTGATGGAAGAAGAACAACATCGTAGGCACATACATACAACAAAGAGCAGATCTAATAATCCTTTACTCTCTCAAATTGCGTCTAGAACAGTTTCCACCTCTTAAGCGTACTTGCACTTGTCATGACCTGCAGTCGAACAAGCAACGATCATAAGCAAAGAAAGAAAGAGCCAAGACATATCCATGGAAGAACAAGCTAGCATTAGCAGATGCGAGCTTACTTGGGTAGGTGAGGACGATGAGGCCAGTGCCATTGAAGTGGCAGTTCCGGGAGTTCCTTCATGGCCACGGAAGCATGGCTAATGAGTCGGTCACGGAGCAGGCGTAGTGCAGGTTGTCCGGCCGAAGGCTTTGCCACACACCACGTTTACTGGGGACGACGACGACGACGATGCCCACATTAAAAGCCATATCTACCGTTCTGAGAGAACGTCTTCATCATACCTGCACATTCACTGCCTCCATGGTGCTTATGAGTGCTCCTGCAAGAACCGCAAAGTAGCGAGTTAACAGAAGACATTATATATACACCAAGTGCAAGAACTTTGTTGCTTGATATCAAGATCAAGACCAGAGGCGAGGAGGAGGACCATCAGAAGTAGCAAGAGCTTCTGAAGAAGGAGAGCCGCAGTAGCCATGGCAACACTATGCTCTCATCTAAGGCACGTCGCTTTGGTAAAGAGAAAGCTCAGAGATTAGATGCCATGGGTAAAGACTTAGGTCCAGCTGTTGAATTAGGGGGGCCATCATCTTGTTCTCGATCTAAATGCAGATAAAGAGTGCATGATGATTAGGGTTTTTTTCCCCATGCTTTTACAAAAGCAACTCCTGACGCACACTAATTTTTGTCCTACGGTCACGTATGATCGATCATATTCGAAGGCTGTTTTTTTTACAAATATTATTTTTGACCTTATAAATTTTTTGAACGAATTCGGATCTATGAATACTAAGTCGGATCAGTATACTGATTAGGATCAACGAACTAGTTTAAATCAAATACTTCAATGCTTTTGACTTTCTTCTCTTCCCGGCTTATTCTCCTTTATTAATCCTAAAAAATAATCTAAATTATTATTGACCTTTTCTATTATGTCTCAAAATCAAAGTCATCCTCTGTACTATTATATAATATCGGTCGAAATTCTTATTGAATCTCTGTACTATATTTCAAAATCAAAGTCACTCTCATATTACGATTTCGCATCAAAGCGGCCCCCTCTATTAGAAATAAGGTTACGTTGTTAGATACAAAAATTTGAAGGGTTACTTTTTATTTGGGGATTAAAACTAAATAGTCCTCAAGCCATAACTCGTCCTCTCCTCTCTGTTTTTCTTCTCCAATCTTCGTTACCTCTGTCTCTCTTCACCTCTGTCAACGTTAGTTTCTGCTACTTTGATCTCAGCTCCCCTTCGTCTTTCCGTTGTGTCTCTTTTCTCCTTCTCTGTTACGTGTTAAGATTTTTAGGAGATTAGTTTTTTAATTACTTAAAATAATTAAGTGTATAACAAATAAAAATCATCATCAATCAAGCTTAAAGTTTAAAACAAATTCAAACAACGTCGGAAATTAAAAACTAATTATTTTATGACTTTTCTATCACTTAATACCATTGTAATAATGTTCAAGGGATAATTTGATGAATAATGATAGTACGAGAAGTATATTTGATTAACATATTATAGTAAATGAGGTGATTTTGAGTTTTTAAGTTCTCTTTCGCTTGACTATATTGAAAATTAAATAAACCCCTCCAATTTTTAAACCCCTTCAATTTTAAAAACAAATGTTGTTACCTTTGTTATTAATAGAATAAATTTATTTAACGTATACATAATAGTACAATGGGTCATTTTGATACAACAACGTAGTATGAGGGCACTTGCACGAGTTTTAAAATATGGAGGGTGATTTTGATTTTGATGATAGGGTCAAGAAGAATTTCAACCTAACAAATACTAGTATCATCATTGTTAGTCATATTTTAATAAAATTAATAGACTAATTAAAGATGAGAAGATTTATATATTAATTACTCTCAAACTTCTATCGACATAAACCTCATGGAAGTGTATTTTTATATTCAAATACATATAAAAAAATGCCTAGTCAAGATTTTAGAATATTTTTATGTATGAATCTGGATTAGTGGACATGAATTAAAGCTTAAATTTATTTGGAATCATACATCCACAAAAAGAGACTCCTAATTCAGCAATATTAGGACTACTTTTTTATAAGTTATATATATATATATATATATATATATATATATATATATATATATATATATATAATTAATTAATTAATTAATTAATATGAGGTTGGAACTTAAAACACTCGGATCCATCCGTTACGACAACGGATCCGTCAAACCTTATTTTAACATCCATAAATAATTCTAAATATAAAAAATAGATCCACGTGCGGTGGCACGTCGCATTGGCCAACCGGTTTGTTTCTCACACGCACGAGGCCGACTCACGCGCAGCGGCTCGGTGCACGTAACGGCGTGGGTCCCTCCTCCAGAAACCACTGTGGGCTCGGATTGAACCATTTCCGCCTTCCTCCAGCGCTTGTGTGGACGACGAGCCTTCCACGTGTGCGCGTGGGTGAGTCGGAGTCGGCACTTCCTCGTCCCCCAATCCAACCCAACCCCCGAAAGCAACCCCTCCCCAAATCCAACGAGCCGCAGGAAGACGCGATGGCCAGCGGCAGTGGTGGCGTGGGCCGGGGCGGCCGTGGCCGTGGCCGGGGCGGGGGAGGCCAACTCCCCGGCCTCGGCGGTGGGATCGCCCACAGGGAGTGCGAGTCCTGCCGCGCCGCGCCCGGCATCCCCTTCTGCCGCGTCGAGTGGTCCTTCCTCTGCGCCGGCTGCGCCGCCGTCGTCCACGGCCAGAGCTGGATCGTCGCCGTCCCCCCCGGCCCAAACCCTAGCCCCAGTCTTAACCCCGTCGTCCCCAGCGCTTACCCTTCGCCTTTTGCTTACCAATACGCCTTCGCCAGCCCTAACCCTAGCCCCCCTCCTCCCCCTGCCGCTGTCTCTGTTCCTAATCTCAACCCTAACCCTAGCCCCAACGCCAATCTCAACCACGTGGTGCAGCTGTCGTCGGACGAGGATGAGCAGTCTGCCGGCGACCCCGGTGAGGACGGTGACGGTAGCGGCGGCCGGAAACGTCGGCGGTCGTCGGTTGAAGGGGAGAGTGCCCCTGGGCGGGAAGCCAGCATGATGAGGTACAAGGAGAAACGGAAGAGCCGGAACTTTGATAAGACGATCCGGTACGAGTCCAGGAAGGTGCACGCGGACATGAAACCGAGGGTCGGTGGGAAGTTTGTGAAGACGGTGGATGGTGTCAGCGAAGAAGGGGAGGATGGTGCCGATGGAGAAGGAGGGCACTATAGCGGTGGCGATGAGGCAAGAGCGGAATCGAGTGAAGAGGGGAGGGCCGATGCTGTTGAGGAGACCGATCAAGGTGAGCAGATGAGACAAGTGGAGGCTGGCGAGATGGTAGCCACAAGTCCAAGCTTTGAGGTGGAGCAGTTTGATGGAGGAGTGGACTTGGGGCAGATGGATGCTGGTGAAGAAGTGGTACTATTGTGAGTTTCATTATGACTTGTGCTTGTTCTGTAGATTTGGGTTGCTTGCTCAAGAAAATATTTTTCCCAGATAGGTAAGTCAGAGCTTTTCTTTGTATCTCTATTCTTGAAATTGGCAATAATTGGTGGTGAAAGCTTTTGGGATCTGTTTGACCTTTCAGATAGTAGGATTGAATTTTGTACATTGTTGTGCTTTTCTCACGTATGATCTCTTGCAAAGGTTTTTCATTGTATATTGTTGTAGACAGGGTTTGCACTTGGCTATTGGTAAATTGTGGAGTTGATGGATGATATTAGTAAAGATAGATACTGGTGGAATGTGGAAAGCTTACTACCATAGGAGATATTAGTACACCACTAAATTTCTTATTAGTTAAAGCTGTTCTTAAGATTATTTTACAATGGAGAGAAGCATTTTGTTCGAGGATGACATTCTCAACTTAGCTTGATTTTACTATGGACTCTGCAGTCCAAAGCTCTTCAAAACCACCAATGTGTACTTTCTATTGATGTGATCTGCTTCCTTCCTGCCCCCTTCTCTCTCTTTCTCTGAGATGGGTATTAGACTCTAATCCCAAGACCATGAATCTTGCCTATCATTAGTTGTCTTAGATCATCAAGTGCTTTAAATATATCTTGAATTGCAGCTTGAGGTATTCCTCTCTCGTTTTCTTCTTGTCCCTTACCACCCCGAGCAGCAGCCAAGCAGTGGTGCTCATTTCATTGTACAGTTAAATATGCTATGATATTCTTTTCATTCTCTTTGGTGGCTCTTTTGGTTTTTCATTCGTCATGCTTATTGCTCCTAGTGATTCTGCTGCTTGAGTATTGGTTTGCATAGAAATCATAAATGCATCTAACCAGTGATTTAAAAAGCGCTAGGCGTCAAAAGGCGCCAAGGTCCCAAAACGCCCGGGGTGCTAGGCGCCCGCCTAGGCGCTCGCCCGAGCGAACCGAGGCGCTAAAATATAAAATATATATAATAAAATTAATAAATATAATTATTTAAATATAAAAATGATATTAAATTAAGAAAAATCTAGAAACATGATATTAAATAAATAAATATTAGTATTATTAGATTTAAATCAAAATAATATATTATTAATCTAATAAATAAAAAATATTACTATCAGTATACTTTAACAGTATACTATAAACAACTACTGTTAATAGTACATTAACAGTATATTGTTAACAGTAGATAGGCGAGGTGGTTGACTTCGAGAAAGTTGCTTACTGAGAATAGCAAAAGCAACAACTATGAGCAGCTACAATGGTAGCGGTGAGCAACGACAGTGACAAGCAGCGACGACGATGGAGAGCAACGGCAGCAGAGAGTGGCGGACAATGGCGAGCAGCGGGTGACGACAATAGAGTCGACAGCATAATCGTGATTCGCGAGTGGGATTAGGGTTGAGGAAGCAATTATTGATGCGTTAGTTGGTTCGATTGAACCAACTAACGCAAATTTGACCGAACCAGGCTAAAAGCCTGGTTCGTCTCGCCTGGTTTAACCCGGGCGCTTGCCCAAAGCGCCTAGCGCCTAGGCTCGAGCGAGCGCCCAAGCGGCGCCTCTTTGAAGTGCACTGCCTGGAGATCGAGCGAGGCGCTCGGGCCTCGCCTCGCCTTGCCCGAGCGCTTAGGCGAGCACCCGAGCGCCTTTTGCAATCGTTGCATCTAACAATGAAAATTTAGTAGTGTGTCCTATAATGTCACAATATTCAAACCTCTTGGGCCAACACCATGAAAGATTTTAAATGAATGGTTGATTCCATCCCTTTTTTTTAAATGTAATTTTTTGATAAAATATGCAATATGGGAGTATATTTAAAGTCATGAATGTAATAAATTATGTAGCTATTAATTCTCTCATTCATTTTGTTCTTTTGTTTTGTGACTAAATGATTTTAATTATTATGGTCAAACTGCATTGGATAATCTAAAGTGGCAAAAAGTGAATAGTTTCTTATGTAACAATAAAGGATTATTGTACCATTAAAAGCAATACAGTATGAGCAGTACATATTGGTCCAAGTGTGAGCCGATCTGCGAACCACCTCCGTTTTGGGCGGTCCGATTAAAATGATAAAAACCCTGAAAAAAGCGGTGAGGTCCTGTCCAACTCAATGTTAAAAAAAGAAAAAATAAATTAGGGCTTATGCTTCTTGATGCTGCTGTTGTTGCCGTTGCTGCTTCAATGGTGTCATTGCTTCTTCCTTCTCCACCACTTCGTCTTCTTCCTTTTTCCTTCCTCCTCTGTTCCTCCATCGCCTCTTCCTTTTCTCCCTCTTTTTCTTTCTCACCGAAACATTGGTATATACTGACGTATCATGTATCGATACATCGGTACTGATTGGTATGTACTGGTCCAACAAATCGTCAAGACTGGTCTGGTACCTGAAATGGCAAACCTTGCTATGAATTACATAGATGATGAGAGATGGAACCCAATTAGAAATGAAGGAAAATTTCATGTTTGCAACCAATTGTAGAATTCATGAAATTAGATAATATGGTCATATTGAAGTTAAAAAACCAAAAAAAGGAACACTAGCTATGCTCATCCTTTCAGAATATACTGCAAGTATCAGAAAAATGACAAGAAAAGTTCTTGATGTTTTCCACTAACTAATAGTAGGTATGTCTATTTCTTGCAAATTGATGATTGAGAAAGTATAGAAATAGTGATCTTGAAATAATTTCACTGTCTTTCTTCCTTTTCAATGTTCCATGTTGAATTTTAGTATTGGCCAATTATGTAATTAATTTAAGTCATTATTCTCGTATGTCTCATCTTGCATTCTTATCATGTTCTATTGTAGAATTATACATTGTGTTAATAGATAAATAGATATTTTTTGTTGGTAGATGATTATCACCTTCACTTTGTATGGGTAGATGATTTACAAGAATTAGATACTGTCTATGTAACTTAGTATCTTGATTCTTATTGTGTGTAAATACCAAGATCTAATATTTTGACAACATAGTGTATTTTGGTTATGTGTTGGTGCAACATGTGCTAGTATACTGAGCCATATTGGCTATAAAGCATCTGCATTTGATCTGGGTTAGAGCAATGGCCTAACCATCTGGGGAAACAAAGAGGGCAGAGAAAGAGGGGAAAGGTGGAAAAGTTGATATGTATTATTGTTCAATATTACTCGATGAATATCCATAGTGATGTTGGTGCAGCATAGGTTGATCAAAGGATGGGTAGATTTAGATGTGACCAAGTCATCCCTTGCTCATTTTACCCCTTGCTTTTTTTCTCCCCCTTCAATAAGCAAGCTACTACAATGCACACTCGACCAATTTTTGTCAGACCAACCCTAAATCTTATATATCAGCTCTGACATTAGGAACTCTTTTTGTCTAGTTATATCAGATTGGTGTGGTTGGTCATCATTAGCCTTGATGTTCATCATATTTGTCGTGTTTGAAGCTGATGTGTATTGCACTATCTCTCAGGAATGTGAATGAACTGTCGAACAAGTTCAAGAATGTGACAACTGGGCTACAATTCTCTGCTCTTCATTTATATCCCACTTGATCAGTTATTCTTTCTACTCATCAGAGTCAAGTTTTTTGTTAGTCCACAAATTTATAATAATATCTTCCAACCTTGGGAATCCCAAAGTTGATTCAGGAGAACTGTCTCTGACATGGTTAGTTTTTGTTGGAATCTTGTCCAGCCAGGTGATTTGATGCAATTCTTTATAGAATACCACTTTGAAATCGACCGGCAACCAGTGTGACCAACTGACCAAATGGTTTTCAAGGCTAAAACTCAAATAAACTTCATTGGTATTAACATTGATATTTGTTGTATCATAGGAATCAAATCAGGATCAATTTTTTTTTTCTAGTTTGTATTTGGATAGTTGACATGATGCTTGTTGTGTTGGCATGGATTCTCTGATATGAGCTTGATGTAGTTGACCCTATCTTATATCTGTGCTACCATCAGGGACTGTTTGACCTCTACCAGGGGTTGTTCGTTCAGCTCCCAGTAGCAGCCAGCCTGGCTTAAGGTTCATGGGATGAGGCATGAGGCTGAAGACAAAGGCCAAATTTATGTTGAAAAATGTGAGATAATTGGATTTTTTGATGGCTGAAACACTTTAATTTAGGCCTCAAAAGGCACTCCACCATGGGGGTTGAAGGCATAGTGGACCTTGTAGAGTCTAGCACTAATTTGGCTCAGATAGGTTTGTGTGTGTGTGTGTGCGCGCGCACGTGTAGGGGTGCCAGGATATGCATGTGCATGGGTGTGTTTGCGGGTGCATGTGTGTGTGCTTTAGTCAGTCGGGATAACCGTACGTGTGCAGTTGGTTCTTTAGGCAGGCCGTAAATTGGGTTGAATGGAATTGCCGCATGCATGGAGTTTTAGACAGCTTGGACAAAGGTACATGTGCACTTTCTGAGTGTAGGCAGGCTGTAATTGGGTTGAATAGAATTGCTGCTACCGTTGTTGGATTTCTCTGAATGAACAAGAATGATGATGCTTTCCGGACATTGTAGCCACTTGCAGTAGACTGATTTGAATTAGTATACAAACTACTTGGATGGAACATATGCATTCTAGTAACCTCCTCATGGTCACACCTTGTCCCTAAAATGATAGCCTCTAATACCATTGAAATAAATTCTATTGCAACTCCCTGGTGTCCTCGTCTCATGGGCCGTTACTTGATCTAAGAAGTACTTGGGTAGGTTTTGCAGTTGTCTTACCATATTTTGTGCCAGTATAAACTTGAAATGAGTCACAAGTCCTTCAATTGCCTTCCTGACCTGATTTTAGTGTGTTGTAGAAATGTGCCAAAATTTGATCCTGGAGCAGGGAGGCTTTCTGACGACTACTATTCCACCTCTGTAATAGATAACGGAAGTTGATTAGTGATTTAGTGTAATGTGTCAACAAGTAGGGCTGTACATGCATATTTTAGTGCGTAATGTGCCTCACTCTTTTCCATACTTGATCACAAATCTATGGATGTACATGCATTTTCAGTCTCAATCTAGCTTATATATGCAAGAATTCAGCCTATATCTATGCCTATTTTGGTCCGATCTGCATGGATTTAGCCAACATATATGTGGATCTAACCTTGGTCGGTAATCATCTTGGCCATGGTAGTATGGATCTAACCTAAATTTAGGTGAATGAAGTCCGGATATGCACCAATCTTAGTCAGAACTGATCTAGCCTAAATCTGTGCTGACATTGGTTGGCTCCAATCTAACCTACACAGTCCTTGGTCAAATCCATGCATATTAACCTATATTTCTCAGATTTAGGTCGGATCTGTTTGGATCTAGAATAAACATATCCATTTTGGCATAGATATAGAGAAATGATGCATAGATCTAGCTTAATAACCATCACTCAAGGCATAACATCATGAGCAAAAGCATGAATAGGCATAAAAAACGAGGCATCAGTCAAGGCATTTAAAAGTAAATTAAGCAAAAAAAATAGTTCCATGTTTGTCTTCAAACTTACTTTGCTTTGGAGAAAATGATCTAGATTTTTTTTTGGAAGGTTGAAGCTTGGTTTGAGTAAGAAGAAGATAAAAGAGAGTGAGAGTTCAGTGTGAAGAAAAGAGTATTAGGGGCTGATTGATGTTACCCTTAATGCTATCATATTTTTTTTTAAATTCATTTGATGCAATGTTTTGTTGTTCATGATATTTGTTGGCTGGGTTGTGTAACATATCCAAACATGTTGCTATCATTTTTCTTTCTGATGTCTTTGTTTAGATACATTATGCAGCAGAGAGCAGGTAACTTTGGGGTGGTAACTGATTTGGAGAAACATCCTGGGTTTTTGAGGAAGCAGTTCCAATTGTCTTTTGGGCCTGGTAAGGCATGTTTCTGGCCACCATATTAGGTTAGCTGACCCTAGATGGCTCTTTTTTAACCAAAAAGTTAATTATTAAATGATAGAAAGGAAGCTGAAGCTTGATGTAGATAGTAGGAATTGGAGGTATGTGGAATAAAATGATAGCCGCTATTTTAGCAGAACTTTAATGAAAGTTGACATTTTTAATCTGTAAAACATGGGAAGCTTTCTTAAGCAATGGCTGCTTAATTAAGGTCTGATATGGTTAGGAACGAATGGGCTCTGTTGGTAACAAAAGTAGCTTAGGTTCAAGAGAACACTAAGGTAGGTTAGCCAGGTTGGCACCCTTGGTGAGTATTGACCATCCAATTTGAAGTAATGGCTGGTCAAGGATTACCATACCTCTTGTTGTTGATTAATAAAGTTAAAATATCACCTTGCCCCATTTAACTTAGCTTTAGGGTTCCATGACCAGCAAGTAGATCACCAAGCATAACCATCAACATTTCTTATATACTAGAACATGTTTAGCTACCGATCACATCTGAATTGGCTGTTATTCTCTCTGATTGAAGAATTTTGAGGGTGATTTTTATTGTATCCTAGCTCATGTTTGGATCATGTGTGTGTGTAATTATATGCTTCATCTATTGATCTAGTTTAACATATTTTGGTAACTAGAATTATTAGGATCTAGTAAGGGAGGGCTTTTCTCAGCTTACATCAGAAATGCTTTTGGAGGCTTACCTTTAGTTTTAGAACATATATTGGACAGTGGCTTTTAGGTTTGGTAGACCTTCTAGTTGATCCAAATTAATGATCGAACCTATCAGCTGCCATAATGCCCCCAGTTCATGGTCAACACTGTGATATGCTGTCTTCAGTTTATGAGCTTAAGGGTCTTTTAGCGACCATCTGGGACTTCAAATGTGTCAGTAGCCAAGACTTGTTTGGTTGCTGGTTGGAATATTCTGAATGTATTTCCTATGTGCCAATTATTGTCTAAAATGAAATTGTGGCAGGCATGTTTTAGGAGCTTTATTTTCAGGTTATATAATCTTCCAGTTTTTCTAAGCTGGTAAAATTGCTCCTTATGAAATGTGGGTGGTTGACCCTTCCCTGATCTTTGCTTTGACAGGAGCCTCATATAATGGGTATTTCCTTTTAGCATGATTAGATGGGTAAACAAAAGCAAATGAAGTATATACAGCATTATATGTCCAAAATTCACATTGAGTTTTTCTATATTTTCTTTAATTCAAAAGAACACTCATGTTATTTATGCTCAACTCTGACTGTGGCATTTCATATTGAGTTTTAGAACTTAGAAGTTTTCCAGAGTTTTGACTAATATTGCTGAAAGAGTACTAAAATTCGAGCAGGTACCCTACTTGTTGCAACATTATATATAGCCTTTCTTGCACTTCGATATTTAAAAGTTTGATATTTGTTGTCGGTTGCTTAAGCTTAAAAGTAAATGAAGCTCTATAAATAATTTAGGGATTCTTGTGACATGATGAACTAGTGATTTTCATTAGAAGAAGAAAAAGAAAGAAAACAGAAGAAACAAGTGATAATATGGTTCCAAACATTGTTTTTGATGCTTCTACAAATATATTTCTGTGTTCTTTTTGGTTGCAATGTTTTTTGTTGGTCATCATGATTGCTTTTGCTGCCTTGTTTGACACTACTAAGTCCATCAAATGCATGGTACTGTGCATCACTGAGACTATTGCCACATCAATAGGTCCTTCCTTTATTTTCTTTGTTCCCTTTAGATGGATGCAATGTGGAGCAGAGAGCAGGTAGCTTCTGGGGGTAATAGCTGATTTGGAGAAACTTTTTTGTTTTTTTGTTGAGGAAACAGCTGAAGCTTGATTAAAATTATTTATCTGGAGAAGGTTGTGGAAGTTAGTTGGTTGCCATTATTTTAGTAGAAATTTTAACCAAAGTCCACTTTTTTGAACATACAAAACTTGGGAAGCTTTCCTATCAGAGACCTGCCTGGTTTAGTAAAAGTATTGAATTCAGATGGGATTTTGGGACATAGGAGTCTTGAGCTGGTCAAACTTGTTGCTAATGTTTCTCTCCAACCCTATGCAACTGCTTTATAGACTACAAGAGTTGTTTCTTCCTTTCCCACCTTCATCTTTTGCCAAAGATCTCCTGAAGGATGACTTCTTCAGGAGGGGAAAGCTGGAAAGAGCAATGATTCCACTGTGGAGAAACCTGAAGTGGTAATAATCCAAACCAGTAGCAAGTCTTTTTGGGTTGATAGAGTGCTGATAGATTTGGGGCTATGTGACCACCAACCAAAATCCCAGAGATGATGGGCAAAACACAGCCAAAATGCTTCATGCTCATTTCTGATCCCAAATACTTGCCTTGAATTGTCTGGTCAGGTCATGTCTTACTACTACTACTTTCTAAGTGGAGATTTTATTATATATTTAATTGTAGTATGTAAGATTTAAGATTAAAAAAAATAAAATTAAGTTACTAATTTAAAATGATCTTTTTAAAATAGATTAATTATATATTAATCCATACAATTAGTTATCTTTAGTATTTTGATCTTTATAAATATTAAATTTTTTATATTTATAGAAATAAAATATTTAATATTATTTTTTCTCATATTATCAATTTTATTAATAAAAATATTATGTTGATTTTGTCTCATTTTGATTTATTATGATATTTTTTTATCGATTTATCATAAAATTAAATATTTTATTTTTAAAAATATAAAAAAATAAAAGATTGAAGATAGTTAATGATTATAGAGGATGACATATAATAGTCTCTCAAAAATATAAGAAGAAGAATTATCCTGATACATGAAGCTTGAAAAAAAAAAGAAAAAATTAGATGAGTCCAACTAAGAGAAACTAACAAAATTATTTGACAACCCTACCCTACCCTACACCCACCCCCTCTCTAATTCCTAACACATGTTTCACCCTCATTTTTAGAAATGATGTGTTTCTCGAGAACAGCTCACACCTCAGCTAATGCCGCAATAGTCATTATTATATGTATGTCCTTATCCAAGCAGACCAAATTCCCTATAGCAAAAATTGTACGTACGCACGCACCCCACAGTGGTCACATCAGCCCGAGTTTTGTACCTAAAATTAGTGATCGATGGGTGACATGCAAGCTTCCTCTGTAATCCAGTTTGGATTGGTGGGTGGGTGATCCAAGTCAGAGCTCCATCTGTCACACACACACACACACACACACACTCTCTCTCTCCTCGAACCAGATAGATCGAGAAGGTGGGCTACAATCTCTAAGCGAGGCTCGCCCGATGGACATAGTAGCCATGAGATGGGCACCCACCACCATTTGGTGATCAGATTCGAGCTCACTGGCACTTTTGGTGCATGCTCGGAAGAAGAACAAAGAACATGTTCGCGGGGTAGAGAACAGCTCAGCATCTCATCCTCCTCGGTCACATTCTCTCGACTTGTACTGCTCTCCGCTCCCCATACCGCCCATGGATTCATACCATATGGTTTTTAAATCTCTCCCCTCTTTCTCTTCTTTTTTATCCTTATTCGTTTATGTTACAATCAAATAATATCAAAAGTGAAAAAGTAAAAAAAAAAAAAAAAAAAACCAACCTCCCTTATTGCTCACATGAGCAAATGATTATGAGACTATATCTTTTATTATCCACGTGGATAAAAGATCAATGACTTGGATATATGGGTCTGGATCATGTCGATCACGATGTCAATGACTTCTTACTTTAATATTTTTGGTGCTAGAATGAGAACTCGATATCGTAGGAAAGGAACGATCGTCTATCAATCTGTCAACAAACGCTCGAGCGAAAGAGGCTTTACCTATGACCCACAATACTTTCATCCAAGGGGAGCATCATCACTCTTTTCACACATGGGCGTATCTATCTCAGCACAAATACCTATGCGATACTGGAGTTTATTCAATGACCTTGATCTCTCACTCGTAGGGATGGCCTCGAGCCACTTGCTCATTCTCGTCGAGGTGTTCTTAAATCTTCCTCATGTGCAAACACTAATAAGCATGATATAGGGCGTCCTCTGCTTTTACCCCAATTAACCCGACAGACGATGCTACCAGCTTAGTCATCATCATCGACTTCATCGTGATTAGTACTAGCACCCATCGAGGTTCCTCGATCCGATGTGGTGCTGACATACTAGAAGCGCCTGAGACTCATCAAAACAACTGGTCGAGGGGGCACTTCGATCCCCAACCATAAAATTCAACGGATCACACAACCACTCTACCATGCCTTAATCCAAGGCCCAATCAGCAAAAACAATGGAGGATTCCCTACAGATCCAACTACGATAGATGGATCGGTGTTTTGGAGGGGATGCGATGAGAGTTCCAATAATCAAAAGAAGAAGCGCTAGTCGACCCCACCTCGGGTGGCTCATCGTTCACCTAGAAAATTCAAGAGGGACAACTTCCACCTCCATCCTTGCGTTCAATGGCAATTCTAACCCAACGGACCACATTATAGCTTTTTGTGCCAAATGTCATTATATGGCACTTTAGATGCCCTGATGTGTCATACCTTCTTGACCATATTAAAATGCCTAACACAAGAATGGTATGCTAGCCTAAAACCATTTTCTATTAGTTCTTTTCCAGAGTTGTGAAGGTGTTCGAACTTCACTTCCTCGGGAATATACATTTGTAACTATCAGCGATAATGCTCCTCTAACTCAAGCAGGGGAAGGAAGAAATGCTTGCATATTTCATCACTCGATTCACGATGCTTATCCAAGGTGTGCTAGATGCTCATCCATCACTAATTATATGAATCTTTATGATGGGGATAAAGTCCTCTCATCTCTTCCGATCGTTAATAGAGAGACCACTAGCAACTATACTAGAGGCATTTCAAAGGGTCAATTAATGCATAGTCGTTGAGGCAACGATCTTGGGCAAGCATGAGGAGTCACGCAAGAGGCCAAAGTAGGAGCGTCATAATCAACCTCGTCCTCGAGGTCACTACGATAAAGGAGAAACAAACGACCCGAATTATCATGCCCAATGTCTGAGCTAAAACCCCTAAATATGACTAGAACTGAAATATTTTTTGCAGATAAAATAGAAGAGTTTTTAAAAGACATGAAGATTGTATTAGCGAAAAGATATGTCTAAGTACTATCAGTTTCACCAGGATTAAGTCATGACATGAAGGATTGTTGTGACTTGAAACAAAAGATTAAAGAACTCATACATCATGGACACCTTGGGCGGTTTGTCTGAAAGCACCGAGAACTATCACCCCAATCTCAAGGGCTAGTAGAGAGGCAGATTGATGTTATTATTGTGGACTTGTCTCGAGGGGGAGGTAGCTGATGGGAATAAAATAGGAATAAACTTTGTATACGAACAAGTACTAGTAGACCGTCACACACAGCGGAATCAAACAGAAATCATAATCAGATGAACACAAGATTTACGTGGAAAACTCCTTCAACTCGAAGGGTAAAAACCACGGGACAAGCCAGAGAAAATCCACTATCAAAATAATGAAATACAGATCTCAAGACTTCTTGCCCAAGCCCAAAGCAACAGCCACAAGAGAATCACAGGGATACAAGGACTATAATCCTAAGCACAATATCCAGAACCTTCCCAAGAGATCATAGTAAGAATCCACTACAAACTGATCTAACCTGAGATTTGAATGATTGATAATAGTCTTTTCCTGTCCTTGTCTTCTTCCCTTTTCTGGATCTCTTATTTTTTGGTCTCTACTGTCAATCTGCAGTCTTCTTTCTCTCACCCACGTTTTCAGCCGCCGCTGCTCTTTTAATCTCAACCCTAGCCACATAATATAGGTTTTAGGTTAATATAAGTGAGGTTTTGTGCTGTGGGCTTCACTAAAGCCTATTATGGGCTGAATCTGGGTCATCTGCCCAACAACTGGTATGACCTCCCCCTTCAGCCCATAAGAGAGGGTGTCTCATGACTTCTCAATGTGAAGTCATGCCGACCAGCTGTCGGCACATCTTCTGTCTCTCTTTCGGTAAAGCCTTTGTCAACATGTCTGCCCCATTATCATCTGTGTGAATTTTATGAAGCTGTAACTGCTTCTCTTCAAGCACATTTCTGATCCAGTGATATCTGACATCTATATGCTTTGACTTGAAATGAAATGTTGGGTTCTTGCATAAATGAATGACACTCTGGCTGTCACAATACACCACATAGTTTTTCTGTTTCAGCCCCAATTCTTATAAGAATCCTTTCATCCATAACATTTCTTTGCAAACCTCTGTAGTAGTAATATATTATGCCTCTGTGGTGGAGAGAGTAATACATCTTTGCAATCTAGACTGCCATGACACAGCTCCCCCTGTAAAAATATGTACAAAACCTGACGTAGACTTCCTTGTGTCAATATCTCTTGTCATATCTGCATCTGTGTAACCTGTCAATACAGGTGGTCTACCTCCAAAGCTTAAACAAACTTTAGAACTTCCTTTGAGATATCTAAAAATCCACTTCACTACTGCCCAATGCTCTTTACCTGGATTTGCAAGAAATCTACTAGTAACACTCACTGCATATGCGATGTTCGGCCTCGTACATACCATTGCGTACATTAAACTTCCAACTGCTGAATCATAAGGAACCTTTTGTATTTTCTCATTCTCCTCATCACTCGATGGAGTATGATCTAAGCACAACTTGAAGTGACCTGCAAGAGGAGAACCAACTGACTTTGTATTACTCATACTGAACTTATCCAATACCTTCTCAATGTATTTCTCCTATGACAACCAAATCATATGTGTGGTTCTTCTGCAGAGAATTCATCTCTTCCTGCATAGCAATAAACCACTTCTTTTTTATGCTCACTTTCAATTACTTCCTGGTAACTCTCTAGTTCACCTGCATCAGTAAGCATCACATACTCATCTGTAGAGTATCTTATGGAAGTTTGACGTGGTCTAGAAGATCTTCTTAACTGATGTTCTGTGAGAACTTGCTCTCTTTCTTCTTCCTGCTCAACATGTCCTACAGGTAGATCAACATTTGATTCTGCACCATCTTCCTGCACATCTCCCCCATCACCTTAATATACTGGAGGAATAACTGGGTCACAGTCTACAAATCCCTCTGCAGAGGTCTTAGCTGGTGCCTCGTTCTTCAAATCCTCAATGGTTTGATCCTCAAAGAAGACAACATCTCTGCTTCTGAACACCTTCTGCTTTTCTGGATCCCAAAGCCTGTAACCAAACTGATCATGTGAGTAACCAAGAAAAATACTCTTTTGTCTTACCATCCAGCTTAGACCTCTCATTGTTTGGAACATGTGCAAATGCACGATAATCAAACACTCTTAAATGCCTATAGGAGACATCTTTCCCTGACCATATATGCTCTGTAACATCACCATCTAGAGCTGTACATGGTGATAAGTTGATTACATCAACTGTAGTCCTTAAAGCCTCATCCCAAAATCTTTTGGGTAGCTTGGCCTGTGAAAGCATACATTTGATCTTTTCCATGATGGTGCGGTTCATCCTCTCTGCAATTGCATTATGCTGAGGCGTATTAGGGACTGTCAACTCATGCTGGATGTCATGTGACCTGCAATAATCATTAAACAATCTTGTGTACTCACCACCATTATATGATCTTATACATTTCAATTGTCTTTCTGTCTCCCTTTCAACTCTGGCATGAAACTCTTTGAAGACATTAATAACCTGATCTTAGTCTTCAAAGCATAGGCCCAAACTTTCCTAGAAAAGTCATCTATAAAAGTAACAAAATAAAGTGCACCACTGATACTAGGAATATTAACAGATCCACCAGGAGTTTTTATCCTCAAAGGACCACACACATCTGTATAGACACGGTCCAAGGCATGCATATTTCTAGATAAGGCAGGACTAACAAAGGAAGCTCTATGTTATTTACCAGCCAAACAATCAATATAAGGGTTCAAATGTGTACATCTGAGGTATGACAATATCTCTTTCTTAGAAAGTTCTTGCAGCTCTTTCTCGCTCATGTGTCCCAGTCGCCTATGCCATAACTCTATACTGAAGTCTTTCTCTGTAGTATTCAACTGCTCACCACAAGTTTTAGCCTGCAATCTGTACAATGTATGACATTTCTTCCCATTAGCTACAATAAAAGAACCCTTACTGAGTTTCCACTGCCCTTTGTGAAATCTGACATCAAAGTCTTTATCGTCAAGCCTTCCAACTGAAATTAAATTCAGTCTTAAGTCAATCACATGCCTCACATCCTTAAGCACCAACTTGTAACCAAGGTTGGTCTTTATATGGATATCTCCCATGCCAATGATGTTTGTTGTGTCATAGTTGTCCATCTTGACAACACCAAAATTTCGAGACTTGTAAGTAGCAAAGAACTCCCTTCGTGGTGTAGCATGATAAGAAGCACATGTATCAATTATCCACTCGAGATCCTGACACACATAAGAAAAAATATCATTGGAAGTAGACAAAATCAAATAATCACTACCTTATACTGTAGTTGTGATATTATCTTTTGACTCTGTATGCTCCACTTCTTTCTCCCTTTTCTTGTTCTTCTTAGGTTGCTTACACTGATTCTTGTAATTTCCTTTCTCACCACAATTGTAGCAAACAATATTTTTCCTTGATCTTGACTTGTTTCTACCCATGCGTAAACCACTTCTATCCTTTGACTTTGACCTTCCTCTGTTATCTGAGACAAGTGCTTGTGAATTAATCTGAGAAGTTGTTAAATTCTTTCTCCTTAACTCCTCATTCAACAAACTGCTTGTTCCTTGACTCATGGTGACAATATCATCTGGTGCCGAATTACTAAGGAAAACCACCAGCGTCTCTCAACTTTATGGCAAAGAACAGAGAAGTAACAATGCCTGCAACTCATCATCAAGAGACATTTTCATAGAGGATAACTGGTTAGTAATACTCTGCATTTCATTCAAATGCTCAGGAATAGAAGTACCCTCTTTATATTTCAATTTCATAAGTTTTCTGATCAGAAAAGCTTTGTTGCCAACCATTTTTCTTTCATAAAGACCTTCTAACTTTTTCTAAAGAGAGTAAGCAGAACATTCAGTAGAAACATGGTGAAAGACACTATCATCTAGCCATTGTCGAATAAAGCCAACTATTTTTCGATCTAACCACTTTCACTTATCATCTGTTATAGATATGGGCTTTGCACTTTTCCCTTGCAAAGGTCGATACAAATTTTTGCAATACAAGAGATCTTTCATTCTTGGTTTTCATATTATCCAATTGTTTTCATTTAAACTAATCATGCGAGAAATATTATCGACCTCCATGTTTAAATACAAAAGATTAAATGCCACCAAAACCCTGCTCTGATACCAGTTGATGGGAATACAATAAGAATAAACTTTGTATACGAACAAGTACTAGTAGACCGTCACACACAGCGGAATCAAACAGAAATCACAATCAGATGAACACCAAGATTTACGTGGAAAACTCCTTCAACTCGAAGGGTAAAAACCACGGGACAAGCCAGAGAACATCCACTATCAAAATAATGAATATACAGATCTAAAGGCTTCTTGCCTAAGCCCAAAGCAACAACCACAATAGAATCAGAGGGATACAAGGACTATAATCCTAAGCACAATATCCAAAACCTTCCCAAGAGATCACAGTAAGAATCCACTGCAAACTGATCTAACCTGAGATTTGAATAATTGAGAATAGTCTTTTCCTGTCCTTGTCTTATTTCCTTTTCTGGATCTCTTATTTTCTGGCCTCTACTGTCAATCTGCAGTCTTCTTTCTCTCACCCACGTTTTCAGCCGTCGCTGCTCTCTTAATCTCAACCAGAGCCACCTAATCAGGTTTTAGGTTAATATAAGTGAGGTTTTGAGCTGTGAGCTTCACTAAAGCCCATTATGGGCTGAACTGGGCCATCTGCCCAACAGTAACTCCTCAAGTCGATGGCTTATACATGAGCTGCCATAGAAAAATGCCTAAGGATGGAGAACAAACTGGAGATAACCTTCAAGAAAGAAGAGATATAGTACCTTGCTCTGAATCATGATGATGCATTGATAGTTTCTGTGTGGATGATCAACGCTAGGGTGAAGAAAGTCATGATTGATGTTGGTCGCTTCGCCGTTATATTCTATTTTGATGCTTTCCAAAAACTCAGGTTGTCAACTTATGACCTTACCCTATGACTTCTTCATTGACGGGGTTCACTAATGACTATCTTACCTCTCGGGACCATGAACCTGTACGTCACATTCGGAGATGATGCTTGCTCCAAAATAATATTGGCTAAATTCATGGTGGTGAATATCCCTTTGGCATATAATGTGATCATAAGTCGACCCATACTAAATAGACTGAGGGTGGTGGTATCGACCTACTGTTGAGAAACCTCAGCGGGTGCATCACATGCGCAACAAAAATCAAAACAAAAACTAGTTTCCCACGCATATCAAATCGTCATGCAAAAGATTGGGGTCGTGAGAAAAACTACAAAAATCGAAAAAACCGCGATGTGTGAGAAATTGATTTTACCTAGGGAGATCGTATATCCTTGTATTCTAGATCCGGATGGAGAAGATAAAGGAGGTCAAGCGTCCTCCTCTCTAGCGGTATCCACACGATGGATCTCTACAATGGAACTCCTCCAATCTGATCTTGCAACTCTTGCTCGGAGGGAGGGAGGAGAATAGGAGGTGATGGCTAAAGCTACGGCCTATCAACCATGAATCTCCCCTCTTATTTATAGAGAGTCACCAAAAATCCTAGGGCTCCTTCCTTAGTGGGTATTGGATCTTCATCCAATTATCCACTAACCTTGCATTATTGGATCTCTATCCAATAATGTCCTTAAGATTTTAATTGAGCCTTAATCAAGGAGTCCATCAGCTTAGGGTCTCATCTAATAAGAATAGGGGCTAATTGGATTTTCATCCAACCCTCTATTCGTTGAAGCATCCACCATATGTATGTGACCCTCTAGGCCCGATACCGAGCTGGTCGTGAGTCACTCCCATCAGAACTCCTTCTAATATAGTGAATTATTATCCTCATAATAATTCACTCGACTCATCGACTATGGACGTACTAGGCCACTATACCATAGTCTCTACACGGTACAGGAAGATCAAATCCATCGGACCTATCTGTCCACAGTTACCGTGTATCTATAATCTCTCATCCAAATAATATCCCAGAGACTGTATATTAGACATGGTATTGTCAGGTCACATACAGAATCAATTTGTCTTACTCTAATCAGATTCTACCGGAGAAATCCTCTCTCAATCTGAATGACCCTGGCCAGAGATTTGTTTGAGCAAGCACATATGAGATATTCCTCTCGTGATACCGAGAGTGGATGATCATCTATTGACACTCAATTGCCTTTGTAAGGTTGACTACCAATCCTAATAACCAACTGTATCAGATCTAGAGCTTTCCAAACCTGTAAGTCTGGCGTCAAAGAAAAGAGTACTCAAACAAGACATCTTTGGTGTCTCAAGTCTAAGGACCAGATATACAACTGATAGTATGAAATTACTATCTAACAATAGGTATCATTAACCATACAGCATTCCATAAGCGGATCAATCAGTGAATTCATTATTAAATGAGCACTTGTACTATATCCTTAGTGTCTCCACACAAGTGGCTATGAGATCAGCCACTTCCATCATATGGACGGGTATATAGTACACCGATCTGTCTGGTTATCTCAATGTCCCTCTTGAATAACCTATGACCGGGATTATTTAAGATATGTGTTTAAAAGTAAATCGATCTCATTATCGTGATCTCATTACGATTCGATTCTCATTGCACATAACCAAGAACATCACAATATATATACAATAAATAATATAATGTGAGACTATACCAATATTAATCATAAGCAAAAAAGATTACGCAATGTGTCACACGTGCTATCACTCACGTGATTGGCTTGCAGGGCACCTGTAACTAGCACCTACCACATATTGATGAAGTTCCCAATGAAGACTAGCATTGGAGAGTTGAGAAGTAACTCAAGGGAGTCGTGTTAGTGCCTTGACTCGGGGCATTACCTATATACCCCCAAGACATCGTCAAGTCCATCCAACATCCTAAGTTGGTGGAGCCACCAATAAAGCACCCCTAGATAAGACCTAGCACTTCAAAAAAACTAAAATCAACAACCTAGCTAGATCCCAGGATAAGATAACATCAAATTGGGAAGGGTTATATCAAGTCATCAAGGTCGTTTTGAGACGGAACCTATCACCTCGAGACAACGAAATGGGTGGTGCCTCTAAGGACATGACATATTATAAACTTAAAAAGATTCTACCTTTGAGGCATCCCTCGAGGTTAGGTCAAGGTGACTATGCTCCAAGTGTCAAACCTTGGTCTACCATATCTTTCGCACCAGTTGTAAAAAATATATATTTTCAGGGTATAGGGCTTGAAAGTTAAGGAAAGAAAGTTTCATTACTTGAAAAGACTACACCAACTTAGTCAGACCTCTATATCCAAAATGAGACATTGACCTACCGAGGTAGAGACTAATTGGGTGGACAAGCCTGATAATATAAAAAGGAAAAGACACAAGGACTAAGTCAAGTAGGCAGACTCGACAACTCAGTAAAGACCAACACCTCATAAGATAAGACAAGAATCGCCTCCTCCTAAAATCTCATAATTTGCTCGACGAGCTTAGAGTTGTATGGCCTTATCGAACCTAACCCAGTGAGGTATCGATTGGCCTATTCTAATTATCTCGTTAGCTTGACTCCTTGAGCCTTTACCTTAGCGACCGACACTGGGTTTCTCCTTTTCTTCTTCAACCCCTTTATTTCCTCATAGAGATTATCGATCATAAGACATTGTTGATGAATGACAGAGTCAGAGTCCAATATGTGGTTAAGAAGGGTCATAACGTAATGATAATGCTATAAGTCAAAAATAAATAGGTACTTCGGAAAGTGCAAAAGTGACCAATGTGTGAAAACCATATCAGAAAGTGCAAAAATGACTAATGTACAAAGACCACCATAGAAAATGTAGAAGTGATAAATGTTCAAAGACTATCTCAAAAGCATAAAAAAACTCACCATGATGAGAGACACAAAAGAAAACGTGCTTGAGGTACATAAGTCAAGAAAACTTGACCCATGTAAAAAGAAATCCACCATGATGGGAGGCACAAGATAAGATGTGCTCGAGGCACGTTAGTCAGAAAAAATCAACCTACGTAATAAGAAACTTACAATGGTGGGAGGCATAAGACAAAATGTGCCTGAGATATATGGTCGAAAAAATTTGACCCACGTAATAAGAAACTTGCTATATTGGGTGGCACAGGACGAAATGTACCTAAGACATTTGAATCGAAAAAACTCGACCTACGTAAAAGGAAATATGTTATAGTAAGAGGCATAAGACAAAATATACTCGAGGCACGTAAGTTGTAAAAACGCGACCAACATGGCTAAAGGCACAAAATAAAATGTGCTCGAGTCGCATAAGTTGAGAAAACTCAACCCAAATAAGAAGAAATTTTCCATAGCGGGAGACAAAAGACTAGATGTGTTTAAAGCATATGAGTTCGGAAAACTCGACTTACATGAGAGTAAGTATGCCACAACAGAAAAAAAGGGAAAGAATGTCCGAAGCAGGAAGGCAGATCATTGACCCCTCCTTTACTTGAGGTGGGTAGGTCACTGCCCAACGTAGCCCATCACTTGGAGGTCCATAAATTAAAAGAGAGAGAGAGAGAGAGACAGAGATGCGAGCACCTCGAGCAAAAAAATTGAGCCTCTAAGTAGTAACAAAAGAGACACAAAATCTCTGCCTTTGCTGAGGCGGGGAGGTCAGGATGCCTAAACCTTGCTTTTGCCCGAGGTGTGGAGGTCGGAAAGCCCGATCCTCGCCTTCACCTGAGGCGTGGAGGTCCGACCCTAGCTTTCGCCTAAGGCATGGAAGTCGGAAAGCCTGACCCCCACCCTTCTCGGAGGTGATAAGGATAGTAAGCTCAACCCCCGCCTCCGCCAAGGCGATGAGGTCGAAAAACCTAACCAGGTAAGGAAAAAAAGGGAAAGTCGAGGAACCTAACCCTGTCTAACCAAGGTGCATCCGTCAATGATACAAGGGGCAGGTCGACGATGCATCACCACTAGCAATGCTTGGGCATGATGAACTAGACATGTCAGATGGACTAGACGTGCCACAAGGTTGATGATGGATCGATGAGATATAAGCTTAACATGTCAGATGAACCAAACGTCGTGCTTCAGACCGCTATCGCAAGAGTCCCAAATCACACATTGGGAGGGGGCAAATGATAAGGAGTACATAGTCGACCAATATTCATCCGATATGTGACTGTCACATGATGTCCAAGGTAGAAGGAAAAGATGGAGGTCACCCTCCACTTGTTTGCCTATATGAGAAAGGGTCCAAGCAAACAGTTATGACTACCCCTCTACCTTGTCACCCACATGGATAAGAGGCCAATAGGAGACTACTAAAAATGGTTAGAGAGTATATCATTATAGAATATTTTATAAAATATTATGATTCTTTACGATCAATATAAAAGCTTATCTTTAGCATAATGAAAAGAGAAGGATTTTTTTTATCAGTAGCATTTGTACTCATGTATCTTATGTTACTAATTTGGTCGTCAAATAAACTAGATTTAAAAAATCTCTTATGACCTTAATTTTATTATAGGTGGCATCTAAATAATTCTAAGCATATGGGTGTAAACCATGTCGGGCCGACCAAAACGTCAACAACATCTTTCCATATCAAAAATAATTACTAGAAACAATAAAACCTATATAAATAGTTAAGAATAATATTAGGAGTATCTAGATGGTAAAAGAATAATAAATATTAAACCCCAAACAGTAGGAATATCTTTAATAGATTAATTATGTAATAACATAATATCACAAACATAAGATCTATTAATTATACAATAATGCCATACTACTTCCATAAAATTATTATTACTGTTATGGTAATAACAAGATTTATAAATTATACGATGAAAAATAAAGTTACTTGAAATTGACATGAGACAGTGTCAAGCAAAATAAAAGATTATTATTTTTTTTTTAATGATGGAGCCTGAATAATTATTCAAAATGTTGTGACTTTTATGTTTACATGAGGATACATTTAGCAAAAAGGTCATGGACTTTTTTGTAAAAAGAACGAACAACACGTATCAATGGGAAACTGCTCTGTGGAGGAGGGCATGCCGGTCTTTTCAACCCAACAGAGGCGCCCAATGGCAGAGCAGTGGACCCCTACGCGTGCGCGGGCCCACCGGTTGCCCGGACTCCAAAGCAACCAATCGAATCGGGGCGAACCGCTCGTCCGTTCCGCTCTCCCCTCCCCCACTCAAATAAATGCCCGCCTCCCCCCGCTGCCTCCTTCGCCCAAAGGAAAGGAAAGGAAAGGAAACCGAAACCTCCCCTCTCTTTCTTCCGCTTCGTCTCGCTCCTCCGACCTAAATCTTTAGGGCTTCTGCTCCAGATCGAGACGGAAAGAAGGGGAGAGGGAGAATAGAAGATGAGGGAGATCATAAGCATCCATATCGGTCAGGCCGGGATCCAAGTGGGGAATGCCTGCTGGGAGCTCTACTGCCTCGAGCACGGAATCCAGCCCGATGGCATCATGCCCAGGTCTCTGTAATCTTCTCCTAAACGATCGGTTTCAATATTGGGCATCCGTGTTTTCTTGTCGTTGTTTTGCCGTTTCTTTAGATCCGGTTGTATTCTTCGCGTCATTAATTCGTCCCCTTCGTGGGGGTGGTTTTAGGCTGAGTTTGGTCCCTGGAATGTCGAGATCCAGGGGGTTTTCCTTCGATATAAAAGACAATGATCATCTGTATATCCAAGATCTCCTATTCGAGATCAGTCCTGATTTATATCTCTAACCTGGCAATATATCGTAATAAACTTGAAACTTGATATCAGATCCGATTTATGCTATTCTTTAGAAGAAAAAGTAATTTGCAAAGTTCATGTCAAAGATCGCACCGTTATGGTATTCCCCCTTAATTGAGTTATGCCCTCATTAATTTAGCAAATCATGGCTTGCATGTTTCGCTGGTGTGACATTCCTGATCGCGTCTTTGAGGAATTGTAGCGACGGAGACACTACTTTTTGT
Organism: Ensete ventricosum; assembly: GCA_029747655.1. Classification (NCBI taxonomy): domain Eukaryota; kingdom Viridiplantae; phylum Streptophyta; class Magnoliopsida; order Zingiberales; family Musaceae; genus Ensete; species Ensete ventricosum. The sequence goes on from JAQQAF010000002.1 coordinate 48,236,480, forward strand.
TGCTCTGATGAACAATTTATGTGGTTCCTGACTGACGCGTCTCTTGTCTCCATCAGTGATCCTTCGGTAGGGATGGCATCGGATGCCTTCAATACCTTTTTTAGTGAGACTGGTGCTGGCAAGCATGTACCAAGGGCCATCTTTGTGGATCTGGAACCGACTGTCATCGACGAAGTCAGAACCGGTGTGTATCGCCAACTCTTCCATCCCGAGCAGCTCATCTCTGGGAAGGAGGATGCCGCAAATAACTTTGCTCGGGGCCACTATACAGGTATCAATATTGTTCCTCGTTCCCTTTGTTTACCTCTTATTTCTTATGAAAATTCCCTTTTTCTTATCTTGGATTTGAACATGTATGGTCTTGTGAGCTGCTGCAGTTGGGAAGGAAATTGTAGATCTCTGTCTCGATCGTGTCAGAAAACTAGCAGACAATTGCACTGGCTTGCAAGGGTTTTTGGTTTTCAATGCTGTTGGTGGTGGTACTGGATCTGGTTTGGGTTCCTTGCTTTTAGAACGATTGTCTGTGGATTACGGGAAGAAGTCAAAGCTTGGTTTTACCATATACCCTTCTCCTCAGGTATTAACAAGTTGTGCAAAGGCTTTGATACTTTCAGTTTGATGGTGTGCGATAGATCCTCTTTTCTGGAAAGTAGATCTATGTTATGGATTTTGATTCTGTTTCTTTATTATTCTGATGTTTTTAGACTTTGAAGTGAAGGCTTACTGTTAGTATATAAACTTTTACTGACCTAGCTGAACCCAAAAATCCTATTATCAGAAGAGTATTGCTTGGAATTAGATATCATCTCCATTTCATGGTGGAATCATCTATGAATTGATCAATTTTCCTGTAAAGCATGTGAGTTTAAGTTGGAACTGGTGCATTCTGGTGTAAATGCCTCCAATTGTGCAATGTGTGCTTCTATGCATGGAACATCATAATAAATCAAATTATTTAAATGAAATCATAATAGAAAATGAAGTTAAGTCCCAATTAGTGCCTGAAGTTTGTCATGACGCTGATTAGGATTTTATCTTACATTTTCTGTGACCATATAGTCTGATCAAGAACAATATAAGACCTTCCCCGGAATCTACATAAAATCCTTAACCAGTGATGGCCTTCCAATGATGAACCTTGAGAAGAATATGGATACTATATCCTTGAATAATGATACATTTTCTTATGAGCAATGGTAGGTAGATAGGTAGGTAAGTTGGTGTTTGGTTGATATCCTTGTTTGGTGCTTCTATATTGTGTAGTTGGTACTAGTGGCCCTGTTGGTGGATGCCTGTGAAAATATTGATCCTGTCTTTTCTTTTCTTTTCTGTGAAAGATGGTTAATCCTACGATATTTTGTTGTAGGTATCTACTGCAGTTGTGGAACCATACAACAGCGTCCTCTCCACACATTCCTTGCTCGAGCACACCGATGTTGCAGTTCTTCTAGACAATGAAGCCATCTACGATATCTGCAGAAGGTCTCTGGATATCGAGCGGCCAACCTACACCAACTTGAACCGGCTGATATCACAGATCATATCCTCCTTGACTACCTCTCTGAGGTTTGATGGGGCCATTAACGTGGATGTCACAGAGTTCCAGACCAATCTTGTTCCATATCCCAGAATTCATTTCATGCTGTCCTCCTATGCCCCTGTTATTTCTGCTGAGAAAGCATACCATGAGCAGCTCTCCGTCCCTGAGATCACAAATGCAGTATTCGAGCCATCCAGTATGATGGCCAAATGTGATCCAAGGCATGGAAAATACATGGCTTGCTGTCTGATGTACCGAGGAGATGTCGTGCCTAAGGATGTCAATGCTGCTGTTGCAACCATCAAGACCAAGAGAACCGTCCAATTTGTGGACTGGTAAGCTATTTACCAACATCACCACTTATCACATCATATGTTATTTTGGGATGGAATTAACTGCTTCATCCTATTCCATGAAGGTGTCCTACTGGATTTAAGTGTGGAATCAACTACCAGCCGCCAACAGTGGTTCCTGGAGGAGACTTGGCTAAGGTTCAGCGTGCCGTGTGCATGATCAGCAACAACACTGCTGTGGCCGAGGTGTTCTCACGAATCGACCACAAGTTTGACCTCATGTACGCAAAGCGTGCGTTCGTTCACTGGTACGTCGGTGAAGGGATGGAAGAAGGTGAGTTCTCAGAGGCACGAGAGGACCTGGCCGCCCTGGAAAAGGACTACGAGGAGGTCGGAGCAGAGGGTGCAGATGACGAGGAGGATGAGCCAGAGGACTACTGAGTCATGTTTGCATTGCGGGAATTTGTCCCGATTTGGATGTGCAATATCTCAAGCTTTGCGATTAGTGTCTTGCCCTCAGTACTGTATGTTCTCGAACTTCTGGTTGTTTTTGAACACAAGTCAGGTTTATTAAAATTGTGCCAGTTATTTCAGGTTATGCAAATGTGTATTTTGAGTGTAGAGTTGCTTCATTGAGGATTCAAGTTTCAGCATGGCAACAACAGATGAAGAGTGGGAGAGGAGAGATTAAAATATTTAATCAAATAGATGTTAGTGAAGGGGTAACTAATGAGTTACTGCTAGTAGTGGTTATTATTGATAGCAGATATGATATCTAAAGGGTTGTTGGCTCAAAGAAAAATTGACAGATTTGTAGTAGGCCAAAAAACTAATATAATGCTATATCAGCATATACAACTTTATTAACCTAGTCATAACACACTCAACCAGTTATGTTGCTGGTTGATAAGAAAAATATCGATGATGTTCATATCTGATTTAATTTAGGCTTACGTTGATGTGACTGAAGAAAGATTTTAATGCTTGCTCAGGAGCTTGGTAGACTCGATTATATAAAAACTAAAAGTTAAATGAGGTTCTTTGATTTTTAACGAATAGTATCCGATACTGATTAAATAATTTTAATGAATAGTCACTAACTTTGATTTTTTTATGACCTAATAAAATATTTATAGTTAATTTAATTAGAGAGAATATTTTAAAGTAGGAGCAAAATATTTTTTCAGTAATTATCTTCTGTCCTTTCATGTTGATTGGGCTACCCATGTGAAACTTTTATATTGAAGCAAATATTTACTTGTCCTTTTTTAGGTTTTGAGCACTCACTATAATTATTTCTACTAACTTAATCTTTATAGGTCTTTTAAAACCTGGCAAGAATCCAAGTAGGTCGAACTTTTTCTTCCTCTTACTACTTCGACTCACTATTACTCGGATATTATTATATGGTTTATTACAATTCGAAATAAATCCTAAACAATCTAATTGGTGAACTAATTTGGTCCTATATATATATATATATATATATATATATATATATATATATATATATATATATATATATATATATATATATATATATATATATATATATATATATATATATATATAATTATACTACAAAAGATGCTCTTCTACATCCCTCCGAAAGCCCAACCAATCCTTAATCTCCTCCTCCTTTGCTAACGCTTCAAACAGTCGCAACGTCAACGTCAAACGATGTCATGGACAATAAAAGAAATGTCATTTTAGCTTCCTCTCGTCATCTTTTCCTTACCGGCTTTGTCACCATATTCATTCATAAATCATATATATATACATATTCTTAATATACGATAGATAATAAAAAAAATATTAATATAGTTTTTTCTAAAAATAACTTGAAACAAAAAACCATAAAATTTATGGTTTCAAATACAAGTAAATAATAATAATCTTTCAATGACACTTTCTAGCCAAAAATACACAGTCGGCCCGTGTAGATTAAACTCACTTAATTAACAGTTGCAGCCCAACTCACCCACGTCTTAATCCGCCCCCTCCGGCGCCTCTCCTCTCTCTCTCTCTCTCTCATCTCCAAAACCCTAACCATAAAAGGGGTCGACAAACCCCCAAATCCGCGAGCCAGAGAGGGAGAGCGAGTGCCCGCCCGACGTCCCCGATCTCTCTCGACTCCATCTTTCTTCTTCTCCACCTTCGTCTTCTTCCACCGGTAGACGAATGGATCAGCAGCAGCAGATTGCCGCAGTTCTCGGGGCGGCGGAATCGGGGCCCTTCGAGTCGCTCGTAGGCCAGTTGATGTCGGCCTCCAACGAGCAGCGAGCCCACGCGGAGTCCCTCTTCAACCTCTGCCGCGACAACCACCCCGACGCCCTCGCCCTCAAGCTCGTCTCCGTCCTTCACTCCTCCCCCTCCCCAGACCTCCGAGCCATGTCCGCCGTCCTCCTCCGCAAGCTCCTCACTCACCGCGGCGGCGGCGAAGCCGACGCCCCCCTCTGGCCCCGCCTCTCCCCCTCCTCCCACTCTTCCCTCAAGTCCCACCTCCTCTCCGTCCTCCACCGCGAGCCCGACCGCTCCATCGCCAAGAAGGTCGCCGATACCATCTCCGCCCTCGCCGTCTCCCTCCTCCCCGACGCTGACTGGCCCGACCTGCTGCCCTTCCTCTTTCACGCCGTGTCCGCCCCCGAGTCCACCACCCGCCTCCAGGAGTCTGCTCTTCTCGTCTTCGCTCAGATCGCCTACGTCCTCGCCGACGATGCCTCATTCATCGGCCCCCACCTCCCCACCCTCCACTCTCTCCTTCTTGCCGCCTTATCCCACCCTTCCTCTCCCGATGTTCGTGTGGCCGCCCTCTCTGCAGCTGTCAACCTAGTTACCTCCCTCGAGTCTGCCGCCGATCGCAACCGTCTCGCGGATCTCCTCCCCGCCATGATGCGCACGCTCACCGAGTCCCTCAACTCCGGGCAGGAGGCGGCCGCTCAGGAAGCCCTTGAGCTCCTTGTGGAGCTCGCCGGAGCCGAGCCACGGTTCCTCCGCCGCCAGCTTGCTGATGTCGTTGGTGCCATGCTGCAGATCGCTGAGGCTGATGGGCTTGAGGACGGCACGCGCCACCTGGCGATTGAATTTGTTATCACCCTTGCGGAGGCTAGGGAGCGTGCTCCCGGGATGATGCGGAAGCTCCCCCAGTTCGTCAGCCGGCTCTTTGCTGTGCTCATGAAGATGCTGCTGGATATTGAGGATGAACCTGCCTGGCACACTGCCGAGGTTCAGGATGAGGATGCAGGGGAGACTAGTAACTATGGCATGGCCCAGGAGTGCCTCGACCGTCTTGCCATTGCTGTTGGTGGAAACACGATTGTTCCAGTTGCATCTGAGCTGCTACCAGCCTACCTGGCCGCTTCTGAGTGGCAGAAACACCATGCAGCTCTCGTCACTCTTGCTCAGATCGCTGAAGGCTGCTCAAAAGTACTCTGATCTTTAACTACTTTATCATCGATTTGACAAAAAAGATAGGATTTGTTGTCATCATAATGGGAGTTTCTTTAAGATGGTGTAAGTGTAGTATTACTAGCATCAACGTTGTTTATTATATTCTGTTTGCATTCTCTTCACGTACAGGTGATGTTAAAAAACCTGGAGCAGGTGGTGACTATGGTCCTAAGCTCATTTCAAGATCCCCATCCTCGAGTTCGCTGGGCGGCAATTAATGCTGTTGGACAGTTGTCAACGGATTTGGGGCCGGATTTGCAAGTCCAGTATCACCAGAGAGTGCTCCCAGCATTGGCATCAGCAATGGATGATTTCCAGAATCCCCGTGTGCAGGCAAGTGAGCTAGAGAGTATTAATAGCTGTTATTTATGTTTTTGTGTTGTCTAACTACGGATAGAGATGAACTAATCCAAATCACTCTTTTTAATTAAGAAGGTATTTTCTGTTGTAGAAACAATGAAGGATTTGCAGATTCCATGATAAGTTCTTGTGATATTTGTCATATTGTTTCAAAGCTGACCTTTGGATGAGTTTTATTAATTCAACATAATTCCAACTGATTCCTTTCAACAAGACCGATGAATTCAATTTGTGAACTTAGCTTTGCCATCTTATGCAAATGATTATTCTTGTCTGAACTAACAACAAACCTTTTATATTTGTTTATTGGACAATTGATTATAGTCAAGAGCCATTGTAAGGCTCACATCAGCTTTGAGTGCCCCAAAGCATCCAGTTAGACACGAGTATGATCACTATTCGAATAAGAAAAGTAACAGAGTGCAACCAGTGCTGAGTGGTGATCACATAACTTATGGAGCAACATGGTTTTTTGTGTCTCCTTGAAACTCTATTTGGTTTGCAAAAATCAGCTTAATATTAGGATTTACTATGTGGTTCTGTTTTACTCCTAATATCTGGTTTATGTTTTGTCAGCATGGTTTATTTGTTAGTTCTTTGGACCATCTTTAAATTTGGTTAATCAAGTAGATGCATAGCGGAATAGATGCTATACGATAGAGGTTATTATGACATTTGTCACAACCCGGGGTCTAATGGGCTAATTGACCTATCAACTTCATTTGACGCAAACTACTGGCCAGAATGCTTAAGCTGAACTTGATAGTAGTACACTCATCATACCCTTATAAGCCAATCTTAATTTTGTCCACTTTTAATGTCGGGTTAATTGGGGTGTTACAATCTCTCCCACTCAAAAGCTTGACGTCCTCGTCAAGGTCCAACGTAGCCCAGATCAAACCCTAGCATGGTACATATGAAGCGTAGCCTAGTGGTGGCTCCACGCCATGACGAGTCCTCTTCATCCATGGGTAGTCCTTTCCTACTCTAGCTCTTTCACTTGCCCAAATACTAGGTTGGCTCTGATATCAAATGTCACGACCCGGGTCTGATGGGCTAACTAGCTTATCAACTTTTGATCCAAACCACTGGCCAAAATGCTTAAGTTGAACTTGATAGTAGTACACATCAGACTCTTGTAAGTCAATCTTAATCTTGCCTACTTCCAATGTGGGATTAATCGGGGTGTTACAACATCAGTCTAATAGGCATCCTGTGCTACTCATTGGTTGAATATAGTGAGTGGAAAATCCTAGTTAAGAATTTCTTGTTTGTCTTCTCTTTTTCAATTTTTGTTTGGACTATAAATCGTGTAGAAATGGACAATGTTTAGCTTAAAATGCTAGATAGGTTCAAGGGAAGTAAGATGTCTTAACTGTAATAGGTTGAGAAGTTGGCTTGCTCCTTCTTTTACACTTGAGTAATTTTTCATGTGTTTTGGCTCCTTAAATTTGTCATGCATTCTGTGTTTCTTTATAAGTAGTGTACTTGCTTCTTGAAAATATACTTGAATTCAAAATATCCTGGGTCATCCTTTCTCAATTGGTATTGATTGATTCCTCAGGCACATGCAGCTTCGGCAGTTTTGAATTTCTGTGAGAACTGCACTCCTGATATCTTGACACCTTACCTAGATGGGATTGTTGGCAAGTTACTTGTGCTGCTGCAGGTATAGCTTCAAAATTGCATTGATCTAGTAAACTATGTCCTTGCTCAGCTTTGGGGTTAGAACTTAAAGATAATCATGAAATTGTAATTGTTTCATTCAGAATGGGAAGCAGATGGTTCAAGAAGGAGCTTTAACAGCTTTGGCTTCAGTGGCAGATTCATCACAAGTACTTGTTTCAGACCATCTTTGTTAAACTGTTTATCAAATGTGCCATTGACCAGATGTTTCTAACAATAAATTTAACTGCAGGAACATTTCCAGAAGTATTATGATGCTGTTATGCCATATCTCAAAGTTATTTTAATGAATGCTACTAACAAGTCAAATAGGATGCTTCGTGCGAAATCGATGGAGTGCATAAGTTTGGTTGGTATGGCAGTGGGCAAGGATAAGTTCAGGGATGATGCTAAACAGGTGCAATTACTTTTTCAAAATTTTTTGATGTATCACCTGTGGCACATATTTGAGAAGCCTCTTATGTAAGTAAAGGTTGAGGATTATACAGATTGCTCTTTTAAGCTATCTTCTATTTGTTGAGTTTCTTAGATGCTCTACTATTTTATGTGAGCTTCAAATTCACAGTCCAACAATTTGTTGTCTTTCTGATATATCTTACTGGCACCTTAAGTTTATTAAGTTCTGTAGTTTTAAGTTTTACATGAAGCTTTTACATAGTTGATGTAGCATGTTAAAAATGACATTCTATTTTTGTTTTTAAAATTTTGAAGTAATTTAAGATATTAGACCTTCTTGTGTTGAGTATGGTGACAGAATGAGGTCTTTAGCCTTTAATAATGCCTTTAGCTGAACTTGCAGCATGAACTTTTGAGAGTTACGGTGTTAACTAGTAGGTACATGTTTCTGTTTAAGTACTGGGAGTTCCAAGTTGTTTGTTGCTTTTTGAAACCTCATTAATACTGACGAGTGACTAATCATTAGGCTGTCAATAAGAACTTGTTGAGCTTCCTCTCTTTTCTTTGAAGAGTTAGTCTTTGTAATTTGGGAAGCTCATGAAGAGTGTGGTTGTCTCTCTGTAGTTTGTACTGAACTATTTTTGCTTATGATGTTATTGTTTATTAGGCTTAACAATCTTATAATTTTACTGTTATCTTGTGCCAGGTTATGGAGGTTCTTATGGCATTGCAAGGATCACAGATGGAGACAGATGACCCTACTATAAGCTACATGCTTCAGGTGTATTTTAGCTCCCATGCTTAATATGCAAGACAAATGATATTTCCAATGTCATCACTCTTGTTTTTTAATAGGCCTGGGCCAGGTTATGCAAGTGCTTAGGACAGGATTTTCTGCCATACATGAGTGTTGTCATGCCTCCATTGCTTCAGTCTGCTCAGCTGAAACCAGATGTGACAATTACTTCAGCAGATTCTGATGATGATATAGAAGATTCAGATGATGAAAGGTTTGTTTCTTGGTGCAAAATATAAGAAGAAAACAAATCATATTTCTTTCTGATTGTTCATCGAGCTGGTCTGGTCAAAATGTCGTCTGTTACTCTAGATTGTAATGAACATATGCTATGATGTTTCTTACTTGTGTATTTGTATGTAGTGTTGAAACCATCACTCTTGGAGATAAAAGGATAGGTATTCGGACTAGTGTCTTGGAGGAGAAAGCTACAGCCTGTAACATGCTTTGTTGCTATGCTGATGAGCTAAAGGAGGGCTTTTACCCATGGATTGATCAGGTTGGTTATGACCATTGCCATATTTTTTGACAATGGAGTTGATTTGCCCCTAGGGGAACTAATGGTATATAATGCAAACTAAATGCAGGTTGCTCCTACATTGGTACCTCTTCTTAAATTTTATTTCCATGAAGAAGTGAGGAAGGCTGCTGTTGCAGGTATCTAATTTTGTTTTTCTTCATTTTTTAATAACATTCTGCTTATTGATGGTTTGGTTTATTTCTGCTTATTTGTAGCCATGCCGGAACTACTTCGATCGGCAAAACTAGCAGTTGAAAAGGGGCAAGCTCAAGGTCGTGATGAATCATATGTTAAGCAGTTAGCAGATTATATAATTCCAGCTCTAGTTGAAGCATTGCAAAAGGTTATCCATGCTATCTGATGGAATGATGTTATTTGTCTTATGACATGTGAGGTTATTGATCTATCGACATCATCTTTTTGCAGGAACCAGAAACAGAAATTTGTGCAAGCATGCTGGATTCACTTAATGAGTGCATGCAGGTATATCCTTGTCTTGAAGTTGCTTTATTGTAATTTCCTTTTAGAAGGGACACTAGGCCCAGAAGGTGGTTCACATATGGCAGTAAGTTAAATGAACCATTCAGACACGCTTAGTCTCACAAAGCCCATAAGAGCCAATTATAAGGAAGACAGGTTGTGGCATGGGGATCAGACCTCGACCTTTCATGAGGAAAATAAATGTTTTACCATCCAATATAAGGGACATCATACAGTTTCTTTTTTGGTGTTCTAAATTATGATAATTTATCAATCCTTTGTGTTGCTACAGATAAAAATGATAGCCAGTCCTAATTGTGGCTTGCAACTTTTATATTTGTTTTTTGCAGCTTGCTGGGTTGCTTCTTAGTGAAAACCAGGTCAGAAGCATAGTTGACCAAATAAAACATGTGATAACAGCAAGTGCGGCAAGGAAAAAGGAAAGGGCAGAACGAACAAAGGCAGAAGACTTTGATGCAGAGGAAGAGGAAATGCTTAAGGAGGAAAATGAGGAGGAGGAAGAAGTGTTTGATCAGGTTACGAATGAGTCGATACAAAATTATACGGGATTTTTTAAAAATTGTTTTGTTTTAAATTTGTGTTTTAATGCAACAGTAGTTTGTGAAATCAAATCTTGCGCATTTTTTATGTGCCCTGGTTATTGCATTTCAGGTTGGGGATTGCCTAGGCACTTTGATTAAAACCTTCAAGGCTTCTTTCGTTCCATTCTTTGACGAGCTCTCTTTATATATAACTCCGATGCTGGTAAGCTCTCCAAAGCTTTCTGTATGTTCAGTATATTGTTTAAGATGTTTGATTATTGCATACCTCTAGTCATCTACTGTATTTTATGGAACTTCTGGATACCTGTGTTCGTTAACATTTTTTTGTTGATGTTAAAGGCTTTTGAAGAACATTTACTTGCTATTATAAACATGGCGCCCATAAGTTATGCAAAGTAGGTTTCATTTGGACTTGGTTTGGCACTGTTATGTATTTTTGCCTGTTCAGCACTTGCGACAATCAGCAGATAATTGAAGCAGCGTGTAAAAGATGTAGAAAATAACTAACAATACAACAATCAATAAGATGAGGGAGAAGAGAAACAGGGTCTGTGTCCTGCATCTATTTCTTTTTTGAAGAACTTCGTAGTCTGTGTTTGTCTTTGACAAATGCTCAACAATATGGCTACCCTTGTACATCAAATCTAAACTATCATAAGAGTGACAATGTAGTAACTTAAATGTTGCTTTGATGTTGGAATCTTAAAATGGACTGTTATCAGTGATTAGAAATTAAGTCATTGATCTTGAGATTGTGGAATCCACAAATGAGCTAACTCACTCCCAAATATATGTATGATACTTTTTCTTCATATACTGTGCAATTTTAGGAAGTGGATTCACAAATAGGACACTTCCAATTTTCTTATTTGTTTATTTTTTATGCAACTTTCAACCTAGGTCTCCTACTTTTTGGCCCCCATGTTTGGATGACTGTTAACAAATATTCACAGTTGTATTATTATATTTCTCATAGTTTCATGCTAATGGAACATGACTAGTATTTAATCCATGTATATTGGAGGTGTTCATCAGGAATTGCAGAACATGGCTAGTATTTAATCCATGCATATTGGAGGTGTTCATCAGGAATTGTATTTAGAAGCTTTCATATAAAAGCTTTCTTACTATAGTTACCAAGCTCTTTTTGCTTTGTCTTATGATCTTGTTGTGATATGAATTGAAAATAGTAAATTTTGCTTTTTAATAGTTCATCTTCATGAAACTTTCTGTATAGCATGGTTATCCATTGTCTTTTGTGTACAGGGCAAGGATAAAACAGCTGAGGAGAGGAGGATTGCAATTTGCATATTTGATGATGCCGCAGAACAATGCCAGGAAGCAGCTCTGAAGTATTTTCTTTTCAATCAGCTGATTATTTTAGTAATCGTGCTTTAGTATTTGTGCGTTCATATTATCTGTTGCTTTTTGGCAGGTATTATGACACCTATCTTCCTTTCCTATTAGAAGCATGCAATGATGAGAATGCAGATGTTAGGCAGGTTTGGGTTCATTCTTCCGTTTGATCCATGTTATATGCCTAGTGTGTACTTTTTGTTTAACTGGATACATACTCATGATTACCACCATCATGAGATTACGGTTGTTCGTTATAAGTTCTTGTTTTTTATTTTTCAGGCTGCTGTTTATGGAGTTGGTGTTTGTGCTGAATTTGGTTCTTCTGTGTTTCGGCCTCTTGTCGGAGGTAGCTTAATGTGAATTATGTTATTCGCATAGAAGTTCACGTCTTTTGTGATTCCTCATGTTTATTTGTGGAACATTTTCTTCCTTTATGTAGAGGCCTTGTCGAGGTTGGATAATGTGATTAGACATCCTGATGCATTGCACCCAGACAATGTGATGGCATATGACAATGCAGTTTCTGCTCTTGGCAAAATATGTCAGTTCCATCGTGACGGTATTGATGCAGCTAAGGTAACTTTGTGTGCTCTCTTATTTTTGTCCTATATAGTTGTATCTTATAATCTATTAAAAACTATATATTGCACAAAAGGTATTGGCGGTTGATGGAAATGGTATTATTAGCTAGAGGTTTAGATCGAAGTCTCTCTCTCTCTCTCTCTCTCTCTCTCGTCTCATTCTTAAAATTGTGAATTTCTTAATCTCTAATGTTTTCTCATTGTATAATTTTTAATTGGTCTATCTGAATGAGGTATTTATGTAGCCAACTCTAAATGTTTGTCCAATAATGTTGATAGCTCTGTGAGCTTGAACTATTTATACTGTTGTTCTCCACAGATTTTTCTTTGGTTTTGCAAGGGGTCTTTTTGTTTGTCAATTTCCTCCAAATCATTGTATGGTTTGCAATTGAAGTATCCATGTTAAAGTAATGCTACAATGGTCAATTGTGATTTACTTGTTTAATTTGATTGCTAAATGGTGAGTTATCTAGGTTGGCAGGGTAAATTAGATAGGATTATTACAAGATGGATTATTTTGTCACAGGTTATCCAAATTAAACCCCTTTGATATGATTGATTTTACCTTTGTTTAACTCTAAAGCCTTTGATTTAAATTAACTTAACCTTCCTTAGCTCTGAACCAGATGCAGCTTAAGAAAAGGCAAACTATCATTTCTTGGGTAATTCTACATTATGTTTCCACAAATTTATTAAAATTGTATATATTTAAATGTCAAAATTTATCAAATGATGATGGTTTGCATGGATATTTTTGGTTTCGTTGTGAATCTTCTGTTGCATAATTGAGATGATTGTGTTCCTGTTTGAGCAAAATGAGACTTGCTGTACTATTTTGTTTTAGTGCCCTTTGGAAATCAATTTGATACTCAAATTTTGACTTGCTGGAAAATTGTACGTGGAAGTTATTTGGACCCTCAAGGGCACCCATAAATCATGTTGGATGGATATCTATTCATAAGTTCCTTGTTAATCTTCTGTTATTGCATAATTGACATGATTGTGTTTCTAGTTCTTATTATAAGGTCATTTTGCCAGTCAGCTTTCTATTTGCATTGGGTATCATTCTGCTCCATTTTTTTGTTATTGTATTTATCTTTAATTTAGTATGTCAAAGGAAATTGTCAGACTATTCCTAAGGCTGCAATCAGGTGTATTAGAATGTTTTTTTGCACTGGATATCATTGTACACTGCCTGAATGTACTTTTCTCGGAGCCACACTTGTTGGATTTTTATGAATGCAATCCAAACTGATGACATTTCTCTATGTTAATACTGCTATATATTTGGATTTGATAGGTTTTTCCTGCTTGGTTAAGCTGCTTACCGATTAAAAATGATTTAATTGAGGCCAAAATTGTTCATGAACAGCTTTGTTCAATGATTGAAAGGTAACTCCCTGCCTTGTGTGACTGGTAATTACAATTTTTGATTCATCATAGCTTCTAATTCATTTTTTTTGTTGGTATTGCACTGAATATTAACCACGAATTCTCTCCACAGATCGGATAGGGAGCTCTTGGGACCAAACAACCAGCATATTCCTAAAATAGTTTCTGTGTTTGCCGAGGTGAGTTATTTGTTACCCTCCTTTCGTTTCTGAGGTAAAATGATTTATATTCTCCCACTAGTTCTAAAATCTAATTGTGAAGTGATTGTTATCAGTGGCATTATGAAGCTCAACCTAGTACGCTTTTAGCATGATAGGAACTTTATTGATAGTCAAAATTTATCTTGTCTTCCATCTAGTAGCAGTACGGAGTTTTGCACAGTGTTTTTAGCATCAGAGAACCTTTGATGATACAAAATTTTTAACCCATTTTCAAGTTGGGTAGTGGTATGAAGCTTTGCTGCTGTGCTTGTAGGATGATTACGCCTTCATCAGTACCCCAAAAATCTTTTGAACCTTCATTGATACTCCAAAATTCTTTTGATCTTTGTTGAAGTTGCAGCGTTTGCCAGGATGCAGCGATTTTACATGATACGTAGGACGTTAACCTTTAGCTGAAATAGATTTCTTTTAGCTAGGATAGAAATTTTAACCTTTACCTTTACAAATAGATTTATTTTTGTAAAATCTATTGATTTTACATGTTCTTTGCTACCCGCTGTCAGCTGTTGTACTTGGCTGGCTACCTAGCCCTATCAATAATAACAAAATGTCAGATTGGTTTTTCTGCTATAGCCATTTTGCTATATAGTCTTTTGGACACCGTCTAATGGTTGCACTACTTTTAGTGGCAATTTGATGTTGTTTGACCGTCACCTGAGATAGAGAAATCTTTTGTGTTTTTGTCTCTAGGTTTTGTGCGCAGGAAATGATCTGGCCACAGAACAAACTGTTAGCCGGATGATCAGTCTCTTGAGGCAGATTCAACAGACATTGCCGCCGTCCGTCCTCGCCTCAACCTGGTCTACATTGCAGCCTCAGCAGCAGCTCGCTTTGCAGTCTATACTATCTTCGTAACCCTTCCGGTGTTGCCACTGGGGGAACTGTTCTTTCTTATGGTTTGCGTGCCTTCCTACTTTGCATCATTATTGCTTTTGCTTATCATTCTTTATGTCTATTCATCAAGTTGAATCAAGTGTGAGGGCATTGTTCGGTCGAGTTTTATTTAAGTGTCAAGAGAATTTTGCAATTTTGGTGGGGTGATGTATAAAATCAACAGCTGAATACATGTTTGTCATCTTGAGGTGTACATTGTGAAGGGTGAAGAAAGATTCTATTATGTTGAATCTTACCGGTTATAGTGGAAGGATTGGTCGAAAAGGTCTGCTGGAGTCATAATGATTGTAATGTTCATGGAGTAATTTGATTTGTGGTCGTGTCATGATGCCAGTCATTTTTTTTTTTTAGTGATGCTTAGTGTGATCCTTGTAATGTTCTCTCACCGCAGTCACCTGCAATTATTCTCTCCATTGTTGAGTAGCTCTACTGCTTGCGTTTCCTTGACTTGTTGATCCCTTAGGTCTCTGCCCTAATATTGCAGATATGTTAGGATTTCTATTCCAACATGCCCATGAATTGAAAGAATAATAAATAATTACAACATTAAAAGTTTCATCAAAAAATATAAAAGACATCGTAAGTCTCAAATAACAAAAAAAAGAAAAGGTTGAAATTGCTCTTAATGTTAGGATTTCTATTCTAACATCCGAATGAATTGAAAGAATAATAAATAATTACAACAATAAAAGTTTCATCAAAAAATATAAAAGACATCATAAGTCTCAAATAACAGAAAAAGAAAAGGTTGAAATTGCTATTAATATCTCAAATTCACTATGCTATTATTGTCTGTAAAAATTAAAATCCTTATACATGTTATTAATTAGATGTCCTTTATTCTCAAGTTATTGGACCGGGATGGACTTCTGGAAGAATCCATCTCAACTTAGGTCATCTCTGTTCGGACCTGCCTATTAGGCCGGCCTTTTTTGACTCCCGGTCCAGAGTCTCAAGCCCTCGGTCAATAGCGCAGATAAATAGAACCCGACTAGGGTTCTTCTTCTTCTTCTGCTTTCTCCCGCGGCCGCTTTCGCTTACCCATCGCCCCCTACGCGAGAGAGATCTTAGGTACGTGCGATTAGTTCCGAGTCCCCTGGTCTTTTTCCGCTTGTTATCGATTTGTCAGTGGATGTTGTGATATCCTGGTGGTTTGTATTCTGTCATCCATCAATACTGATTGTCGGTTCTCTCGATCTTCTATCGGCTTTTTTCGATTTCTGAAGGACTCTTATGCCAATTAATTTCTCGTAGCGGATGATTTGCATCTTTAGTTGGTTACGATGATCTGAATCTTAAATAAGCTTCGAGTAAAGTGAGTTGTTTGTTTCTTGATATGATTTGCATCTTAGTTGTTTACTTCTTTGATGTTGTGGTCTAATGGACAGCTGTGCTGTTGTTTGATATATATATATATATATATATATATATATATATATATATATATCAATGTAAATCTCGATCTAGTACTGGTTGAGCACTTTGAATCATTTGCTTGATATGCTTCATGCTTAAGTTAATTTAAGCGTCTGTAATTTTTCCATGGTAAGAAGAGGTTGGCGAAGAAACATCACTTGACAGTCTGTTTCAATCACCTTAAAAAAGAGAGCATACAGCTGTTTGTCTTAATTTGGTTTTGGGTTAAACAGGATTAAGCTGGTGATTATTGGTTTGAATACTTAATGGGCTAATTTTACCTAATTAGAATAGTTAACCTGGATAATTACTTGTCCTGGAGCGCGGGTGAGAGTTCCTCACTCTTGTTTTCTTTGTTGATCTAATAATTGAGTTAGCCAGCTAGTTAAGTGACCAAACTAAAGAAAAGTTAAGGCTAGTTAACCGAGTTCCGTGTTCTTTACAAATGATTAATTAAAGCTTGTTTTCTTTGATTGATCAGATCTCAAGCCCTTAACAGTCAGATGCACTCTAAATAGACATAACCATGAACCTTGTTTAATTTTGCTCTGCCTCCACCGTAAGCCAACCACACCCTCATCATAGGTTGTATTATCCTACGAGTTAATTTTCATCACGTAAACTAGCATTCAGTACGGATTTCAATATTCAAACTTGGATGGTATTCTGTGATACTACCACATCGAAATATATCATATTGGTCAACGTATGTACACTGTCAAAACAACTAGCACAAAGATGCTACTTTCCTGTAGATGGTGGTCTGCAAGTTGCCATGTAATATGATAGCTTACATCACTTTCCATTTATGGCAATGAGAAACTTGGTTGACACAAGTGCACTTCAAATGGCGGTACACGTCATGTTTCTTTTCTTGTAATTTGGTTTTCATTGTTGAGCTGTTATTTGGTTCTTTGTTTTCTTTGGAAGTGGGAATTATGGTGAGCACTCTTATCTGATTGCACTGCGTAACCAATATGAACAGCATGGATGCTCAAGCGAAGCTTGCAGTTGTGGTGAAGGTGATGGGCCGCACTGGATCTAGAGGTCAGGTTACCCAGGTTAGGGTTAAGTTTTTGGATGACCAAAACCGGCTGATCATGAGGAACGTAAAGGGCCCTGTGAGGGAAGGCGATATCCTTACCCTTCTCGAATCTGAAAGGGAGGCTAGGAGATTGCGCTGATAATAATTATTATTATTATGATACTCTATGGTCTTTCTTGCCTACTTCAGTAGGCTATTTCTACTTGTCTGCAAACATGTATTATCATCTCAGTGGGTTTTGTTCATTTGTTTTTGGTCGCATGGATTGTGTTTGAAAATTGAGAAATTGCTTTATGTTCTGTTTTGGTATGAACTCATAATATTTTAATTGGCTGTGGTGGTCGTGTCCGGTCTAATTAATTGCATGTACTCCATGAAAAATGTTTTCTCTTGGAATGAGCCCTGGAATGAGCATGGATGTCAATTTGTTTCTCTCAGATGAACATTTCAGCTCCTATATTTTCTTTGAATTACTTAATTCTTCTGAAATTGCACCAACACCTTGAGCATGAATGTGATGTGTATATACTATCCAGATTGATTCTTGCAACACTTGATACTCCAAATGTAAAATCTAATGTGGCCTCTCAAAATAATATCAGTTGTTCCTCATTTTTATTGACTGGCATAGCTGGATTAAATCTTACTATTATGGCTGTTAAAGTTGAAATGTTGTTGTCAATAATGGTTTTAGTAAGATCTCTGCTTTAATTGATAATGATTTATTGTTGATTTTGCCACATTCACCAATAGCTAGTGAAATATATGGATTTTGTTTAGGTGGGCTATGTGGGAAACAAAAAATCATCTGGACCACAACATTTTATCAAGCAATCATATGGTAAAACTCAGACATACAAAATTGCATGAGCCTTGTAACTTCACCTGCTTTTATTTATGTTCGTTAAAGAGTATTATATATAGAGCCAAACACTTCATGTATAAATTTATGTATACAAACATGAAAAAAGGAAAACAAAACTGATCACAAATACCAAAGCATTTCAAGGATTCATCATCATCAGTGCCACCATACCTGAGACCTCTTCTCCACACACTCACTGCAACACTTTTAAATGTTCCATCTAGTTTATTTGATATGCTGGGTGTCACCTCTTTTCTGCTTATTGTTCTTATTGTAATGATTGATAGGTAGATTTAGTACACACCATCTCCACCTGAGATGCATTGTTGGCTTTAGGTAACATGTTTTACCATAAGAAATATGGGGACTGCTGCATTGAACTCTTCCATTTTCCATTCACTGCCATAGCATTCCTAATCATATGATGAGACCTTTGCATGATTTCATGTGTGATTGCAATTTCTGTGGCTTAAATGTCTTCCCACATTGCCTGCATGACAAATTGGGGCAACCAATTAAACCAATCATTAGTGAAATAGATTCGAGCATAAAAAGTAATTAATTGCATTTGCTATTCCATCTTCCAACCATTAGCAAATGATTTATCCAACTTTGGGTGGGGCCCTTAAGGCCATAATTTTGACTGCTGTATCAGATATCAGTCAGTGTTGCAGCAATATGTTATCAATAATGGCGTGCCATAAAAAATTGGATTCGTGTCTTCACGGGGTTTGGACTCTGAGCCGTGTGTTTCTCAACCAACTACGACTCGGTCCCGAGTCACACGAGCCACGAATTAAGAGCCGAGGAGAGCGACTTACGAGCAAGCGGGTGTCGCCGTCGGCGTGTAAACCGGGGGGGCTGCTTCCTGCTTCCCCGCCTTCCGCCACCGCCTCCCTCCGCCACTCCACGTCCTCCCTTCCCTGCCAATTCCAACTCTTCAGCACACAGCAGCAAGGCTTCGTAAATGCAAAGCGGATGACTTCTAAATGGCACCGATGAGGAAAAGATCACCTTGAACCCTCACTGTCGCCGCCGCCGCCGCCGCCGCCGCGGGCAACGCCGGACCGCTCCTCTCCCTCCCGGCTTACCGGCCGCAGGGCCCCCTCGTCGGTCTGATCCACGGTCTTGCACCGGAGGATGTTGCGCAGCACCTGCGACGCTCGCTTCGAGCAGTTGTTGTTGTCGCTCCTGCTGTCCATGATCGATGCCCCTCTCTCCTCCTCCTCCTCCTCCTCCTCCTTCGACGCGTCGATCACGGGTGCCGCTTTCTGCTGGGTTGGCGATGGCGGCAACACCTGTAGAGCGTCGGCGCCAGATGAGGCCGCCGCTTTTGGTGGTTCCTCATCGACCGCCGACGTCGACGCCGGCATCATCGCCTGCTCATCGGTGAAAGCAAACGATGCACATGAAATCAGAGGAGACGAGTGGGTAATAGAAGGAAGGGAGGGTGGCGCGGTGGTGCTCCTGTGCTGCACCTGTTTGCTGCTGGGGGTGGAGACGGGAGGATGCGTGGGGAGCTCGGAGCCTTTGAGCACGTATTCGGCGTCGGCGAAGGGGGTGATGGGGTCGTCGTCCATCAGGTCCTGCCATATGTATCCGCCTCGATACCGTCTGAGAAATCACACACAATGTAATCATGGCACGAAGGGGCATCGGCATCGAACTAAGAGGAGGAGGAGGAGGAGACGACGACGGAGTAGATCACCTTTTGTAGGACCAGGCGAAGGAGTCAGCCATGTCCTTCCCTCTGAACTCCGACAGCCATCTCTTCACATCTGGCAGATCGAGCAGGCGCAGGAAATAGTTGGGAAACAGTCGCAGAGATGCGAGGATATCAAAAGAGGTGCAAGCAAAGGGGAGGCACAATACCGCGAAGGTAAACGTGGTCTCGACGGCGGCGATGGATGCGGAAGAGGTGCGGGTGCTCCACCCGGCCATTCCGGCTGAGGAAGTACACCACGTTCACTCTCCTCATCTCTCCTCCTCCTCCTCCTCCTCCTCCTCCGGCGGCATTGGGTACCTCCACGGGCGTCATGGCGCATGCAAGTATCAGGGCTGGCTTGCATCTACCACCTATAAAGCCATCATCAACTCAGGGCTTCCTTCGTCACCGAGCATACGTGAGTTTTTTTATATATGAAGGATTGCAGGTCTGGTAATAGGAATATTTTAACTCGTTAATACTCGCGTCCTCTGAAATGGAAGCAACATAAAAATAATTATAATTGGCGTGGATCTTTATTCTGAAAGGGAAGGAACATAAAAATAATTATAATTGGCGTGGATCTTTATTGCTATCACAATAAACCAATTTCTAGGTTAATTATCATGTAATTAGCTATTTTTTACTATCTAGATCTATATATCTATTATATTGAAATCTTTATACTTATCAAATTGAAACATTTAATCGTGGATTCTATTGATAGAAATACTAATCAACTTACCACTTAACACAACTCACTTCGATTTATTGTTAAACATATTTGGTATCTGAGGAGAAACAAGATTAAGTGTTTCAGTTTCATCGGTATAAATATCTTAATATAAATTTATAAATATTAAAATATTAAAAATAACTAATTATAGCCGATAATTACTCTATCCAAACAAAAGTTAGTATGCATTAACACTCACATTATTACGGATCTTTTGGTACACCATTTGGGTAGCATATAGTTGCCAACATGATGCATAATCTCCAGAGATAGATGCATATTATTTACTCTTTCCTATCTATCTCGACTATAATATACCATTCCATCATAATAATAATATATATTTACTTACACACACGCATGTTTGTAAGTTGTTTTCGGTCAGAAATGTAGGGATCCAACTCATGACTGTGATGCGGAAGACAACTCTGAGGACAACTCATCACCGGTCAGCTTATAAAAGGTCTTACCACATAATTTATCCCTCACACAACATTATTTAATGATTTCATATATTGGTGAATGGAGTGAAAAGTATTAATAATAACAACAACAACAACAATAATAATAATAATGAAATAGCTGTGATTGGCGAAATGAGGTCAACTTTGATTGCTATATCAGGATATAGTTGAAAAGGAATAAAGGCGATGAGCACATCGGTGTTGGGTGTATTTGTTAGCTCTGAAGGCAACGAAAGGCTAAGTTTACAGCCAAACGAAACCACAGCACGTAAGGAAAAGCCAACACAGATGATAAGTTTTTACAGTATCTTATTTGCGGGCTAAATTATACATTAGCCCTTATAATTGGATCTTCTTAATTTTTAAACAAAAAAATAAATTATAATCTTTATAATTATGAAAGTGAGACATCTAGATCCATTTATCCTAACATCGTTTATTTTATTCACGAAGATACGAAAATAAAAGATAAAAAATTAATTTTAATATTTCAATTGATGTTAACGAACAATGTCAATGATGGTGAATGATAGTACCACTGGGGGTACTATGTAGTTATTATGGATGTGAAGATTGATAGCAAGAGATGAGAGTCATTCTGCATTAATGTTTCTTTCATTGCTCGTCGACGTAACTATCAAGCGACGTTGCTTTTGCATCTATGTCAATGTCGATGAAGATCGATCCTTTCGTCGCTCGACAACTACGTTGACAACCGATGCAGTGAATGACTCTTTCATCGCTCTACATCTGTATTGGTACCGATGCAAATGGCGAGTCAATAATTATGTCGACGTTGATGAAGATGCAAAACAACGAAAGGGTCGCTCAATAATTACGTCAGTGTCAACACAAATGTAGAGCGACCCTCATATCTCGTCCCTGTTCTTCTTATTCACAATAACCACTTGAGACCTCTAATGATGCTTTCATCCGTCATCATCAATTGAAATATTACGATATAATTATTCACAATAATCACTTCTTATTCACAATAACCACTTGAGACCTCTAAGGAAAAGCCAACACAGATGATAAGTTTTTTACGGTATCTTATTTGCGGGCTAATTATATATTAGCCCTTATAATTAGATCTTCTTAATATCTTAATTTTATATTAAAAAATTATATTAGAATCTTTATAGTTATGAAAGTGACATCTAGATCCATTTATCCTAACATAGTTGATTTTATCCTCGAAGATACTAAAACTAAAGACAAAAATTAATTTCAATATTCCAATTGGCGTTAACGGACAACGTCGATGGTGGTGAATGATAGCACCGTTGGGGTCACGTGTGGTTGCTATGGATGTGAAGATTGACAGCAAGAGATGAGGGTCATTCTACATCTGCATCGACGTCTCTTTCGTCGCTCGTCGACGTAGTTATCAAGCGACGTTGCTTTGCATCTATGTCAATGTCAACCGATGCAGCGAACGACTCTTTTATCACTCTATATTTGTATTGGTGCCGATGCAAATCCTGCTTCTTTAGATTCAGTTGATGATGATCCTTATATGATTTTGACTCTTCACCTGGATCTGTCCTATCTTCTTCAATAATGAATGGATTTCTACCTTAACCGAGCCCTAACCCTTACTTTATACTCTATTGATGCTTGAAAGATTCTCATTCTCTTACCGAACTCATTTTTATCGGACATTAGCGAATTCTTACCTGTAGTAGTGAAATTACTAGCGATGCTTTCATCCATCATCGTCAATTGAAATATTAAAATTATATATTTTTATCTATTATTTTTATATTTTTATCAATAAAATCGATGGTATTAAAGATAAATAAATATAGATATTTCAATTTCAACAATATCTAGAAGAGTAATATGTAGTTAGCTTTGTTATTCACTGCCATGTGATTACCAGAGGTGCATAAGGTGAACATAGATGCTTTTGCTATTCGGCAGATTTCATTATGAAAAGTTATCAAAGATTGTCACTAAATACCTATCATGATTTGACTTGCAAGAATTTATTGCCTTTTATGAAGGCTTTGTGTTATGGTCAACTCGGAATGTCAACCTTTCAGTATTGTTTTTTTTTACATAGGTTCGAATACAAAACTTATCATAAGAAACTTGGGGTGAAAAGGAGAGATAGAACAAAATAAAACATTATTAAAGCTTGACAAAAACAACTTCCAATGGCACGAGGGGCTCTCAGCTTCTTGACCTTTTCAAGTTCTTAGATTAGGGAAGCAGTCAACGCAAATATCACTTCAAAAGGCAGTCTTAACTCAGGACAAGAGAATTGTTACATGAGCCGTTGACCTCACTTTCATCTTAAAGGACAACAACAAGCAATCTCTTTCCTCGAATGGGTTTATAGATTACAAAAGCGGAGGAAGTATTTAACAATTAACTTGATTAGTTTAAATTGTGTTAAGCTTAAATTAATAGTAATAAGCTCATGTATTTTTTTTAAAGAGATTAAATTAGAGTGTAACATTGGTCTGTTGCATGTGAAGCTAAGTCTCTAGAACTTTCAGTTTATAATATTTAGTCAATTCATGATATATTTTTTTTATTTGAATCCTTCATTGTGTTTAGTGTATGTTTGTATCATTTGTCATCGATATGATCTAAGAGAATAATTAAATCATTATCTTAATAATCATAAACCATCGAATAAGATATTTAAGCTAAAAATAATAGTTATTAGTCCGCTCTATCCCTATAAACCAATCCAAATGTTCTTTCGAATATTACTTACTTGTTAATTCGACATCTAATTCAGCACTTATATCTTTAGCAATTATTATATCCATTAACAATTCTAATTTCGATATCTTATTAGCTTCTTAAGCCTACAACGGTTTCAATTATTTCTGTCAAATCAGATAAAGATTCCTGGAAACATCATAGTAAGAACACTTCATATAATATCTTTATCAAAGTTCAAAACATGTGGATGTAGATGATACCTTAAATTAAATTTTAGCATAATTCGATTGCAAAAATTTTAGCGACCGATGAGAAACAATATTTTTATCGAGACTGTTTATTTCACTTTTAGACTATAAAATTTTTAATATAAATTTTATAAATAAAATTATGACACAGTACGGTACAAGGATTACCACTCTATAAGGTGGACAACTTGCGACCGACGACATGCGACCATCATACGTACGTCCTCATTGTTGTCGTATATGATTCCATCTTTGCGCAGGGGGATGATAAGAATGAAGTCATGTCCAGTGATGGTAGATGGATCGAGCACAGTACTGCATCCACATAAGTCTCTTCCCTCGCTCCTCCTCCTCCTCCTTCAATGCTTCCATCCCATTCTTTGGCATGAAGCCAAAGGAGGCCGGTAGGAGCACAGCCGCTGATCTCTCAGTCTTAACCATGCAAGTTGACGTTCCACCCTTCTCTCAAGTTATCTTCTTCCCTCTCTCTCTCTCTCTCTCTCTCCAACCATGGCGACGCGTTCCGATCCGAGCAAGCAACGCCGCTTCGATCCGAGCATGTCCAGGAGAACAAGGAAGGCCACCGATGTCTCTCAGGAAGAGCCGCAGCCGGAGGAAGCTACTGATGGCTTCAGACGCATGTCTTTGCAGGAACTGATGTCAGAAGGTGCAGACCAAGGCATCAATAGTGCTGCTGCTGCTGTTCGTAAGCTCATGACTGATGCATCAAGTGATCAGGAGGATGCAGCGGCAGCAACAAGTAACGATGAGTGGGAGAAGACCCATCTCATCGTTCCAAAGCAAGGAGGAGTAAGAGCTCACGGGATGCTGAACAGGTACGTGAATGTTCTCAACAATCTGATCAAGCCGAGACGCAACTCCAAGAAGAAAGCAAGGCCGCTGTGAGGCTTTCGACGTATCTATCTATATATATATATGTGTGCAATAAGAATGTATAATATGTGGCTCATTTCTATGTGCTTGTAGACCAAGTCATCCGCCATCCAGTGTACGAATCAACCTCCACCACCATTACAGCTTCATCCACTATTTAAGGGCTCCTCTCTTTTCTTGTCATTCTCTCTTCTTCTTCTTCTTCTTCTTCTACCTCCCTCCCTCCCTCTCCACCGTGGCAAGCTGTCTCCTCCGCTTTGCATCCTCTCGGCCTTCCTCAGCCTCCTCATCGGCTGCTGCATCTCCACCCCCAACGTCGTCGTCGTGGAAGGCCGCGCCGCGTGTACTGCGACACTTGCCGTGCTGGTCTCGAGACCGACGCCGCCGAGTACATCGAGGGTGCCAATTAGGAATTACACCACCGGCGAGGTCGTCCACACGGAGGAGGCGGTGACGGACAAGGCCGGCACGTACCAGGTCGCCGTCCGCGACGACCACCAAGAAGATACCTGCAAGATGATTCTGGCGAACAGCCCCCGCGGCGACTTCTCCGAGAACACTGCGCCCCTGTCGTCCTCGCCACTCACGACGTCGGGATCGCCAGCAGCGTGCGCCAAGGACAAGCCGCTCGCCTCCTGTGGCCCAGTTGCTCACGCAGAATGCTCTCGGTGCCGACCCTTTGATATATATGCTACGAAGCACTAACCACTAAGTATATATATATATATATATATATGAATCATTTGTCTGTCCTTTTTTCCTCCTTTTGGTTGGTAATTCTCGGCTAATTTTGACCCCCCCCAAAAAAAAAAAAAAAAAAAAAGCTTACTGTCTCGATCTCACCGGTCATAACAAATTGGTCTTTGGTGCATGAAATATTCTCCGCCCTTCTTTTTGGTTCATGCCGCACCTGACTGACTTCTCATTGGAAGAGAACGCGGGGCCCACGGTGGGTCCCACGGACGCGTACGTGGAGCCGCTCCCTTGCTCGAATGAGGACAGGTGTAAAGCGAGCCTTCAGCGTCCACAGTTCTCGTCGAGTAACCTTCGCGATTCCAATGTACGGACAACAGCCACGGGGGTGCGAATCGGGGGATCCTCTCCTGGCGTTGCACGGAACCTAACACGATCGGGACCGATCACTGTAGAAAGTATCAGCGGGACCCACCCAGACCACTGTGGATTTCGCTTCCTTGACGGGGATTCGATCGTGTCGTTTCAACGCGGGACTGCAGAGGATCGTCAGTCATAGAACGGAGGCGTGTCCATCGGTGTGTCATGAGTTGAGTATTTCTCACTATTTAGGAGAACGTTCTGATTAGGGTTCCTTAGCTTTGCTTTGCTCTCCTTCTGGTTCTCATACTCGATTGCTTTCCTTACTCTTCGACGCTTGGATCGATCCCATTTTAGGGTTTCTGACTGGTCCTCACCATCTCTCCAGGTATCTCCGGTCCCCTAATCGTTCGTTTTGGTTTCCTTGTAAGCTTGGATTTTGGTGTTTCTTTTCCCTTTTTCTTCATCAAACCGGACTTTCGTGATCGTACTTTAGTTTCTCTCGTATTTTATTATCTTTTCGGTTCGCTTGAGGGGGGTTTCCCTGTTCCTTTCTAAGGAGAAGATTTGGTATCGTGTATCTGTCTTTTCCTTGGGCTGGGTGATAGAATCTAGGGTTTGTGATTGTTGGCTGTTCTAAATCTTTTGCTCAGCTGGAGATTCGAGTTTGAAGATTGAGATTGTTGTCTGAATTATGCGAACTTCATGGGCTGATTCTGTTGCGAACGCCGAGAGCTCGGCGTTTGTGACCGGTGCTTCTGCTAGCACCACCAACACCAACGCTGCCAACGCCACTGCTGCTGCTGTTGTTTCTGCGTCTCGCCCTCCTCGTGCTGCCTATGTCCCTCCTCATCTTCGCAACCGCGCGGCATCTTCGGAACTTCCGGCGTCGCCTTCCGCAGATGGTTCTTCCGCTGCTAAATTGGCACCTGGGCCCGGTGCACCTTCTGGAGGAAACCGTGGGGGTGGTGGCACCAGCCGAGACATGGGACGCACTGGCTCTGGTGGCGGTGGCCGGACCGTGGGCGGTGGATGGGGCTCAAGGAGCGGTGGGTGGGACGGGAGGGCGCGAGAGGTCAACCCTTTCGCAAATGAGGAGGAAACCACTGAGGTTGCTTTTGATGGTCAGGAGAATACTGGGATAAATTTTGATGCTTATGAAGACATCCCTGTGGAGACCAGTGGTGACAATGTGCCTCCGCCAGTGAGCACATTTGCTGACATTGATTTGGGGGATGCAGTGAATGAAAACATCAGGAGGTGCAAGTATGTGAAGCCAACACCAGTCCAGCGCCATGCGATTCCTATCTTGCTTGCAGGGCGTGACCTGATGGCCTGTGCTCAGACTGGGTCGGGAAAGACAGCAGCTTTCTGCTTCCCAATCATTAGTGGGATTATGAGGGGACCACCTTCACAGCGGCAGCGGGGCTCGAGGACTGTGTGTCCACTTGCGCTGATTTTGTCTCCTACCCGAGAGCTGTCTATCCAAGTATGCTTTCTGTTTATCCATGAATCCATTTAAATATTGTATTATTCTTGTTTGAGTAATTAACAATAGTTCAATTGTCTGGAATGTGTTAACAGGGTACTACATTCAATTAGTTATGCTACAGGGTTTTTTCACTGGGCGTGAATTTTTTTTTGTTGCATTTTCTTTTTTCAGATCAGCTGATATCACTTTTAACTATTTTAGTGATAAAATGACTTTTTTCCCGCACTCCAAATGCACTTAATGAAAAGAGATTTTATTTCTTTTTTCCTTGCAACCAAATGAACCAATATTATCAGAATTTACAATTCACTACTTTTTTTGATATTTTAGGAGACAGATTATTGCATTTTGAGTTATTTGTTAGATATTTTAGTACCTTATAGAGATATTGGTCCGTCCTTGATTAATGATAGTTCCTCTGTACATGTTTGTTAGTGGTTCTCCCTAAATGATTATTGCATTACTCTCTTCAGCTTAGTCATGATATGAACTCCCTGTTTGGTATGTTTGTTTCCTTCTCATTTTTCTCTAATGCACCTTTTTCTTTGTTGTTTTCTGTTGTTGGTGTCTTAGATACATGAGGAAGCTAGGAAGTTCTCATACCAAACTGGTGTTAGGGCGGTTGTTGCCTATGGTGGAGCTCCAATCAATCAACAGGTTCTCAATTTCCTAGTCTGAATTTAATTTTGACACTTGAGTTTCCAGTTCCTAATGAACGTACTCTGTGGAAATCTGTTGTTTTCCTGCTCTTATGTATGCAAAATTCTGTGATTTTGGATAATATTTGATTCCTATATGTTTGATGATTCCATCTAGGAACCAAAGCAGGTAAGCATGCATTTGAGAACAAAAAAGAGACTATTTTTTCTATAGATGCAAAATTAGGAATTGCTTAGGGATGTTTCAGACAATTTATACCTTGGGTTCAATTTGGGATGATCTTAGGTAAAAAAGAGGTAATAAGCATAAAGGAAAAGGTGAAGGCCTTATGCATTGCTGTGACATGAAGCTTGCTTACACTGTAACCGATCTCTTCTCATATAGGTCTTAAAATGCTAAAATATGTGAGTGATGAACATCTTATATACAGAATAAAGGTTGGCATCATTTTATTATAGCTTCAAGTCCTCCTATCAGAGGTCCATATTTCTTTTAAAATAATTAGGTTGTTTGTTCATGTGCCATGCACATGATTATTTTACTGAAGTTAAAAGGAACGAAGAGTCTTCTACATAAAAGCAAATGGTTAGTGGACTATATAGAGAAGGCTACAGATTTTATCATTTAGTTTCTAAGGTGGCAACTGTATCAATATTTCCTTTGAAGCATATAATCAGCCACATAAACAAACCATAGAGAAAGAGCTAAGAAATACTATTTAGCTAATAATTAGAGTGTGATGATACAAAATATATTATTATAAGCAAGGTTTGACTTACCGGTCTGTACCGGTGTATCGAGTTCATCTTGGTACCAGTACGGTACTGGTATCGGGTGGCACGCACAGTGCGTACCACCCGGTATATTAAAATATAATATAATATAATATTATATTATATTATATAATATAAAGTAATATATTAAAATATTAGAAAAAAGAGAAAAGGGGCGACGTTGCCTCGATCTTTCACCCCTCGTGGGAGAAAAAACGCCCGCGACCCGCGGGCGGCGACTGCGTGCGGGCGAGGACAGCGCTAGGGCGCTAGGTATTCTTTCTTCTTCTCCTCTTTTCTTTTTTTTTCTTTTCCTCTTCTTTTTCTTCTTCCCTTTTTCTCGCTCAATCGATCGTCGACGGTCGATTTCTCCCTCAATCGATTGTAGGCAGTCGATTTCTCCCTCAATCAGCCACCGACGGCCGAAATCAACCGTCGACTGTCGATTTTTGGCGGAGCGGGCGGTCCACGTACCAGCAACATTACGGACCGGTATGTACCGCCCATACTAGACGGTACAGGTCGAAATTGCAAACCTTGATTATAAGTTTATGCATATCATCTATTCAACAAAACCAATCGCACTTTCAAAAAGATGGACTATTCAGGTATGCTAATTTATAGTTTGGAGACAAAATGGTGGGTGTGGTTATAGTAGATTTCTAAAATCAACGGTTTGCTGGACAAGAGCTTAATAAAGTTCTCTTAAATTAGGACCATATTATTTGCTTTTTGAGTGTTGGTTTACATAGATATCATGAAAGACTATATATTTTGAGGTGAATAATGTAGAAGAGTATATTATTTCTGCTTCATGATAGCCAAAAGAAAAACATTGCTTATTGAAAATACCATGATTCAAGGCAAATAATTATTTAATAAAATGAAGAGGAGAAAGGGGAAGGAGATGATGAAAGAAGTGAAAGAGAGAACTTGGGCAGGTGTAGGAGAAGAAACGGGAATGAAAAACAATAAAGGAAGATGAGGGTAAACACCAAACCAGATGAAGATAGACGGATGGCCAGAAAAATGATCAGGCAGAGGTATAATAATTCAAAAGAAGAAAAGAAAAGAAGGTGAAGGTAAACAAGAAAGTAGAGGAGGATGCAGGTTGTGTAGTTGTTAGCACACTTTTGAAAGGACAACCTACTGCACCTATTGCTGTTGTGTTATGAAATGGTACCATCATCCGAACCTCTCTTCCATCAGCCTGAAGCATAGCTATTTGGCTCTTGACCATTAAAAGGGCTTAATTTTTTCAGATTTAGCAGGGTTCAAAATTGGACAGCTTGGCGCTGTCCATTAATTCATCAATTCAGCAGAATTCAGTGCACGGGAGCTCAATTTATCATGGTACTAGCTCTGTACAACAATCATTCAAGCAGAAGAAAACTCCTTGATTTTGGAGAAGAGGTCAACCCAGTTTAGTTTTGGAGAAGAGTGGTTAGCTTAATCCTAGTTGGAACAAGAGTGGTGAAATATTTTAACATGGAAAAATAATGTATTATTTTTATAGCAAAAGATTTTTTTTATTCTGATCCTAATTAATAACTTTTATTTTTTCTCTCCTTGTACTCTGTGGATATCACATTTGTCGATTGGTTAATGATTATGACTTGAAGGCTCATATCATGGAGAGGATAAGGAAGAAAATGCAGGAATTGGAAACAGAAGTTTGATTTTTTATTCTCTAGGAACTCTTTTTAAAATTAAGAGCCTAGTATAGGAAAGTTTGAGATTAAAAATCTATTTTTAGTGGGACTATTCTGTTATGGAACAATTGATACAGGAGCCAATGTGTTTTAACTAGTTCAAGTTGAAATTAAGCGGTTTGACTGAAATGGATTCCAAATGACTTATATCAAACTGACAGTTGGACTGAACTAGGTGAAATAAATTGATTTGTTTAAATATTGAATGTTGCTTGAAATTTGGTGGTCCTAGACTGATTTTCAGGTAGAATGATCTTTTAGTGGAGTGTCTGATATTTTTTCCTTTTTTGCAAGGTGGAAATTATGTTCAAGGATATCTTTTGTTTTCTTCTTAATCTTTGTATGTTTGTCTTCCTTTGCACCCTCCCTTGCTTCAGGATTGTGCCCTTTAAGGCAAGAATTATTGCCAAGTCTTTGACTCCTACGATCCTTGACATGGTCTAGAGTTTGCTACTCTAATTACTTGTTATACTTGTGTTAGGTTTATTAACTTAATTTTTTCCCTGAGGGTTCTGTTTTCTAAGTAGCCTTAGTATGCTCGACTTTATTTGAACCGTTCCTTTTTTAAAAGAAATTTGAATCAGGTGCCAAGTATGTAAGTTATTGGTTCAATAATATTGTTACTCTGTCTAACCAATTTATGCTTTTAGTGAATTGTTTCCTTGGCCACTTTATTTGCTTGAGTATATTCAATGCCCCCTCTTGCTGGATTAACTGGTCTTCTAACAAAGTAAATTGTCCCTTTTGCTATTGATTAATTGTAAAATGTTTTACTTTGTAAGTATCTTTAACAACATATAATGCTGTTTCTGCCTGTTCTTTCTTTCAGCCTGTGTGGTTATTTAGTAATTTTTGGGATTGTTTTGTGTGACTGCATGTTTATTCGGATTGCTTTTTAAAAGCCAGTCTTTGTTTTAATAAATTAAATCATGCTATTGGCAGAATTGGCTTTTGGAATCTAGGTGTGTTACAATTATGTTTATTCTTTCTTTATTTCCAGTTGATTGTGCCTTTCACAATGTTTATAAATACTGGCAGTTGCGGGACTTGGAAAGGGGTGTTGACATTCTTGTTGCGACTCCTGGTCGCCTGGTTGACTTGCTTGAGAGGGCCAGAGTCTCTTTACAAAATATCAGATATTTAGCCCTGGATGAAGCTGATAGGATGCTTGATATGGGTTTTGAGCCTCAAATTCGAAAAATTGTTGAACAAATGGACATGCCTCCACGTGGTGAAAGACAGACCATGTTATTCAGTGCCACATTTCCTAGAGAGATACAGGTTTTCTTTTCTACATGTTAGACAACTTTTAATCATGGTACCTGAAGAATCTACGGTGTTCCTTTTTTTAATGCTATATCTGGTTACAACCAGTGATCTCACTATTTAAGTTGGTGCTTATTTAAGATGAGTTGGAGAGTTTTCTCTCTATAATTTTGCTCTTCTATATTTAGTTGTCTTGATGCCATGGTACATAGATGAAGTAACTTTTTTTTAATATTATGTGATATTATGATTGTAGCTTTGTAATTCTAAACTATATGTTATTGGAATTGCAAGTACCCACGGGCCTCCACCCAGTCACTGACTAGATATATCTGGATTTTTTTTATATTTTGATTTATGGCAATATAAGGTCAATTTAGCTCTCAGTTTGGAACATATGGTCTTGTTTAAAATTTTTCATGTCATTTTAATGTTTGTATTGCTTCTAATAGTTTGGTTAGGATTGTTTGTTTACTTTAATGAACTATCATGACTGTTTTCTCTTGTATGGTAAACTGTTATTCTTGGGCAAGGGTAATTAGGAGTGAACAATTATATTTAATAAAAGGTGGCAACTGCGTTGCTTCTGCAACAGTCTACATATAGTGGGGAGTAATTATATTTGTTCTTCCAAAGCATGTTAACATTATTTTTATACAACTTGTAGCTGGATTAGCCATCCTTGTAGACTTCTATTTCAGTTTTTTAATTGAGTTTTAGTTAATTCTGTTTTCATATTAAATATAACATCCTTTTATTTGAGTGTAGGATTGCCTTGGGTCTGATTTGGATATATTGTAGGGTAGTTTGACCAGCTGTTGATTTATTAATCTCCTGTTGTAGAGTTTGTGGTAGGCTCAAACTCTTTTTTAAAATATGTAGTCAGCTGAGCAGTTTAAGGTGTTCACAAGTCTATTTATTTACTCTTGATGTCTTTACCAAAATAGGTCTGTAGGTGGACTGAGTATGATAAATAAGAATGTAATTGCTTCGTTACAGTGATCAGGCGTTGCTTTGAAAGAAACTTATGTGATCTCTACCAGTTTCTCCATTTCTTTTTCAATTTTCTGACAGTTTTTTATTTTCTCCCTAATATTCTAGTGGTCTTAACATTAAGCAAAGGACAAACTTGCTAGTTAATTTGCTGTTATCAAATGACTAGCAGTAATCTTGCTTCTAGAGCTGAAAGTGGAGATCCTTAGATCTGGGCACCACTGGAGTCTCTTAATCATTCATCTGTTTCTTTTTCAATTTTCTCCTCATTTAAAAAACAATTTTCTCCCCACCATATAGTCTAGTGGCCTTAACATTAAGCAAGGAACTAACGTACTTGCTGGTTAACATGCTGTGATCAAATGACTCGCCGTAATCTTATCTCTAGAGCTGAAAGCGCAGACCCTTAGATCCGAGCATTATCAGAGCCGCTTAATCACTCATCCATTTCTTTCTCAATTATTTTGTTACTAATTTTTTCTTATTTTCTCCCTGCCGTATAGTTTAGTGGTCTTAACATAAGCAGAGAATTAACTTGCTGGTTAATTTTCTGTGATCAAATGGCTAGCAGTCATCCTATTTGCAGCTGAAAGCAGAGATCCTTAGATCTGAGCACTATCAGAGCCTCTTAGTCTCTCTTCCATTACCATAGATCAATTCAGTAATGCAACTCTAACATTCTGTATTGCTGCTCCTATGCTGCAGCAGCCTTTAAAAGCACTGTTGAAGCAAATCATCTTTAAAGATATCAAACTTTCTTCTTCTCCGACCATAGATTGCAGCAATGCAGTTCGGGATTGGAAAGAATGATGGTCCGCTGATGAGCCCAGAACCTGTGAGTATGCTGCCATGTTCTCCACTGTACAAAATGGTGAGCCTTGCAGCCCATGCACCATGCTGTAGCTCTCCACTTGCCGGGGACTGTTGGTTGTGTTGGCAGTAGGTGCTGCCACAGATGATGATGATGGCCATTATATTTATTATTAAGCATAGAATTTAATATGTGTATTCTATTTTGTTATGCTTATTGCTGATTCTAAGGCTCTATATTTTTAGTTATGAAGGCTTGAAAACTACAGCCTAATTCTTTGTAATGAAATAGAAGACTCTTTAGTATCTCTATGTGGTCAATTGGTTTTGAACTAGATTCAGGCAAGCTCAACTATTTCATTGTTGATATATAACATTATTTCCTTTTTATCTTCCTTTATCCTTTTTGTGAAATATTAAGGTACAAATATTTCTTTGTTTTCAGAGGATGGCTTCTGATTTCCTTTTCAATTACATCTTTCTTGCTGTTGGAAGGGTTGGTTCTAGTACTGAACTGATTGTTCAGAGAGTCGAGTTTGTTCTTGAGCCAGACAAAAGAAGCTACCTAATGGACCTCCTTCATGCCCAAAAAGTTAATGGTGCCTACGGAAAGGTAGGAATATTTTACAAAAGGTCATTGCCTTTTTTTTTGGATCTAGGATGGCTTTGCTTGAATCAAATTTTTAATACTCTTTTGCATGAAAGAACTTATTTGACCTCTTGGTTATGTTTATCATTCTACTGTAATCAATATTTTTGATCTTGTTGCCTCATTCTTTCAGCAAGCTCTAACTTTGGTCTTTGTGGAGACAAAGAAAGGTGCTGATTCATTGGAACATTGGTTATCCATGCATGGGTTTCCTGCAACTTCCATTCATGGTGATAGGACACAGCAGGTAAGCGAATTGTCTTTGATCAAATTGTACTTCAAATCTATTAGTTTAGTTCTTGTTAGCTTGTAAACTATTCTACTAACTTATATCCTTGTCCTTGTGAGAATTTGTTGTTTTGATTCTATTTTGTATCCTGCATCTTTGAAAGTACGAGTAAGATGTGCAGGATCTTTGAGAACTTGATACTGCTAGAAGAATATCGTCAGCTGTATCTGTTTTCTGAAATCTAGTTTGATCAGATTGTAACAAATTCAATTATGGCTTATGAAGCTTGGATACAAAATTGTTATACCGATATTATATGACAGATATGCTAATATGCCAAAATTTGAAAGTCTAGTATGTGGTAATTGTGATATAATACTATTTGTAAAATTTATA
The DNA here is from genome assembly GCA_029747655.1 of Ensete ventricosum. Taxonomy (NCBI): domain Eukaryota; kingdom Viridiplantae; phylum Streptophyta; class Magnoliopsida; order Zingiberales; family Musaceae; genus Ensete; species Ensete ventricosum. Next base: position 48,271,099 of record JAQQAF010000002.1, read on the forward strand.
ATGGTAAGTTTTAGCATATGTCTGTATTTTTTATTATGTTAAAGTTTAACATTTATTTTGTTGAACAAGACTTCAACATAACAAGATTTTATATTTTCTGCAACTTTTGGACCATATATTTCAACTTAGCTAAAATCTTCAATGTATATATGCAGATGTATTGTGTTACATATTTTATCCCTTAATCTAATTTCTTTCAATTCTAAATGTAGATTTTATCTTTTCTCTGTTGTCAACAACGCAAATGGTGCTGCTAGCAAATACTATCATCTTGAATATCTAGTAATTTCATCAGGGTTCAAGTTTTACCCTTTATGCAATCTTGTTATGTTGAACAAGACTTCAACATAACAAGATTTTTATATTTTCTGCAACTTTTGGACCATATATTTCAACTTAGCTAAAATCTTCAATGTATATATGCAGATGTATTGTGTTACATATTTTATCCCTTAATCTAATTCCTTTCAATTCTAAATGTAGATTTTATCTTTTCTCTGTTGTCAACAACACAAATGGTGCTGCTAGCAAATACATATCATCTTGAATATCTACTAATTTCATCAGAGTTCAAGTTTTACCCTTTATGCAATCTTGTTATGTTGAACAAGACTTCAACATAACAAGATTTTATATTTTCTGCAACTTTTGGACCATATATTTCAACTTTAGCTAAAATCTTCAATGTATATATGCAGATGTATTGTGTTACATATTTTATCCCTTTTTCTAGTTCCTTTCATTTCTAAATGTAGATAACAACACAAATGGTGCCGCTAGCAAATACATATCATCTTGAATATCTATTAGTTTCATCAGGGTTCAAGTTTTGCTCTTTATGCAATCTTAGGTGGATTGGAAAATTACTTGCTTTGACTTGTAATATCCTTTTTCACGTATTTGCTCTAACATTTTCATTATACTTAAATAACTTATCTTTTTGTTGTATTTATGCAATAAAAGTCATGTGCAACTCCTATTTATGATGTTTTGGAACCATTTTTTTGGTAAAGAAATATATTTTATTGCTTTCTTCTTCCCATGTTTTCTTTATTCATCAGACTTGGTAGCTAAGTTCAAAATTTTCACCACTTTTATAATTCAATATGAACACCATTATGCTTCACATCCTAGTTCATTCTTGTATAATTCACATTGGTGATGATTCTCTTTTTCAAAACATATGCCATATCCTCTAAACTATCTTAGTAGTCTTCTAACATCTCATTTATCATCCTTTACATAAATTTAAAAATTATTGTCATTCTTTCTTTTTCTGGTTAAGCAATATAACATGTTCTTTTCACAATAATTGATTTTCTTTATCATGCCACACTACCATCAACAGTACCTTGTCAAAAGTATGCTTCTACCTTAAGTTATCATAAAATATGTTTTGCTAGTTGTTTAATGTTTGTTAGGCTAAATACACCAATTTGTTCTTTAGCCTCCTCTTTCATAACCCTATACATATATCCAACACAAATATAATTGCGAGTGAAGCATTCCTCATATACGATTCCGAGGTCTTTGCATGATATTTTATCTATTATCTTAGCAAGGGGGAAAAACAATTTGACAACTGGTCTTCTACTGCCACAAGTAATAACTTCTAATCTCTTAAAGCATATAGGATTATTAAGATATCATAGGGCATGTGGAAAAGATTAGAATCATTCTATCATGTGCTTTATATTTATCCTCAAGTAATAGCTATTTTTCCTCCCATCTACAAATGTTGAGGCTTTCGTCACTGTTTCATTTTCCGAAGCTTTATCTTTTTTCTGTTTGTAAATATCATTACTTTATTCTGCATATGTGGACCAATTCATTCATTGGGTTAAGCTTTGAGGACTAGTGTGAAAAGGATACATTCTAGTAATAATGAGCTGATTGTAATATTAATAGATAAGGTTATCCTTGTTATTATTAGCCACTGGCATGTTGTGATGCATTTTCTTGTTAAATTGGCATGGCTTAATATCAACAATCGCCAATGTCATATGAGATCAATAAGCAAATTACTGGTCAGCTAGATGAGCTTATTCTTGAGTTATGATTATGTATTAGCATATTACGGCATCTTTTGTGAAAATTTTTGTTGTTTGTTGAAATAACCTTATGTGAATTGACTTAGCCATGGACAACTAATGACTTAGAAAGATCAGGCAAGACCAAGTCAATTAGATGCTGTAAATTAATTCTTTTTTGGATCCATCAGGTTCTTGCTATATACCATCTACTATAATCTATTAGGCAGTTGTTATGCATTAGGATATTATGGCATCTTTCGTTAAAATGGATAGAATGTTGAAATAACTATGTGAATTAATTTCACCATGGCCTACTACAACAACAACGACAACATCAAAGCCATGAAGTCCCAACTATTTGGGTCTTAGCCATGGACAACTAATAGCTTAGAAAGATCAGGCAATTCCAAGTCATGTAGATGCTGTAAATTAATGCTTTTTTGGATCCATCAGGTGCCTGTGATATAGTTTCAAGTATAATCTACTAGAAAGTTTTGTGCACTGTGCTGAGATCTTAGTTTTAGGATAGCATGGGTACTTGATGGTATCTGTAGGTGTACTCGATTGCTTATTGTTTCTAATGGTGTCATTTTGAGTTGCTTGTGAAACAATAGGCCTTCATTTGTAACTTTTCAGTGTTCTGACACCAGAGCATCTGGTGTCACAGATTTATCTCATTCCTAGTGACGGATAATGGTGTATGACACGATCAAAATTACTTCCATGTTTTTTGTATCTATAAAAGTGTATCTTGTATATCTTGGACTTATCATGGTTCTTGACATTTTTGTACCATTTTTATACCATTGAGATTGTCTCCATGTTGGCATCTTCAAATGGAGTTGCTTAACCTGTTATCATGTATTGGATTTTGTTTATATATTTAAGGTGGTTATTGTGAACCAAGTTTAAGATTTACTTGTTATGATATGAATATTGCTTTTTTCCGAGGACTAGTTCTTTTAGTTATATAATGTCCATGACCTGATGACTATGTTCTTACCCCAGGGTTTATTTATTCGAGAGTTTATGCCACTTTTTTGTTTCTAGAACCCCATCAAGTTTGGAAGTTTAAATTTTGCTAATAGGATGAAACAGATAAGGGGTGGTCAAGTGCATGATGCACTAGTCAATGTGGGTTGATATATGCAACCTTACTCTTTCATGCTGTGGTCATCTCCATGTTGCAGTCTGGTCACCCAAGCTTAAAGGAGCAACCTAATTTTGGAGCCAAGATTTGTCTTCCACTATGACGAAATAAATATATAAAAGGTCCTAGTGGACCATGAAAGAGAAAGCAAATATGTAAAACTCTGAACTCTTTAGACATAGTTAAAGGATGACATTTGGCATATTTATGATTGAAGATTAGTTGATTCTCGATGAAGGTAAATTATACAGAAGTTTTGCCAATTAGCAAAATACAATTAGCATACCATAAGTTTCTGAATGTAAATTTTACATAAGTTGATTCTTGATGAAGGTAATTTTTACTAAAGTTTTGCCAATTAGCAAACACAATGAGCCATACCATAGGTTTCTGAATAATTGCATTGTTGTTATTTTATTTTTACATGTAGCCTACAATTTTTGGGTGATTTGGCTTTTGGGAGTTCCCTTTAGATAAAAAACATTCTTAGTGAAAAATTCTTGACATGGTTATCTAATTTGTCACTCTTATATATTCGAGATTCAGATTAAGCTTATTGGTGATATACTTATTTGACATCAATTTCTTGTTTTGATGCTATGTTTCATGGAGCAAATCTAGATTACTGTGAGGTTTCCTTATAACCTACAAATATAACTTCCCAGTGAGATATGGCAACTTTGAGAATCGGAATTTCAGACCACTGATTCTGTTATGTGCATTTGAAAGATATAAATAACTAAACCATAGTGATCGTGTAAATCTCAAAATTGTTGGAAGTTCAGATATTTGTTCCATTCTTCTATACAGCTTAGAAATTTGAGTAATATGATTCAGTGGGTGGAGTAATCTTTGTTAAATTAACCTTCTCTCTTTATGAGCAACACTTATTTTTGTTAAGTAATTTTTGTACCTTTTCTGTTCTGTAAGTGATATTTTAACCTGTTGCTTGTGACATTTTTAGGAACGGGAACGAGCGCTGAGATCCTTCAAGAGTGGTGCAACTCCAATTCTAGTGGCAACTGATGTTGCTGCCCGTGGGCTCGACATCCCCCATGTGTCACATGTTATCAACTTTGACCTCCCCAATGACATTGATGACTATGTGCACCGCATTGGAAGAACTGGGAGAGCTGGAAAGAGTGGTCTAGCTACTGCATTCTTCAATGATAATAATTCCTCTTTAGCCAGGCCATTGGCTGAGCTTATGCAGGAATCAAGCCAGGAGGTGCCGGATTGGCTTTCTCGCTATGCAACCGCTCGGTCTTCATATGGTGGTAGAAACCGTCGATCAGGTGGAGCACGATTTGGAGGCCGTGACTTTCGAAGAGATTCCTCTACCAGGAGTGGAGGCGGTGAGTATTATGGTGGAGGCAATGGGTATGGAGGTGGGGCATATGCGGCATCAGGGTATGGTGGTGGTTATGGCAATCCAGGGTTGACAAGTGCTTGGGATTAGCACCATTCCATTATTTTATAGCTTAGATATATTCACCCATTCATGAGGGTTATAATTTTGATAGCATGACACACTTGAAGGCTAAAGATAGCTTGCAATATCCCTTTTCTTCATTGCCTGCTTAATCACTAGCAGTTTCTCTTTCCCCACTTTTGAGAGTATTATCTGACTGAATTACATGTGATCGAATGGAAGCATGGCAAACTGTAATGCCTCAGGCAGCTTCATTCTCAATTTATTTTCTTTTTTTTTTAGTGTAAGTTGGAGGTTGTAAAATATGTGATGAGACTTCGAGGGTCCTTTAGGGCTGTTTAGTTCGTCTCGAACATGTTTGTTTGACCTGTTAAAGTGGTGGGGAAGTAAACATCATCATTGCTTTTGCTTTGTGTTTATCAGTTGGGTTCTTGTAAAATTTTAAAAATACAGAAATCATTGTTGGGAGGTAAAGGGAAAAGGGGTGGTCTGTCAAGTCCTTGTCAGAAACATATGTTATCTTGAAACTGATACTATAATCTGATCAAGATGCTGAATTGTACTTCAATGCCTTTCTACAGGTCAGGGGCTGTTCTCGAGTAATGCCTACATATGTTCTATGATTATTCAAGGAAATGCCTTAAGATAAAAAATTATTGTTTGAGCACATCAATAACTGGCCATGTCAATTCTAGCATTATTTTTATTGGTTAATGTCCTGTGTTCTTAGAATATTTGTAGCATTAGTGAAAATGTAAGTTTTCACAAGGTGTTGGTGAGGTAATAGCATATTGCTTACCTAGACTACTTGCTGTTATATTCTGTGCAAAGCTTAAGATGTTCTGATGATGAGATTATTACAAGTTTCTTACATGTAGCATGATTTGATGACTACCGACTCTTTGCTGATTCAATATTGTGTTTTTCTGGTTGCATGTTTTGTTGCAGTCGGCATCTGTTTTATTGTTTAACTTGCTTGCTAGTATAGGTACTACTTTGTACCATCTCACTTGCTAATCATGTAGATGACTTTATGTCTAACATGCTGTTGAAACAAGGAGAGACAGCTACACTCTTCTGGTCGATTGTGCAGGTAGAAGCTGTTGGCGGAGTCTGCACCTGTCATTGTGGGGTTTGGTCTTGCGAGGATTTGATGATCTCTTAACAAGATGGTACGAACTGTTGTTGAATTTTATTAATAACTTAATCTAATTATTCAAGTTGATTTATAAGCATTCTGTATCATGGTTGTGATTGATTATATTTTTTTCATCACTCAATCTAAGTAGAAGCTGCTAAGTTTTGAAATGTTATTATGTTTGATAGTTTAAAATATCTAATATAGTGGAATGTAATCTAAGTAGAGTATTGAATGGATGTGGAATGCAGATAAGATAAATTTATTATAAGATTTAGACCCCAAGTGTATGTCATGTTTAACCTAGCTTTTGACTTGATGGCTTATGTAATGTAGGACTCCCAACAAAATTCATTGCTAATTGTGTTAAGACCAAGGTTTTCCTTACCGAGTTGTAAGGCCCCGTACTGCTCGGTACACACCGGTCCGGTAGCTGACCGGTATGTAGATCGGCCGCTACCGGGCGGTACTGCTAAAATCGGCCGTCGACGGTCGATTGAAGAAGAAAAAATGAAAAGAAGAAAAAAGTACTTGGCTGTCATCCTTGCCTACGCGTTGCTTGTGTGCCCTCGCTGCTCGTGGGTCGATCGTGAGCCATCACCGCTCGCGAGACGTCGCCGCCCTTGCAGCCCGCGAGCGACTATCATCTTTGTGCGGGGAGACCGAGGCGACGTCGCCAATTTATTTATTTTTAATATTTTTAATATTATATTATATAATATTATAATAATTTAATAATACCGGGTGATACATACTGTGCATATCGTCACGGTATCAATACTATACCGGTACCAACAAAATGTCGATATGTCGGTACGGATTAGTAACTAAAATGTTGGTCAAGACTAATCTTAGAACTGAGGTCCGTCAATTGTTTAATTTGAATATTAAACTTCTAAGTTGATTTTGGAAATTGGAATTGAACCTATGGATTCGGTTTAATTTGGAATTAATTAACTAGATCGAATGTCTTTAGTACGCCAAGAATAATATATAATGGTTAAGAATAAATGGATAATTAAGATGTGAGAATTGGAAATGTTCTAGTTGAGCTAGATTATATTAAAAGTGAGGGGTAAAATAAAAATCTTCTATATTTCATGGTGTATGAATTAGCTAGACATTTGAAATCACTTTGGCGATTCAATTATTAGCACTAGCCAAAACCTTTTTAGATGTGTGGGTCGAGAACTTTCCTGGTCCGCAACACAACAAAAATTTCACTGATATATTTTGTTGTTGTTCTAGCCTATGATTTTTGTATAATATATTTCAATCACCTAGAACTAGGAAGCTTTTCCCATGGTGACTGTCCTGCTGAAGCATTACTTTTTCTAGTCTTATCTGCATCATTCTTTCCATGAAACAACTTGACTTGGGATGCTCTAATGAAGCAAAAAATGATTTAAAAGCCTCATTAAAACATGAGGTAGATAAAAATCTGTATCATTTAGCTCTCTTAGTTCCATAATGCAGATGCTCCTGGATGCTGTAGAGTAGTCAGTGCAGGGAAATGGTTGGGAAATGTTTGCTACAATATTATTGGAAAAGACCTATCTATCGCATGCAGAGAATAATGTAGTTGAAATAATGCTTCCTACTTTGTTCCAATAATTTAGAAACACAAGCCATTATGTGGGGCCAGAAACTAATGGAGGGCCAAATCTTCATAATGTGAATATTGTGGGAGGATAAGAGGTAGAAAATAATTGTACAGTAGCCTTTTTGTTCAAAGTATCTTGATGCCTCCGTTTGTCTTGTTCCTACCTCATCTTCATCCTAGGTTGATAAATGTAGCACATCTTTATTCTATGATAATACAATGTAATGTTGCTAATATATGCATTAATTATACATTTGAAAACTCATTACCAATGTAAAATCAGGTGATGATTTTTTTTCTTCATTTTTGCAGGATGCAGTTGGCAAGGTGGAGATGAATAAAACTGTTCCTATTTTGATCCCATTCAATATAATTTACGGTTAAAGTTGGTCAAGCGTGACTTAATTGATGCACCTCAGTCTAGTTTGATTCGTGCTTACCACTTATAAGCAAATTTTACATCTTATGTCCATTAAAATTGATGTAATTGTGAAATTGTCATCCCTAATTGAACTGTGTAGGTAGGTCACATCTCACTATTATATTCATCGGATCCAACAGTCGTAAGCACCCCCCCCCCCCCCCCCCCCCTCTCGGACAACGGCACTCAGAAATTAAATAGTTTCAAACTCCCATCATCTTTTGGTTGCATCATAATTCATTAATGCTTTTCCATGTCCAGTATTTTTGTTTGCTTATATGATATTCTACAATATAGAAGCTGTGACATTTGAGTTGTGAACACCCAAATGTGTTACATGCTTGATTCCCTCCGAGACCTGAGTATATTCTTTTGTCTTTTTATAGAGTTGATATACTGTAAGATGCATAGATCTCATCAAATCCATATATGTGCATTCGATGAGGAGAAATGGTGCCTTGAAAACTAAAAAATTAGCTTTTTGTTTGATCAGTTAATTTTAAGACCTTCCTATTTTTGCTATAATAATTTTTTTCCCTGCTGATATTTACAAATTTGGTGGAATATTTTTGACTAATATCTGAATTCTAATATTTAGGGTGCCGACACACCACAAAATTGGTGCTCACGGGTTGCATCATCCAATCCAAGTTTGTAACGAGCCGTCTTGTCCAATCAAATAAAGTATCATTCTTCACCTCCGCATCCTTATCTTCACAGTATCATTCCTTGAGGACGAAGGCTGATACTTCCAAAAGATTCTACTCTGCAGATTCCGTCGTCAGCCGCCCTTCTGGAGCCAATGAAATGAGCCGAGTCGAAGCCAGCCACCCTCTGAGCACGCACAAGCTCCGAGGAAAGCGGCGGATCCGGATCCTCTCCATGTTATTGCGGCCAAGGCAGGTCCAGAAGTCATATTTGTGACGTGGGAACTTCTACGTGGGCTTTGAGTACGTGCATTTTAATTTGTTGTTTGCAGTATGACGCGTTGGGGATCCTGCAAAACCGGAGTACTGACTCCTACGCCCACGCCTCTCGGGCACAACATTCAAGGACCGACGAAGGATACGAATCCGGATCCTCTCCAAGTATCGCTTCCTTTGCTGGATGTATGATTGGACCATCATCGGAAAAGGCTTTCGGGGGGCGATTGATGCTGAGATTGTAAGATTCTTCTTGCCATATGAGGTGGAGAGGATCCTTACGGAGCTGGATGGAAAAGTGGGTGACACCGTTGCGAAAGGAACAAGGAACGCCGTTGCTGAGTGACGCAAGAGGGAGCATGATGGCGTTCTTTCTTCCACGCCACTATAAAGAGCCTCATGTCGATCGCTTCTTCGATGCTCTCCACAAACGGAGGCGTTGGTTGCGGGATCTCAATCCCCGCGCTAACCTATCCAGTCTGACTGAGGTACGGTCTTTTCATCTTCTTCTTGTTTTTGTTGGGGAAAAGGATCACTCTTTGCATGTTTGCTCTGTTCTTGTTGTCTGTGGTCGCGTGCCTTGAGGGATTTCTTTTGGTTTTGGAACGGTTGGTATGTCAAAGCTTCATGTATGATGTTCTTGAGTAGAATTTCCGCGTCTCGTGGGGGATTGCTGCTGTTCGAAGCTATAAAACTCGATCTTTGTGTGTATAGATCTAGGAAGACTAGGAAATTGGGCGTGGGTATGATTGCATAGGCTACGGTAGCACACGGAGGGTTCTCGTTGATGCATGAGAGAAATTGCTGTGTTCGAGGGCCCAAAAACTTCCGCGTCTTATGTCTGAGGTAGTTCCTTTGACGGTAAAATCGATAAAATCAATGAGATTGGACATAGGTTTTTACCCTTTGGCATGTACGTAAGGTAGTCCCACGATTCATATTTTCATTGGATTCGATTTGCTGCCCGCTGTGCAAAAACAATCGAAGATGCGTTTCTTCGGCTGTTGGTTGTAAACAATGAGGATTGAGGCTGTCGATCTCTTCTACATGTCTGAGAGATAAGAGGAGATGGCTAGGCGTGCCATTCAACTCTTTGACTGGTCTGCATTGATACCATCCTCTGACTGGGTGTTCGGAGGTAGTAGTAGTAGTAGTAGTAGTAGTAGTAGTAGTAGTAGTAGTTCCAATATATGTGATTCTGGAAACATTTCATTATGGGTTTACTAGATTTGAGCCTTTTGAAAATTGGCCTTCGAGTCTTTGCAATTCTTTAGGCTGGAGGAGGCTGCCTTGTCTTCTTGAGGGCTAGCTGAAATGTCAGAAATACTGTTTTCCTGTAAAACAATGTTACTTAGTGTATAACACAAATCCTTTTGGATTCTTCTTGATATGGAATATTAGGGAAAATTATACTGGTCAACATGCAGATTTTGCCATTCAAAGTATCAAATTTTAAGTCATGCTGTCTTTTACTACCTTGTTACCTGAACTTGATTTAAAGTTCCAGAAATCTTTTCTGTTCATTATGAAATTGTTGATATTATTATAGAAGTGAATAGGTTGTTGAACTGGATAGTAAGCATGGGAAGGTCCAACCTTTTATTTTTTTTTTGCTTCGTCTTCAATTTGTATATTTTTAGCTTATTATATAATAAATTCAAGCCTTATTTTACAAGTAGTTCACTAAATCTTTTTCCTCCCTGCAGATTTTTAAAAATTAGAGGTACTTGTGGAGAAAATTGTCCTTCTTTACTTCTACTATGGTTCATCATTCAGTCGGCGATGAGTCATCATCAGACGCACAATATGCTGGGCCTTTAGGAAGATTTGCCACACTATCATATGGTGCTGGACACATGCTAAATGATATCACATCAGCATGTTGGTTCACTTATCTTCTGTTGTTCCTGACAGATATAGGACTAAGTCCAAGGTACTCATAACTTTCACATATTGTTTGCTTTGTTTCTGAAGTTTGTCTGCAGCATTTCCCTTGGAAATTTTTATTTGGTACTTGCAAATTGAGTGACCCAAAACCCTGCGGGAAGAATATATCTCCATCATAACGAAATTCAATATGTTGCGCGCTCTGTTGGCATGACATATTTGTATAGGCTCACCTGCTAAGCAAGAGCTAAGGGTGCCAAGCTGATTGCCTTTTGCTTTTGCATGGTTTTTTAAGTAATGATAATACTAACGGGGAAAAAAAGTTAGGTAATGGTAAGTTATAACAAAAGAAATAAGACTGTCTCTAGAATTGCCATGTGTATAAATATAGTTGACCTTTAGGATGGTATTAAATAGTTGTGAAGAAGCAACTAGGCATTCTGTCTTCTATTGGATTAACCCATCTTCTAGGAGGTGGGACAAATTATCTTATGTTCTGTCTGAGTGCTGACAACATGTGATTTGCCTTCATATGCATTTTCTGACTTCCCCAAGGTTCATCTAAAGTCATAAATTGTGTTTCATATTATTCCAGAAATTAAGTCTTTTTAAATTGAAATTTTCTATATTCTGGGAGTTTTCAGTAATACTTATCGAGTATTTTTGTGCAAATTTATAAATAAGTATATTTAGAGTTTTTTTTTCAATCTCCACTTGATTAATTTGCAGGAATGCGGCTATTGTCATGCTCTCTGGCCAAGTTGCTGATGGCTTCACTACAATCTTTGTTGGGGAGCTGGTATACATCTGTTCTTTTTTTTTCGTTTTTTCAAGGCATGCTGGGTTTGTAGTTTGTACCACAAATTGAGGAATTTCTCTTTGTATTAAACTTCAATGAGATTCCTTTAATAGCTTTTGGCCAAGTTTCTGATTCCTTATTTTGTTTCATTACATTATCTATGTAGTGTTGGACTTACGCATGGAATTGAATTTTAATGAGGGGGAAATTATCAATTTTGATTTTCTTTATACTTGTTTGTGGTGATGTTTATTGTGATCCCAAATCTGGAGCACGTGTTCCTGAGCCAAGAGTGAATCTTGCTTAAAACTTAGAAGATCAATTGCACAAGGGAATTCTACAAAGGCTGCTTGCCAAAGTATCTTGTGTGCTAAATTTAATAGATTATACATTGTGATGTTTTTTCCCTGAGGAGTGTATTCTTTACTTCAGATAGACCGGTTTGGGCACTTCAAACTATGGCATGCTGGAGGGTCATTTCTGGTTGCTGTCTCGTTTTCATCTGTTTTTGGTAGCTGCCTCCCTTGTAAAGTCATGGGCAGTAACTCACCTATGTTGCAAACTATTGGCTACAGCACATTTGCTGCAATTTTTAATGTGGGTTGGGCTGTTACTCAAGTTTCTCACATGTAATGTTCTACTTAGAAAAATTCCTTTATTTTCCTATGTAGCTAAATATCTGAATCTTTATCTAAGGAAGATTTTCTCTTTTTTGTTTAAGGTCGATGGTGAATTGCATCACTCTTAATCCAACAAGCAGAGTCGCACTTGCAAGTTGTCGTAATGCCTTCACAATGGTCATATCCTTTCTCTAATACATGTTTGTCAAACCTCCATGCCTAATAATATGATTCCAGATATTAATGGATTACTATTGTTAATCTTTTTGTTATTGAAGGTCGCCAATCTTAGTCTCTATGCAGTTGCTTTATGTGTGTTCAGTCTTTATAATTCCAAGGACACTGTGGATATCAAGATTCAGGTATTTTACAATACATGGTCTGAGAGAACATTCTTGTTTCTCTGTTTTATCTTATTTCTTCTCTTGATTCATCAGTACCGCTGGATTGCTTACCTGTCCATTTTCATGGGGTGCTGTTTTGTGGTCCTGTTCCTTGTTGGTACCAAAGAACCACAGTGAGCTGATTGTTTAGTGCATTCTACTCTATGTTTCTTTTGTAAATCAATCTACTAGATGATTTTCTGTTTTTCCGACTTAAAACATGTGCTTGTTTTTATCACGTAGGTTGAAGCTGCAAATTCAGTGTAAAAAAGTTTCCAGTATCTCATGGACCCACTGGTTCAAGAAAAAGCTCTACTATCAAGTTGCTCTTGTTTATACACTTACCCGGCTAGTGACAAATGTTTCACAGGTCAACATATTTCATTGTTTAATGTTAACTGCTTAAAAGTGAATGTGAACTACTATGTACTTGATTCTGACTAACTGTTAAGTTTACTAGAAAGCAGGTGAAAAAAGTCATTATGTGCCTTTCATTGGTTTGATTGTTCCATAAATGAATCACAATTTTTGTTAAGATCTTTTTTACTTCTTTGTTTTATATCCATCAGTTTTATAACTTCGAATGTCGGTACATAGCAGATAGTGATTATAACTTCGAATGTCGTGAATGCATGTGAAATTTAAATAAAGTGGGTACCTCTATGTTTGAAGTTGGTGGAAAAGAATTTGGCTGTGGCCTTTTTTTCTTATAACAATGTTGCTTGTTTTTGTCAGGCACTGCTTGCTTTTTATGTCACTAATGAATTGGGCATGGGCCAATCGTCAAAGGCTTTGGTAAGAATTACAAAATTTATTGACAATTACTTAAATCAATTATGTGTACAGCACATGTACATCAGTATTTTTATATAATTATGAATGTTGCAGAGCTAGCGAACTAGTAAAATTAGTGATATCCAAACAACCTCTACTACTAAGTTAATTATTCAGCAAATAGATCTAGTACCATGTTGTTGGTTATTCAGTTTCCTAAGAATTAATAGTTAAGGTTTGAGGTTTTGATCTCCACTTTAGTCATTTCAAAATGCACAGGAGACAACTTATATTGTTGGATTTACTGTTGCAAAGCATTCCCGACAAGAATTAGGTTTGTTTGAGAGTATGTTGATAATACTCCAAGGTGGTGCAGTGACTGATGCCCTTCATGCATTGCTAACAAAGAAGTTTCCATTTTACTTGAAGAGTTTTTGGTGGATTGGTTGAGTCTAACTTCACATTTTTCTTTACATTTCAGGTGCCTGCCATTATATATATTTGCAGCTTCCTGGTGTCTGTTATTCTGCAGGTCTCACTTGGCCATTTTATGGTTGAAATACTTTGCCTGTAACAATATTTCTTAATTCCAAACTTCTAACTAATGCAGGAGATTAGATGGTCTGGGTGGCGCCTTAAGGCCTTCTTTAATGCTGGAGCCATTTTATGGATGTTTTCTGGTGCAGGAGTATCTGTTCTTCCAGACAGCATGCACAATCTTATGTACATTCTTTCAATAGCAATTGGTGCTGCTAATGCTTTGATGACGGTATGTTAATTGTCTCACATAAACATAGGAACTTCAAAATTGCCTGTCATGAACTTATGAAGTTTGAGGCACATTGGACTTTTGAGTCCAAATAAACTTGAGCAGTTTATTTAGCTAATCTTTCTTAATTATACTATAGCCTTATTTTGTGATGTGATCTGTTAGAACATTTTGAGACGCTTTCTTGCTTATATTTATTAATTCATTGGTAGGACATGGTCTTAGAGTTTGTTTTTGTAATGTATCAAGTGGCAGTCGTGTTCTTGACTGTCCATCAGTGACAGAAGTGGCTAATCAATTGATGTTGAAGTTAAAATGCGATCCGGATTATAGCTTGGTCATTTCACTCAACATAAAGCACCTGCATGTTACAGTGAGATCCATGAAACTTGCAAAATGAGTCATTCTTATTCATTGACATATACACAGAACAAACTCTTTTAATTTACTTCAGAAATTATAACAAATTTAATAAAACATTTTGTACTCGGACTAATTTGCACTCTGCATGACCACCTTATATAATTTGAGTAACAGGAGTTACATCCACTGTATAGATCCATGAATGCCCTTTTTGATGTTAGTATTGATATGGCAAATCTAAAATGTGCTTCTTCTAGGAATTGGATATATCCTCAAGGTGGTTTCTCTTTGGTCTCATTTTCTCTTTTTTCCAAGGCAGGTGACTGGAATTAGCATGGAAAGCATTCTGGTTGGAGAAAACCTAAACGGATGTGCTTTCGTGTATGGATCACTAAGTTTTGTTGATAAATTATCATGCGGCCTTGCTTTGTTTGTTCTTGAGTCATACCAAGGTAAAAGAGTAACTAGGTTACATATGCCATGTTTCTAAACTAATGCATGCTTATATTATCATTATCCGTCATTCATCATATTGGACGTAAATAGAGATACAAGTTGATATAAGTTAGAAATGTTTGTTTGATGCAAGGAATCAGCCAGAAATAGCTTATTTTGATTTTTTTTGCTGTTACACTAACTTGTTTAAGACTACTGCATCTCCCTTGAATTATGTTCTGAATGGTGTTATTTCGAGTTCTTTCTCTTGGTATCCCATCCCTCCCCCCACCTTCGTCTCCTCTTCCCTTTCGCAAGTCTTTACTACCTGTCATCTTTAGTGCTTCATTCTTTTATTTTAGAGATAAAACCCATATCAATGTATTTAATCATTTACCTCAACTCATGCTAATTCCATCCTTTATGCTATTTTCTAAGCTTGGATAGTCGTGTTCGGTCATGTACTTATATGATTTCCTTTAATAAAATGTTTCCGTACATATATCTTTTGCATCTTCCTTTTTTTTAGATTAGCAAATTATTAGGTTTAAAACATGGACTCAAAGCTAATGAATGGCACTTGCATAACGGTAGGGTTTCATGCTCTTTGATGAACTATATCCTTAATTTTCTCTCCTCTCGCTCTCGCTCTCTCTCTCTCTCTCTCTCTCATCTGTTCCCTTCAAATGATTTATCAAGATTGTCCATGCTTTAGTACATCTCAACCTTCATTTTGCTTTCCTGATGCATTATTTTAGTTTTTCAGAACTGTGAGCTAACCAATTTCAGATTCATGGGGTTGTGCCTAATTAATATATCATAAACTTTTACAAAAAGGCTGAAAAATATCTTTTTTCAGTTTTCCAATTAGATCTCCACCTGACAATAACATCTTCTCTTCAGGGTCACCTGATGTCATGGGGAACCTTGGCAGTAATGTCAGTCATTCAGTAAACAGATATGGTCTGGGAGTGATTCCTGCAACCTGTGCATTTGTTTCTGCTGTCATCACATACACCATGGAACTTCCAGATACCACCAGTTCAAGGACTCTGGTAGAACCCCTTCTTGCATGATTTTGGAGGTGCAGTGTGGGTGATTTCTGCATGCTTTCATGTATGTTCTACTTCACCTGGAATCTCTCTTCCAAGTTGACATGGAATGTGCATGGAGAGCAAGCAGTTGACTTCCAGCTTCAAGCAGCATTTTTTGACTGCATCATTTCTTGGCACAACTAATATGTACATATGATTATTTTGTAGGATGCAGTTTCGTATTAACTTTTAATTCAGGTAATTTCACTGTATCAGGTTGAAAACATATTTCATTTGTTCCTAAGCATCTTTTGCATTGCGATGTAGTTTCTAATTCTTAAAAGCATCAAATTCCTGCACGTGATTGGAAGCTGTTGCTCTTCTTTTTATTCCATGAAACAATCCAAATGCACCTGGAGCTTTGCGTTCTACCTTACAAAATTATGATGACCAAGGAATTCAATAGGAGGTTACTCAGTCTGTGTTGATTTGTCATGAATTTAGTTGGTTTTACCTAAGTTGTGTGGTATCATCGCATGTCCATTTATAAAGGTCAATCTTATTGAAATCTCCTATGGTCCTTTAGAATCATTTCAGTAAATATTTTACATAGTCAATGCAAATTACAATTAAATTAGGGCTGTCAAGCTTACTGCTAGCTCGCTACTTCCTGTATAGAGTATGAACAAAATCTAAAAGATATGAATATACATGAGCATTATATTGAGCACCCTATTTATATTTTTGTCCATGACATTTTCTCCCACTTATTCCTTTGACGTCCTCATGGAAGCCACTGCAGACGTTACATCTTCTCGCCTTTTGCTGAATCTTCAATCTTCTATTTTGGTTGCAACACACCTCTTAGCTCTCAACTGCTCTCTATCGTTGTTGAGTAGTCGAACTTTGATTTGTCATACTGCTTCAACTTATCAATGAGTGACTCCAGTATGGGGTTGGCTGAGTTGTGCTGATCCTTGTTAATTCCTATGGATCCTTCTAATAAAGGAAAAGACCTTCTTTGTTTTACACTAGTATCTAAAGCATCTCATACCGCTTAAACTGGGTGGATGCTTGTTTTAGTTTCAACGAGCATCGTCTTACAAACTTTGAAGTTTTTGAGGTCATTCTTTCACAAAATTTGCCCATCAATTCTTCTTCAACGAAGTTGTCGCTTCCAATAGGTTCGCATCACTTTCGCTTTCGAATGACATTTTGTTGGGAAATGAAGCAAACAATATACTCTCGGTAGCATTGATCACCAATGGTAAGGATTTAACAACTATTATCTTCCATTAGGTTTCTTCGAAGGGTCTTGACAAGTCTCTGATAGTTTTGGTCGCCTCTGGGATTGTACCGTCTTCGCCATCATCTTTATCGCTTACTCCTCTGAGTAGAAAATGTACAACACCACGTTCTGCCTACTTCGTTCCTTGGTTGAGCACTCCTGCATTAACCCGAAGTCCCTCACTTTCGACTATCTTGATGAGAAGCTCGTTGACACCGGTCTTATGAAGTTCCTTGGCCTCTATCCTTTAACATTATCCTGGTACTTAGAGTTTGCCTATGCATTCTCCACCTCTCGGTCCCTTTCACGACCAACGCTCTCTCTCCATGAGAGCAAGGGATCAATGACTCCACGAAAGTCCCGCCTCTGTGGTACCATGATACTGCCAAGCCCATGACACTACTATCCGTTGCCTCGCATGCGCATCCCTTTCTTCGCGATCGGTAGATCTGCCTTTGCGGCATTATGGCCCTCCTCCAAGTCCACCTCTTTTCTGACCGACGCTTTATTTTTGGGTAGCTGAGCCTCTCTGGACTCATCGTCGCTTCCTCGCCTCTTTCGACCACCTGCTTCAACACCCTTGTCTCTGAGCAGTTTCCCTTAGTTAATGGAAAGATAGACTGCAATTCTCATGCATGACCTCCACCATCTTGTTATAGGGCTCACGTCGATTTTGTTCTCCTTAGCTTCTTTGGTACCAAAGTTTGCTTATTCGGCATTGTTCTCTGACTTGTCGGGCTCCCTTAAGCAAATATAAGTACTGAAGTAGTCTAACTCTCCAGTTGCTCTGATCATACCTTTGTATGATCAAAGCCCCCTCATGGGACTCACTAGTACTTGCACTTGAAATTCTCCCTCAGTGGTACACAACCCACGTATGCTGATGGCCAAGGCTTTCATCCGATGCAAGATTCAATATACACACATGGAAGACCTACTGTTGCGGTATCATGACATTCACTTCTCGAATCCATAGCCCTTCTCGTCGTTGTTTTGTACACCGAAGCGGAGCTCCCAGTAGCTCCTGATCATACCTCTGCATGATCACGTTCCTCAAGAGACTTATCTCGCGGGTGTTATATTGCTTCGAACTATTCCACCATGATCCGCTGCACCATGTCGCCTCCTTGTGGCATCTCTATTGTATTTAAATTCTTGTGTGATGAACTCAAACTACGATCTCTATATGTGTGGCCTCTGTCAGCATATCGTAGGGCCTCTGCCACCTCCGATTGTATTCACTTCTTTGGCAATTGACCTTTGTCCACCCATTCTCGGGTTGCACCCAGATGAAGCATCACTCTAGAATAATTTATCGCCTAGAAGCTCTTGAAGTCCCTAGATTTTGCTAAAATTGGTGCACCAAGTATCGCTCTAGAATAATCTGTCGCCTAGAAGCTCTCGAAGTCCTAGACTTTGCTAAAATTGGTGCATCATTGTTTGGATCCTAGGCCTCTATCCCCCACCAGCATAATCTCCGTCGCGCACCGCTTTTCTTCATAACAACTCGAATGATAACACTATGACATATTCTTTAAGAGTACCTACCTCTGCATCCTCTTGTCTCGTGCTAAGACCTTTTGATCCCAACTTCGCCTTTGCAAGTTGAATCACCTTAGTTCTTCCGTCAAATGCATCTCTGAGACAAGATACATGTGCCTCGAAGCTCCCTTCGTCTTTGGCACAATGCAAGATGAGTCCACCCTATCAGTCCACTCTTGCCTCTACAAGAGTTCTCATTGACCTTTGTCCAAGGAAAGCTTCATGTCTCCGCTCCAAGTTCCATCTTCTGCTTCACCAAGTTCCATCGAAGTTGCTCCGCTCCTCGATTTGTATTGAGTTGATGATGGCTCTCATGCCCACCATTCCACGGGTTAACCCTCAGTTGAGTCTAATTTCTAAGTGTGCCTTCGTATGATGTTGTCATGGATTGCTCCCACACTTGATCTCGCAATGCATCCATCAATGCATTACCTCATTCAAGATCACGCGACGACTCCTCATCGCTCGCTCGGTTCGTTGAACTTTGTGGAAATATTGTTTTGAGGTACTCTTCGTCAACATGTGCGATTTGCTGCACATGATTCTCTTTCTAGAGAACTAGGGTCTATCCCTCTTAGATATTTGTCATATTGGAGCAACTTTCCTTTTTGCATTCTTCCCTCTGAAAGTTTCGGAGACCACCATCCTTTTGAACTACTCCGTCTTGTTGAATAACATGTGCATTATTCTGCTTCCGTAAATGCGCTTGCTAGATGTAACTCTTCGCCAATACAGCCCCTACTGCACCCTTCAAAGCCTAGCAACATGTTGAACTTGTTACAAAATTCAGCCTCCTACATACGTATCTTTTTCATGCCGAAGAAAAAGTTTCAATGCTTCATGGCGTCGAATTTCGGTCGCCTTGGGTTGGCCACGAACACTCCATCGTCCGCATTAAGCCCTTGCATGGTATTAAATTCTTCGAGTTAGCAATTCCCCTCACTTTTTTGAGCTTTGCACAACTCTTTCGGTCGTTGTGAAACACATCTCACTTTGCACGGTCTCATCTTTTACCAAGTGCCCCGCTTGCCTTAAGCACCATTAGTTTTGGTTGCCAACGTCGATCCATAGCTCAAACTCATCCATCCCAACCATTGTGCGCTACGCATTCTTTATAGCTTGTTTGTTATCGTGGTGCCTCTCGTGCAAAGGGTTGGTCATTCCTCTGAATGTCAACCATGGGTGTCTGCTCCTATGAGTAACTCCTTTCCCTACATCTCAATGTCTGTTTCCACCAAACGATTATTGTGTTGGCTGCTCTCCATGCAACCCAGTTGAGTTTCCCATGTTTGTATGGCAAGTGTTTCTGCATACGTTTGTCCCGCTCTAAGACCAAATGTCACAAACTTAGCTAGTTTTGCCTAAGTCTTGCGACACCATCGCATGTCCAACCATAAAGGTCAGCCTCCCCGAAATCTCCTATGGTCTCTTGGAACCTACAAAAGAGAAAAATGATTAGAGAAAATATTTCCCACGGGATTCATAAGCAACCACTTCGACAAACACTTTATATATACAAATTACAACTATGGACTTTAAAAACTCTGAACGATACACACAAAGGATCAAGGTCCATTAT
The DNA here is from genome assembly GCA_029747655.1 of Ensete ventricosum. Classification (NCBI taxonomy): domain Eukaryota; kingdom Viridiplantae; phylum Streptophyta; class Magnoliopsida; order Zingiberales; family Musaceae; genus Ensete; species Ensete ventricosum. The sequence goes on from JAQQAF010000002.1 coordinate 48,291,272, forward strand.
AAATCGAAGTCCCCATAAGTGTCAACATGACAACTCACATTTATAAGTTAAAATTGATCATGAAAGTTAACCAAACTAGGGTTGCCAAGTTTATTGCTAGCACGATACTTATTGTACATAGTATGAACAAAACCCTAAAGATACATACATACATTAGCATTATATTAAGTACTCTCTTTATATTTTTTTTCCGTGATAAATTAGTATTTATTGGTCCGACAAAAGTGGTTGACACTAGTAGATATTTATTTTCTTTTTTTTTTCTCTAGATAACTCGGTGGATCTACGCCATCAGATACCGACCTTTTATTAAAACTGATATCTGATCGAAATTTAAAATTTTGATATTGGCTAGTAATTTGATTGTTTCTAAAACAACCTTATTGAGCAGGATGATATTGTTATAAGAACATAATAAAAGAAGGACTAGGACCAGTGATAAGAATTAGTAGCATATTAAATACTAATACAAGCCATTTAAATCCTAAACCTACATATGACTATTTTGAGGATTGAATTTACGTGCAATAGTAATTGTTAAGAACAAATATCAAATAATAATGTTAGCTTTTTTCTTTCTGAAATTACAGTTGACTATTTGAGGATGAAATTTTGTTTGCAACGCTGTTTTAGATCATAAAACATCATCTGAATCACTATTGTTTTATATTTTAATTTCATGATATGTACTGTATCTTGTTTTAATTATCTTGTTTTAATTAATTTTGTTCATTGCAAGTGGTTGAAAATTGTAAGATTCAGGATCCTGAACTTCGGCAATGATCTCGATAATAGTTTCTCTCACAAGAGTCATCGTTCATCTTTTTCTTGAAGTTCATGTCACCGGATATTCTCAAAATGAGCTAAAAGAGTCCAAGAGGGCTAATTATAAATTTTTTTTTGTACATAGTTGTTATTGGATTTTGTGCCGTGGTTGAGGAGTCAACACGTTTTGGTTCGATCCATGCATACAAACTCGCTCGCATCGATCGAGAATAGGTAGGAGACTTGGGAGAGGTCGGTTAGGTCAGCTTGAGAGCGCACCTTGGGTTCCTCTCTCTCAGCATAGGGATCATGCACAAAGGCCTTGTCGAGGTGGGGGCGATCGACGTGACCCTTCCTACGATCAAGTCAGTATCCCGATTGGGATAATTTACAATATATAGAGTTAGAGAGTCCGAGAGATAAAGCCTCTTGAGCCATTCTCAAGGGTAACTTTTATAATCGCTAGGCGGGAGACAGTTGTACTCCGACCCTTAATGTCGACGGCATCCTGGCCTGAACCGGGGTTATGACATTGTTGAGTCTCGAGTACTCGGTTGGTGGGTCGATGTCAAACGTCGGTGCCTTCCAAGTCTCGAGCCTGTTGTTGTGACAAGTCGACTGACATTGTGTCAGGTCGGATGACAATGTGACAGTTCGGTCGACATTGTGCCAGGTCGGCCGAGGTTACGCCATCTATCCCGGGCCGTCGAATGACGTGGTCGGTGAGTTGGCTTCGAGGACTAGTGTGGCCCATGGACCGAGCCTGCCCATTATCTGCCCCATTAATAGTTACCTTTAGTATTTTGATTCTTACATTTTTAAAAATTACATTAATATTGTTATAGTTATGAAAGACAAACATCTAAGTCTATTTCCTCTAACGTCATCGATCTTACTAACGAAAACATAAAAACAAAAAGTAAAAGGATAGTTTTAATATTTTAGTTGATGGTGGTAAATAGTGACGTCGCTGGGGTTGCGGGTGACTCTTGTGGATGAGAAGAATAACAATGAGAGGTGAGAGTCACTATGCATTTGTGTCAATGTCGATATAGATGTCAAGCGACCTTTTCGTCACTTAATAACTATATCAACGTCGACACAAATGTAAATCGACCCTCACCTCTCGTTGTCGCTCTCTTCATCTACAACCACTCGCAGCTCCCAGCGGTGTCTTCGTCTGCCACCACCGATATTGTCCACCACCACCAATTGAAATATTAAAATTATTTTTTTATCTTTTATTTTTATATTTTTGTTGGTAAAATCGATGATGTTATGATAAATAGACCTAGATGTTTCACCTCGAAAGTATAGAGATACTAATTGAACTTTTTTAAAATATAAGGATTAAGATGCTAGTGATAACTAACTACAGATAATAATATGTAATTAGCCATCATAAGAACCTTAAGAATAGGTTCATATCATGGAAGATTATAAAAGTGCGCTAAGAGAGCAAAGTCAAATAGTTTAACATGGTAAGGACCTTAATGATAGTCTTCTTTTACATGAGGAAGCACAATGATCCATTTAAATTTGGGGTTTTGCAACTTGTCATCCTTTCTTATAATTCATATTGTTGGAAGATTTAAAAAAAGTAAATCTCTCTCTCTCTCTCTCTCAATAGGTTAATTTTAATCTTTATGATTTTAGTCATGCACCATATAAGTTCCTATGATTTATTCATACCTAAAATAACTCATATATAAGTTCCTATGATTTGTTCATGCCTAAAATAACTCATATATTTTAAAAAACATAACATATAAATCAATCTCATCAAATCTAAGTTAACATATATTAAAATTTATTTAAATATATTAATAAACTACTAATATAATAACACGTATAATTTAAATTATTTTTTAAATATATTCTAGCTCTTATGATTTTGGTTATGAATCACTTAAGTCCTTATAATTTTGCTCATGTCTCGAATAACTCATATATTTTCAAAAACATAATATACATATAATATTATTTATTTTATTATACAAACGATATACTCATACACTATCGGGCACATCAGAACCTATCCTCTTGAAAGCACCCTGAAAAGAAAAAAAAAAAAAAAAGCTAATAAGGCACACAAGGGCTTCTTTTCACTCTACTACTCTACCCTAGACAACAATAGTACTTCCAGCAGAAATCAAATCAATAAAAATTTAACCTGATAACTAATATTTGTGTGAAACCAGACTCCTTACTCTAACCTTATTACCTACTATAATCTTTGTTTGCTTGCTTCATTTAATAAAAGAAGATGATGGACAACTATTGATTGTTTTGAGTTGGGCTATAAAATTAGGGAAGTAAGTCCATTATCATGATAAAAACCTCTGTTCAACGTAATTAATGTCACATACCCCGAACTAGCAGGCTTACCTTTCTAAAATAATAATGCATGATGCTTCTTTCCTGTTTTATTTCTACTAACACAGGTATCGTGAACACTATCTTTCTTATAGAATGAGGGGTTGGGCTCGCCTATGGTTAGTCTCAATTAATAAACGTTAAAATATACTTACATGGTATGTTGATTCATAATAAATCATTAATAAACGTTACAAGACGAAACCCTACTTGCATCCGTCCATTGTCAAAGAAGGCTTCTTCACAGTTTGTAGAAGTCTTCTTCGTGCCTATCCATAACTACTTCAGCAAGTCTTCTTCTTTGTGTCTGTCAGTGGTTGTTAAAGTTGCAATGGGGTATGAAGATTTGGGAAATGCCGATATCTAAACAATCAAACACTTGTGTTAGTTAGCAGTTCATTGTGCCAAATGCGAGTCAACTGCAAGTTGAAGGTAATTGGTGTAGTCGATTCCATTCAACCGCACACAGCATAAGATATGCTCTTGCAAGTCTTCAGTCTTGTTCCCCTGCATAAGAAAGAAATTAGTTCCTTCCATGCTTCTGTTAAACTCTTGACATGCAGAAGCCTCTACAACTTCTAAAGAAATTATTTGACTTTATGATTCATAATAATGTAAATATGCAAGCTCATCTCGGTTTTGTGCTGAACATAAAGGAGTTACCTGTATTGTTAGGCCAAAATCCAATACACATGACTTCAGCCTGTCAAGAAATGCTTCAAATCCTTTCCTCGCGATGTAACTAAATCGATGCATATCCAAATCAATCTCAAAGTAGTTACTTCCCTGCAAATTGTAAATTACAGCAGCCACATAAGGGTCATGAGATGAAATATTTGTGCTAAAATGATGTATCACTGCAACATGCAGTTCGTGTCAAAGTTCACGCAGAAAATATATCAATGACAGAACCTAAATTCTAAATTGCTTCTATATAATTTCCGTTGGAATGAAAAAGCAACCCAATGAACGAAACTGCATCCTCATCTGGTACAGGATTATATGTCTGTGCCTTTGGCACCACACAGGAATATACTGTTCCCACAACTCAAACCTATTAGGCCAAAGTGGCACAACGATGTGGATCTTACAGTGATGCGAACTTTTTGATCACCAAACAGGGATAAACTTACCGAATAGAAATCATGTTGTGGACGAGAAAGAACGGGCTTCTCATTGTACGCGTTTATAAGCTTCCTCTCAGTACTGCTTAAATGAAGATCCTCCAAATTTGTTATACGGCCGAGGATTTTTAGCCGTTCTCTGGAGGGAACTAATGTGTCCATAGGAAAACCTTTGACCCTTTCTACCTCATCATCAATTATCCTCTGTCAAGAAAGACATACAAGAATCTAAATAAAGTATTGAAATCTAAAGAATCATTCGAATGATCTGATGAAAGCATACGCACACTTCCGAAAGATACCAACAAAAAAGTAAGTGCCCAGTAAAGTGAAAGATACAGTCACAGACATGGATTGACAGAATGATCAATTTGACTTTAAGAAGCATATGCATAGATGCAATCAGGGTTTCAAAACCTGTCCAGACTGTTACTGATCAGATCGGTATTTGCTGTTATAATATGCATTCTTTTTATACTTAAAACCACTAAGACCGGTATTTGCTGTTATAATACGCATTCTTTTTATACTTAAAACCTAGTGGATTATTCAGTACGAACCTTTTTCACAGTGTTACAACAGGCACTCAGAGATGTTGCCACTCATAACATGCCATGCACCACAAACCAGGGTTTTTAATACCGTTCCGTATCGCCTGGTATGAGCGGTATGTACCGGTTTATCAGCTGACTGGCACGCAGACCACCCACTATCGGACAGTATCAGCCTGGCTGCAGTGAGGCGAGGCGAGGTGAGGCGAGGAAGAAGAGGGCGTTTGAAGAAGAGGGAGAAGCATCAAGAAAGAGGGAGAAGCTTCGAGAAATAGTACCGCGGAGTCACCGATGCACCGTCACCAGTGTCTTGATGACTCGCCACAAACTTGTCTTCCACGCCGATCCTGGTCCAGCATCAGGGAAGTAGGAGAGCTGAAGCTGGATGATGGGGTCTATGTCCTTGAACAAGTCTCTGATCTGCAGCTCAGTGGTTGAGTAGGGCATCACGCTCACCACCACCTAGTTGGGATCATACAACTCGGTGCCGCCCGGCACTGCCTCCTCCTCCTCCACCTGTTCCTCGACATCTCGCTGCGATGGGTTTTCTTCTCGTCCTTGTTCAGCGTCCTCCACAGGCGCGACCACTAGCTGCCCCCACTTATCCTCCTTCTTCTTCTTGTTTCTCCACTCCTTCGTTGTGGCGCCTGCTACCATTGTTCCCTCGACGTGGCAGCTCTTCGTTCCTAGGGTTCGACTATTGCTATTTTATATATTTAATATCATTTAATATTAAAATTAGGTTTATATTTTTTTAAGCATACCATCATTCGGCTATTTTATATTGCTGCAGTTTATATTTTTTTATATATTTAATATCATTTAATATTAAAATTAATTTTTATATTCTTGTAGGTGTACCGTTCAGTATGCTCGTACCATACCATACCGAGCAAAGTTTGATACACCAATATAGTACAAAATTTCAATCCCTGCCACAACCCATAAATCATGCTCTTAAAGCACCTCAATCTCCCCAGTGTAGATTTGGAATATGAAGTTTACTAGATGGACGAAAAAAAAAAATGCTGATCAGAAATCAGAATTAATCTTACCCTAATATTCTCCAAGAAATGAGATGGAAGTTCCTTTGAGTAATCTTCAGAAAGCCCAAAATATAAAACAAAGCTCATCCCTTCACCATCAGTTTCACTCTGGAAAATAGTAGCAGGATACAGTGGAACCTGCGAGGCACAACAAATCTTGCAGATAAGTTTGACTGCATGATCCTCAAAAAGGTTGAAGATATGGTAAGCAAAAAAAAGATATTGCAGGGTTCTTTAAGATATCAACTTGGACCGATATGTTAGTGAATACAAGTTGAGCCCTTGATCCAAGTTATTTTACCTATATATCACTTTTCTGATCCAATCTTTTTTTGTATAACTCTCTTTCTTTTCACACAATACATATTATTTAGGGAATCAAAACAGCAAATATGTCCAGGCTGATCTAAGAGAGAATTTTTGACTTTTTGTACCAGTATCTAAGCCTGACCTAGTAAATTGGAAAAATGATTTTGTACATACAAGTCAATCATTGGCCAGCCAACCAACTGATACTGTGAATGGTTACTGTTGCATTACCATGTCATTATATCCTCCTTCCTTTTTCCTTTATTTTCAATATGTACGGTATATCTGGTCCCATGAGAACCTGAGCAGTTGGTGGACAAACCACCATGAGCTGGTTGCCATCTACATCTAACCTTCTCAACATGAGAAAGCACAACTCCTTTACACAATACAGCTAAAAAGTCAACAATCATGATGACAGTCTATTAGGAGTCAATAAAGTAAAAATGATAAGGTAGCACCATAGCAGGATAGGTATAGGCGTATAGTTGCAGTTACAATTATTCAAATAAGAGAAATGCTTCAACTGAATTCTTTTATTCATCAACATTACTCAGTTTTACATTCTGGTCAGAAATTCCATTGTTCTCTAATATGAATCTCTAGATCTTGGAAGCATTTGATACATACACATGATATGGCTGCTTTTTCTTGGAGATTTGGATAAAAGTGTAACCAAGCACCAACTAGATGTAGGAAGAGGATTTAAAGAGAACAAGGACCAGAAAAGTATGCCAGAGTTAGTAGTATAAAGCTTTAGTCCTTTCAATAACAAGCATGTTGTCACACCTAACAAACTCAGTCAAGATATTTAGTCTTCCAAATATGTTACTTTTGTTATGCTTTAAGATGGACTTTGAAAATGCAGATTCCAGTATCAAGAAGAAAGTCAGCTGTTATAGCAAACCAAATGATTTGGTCCTTTAGTTCTTTGTTGAGCTAATTAAAGAACAAAAAGACAATGGTGCTTTAAACAAGAAAACAAGAAAATTTGTTCATACCAAATAACAAAATTGTGTTTTACTTTGGCTCCTCGATGTACCAGTTGGGATAAGTTATACATGAATGGAATACCTATGCTCACATCAAATGCTAAACTAAACCTCTCCTGGTAAGCAGAAAAAATATGCTCTGATATCTTTGTTACTCTAGATTAGTTTGCCCTTTGTTGCTGGATATGGAAAACTATATTTCCGGACAGTGGTTTGAGCCACAAACTAGTATAATAATGTCGATTATAGTAAACAATGTGCACTATCTTAGAGCATGACATGCATCTTGAAACAAAGTAGTAAAAGTCATGAGGTAAACATACTTTCAGTAAGGCTGGTTTGGCTACATACCTGAATATTAACTACAAGAATAGGTGGGAACCTGCCAGATGAACTCAAATTGGGGAGTTCCACAAATCGAGCAATGTGATTAATTTTTCGCTGGCACAGGTAGACATCGACACCAAATGGACAGTATGCTGCATTATTTGGAGCAAAATCTTTCTTCTTGTCCCTGGCAACAGTCGAAAGCTAACATCAGAAGTTCAGTCACAATTACATCATCCAGATTCAAGTTGCAGCACATGTATAAAACTCGGCATTTCCACAATATAACTAAGAAAAAAAGTAAATTTTTGGATAATTGAACTACAACTACCTAAGGTAATGTGGCCCCCGTACTCTGAATGTGCTGGGCTCAACATGTGACCAGCTATCAAGAATTTTCTTCTCTAGCAGGCAGAAAGGAACTTGAGAACCTGCTAGTGGCTTTTCAAGAAAGGGCCTTGTAGAAACTTGCATGCAAATAAGAGACAAAGTCAGTATTATACTTCATGATCAAAGAGAAAGCCTCAAGAGATTTCTTTATGAAGTCATAAGTAAAACTATCTTAAGCAAATAGAAATGATAAATGAAATTAATGAGAACTACTCAAACACAATTAGTTCAACTAAAATGTATGAGATTCAGTGGTTGCTATAAATCAGAAAAGATCAGGATACAAAAGAAACGAACAAATTATTGTTGGAAAAGATTAATAAGATATTCAAGAGACAAGAGAGGGGTATAACAATTAGTTTTAATGATATTTGTCTATTTATTCCAGAGAATAAACAACTCTCAGATGAAGTCCAAAGTTCGAGAATTATTTTACTGAAAAAACCAGCATCCAGATGAATGAAGAGAGGGTAGTAATACTAACATAATGTAGATGTGGAATGTGCTTCCCCTGACTTCCACTTGAAGGAAAGCTTCAAGGATGTCTTTTTGGCTGAGTTTGGTGGACTTGAGCATAAAGCTTTTCTCTTGTCAGATGTCGATACAGTGGCAACGAGGCATGGTAAGCAGTTGTTTGGCAGGATCCCGCAATTGTTTGATATCCCCCCATCATGCCCGCCAGCATTCGCATCCGCAGGCATGATTGACAGATCCTCAAGACTCACAAAGGCTTTCGCAGTATTCTCCGAGTTCTTTGAAGACTGCTCCCCTAATTTTTGTCCCTTCTGCTGTTGATCGATAGAAGAAATGGAGGAAGCATTCGGGTGGCTTGCTCCTATGCTGCCATCCCTGAAAGATGAAGGGCTCAATATATCTTCGCCTTCAAAACTGTTTATGGAGAAAGTATCTGCAGAAATTTACGACGTGCATCACAACTCAAGGACAAGGGAGTTCAAGTAAGCTTGAAAAGAATAGTTGATACTGATGAATAATCATCGCCAAGGATCCATTATCCAATATCAATCTGATATGTGCAACGTAGTACCATCCTGAACGCTCCTAAAATCCTCCTCATCTGAGTCAGCTGCAGAGAATGTGTCGAACCATGCTTCCTCGGTACTCCCTGTCGATATCATAGCTTCAATTTAAGCAATGCCAAATAGTAAGAGAAACCAAAAGGATTGCTCAACTGATTCGTGCCAAACAGTAATAAACAACATGGTAAGATAGATGAAATCAGCATCAACATCTCATGTCTTAAGAACTTATCAAACGTCTGCTACAGAGCATGTGTTGCACTGATTATTCTGTCAAACCGCGTTCAATTGCAGCAGAGACGACTATGATCATCCCGTTGACTTTTCAATCTAAAGGATAAAGCTTTTATCTCTTTCAACATCTCGACTTAGATCAAATAACTAATGCCATTAAGAATCGAAGTCGAAGGCACTCCTTCCCCTATATGTATCATTCGAATAAAAAAACCAGGTGGCTAAGATGGCAATTTTGGGAACAAACCCAGCTCGATGCACATCAGGACTCATCCCCCAGCCATGAAAACCTCGCCTTTTTTGCCCCCCCTTCGAAAACCCCAAACCGAATCAGACACCAAAAAGAAGCGAAGACGAAGTCAAGCCACAACCTTGGAACGCGGGGTTGCTGTAGGGCGCCCGATCGGCCCGGGCCTCGTCGATCGTCTCCATCACCTTCCGTGCCGCCGCACGCCGCCTGATCGTCCTCCTCCTCCTCCTTCGCCGCGTCCCTTCCGCCGAGCTCCGCCGCCCTCCGACGCACCCATCCGGCCTCGAGATGCACGACCCCATATCCCTCTCTCCGTTCTCCTCCTCCGCCCCTCCCTCTGCCTGTGTCCCAATGCTGGGTCTGCGGTCGTGACTCCGAGATCGCGGAAGACGAAGATGAAATAGAGCGGGCCGACCGAGGACGAGTTGTTGCAACTCTCACATCCATCATAATATCACGACAGAGATATATACCTCATCAATAATGACAAAAGTGGATCGACTAAACAGCCGCCGCAGGAGAGCGCGAGAGGGTGTCGGAGGCGTACGTAAGACGGATTCTCTTCCTGCTCGGCCACAATCTACGCGTGTCACCCTCTACATGGGCTAATGCCGGCGGAGCCCGTGCCGACGACTTTTTCCACGCGCGGCCCGCTACAGACCCGATGCTTTCATCCAATTACAAGTCAACACGTCGCAGGGCAGGCTAACGCGGAGTGCACGAAAGCATTCGCGGAATCCAGGAGGCCCTCCTTGCCCGCCGCGTGTCCGCCGCCGTGATCCACACGATCTATATAATTAGATTACGTTCCGCACCAAACATATATATATATATATATATATATATATATATATATATATATATAACATCATATATTTACAATTATAATAATAATATGAATAGAAAAGGATTGTGTTTGCTTTTGTTGGTGAGTGGGAATCCAATTCTTATGGCATTATGGACACTCTTTTTTGAAGCAGAGAGTAGTTTTGGCTCCTTTTTTTTTGTTGGCTTCAAACACATGATTTGATTTGATGTTCGGAAACTAATATTACATTGACTAAAGAGACCAATGAAATGGATTATTCAAATTACTACTTGTTTCGGTGGGCAGAATCTGCATCAACGACAGCGTGCTTTAGAATCCACGACACCCTTTTTCTAAAGGAAACATATGTATAGCTGCCAGTTGTTCTAAATTAACTTTGGTTGTGCTTTTTGGAGAAGGTGTCATCAAGAACACACATGAACATGTGATTCACGAGTGAGAAAGAATTATTTTTGTTGTCATCACACTACTGCGAGAATTCCATCAGTCAAGTTAGGTGAGAATATATTCCAAATGTTTCCTATGTTGATAGCCCACAATGAATAGTGTAACATCCTCCGATTCCCCGATGTGACAAAACGTGTCGTGGACCAGGTCGCGGCCCAGCTTAATGCCAACGAGCTTTCAGCCTCGTCCAAGGGCTTTCAGTCTAGATCATTTTTTCAGTGAGCTCTCAGCCTCACCCAAGGGCTTTCAGTCCCGATCATTTTTCAACAAGCTTTCAGTCTCGCCCAAGAGTTTTTAGTCCCGAATATTTTCTCAACGAGCTTTCAAATTTGCTCAAGGGCTTTCAGTCCCAACCATTTTTCTAGCGAGCTTTCAACCTCGTCTAAGGGCTTTTAGTCCTGACAATTTTTCTTGCGAGCTCTCAAACTCGCCCAAGGACTTTCATTCCCGATCATTTTTCCAACGAGCTTTCGGCCTCGCCCTAGGGCTTTCAGTCCCGACCATTTTTCCAGCGAGCTTTCAGTCTCACCCTAGAACTTTCAGTCCCGACCATTTTTCCAGTGAATTTCCAACCTCACACAAGGGTTTTCAGCTTTAGCCCGATGGTTGCAAGACATCCATATTGATATCGGATTAAGTAACAACCGGACAACGAAACTCCACATGGTTCCATAGACCACTCACGTACTAAAACTCCGAACCGGAAGAACCCTTCCCTACACTTTCAACAAACCTCGGGAAAACCTCCTCCAGGGGGGTGGGAATGATAGGGGTAATAATGGACCGCCCCGTGTTCGGTCGACGTAGCCTGGGTAGAGTCGACCTGGAGCAGGGACGGCTGACCTGATGCGAGAACGACTGAGATGACACGTGCAGGCAACACATCATAGCAAGGGCAAAAGTCCGACGCACAACATCATCGAGTACCATGCAGTCTCAATCAGATCTTAGGGACCAGGAGGCGTCGTATGGCGACAAGGCAAAAATAACACATGACATGCTCGTCCATGGTACGAATAGCCACTGGCGAACACCCGCGGCATTAAATATCCTAACGGAGGACACTGCAAACATTGATGACAAAGGTACGATCGGCATAAAAAACCGACGAGCAGATATAAAAGCTACCCTGGGGAAAGCCCCAAGGGAGGAAAAAGAAAAAGGAGACTCTAACTCCCACTCTTACATAGAAAAAGAGAGAGGTCGACGCCGGGGAGAAGCGTCGGAGACTCTCCAGCGATGAAGGTCTTATTTCTTACAGGAGCACTGATCGCGGGATCTCATCGGGAGGGATCTCATCGGGAGACTCCCCCCCGATGAAGGTCTTATTTCTTACAGGAGCACTGATCGCGGAACAAGGAAGAAGATCCTTGACCACCGTGACGTCTCGAGGCGAGCAACGTCCTCCAGCCTTCCCTGAGCTCCATAACTAGTTGAGACAATCCTACGTGTGTAGGTCGGACCCCATCGTGCCGACCCCCCGAGCCGACGGATAACCCAGCAACACATCCCATGTATAATGTTTCTTTCTAAAACAAAAATATCCAAAGTATTAGATGTACCATAATCTAGCAAAAAATCTCTGACGTCTAATCTGTCATAATCGGACAAGGCATCTCCTTGTACCTGATGCGTTCATATGGAACATAAGCAAAACATCTCTATGCTTCATGCATCTACCCATGATAAAGCATCCAAAGCACCAAATGTATCTTAACCAGTGAAGAATTTTTTATTTTTTTTTCATCTAAGGTATATGCTAAAAGATATAGGCATTGAAAGCCTATCTTATATCCTAATTAGATAAAAACATCTAATCATGCCTGATACGTCCATCAATGATCAAAAAAGCATCCAAAGCACTCAGATGCACGTCTAACGTTTACTTTTTAAGACAAAATTATTCGAAGTATTTGATGTACCATAATCTCTCACATCTAATTCATCATAATAGATAAGGTGTCTCCTTACACCCGGTGCATTCATCCAAGACATAATAAACATTTCAAAGTCTTGATGCATTTTTTATATTCGAGCAAAGCATCTATTTGCATCTGATTGTCCACCCGGGACACAAGCATATGAAGCATTAGTAAAACATCCAATGTATCTTAATCAAGCAAAAAAATCTCCTTGTGTTTGATATATTTGATCATGATATATATATATATATATATATATATATATATATATATATATGAGCATTGGAAGTACTCTTTGCATTTTGAATAAGCAAAACCTCTTTATGATTGATGTGCCTGCCTATGATAAAAACTTTCAAAGCACTTGATCTATCCTAACCAGGAAAGAATAATTTTTCTTTCATCCGATGCAGACACTTAAGATATAAGCATTGAAAGTACTTCTTATTTCCTAATTAGGTAAAATATATTCATGATGTTTTACATGTCTAGCATGATAAAAATATCTAAAGCACTTGATATATTATAATTAAGGAAAACATCTCCCTGATACATCCATCAAAGATAGAAGCACCTAATGCATCCTATGCCTGATACATCCATTAAAGATAGAAGCATCTAAGGCACCCAATGCATCCTATGTCTAATGTCTTCTTCCAAGATAAAAAAAGCATTTAAAAATCTAGATGCATCATATCTGAGCAAAGTATCTCTGTGTATCTGATGTATCAACCTAGGACACAAGCATATGAAGCAAGCATTAAATGTATCTTAATCAAACAAAAAAAATCTTCTTGTATTTGATATGTTTGCCCATGATAAAAGCATCTAAAGCACCAAATGTACCCTAACTATCAAACAAAAAAAAACTAATTTTCTTCCAATACATACACTTAAGATATAAGCATTGAAAGTGCTCCTTATGTCCTAATTAGATAAAACATCTTCATGATGTTTTATGTGTTTTCCAATGATACAAGTATCTAGAGCACTTGATATGTTTAATTGAGAAAAGAATTTCTTTGTACTTTATACATTCATCAAAGATAAAAGAAAGTATCTAAAGCATTTGATGCACCTTATGTCTAATGTTTCCTTTCAAAACAAAAATATTTAAAATGCACCTTATGTCTAAGTTCTCCTTTCAAAAATAAAAATATTTAATATATTTGATGTATCAAAATCGGGCAAAGAAACTCTCACGCCTAATCCGTCATATGAAGCAGGACAAAATATATACCTATATCTGATGTGTTCATCATATTAGATAAAAATATCTAGGGCACCTGTCTCACCCTCACTCGACAAAAATATTTTGCGTATGATTTATCTATCTCGAACAAAAACATCCAAAGTATTCAATAACTAATTTTCAATATAAATAACGATTATCGAGATCCTCAAATCAATATTGCACTATTAAAAAAATCTCTTACCCTAAAGTATAATAGGAGTAAGTAATATGACAAATTTGCCAACAAACAAACAATTAGGACTCAGAAACAAGGAGGTACCAATATATGTGTCACATCAATATAGCATCTAAAGGTAGTATTTCCTTGATCATAATGTATACATACATATAAGGGTCTCTCCAAATACGACCTCTATCTGATTCCTTACTCTTAGAACTCATTCTAACCTTTTGACACGAGTAAATGCTAACTTAAGTAACACAAAAAATCTTGTTTGGGAAGATCATTGGTGCAAATTTTGAAAACAAATGGATACTATAACGAGCTCAGTCAACGCTCCCTGAGCTGACATCTTCCTAAGTCAAACTTTGAGATCTCATGTTCCTCCAAAAACAGACCCTTTTCTCTTGATTCCGAACGAAACAAAATTGGATAAAAACATGTTAAGTCGGATCAACTATCATCTCAGATTGACAGACCAAATTGGCATCGACACGTATTCATCACTCTATTTATTAGATGGTCTCGAATCTACACAGAGTTCAGGATCCGAATTCAATCATTGGGAGGTCGGATCCGAATTCAATAATTAGGCCGTATTTGGGTTGGGCCATAATAAGATCTTGAAGCCCAGTTTGGGGTGCCAATGAATGGGCCTTGTCATATATGTAACTTTGGAATTAGGTGGCCTAATTACCATAAGAACAATTTTACTAAGAGGTCTACATGTACTGTATCAGTATCAGTTGATGAATGTCCTATATCAATATCAAGATTATATATACCACCAAATATCAACCAGCGATTTGGCTGATGGCAGATATCAGAAAATAACAATATTTTTACTCATTATTACACATTAAAAGATGCTACACCTCACCATTATCAACAAGGGAACAACAAACAGAAATTTGATGCAAATATACAGTGATGAACCATACAGTATCATAGTTTTTATTGAGAAGGCTTGTTTGGCTAACAGAACCGGAGATACGACGATGCAACACTCCTTAGCTCAGCAGCAATATCTTATGAGAAGCATTGCAGGATGCTTGAGAGGTGGTGCTATCGGCTAATATCTGGTGTCTATTCCACGGCCAACGTGCTTATATCTCACATGGGTTCTTGGACCTGCACAACTGAAAAAATTCACAAACCATGAGAGAAATCAGCATACCAGTTTGATACATATGGAGCATTATGATAGTTCATCTGTGAAGAATATGTTATATGTTCACCGTGTCTGTATACATACAGTAGTAATGCAAAGAGTGTCGAAACCAATGAATCAGCTCATGTTATCTTAGTTCCTCAAACATAGAGCCTGGAAAGAAATATAATAAATAAATCTTTAAAAGTATATCATCTGAATGGTACAAATATTTTGAAGTTTAAACCAAGAACACAGTCATCTTTTTTAACAAACTCGGTCATCTTTATAGTTGTCAAGCGAATAAATTTGACCAAGCATGGAGTTGATAAAGATCTCAATTGTCATCATGACCGATTAAAAGAAAATCATTCATGGGATTCGATTCAAGAACCTAGTTGTTCCCCTTGTTGCTGAAAAGACCCAATACTATGCAGGTTTACAGTTGAAAAAGGATCAAATTATTGGCATCATCTTCCCTTATCCATTTCTTCTTATAGACTTGAGAAAAACAAGAGCTCCACTCTCACCAGTAATACAAGAATCTGCCACCAAGACATACTAAAAATCAATTTTCTTGATCGACCACTCTGCAAGTATACAGGCAACAAAAATCTCAATCATGATCATGAACTATCTTTTCTTCTTTATAATTTGAAAACGCTTACTCCACAATATTCTTTCTTATATTGTCCATGCTTAGTTTTACAACCAAAATCGTATAGAACAAATATTGTGTAATGGTACATATGAGCCAAACATAAAATGTTTTTTCAAGTAAAGGAACGACTTCCAAATCAGGCTAATATCTGAGGTAGCAGAAGAAATCTAAAATGCTAGAGAACAGGATATGTAAGATACACAACTCAAAAACACATTTCACTCGATTCTCTGGAAACAATAAGCTACGAGTACTTTTAGTCATCAGTTAACCTTCTGTTTGATGTATGCCATAATGGGAATGAGTCTGGATTCACATAGCAAAGAGGAAACAAATAAATTACAGAGGAGAATTCTGAGGTGGATACTGCAACACAAATCAAGCAAATTGAGAGTGATCAGGAATCAATTCACTGTAGTTCTGCACGTGAAAGACTAGAGCTTGTCCACTTGAAAAGAAGTTAAATCTAGTGTGCAAGGACTATTGGTTGAGAAACCATATTTGAGGCAATTGAGAATATTTACCTTAAGTTTTCCTCCTAAAAGGAGCATGTCAATATATGTGACAGGAGAAGTTATAACAATTACTCAATTTTCAGCCTAAAAAATTCCTTCAGACATGCAACTCACGTCATCCTATGGGTGGTGGTTCGGACAAAATTTTGAAAATACAAACATGCTATTCCAGAAAAGTTCTTTAGAGCAATACTACTGTCATTCTGTCAATGAGAAACTACAAACTACAATTAATTTGGATGTAATGGAACAGGAACTCGATATAAGTGGTGTTTAGGTTGGAAGCGTATCCTAACACTTCTGACCTTTCACCTCTGAAAATCTTCTGCAATAGCACTTCCTGGTTCATGCCATGTGATTAAAAATGGCCATTAGATCTGCAAGATTCTTCCTCATAAATAATGTAAAGCAGGCACTCTCGCGCATGACTTCCCATGTTAACCCATTTAACCAAGAAATCATAATAGTGAAAATTAATGATGAAGTGAACATACAGCAAACTACCTTTGGAATTTCCATGCATTAGCCTGCTGGTTTTGTCTTTTCAGATTAATTCGTCAAAGTTGAGGTGCAACAATGCCCTGAGATGGACAAGAAGCAAATATATAGTTTAATCAGTACCAAGATACACAGAATTGTGTAATCAGACACACTTTTAAGAAAACTAAGGATGAAATTTCTCTCAAAAGCTACCAGAAAAACAAAATATATAGGAAAATTCCAATCGTAACCCTCCAAAGTGGGCAAAACTGGATCTTTTCCTTGACATGTTGAAGTGTATCGCATATTCCTTTTAAACTCTAAATTGATCATTCCCTTTTTCAATGTATACGCATTAGCATTTTGTTCTTATGAGTATTTTACAAGCGATCCTAAAGAGGGCATTTTGCTTGGCAGAATGTTGCCATACCATGTCAACCAAAAGGATAAGATATGCTTCTTTGAGGCGCGACGT
Organism: Ensete ventricosum; assembly: GCA_029747655.1. Classification (NCBI taxonomy): domain Eukaryota; kingdom Viridiplantae; phylum Streptophyta; class Magnoliopsida; order Zingiberales; family Musaceae; genus Ensete; species Ensete ventricosum. Next base: position 48,308,567 of record JAQQAF010000002.1, read on the forward strand.
TTTCCATAGTTCAAAACCAAACAACGCACGATTCGATCTTAACTACACACAAACTTCGTGTCATGTTGTAAGGAACCATTTTTAACTCTGACACATACACAAACACAAAGGGACATTACCTCGAGCACGGAACGGGCGACCTCCTTGGCGCGGCCGAGCAGCGAGAGACTGCCCCTGCAGGAGTGCACGGTCTGGAACTGCTCAATGCGGAGCTTGCGGGTGATCCATCCGACGTGGAAGTAGATGAACTCAGAGGAAGGGACGTCGACCATGATGCCGCCGACGTCGAACCAGACCATGAAGCGGCGGACCTGGACGCCCTCGAGGCTCTCGATCCCGCCGTACTTGATGACGCCGGACACGCGGGGGGCGTAGTAGACCAGGTACTCGAAGTCGACGTAGCAGGGGCCGTACAGCTCCACGACGAACTGGCCGTTGCTGGCGAGCGAGAAGGACTTGACGGTGTCGGGAAGAACGCCGGGTGGCAGGCCATACTGCGGGAGGAGGTCGTAAACGGTGGTGCCGTTCGACGGCGAGGCCGGCGACTCAACGTGGTCAGCGGCGAGGGTAGGCAGGAAGAGGGGAGGGAGGTGAAGGAGGAAGAAGAGGAGTAGCAGAAGAAGGGAGGAGGAGGACATGTCGAGTGGGATCAGAAGGAAAGCAAGGAAACCCGTTTCCTGGGGAGGGAAGCGCACGGGAGCTCGTAATATAAGCCTAGAGGTGGGAGCGAAGCGGATCGGATGTTTGATCCGAATCCGAATGTCCCAATACAAGAGGGTAAAGCCAAATAATAATAAGAAGAAAGAAAACAAAAGTGGGAGAAGAAAACATCTACCTAACATTATAATTATTGAAGAGCATCCAAAGAGAAAAAGACAAGAAAATGCATTGGGTTTGTTGATTGAATCTTATGTAATATTTGGTTCGAATGGAACCTCATTAATCAAAAACTAAATCTAAATTCGAATGATAATTCTATAGTTTTAAATTAAAATAAAAATCGGATCCAATGGTTCGATTCTAATTTTTAAATTCTAGAAATCAAAATCATCAAATCGATTTAAAAAATAATTATAGTATAACTAAATTTTATGATACAATGGTTATAATTTCATACACAAACTCAAATGATTTGAATTTAAATTTTTATTTTTATTTTTATCAATTATAACCAACTATCTGAATTGAAAACGATGATTCTAAAATCTAAACTAATTAGAAAAGATTCAATTTTAATTTTATTTTCAATGAAACTAGAATATTTGATTGATCGAATCTAAAATTAAAATAGTATCGGGGTCTAGTGGTTCGATTCTAATTTTTAAATTTTAAAAATCAAAATCATTGATTTTGAATTGATTTAAAAAATAATTATAATATAACTAAATTTTATGATACAATGGTTATAATTTCATACACAAAATCAAACAATTTGAATTTAAATTTAAATTTTTATTTTTATCAATTATAACCAACTATCCAAATCGAAATCGATGATTCTAAATCGAAACTAATTAGAAAAATTCAATTTTAATTCTATTTTCAATGAAATTAGAATCCTTGATTCTAAAATTAAAATAGAATGGGGTCTAGTGGTTCTATTCTAATTTTCAAATTCTAGAAATTAAAATCGTCGATTTAAAAAAATAATTATAATATAACTAAACTTTATGATACAATGGTTAGAAATTTCACACACAAAATCAAATGATTTGAATTTAATTTTTTATTTTTATTTTTATCAAGTATAACCAATTATCCGTGTCGAAATTGATGATTCTAAATTCGAAACAAATTAGAAAAGATCTAATTTTAATTCTATTTTCAATGAAACTAGAATCATTGATTCTGAAAATAGAATTAAAATTGAATCTAAAATGAAAATAGAATCGGGTGTAGTGGTTCAATTCTAATTTTTAAATTCTAGAAATCAAAATCATCGATTTTGAATCAATTTAAAAAATATTTATAATATAACTAAATTTTATAATACAATGGTTAGAATTCACACACAAAATCAAACGATTTGAATTTAAATTTTTATTTTTATCAGGTAATGGATGATTCTAAAATCTAAACAAGTTAGAAACGATCTAATTTTAATTCTATTTTCAATGAAACTAGAATCGTTTATTCTGAAACTGCCATCGGATCTAATATCTGTTGATAATTTTCTATGGTTTTACCTATAATTTTTCATATATATATATATTATAAGATAGAGATTGCAGCAACGAGAAAGGAGGTAATGGACGAAATGTATGTGTGTACGATGGATGTGACAATATGAGGGAAGGAGAGTACCAAATTGCTTGTTCACATCAATCAAATGGTGAAAGATTACAAGATTGGTGGGTTGGGTAGGGCAAGGGAGAGCAACCCAACTTGGACTTTGTGTTGATCTATAAGTTCCTAAGATTCTTTGCTTTGTCTCCTTTGATCAATTTTTATATTTATCCTTATAAATTTTACCTTGAAACAACAAAAAAAAAAACTGTGAGATTTTGGTACCTATAGATTTTCATGAGATCTTTATATAATTATATTTTATACTTTTTAATTATTTATATATTTTGAAATATTTTATACTTTTTATTTAGATTTTTTTTTTCTTTTAGAATTGACTTGATTAATTCTTTTATACAAAAAACTTCTTTTTCTTCTTACTTCATGTTAATCCCTTCTACCTGAGAAAAATTCAAGGTCTTTGAGATCTCCAGTCATCTGGTAAATCAATCATATATGTATTATTATTATTGATTTTTTTAAAAAAAAACCCTATAGGGACCATACTTCTTCGTCTTTAACTAATTATGAGTGTCCATAAAACATTTCTCTTTGGTATCTAATTTCTTGAAAACATATCTCCTATGCTTATCAAGTGTTTCTTTGTATTTGGTAATAGTAGCTTTTAATTTCTTTTTTCACTTTAGCTTGGATTGATTGTATTTGTTCAACCATGTTGCTAGCTACTACACTCATTTCAAAAGTCTTTGGTAGGCAAACCAGAAACCAGATCTAGAGCATGCATGCTTCACTACTTTCTTGTAAACAACAAAAAATTAGTAATATTTTGATAGTACTCTAAGTTACACTATTATAAGCAAATTCAACTTGTAAGTATGAAATTTGACTGTCTTGGTTCGTTTGCAATTTGTGGATGAGCTATGCTGCTAAACTTCAAACTTGCCTCTATAAAAAATGATCTTTTCTATAAGGTCAAACAAAAATAAGATAGAAAAACTAGAATCTCTATAAAAAATAATTGATTTTGATATCCCACGTAGGTATACGATTATTTTAGATTTATATAGAGAAGGACTTGGTAGTCATTTTAAGCGAGACAAAACAATAGCAAGTGTTGAAGAGGGATACTTTTGACTATAATTAAAATGGGATGTTGGTAATCTCTATAAAATTACCAACATCCCCTTTTAATTATAGTCAAAAGTATCCCTCTTCAACACTTAGCTATTGTTTTGTCTCGCTTAAAATGTCTACTAAGTTCTCCTCTATATAAATCTTAAATAATCTTTTCTTGTAAAGACATCCTCAAAATGCATATATTGTTACGTCTGAATAAGTAACCATCATAGGTTATTTTGTCAAATGATTCTCATGAACACCTATGAAGTCCTCATCTTTAGTAAGGATGCAAATCCTTCCAGCATTCAAACCTCATAACTTCACTATTCAGAAAAAACTAAAAAAATTGGTCTTCTACTCAAAGCACATCAATATGATTAGAAGTACCAAACTTGTGTTTGATTACATAGGCAAATTGCTCTATGTAGGAAGCCTATCTTGTTTAAGTGCTTTTGGTTCTTGAAATATTTGAAGGCTTCGTGGTCCAAATATATTATAAACTCACATGCAATCAAGTAAGTAACACTCCTAATTCTGTAAAGCTTGTATCACAGCATACAACTCTTGTTCATAAGTAGACCACTTTTAGCGTGTTTCACTCAACTTCTTAGTAAAAAATATTATTGGTTTTCCTTGTGAATTCACTTCTCTAATCCTAATTTCACTGACATCACTTTCTACTTCAAAAGTCTTTTCAAAGTTTGATAATGCAAGCAAGCAATGGTGCAGTAGTCAACTTTTCTTTAATCATAACAAAGTTTTTCCCAGAGGCCTTAGTCCATAACAAACTTTTATTTCAGCTAATAATAGGAGTGACTTGAATAGTTTAAGCACCTTATTTATAAGCCTCATGAATGCATTTGGTGTGTTGGATAAATCAAATTGTATAACTAAACATTATATTCATATAAGATTTCTCTTGTCTTGAATGAGGTCTTTCATTCGTTTCTATACTTTATGTGAATTTGATAATATCGGAGATCAATCATTGAGAATATTTTGAAGCATTATAGTTGATATAACATATATTATGGTCGAGGTATGAGAAAGCGATGTCATTTTATTGATGGCTATGGTATCTATGTATATCTTTCAATTTTTATCTTTCTTGGGTGTCAACAAAATTAGGATGAGCTTATACTTTTTCGAATATGTTCATTTCATATCAACTCTTCTACCTTCTCCCTCAATATCTCATTCTCTTTTGAGTTCATCCGATAGTAAGATAAATTTGATAGACTTGCTCCAAGAGCCAAGTCAATTTGGTACTAAATATCTCTTATGGGTGATAGTCCATTAATTCTACAGGAGTGATTTTTTTGAATTCTTGCAATATTGATATTAGTTCTTTTGGATCATTGTTTCAAGTAGCTCTACTCTCTTGTAGCATCCTATTGCTTCTTTAGAATTGATAATGAATTTCTATTTAGAATTAAAAATAGATTAAAAACAAACTTTATCTCCCCTCTAAAAGTATTGGATTAAACTTCCTTTTTGTTAGTTGGTAGAATAATAATTTTTTTCTCATTCCACTAGAATACATAGATATTTTTTATTCCAAGGTAGGTCGCATTAATATCATATTGTCATGACCTTTCAAGTAACACATGACATGCATCCATGTCAACCAACTAACGCACATATAACTTTCTCTTTATAATTTTTTCTAATTAAGAGAGAAATTCTATATATCTCAATTATAGTGATAATTGAGCTTTCTTTAATCTACCCTAGCTTGTATAGTGTTAAATAAGCTTCCATCTACAATTTTAAATGCCTTACCAATGATTTGGATACAATGTTGTCACACCTTCCATTGTTTATGATCAATGTAAGACTTTATTACACTGCATAGAGAATGTAAGATGTTCTTGCTTGAAGTTAGATTTTCTTGCATTGAAGTTAGATTTTCGTGTATTGGGGAGAGTAATAATCTTTTTCCAACACATGCCACATGTTCCACTTCTTTCTCTATTATTTCAATAATATTATCATCTTAAGCATCTCCTTCTTCAAAGTCATGTTTGTGATTTGTAAAGTTGACAATCTTATGAGTACAATACTCATCATAATGATGACTAGGCTCCCCACATTTTAAATATTTCACAACCATAGGTCAAGCATATGAATTATTTATGGTAGTTAAGATATGCTTAGCTTACATTGTTAATGCTTCATCACTTGTGCCTATGTTTTGATTTGTAGGTTGTATTAACTCGATTACAACTTACTTTTTTTATTAATAACAAGTCATGTTGTCGGAGTAAAAAATTATCAGTTAGCAATCGGGGGTTGAGTCAATAATATTTTATCCTTTAATAGTATATTGTGAGCTTCATGTACTATTCGTATCGGAGTTAAAGACATTCTATCTTTGATTACAAATCTTATGTTTGTTGATATACCTCGTTATATGTTGGTCTTCTGATTATGATAAGTTACATCTGGCTGAAATGTGTAAAAAATTATCGATGTACTTGGTTACAGATCGAGTGCCTTGGATGATGTTTTGATATTATTAAAATAATAATTATTTATAGTTTAGAGGTACAAATCTTCCTTTGAGAAGTTACTTAATATTCCACCATATATGTACCGGTGTTTTTCCTTGTCTTCTTCAATTATTCTATAATATATCCCATCAAAATGTTGTGCCTCCTTTCAACTTGTTTGTAACAAGCTTAACTTGTTTGTGATCAGGAACATCTATCATCTCGAAGAAGTTCTTTACTTTATAACTCCAATTAAGAAAAAACTTCAATGTTGAGGTGGTCATTAAAACTAGGTAGATCTACTTTGAGGCGATAATACTCAAACAACCTATTTCATCTAAGGTGGTGCTTGATGTCATCCATATATTTCACTGTCATTTTCTAAGTCATCATCATATAATATTGGTTGTCGTAAATTGATAGTATCACATCAGTTGAAGCGTTGGGGTTGAGTTGCACTTACACCTCTTTTTTTTATTAGTTATATGATAGTCCATAGTCTATTTTTGTTCATTTGAATATGCTGGTTACTTACGTTAAATTGCAGGTCCATGTTGATTATTATGTTGGCCACTAGCATAAACTCTAACATGGTAGATCCTACCATCATCATGAACTCTATTAGTGCCTAAACTCAAGTTAATGAGTATGTCATGAATCCCTTAGAGTTCTCGGATTATTATTGATTCTTGTGCTTATGATGTCGCCCATAGAGTTGGCATTTCCTGATTATTATTGTTGGGATCATTGTTATTGCCTCCATCGCGAAGGTATCACCATTGAAATTACCACTATGATCATCGAAAATGTTATCGTTATTACAATTATTATTGCCACTAGATCTCATATTGATGGGCTTTAGGATTGTACTTAACGAATTAAGCTTTTTATACACAAGATCCATTATAAGTAGGAGTGTAGAAAATATTTTTAATTTTTCAATCTACAAACCTATTATGCTAACACCAATAGCAAGACTTTGATACCAACATACAGCAAATGGAAATAAAATTTAAAAAAAAAATACTGCTAGAAATAATTATAGTAAACTACCCTTATAAAGGAAACAGAAAGAAATCAACTATCTATATTAGAGAAGATTTTTACAATATTTGAAGGATATTATTTTTTATATGTTGAATAGGCTTAGAATGAGACTTTATTTATACCTAGTTGTAGGTCTTAAAAATTAGTTAATTAAACAATATGAGATAATTGAAAGAAACATAAAAATGAAAATGATAAGTGGATAACCTTAGGCTCTTTGAAAAATAATTTCTATGATATTCTTGAGTGTATCTTAGTACCTACTTGAATCATGAGATCTCTACAGTCATATATTATATATACTCTTCAATTAGATATATTATACTCTTCAATTATTTAAATATTTTAAAAGATTTAAAACTTCAAAATAGGTTCCTTGATCATGTTTATTTAGTTTTTTTGGTCTTAGAATTGACTTGATCAATTCTTTTATAAAAAAAAAATTTCTGTTGTTTTACATTAAATTATCTTTTAATCATGATCATAAGAATAATAGCAGTGTTTTATGTATCCATTTATCCTATCAACTTAAATTAGCTAGTTAAAAGAGACACATGTAAAAGATTTTAATATTTAATAAACACCCATGCTTTGTGGCAAAAAAAGAGTGTTGGTTTCTTTCACACTGTCTGGTGATGTTGGTTTGGGTGATTGACAGGTAGTAGTAAATGCTGCTCTGTTATTGCTTTAGATTTATTTTCTCTTTCTTTCTTGTTCTTAGCTGAGCTTGGTGGGGATTCACACAAGTTACATCCTTGTAAAATTTATAATATTATTAGTTTGAGATGATATTTATTCGGTCCGACAGTCTATTAATATATGAATCGAATAAATAGATCGATACGATTGATATTTATCGATCTGGATCTAATTTACTTTGATTAAAATGATAATAAATATGTTTTTTTTTTTTTGTGTTGGGGGGGGGTTTCAATTAACAGTTGTTAGGATACATTACTTCTGTATTCGTTGCTGCATATCTTGAAGCTTTTGGAGAGCACAAATCACCTCTATGGTATCAATCTTCATGCATCATTTTTGGGAATTTTTGTTGCTTCAGATTTGCTAAACCATTTTGACAATTCTCAAGTTGTAGTTCCTCCATTTGAGACTCACATCTAATTCAGTCACTTTGAGACTTGAGTCAAAGTGTGTGTATTCATAAGGATCTCTCTGATTTGTTTGATTAGGAATGTGACTCCATGTAAGGCTTGCTGTGGTGGTTTCCACATACCCTAAAAGAGAAATGAGAATGATACAACAAAATCATATCAGTAGACTCGAGATCAAAAATTTTGAAGAATGATGTAAAGCTGTATAGTTGTAGGAAAGAAAAAAATATTGTCTGCTATAACAACAGATGAAGGAAATGAAGTGATGTAAAAAAGATGTGTGTCATGAAGACGACGGGGCTGCATCTTTCTTGAGGCACTGTTCATATATTTTAATCTGCTGCCTTTTCCCATGCCAAAAGATAGACGAAGAAGCAGATGGAGGTTGTGAGTGGAGAAAGTGCAGCACAATCAACAGGTTATGTGTCATACAGTATGTGCATAAATCACGTCTTTTGCACTGCTAACTCCTTCAAATCTGTGTCATGGTTAGTTGTTGTCATTATGATCGATAATGATGTTCATGTCTCATCATTTTGAAGTAAAGTTGGCTATTTGAAACGTGATTTCTGCGTCCCCAGTTATAGAATTTACTCGTCTTTCTTGTTGGTCTACTTCAGAAGGCGACAGGGTTCTTAAATCCTAACTACTTAATCAATCTTAACTCCTTCAAATATGTGTCATAGTTGGTTGCTGTCATTATAATCGATAATGATGTTGAATTCCAAGTTCTTCACCATTTTGAAGCAAAGTTGGTTTTTTGAAACGTGATTCCTACGTCCCCCACCTGCAGAATTTACTCGTCTTCCTCGTTGGTCTGCTTCAGAAGGCGACATGGTTCTTAGATCCTAACTCCTTAATCAATCGTAACTCCTTCAAATATGTGTCATGGTTGGTTGCTGTCATTATAATCGATAATGATGTTCAATTCCAAGTTCTTCACCATTTTGAAGCAAAGTTGATTTTTTGAAACGTGATTCCTGCGTCCCCCAGCTGCAGAATTTACTCGTCTTCCTCGTTGGTCTGCGTCAAAAGTCGACATGGTTCTTCTCTCTCTCTCTCTCTCTCTCTCTCTCTCTCTCTCTCTCTCTCATGCGTGGTTACTACAAAGAACTTTGGGACGATTAAACTATTTGCTTCAGTGGTATATCTTAAAACGATAGGTATCAGACAGCTGATCGCAGTAGGTAGTTGGCAAAGTCTGTGGCAACAGTTGTTGATGGAGACCGAGGGAATATTACATCGGATCAACACAGGGAATTCGTGGGGACTCCTCGCTGGAACGAATGTTCTCTTGTTGGGTGGGAGAGAGAGAGAGAGAGAGAGAGAGAGAGAGAAGAGGGCACCTTCGTTTGTTCTTTGGATGCTCGTTTTCTCGTTCGTTGGAGTTTTGACTCAACATGTACAGTGGTGATGTATTGTAGCCACTTCAAACACCATAGTAATCTTTAGGCCTACAAAAAGACCACAAAATTAAATATGTGTTTGTATATAATTAATTGATGGTGGTCTTTACTTATTTCCCTTTTTTTTTTTTGTCTCATCTTAAACCTGATTAATAAATATTCTAATCAATTTTGTCATGACTGAATCAAAATTGACTCAACTCTTGAAATAAATTTCATGTCATATTCTAATCGAATTTAAGATAAATGAATATATATGATACCCAAAATCTAATCCCCGCTATCCCTATCACAATCAAATTTATCATATCCCAACTTAAATATAACTAAATATATATATCCTCAAATTCATTTCAAACCCGCATCTATTTTTTCTTTTACTTCTTGCTCTCATTTGTCATGAGTAATAACTCTCATGTCTTCCTATCGTTATCCATCAATACATTATTGATGTGGAACAAGTAACACCCTCCCATTTAGATCAATCAAATATGACTTAAATAAATTATTGATGTAAAACAAGTAACAACCAATTTCCTTCTTAATGATATAGCAATATAAAATGAGAAAAATAATAATAATCGAAAGATAGTAAAAAAAAATAACTTATAAGATTTCATATTCTAGTAATAAACTTTCAACATCTTTCTTTGTACATGTACATAAACGATGGGATCTTTCTATCGAAAAAATAATGTATGACCACACACCACTCGCACACAAAATAATAACATAACTCAATTCAATTGATTCATCCATTTTTTATTTCTCTCTTTTTCTTTTTTCTTTTTTTGCTTCATCTGATAACTTCTTTTATATATATAAAAAAAAAATATAAACCATATCCATAATTTTATTAGTGTTTAAGCACAAAAAATGTAAGCGAATAAATATGCTAATCCTCTATATTCCAAAATTCGTACCCAGATTTTTTACTCAGAACAGGTGGCCTTCAGACAAAACCCACATTGTGGATCCCACACGAGTTTGGTGGGCTCCAACCTGTGTAGGTGGATGTCGGCGGAATGTAGGTTGGCCAATTTAATATCTAACTATTTATTTTGACATATATTTAACTTTGTGACCCCCCGAAAAAAATGTCGAAAACAATTACATTGGCAAGAAATTATAATACAGAAATGTCATCGTCATTCTAGCTAAGCAATTTGGACGTCTATTAATGGGAATTAATCAATGTTGTCCTTTGAATTGTGACCTCTCCATAGTGTAGTGAACAATTGCTTTCATAATTAGTTTGAGTAAAGGAGATGTCCAAATTATTGTAGCTTCCCAAACTACACGTAGCTCGGACGATCGCATGAGAATTAATGGATATCAATTGCATCCTCAACCACCTATTTATGTGAAGCTCCAACATCACATTGATAGCTACTTGCATAATTTTCAAACTATTTATAAAGATGTATCCCGGTCCCATAATATTAGTTTATAATATAATTAATTTCTTTTTTTTTAACACTAATAACTTAAATCGGTGATTTATAATGGAATAATAATAAAATCTTATAGAATGATCATTTACGAGAATTATCGAAAGTATGCCTGAAGCACCAATATATATATATATATATATATATATATATATATATATATATATATATATATATATATATATATATATATATATCATAACGTCCGTCCTCTTTCTTGAAGGCGTTATCTAATTTAATTGATAAAAATTTTAATAGAATATTATAAGGTTTTGGGCTTGAATCTTGTTTTGGTCGCTTATCTTTTATAATAGAAAAAAAATATAAATATATCACATCAGTAGCATGCATAATATTTTTTATCTTATCAATTATGCCAATAGAACAACCAGTAGAAGAATCTTTTTGTCCTTTTTAACTTTCTTTTACTACGAATTGGATAAGAGACATCAATGGCATGATGATACATATTCAACCACCTACTCTGTGAAACATCAACATCACAACAATAGTGTGCACATAATGTATTCAAACTGTTTGTCAAGAATTATCTTATCAATTCTGCCAATACTAAGCATATAACTTGAATTCGTCTTGTTTGAAGTATTAGTACTTATTGTTTGTATAATTATAACAAAGCATTGGAAAGAAAGAAGAAAAAAAAGAAAAAAAGAAGAAAGAGAAATTGTCACCTCACATCAGTCTTTTTGAGTCCACCACACATGTGATCTCCATGTGTGCCCTTTTGGTGAGGGAGCTCATAGAACTGGCATTTATGGAACCAGCAATGCAGCAGCTAAGCGTCGCCACCACCACCGCCACCACCGGTCTTAATCTGCCAAAGCGAAAGCATGCGCTTTGAACACGGAAAGCTCTTGTTTTCTCCTGCTGCATGGCACCAATGTGGTGATGATTCCGAGAGCATTCGCTGGTGGAGAATGCTTCCTTCTCCTGGGAATAAACGTTTAATCCCAAGCAAACCATGGCCTTTGTGCAATAAAATACTAGCAACAGGTTTGGCCATTTCCAACTACATACCAACACTTCTCCCTCATGCCTTGTATACTATTCCCTTCGCCACCTACCTTCCCGCTCTATATATGCAACCAAAGGAAAGCATGCACCTTAAAAGTAGCTTCTCCTCTCTCTCTCTCTCTTGTGGCAGATACGGGGTGGTAACAGCACCGAAATGGTTGCGTTCGGGGGTGCGCCTTTCAAGACCGTGGACCAGTGCACCTCGGTGGGGCGGGAGGGGCACACGGTGGTGGCCGACATGGACGGCACCTTGCTCCGGGGCCGAAGCTCCTTCCCCTACTTCGCGCTCGTCGCATTCGAGGTGGGAGGCGTGCTGAGGTTGCTGCTCCTGCTCCTAGCGGCGCCGCTGGCTGCCGTGCTCTACTACTTCGTGTCGGAGTCGGCCGGGATCAAGGTGCTCATCTTCGCGGCGATGGCGGGGGCGCGGGGGGAGGACGTGGAGTTGGCGGCGCGGGCGGTGCTACCCAAGTTCTACTCTGCGGACGTCCACCCGGAGGCGTGGCGGGTGTTCTCGGCATGCGGCAGGCGGTGCGTGCTCACGGCCAACCCCAGGATCATGGTGGAGGCGTTTCTGAAGGAGTACCTGGGCGCTGACCTCGTCATCGGGACGGAGCTCGGGACGTACAAAGGCCGGTTGACGGGGCTCGCCGTCCACCCCGGGGTTCTCGTTGGACGGAACAAAGCCGCCGCGCTCCGCAAGCAGTTGCCGGAGGCGTCGCCGGAGATCGGGCTGGGCGATCGGGAGACCGACTTCCCCTTCATGAGTCTTTGTCAGGTACGTGCGTCTTCCAAAAGCCATGCATTACGTAACTATAGACATGAGAGACGAGCATGGAATGAATACCACGGTTTGCGTTTATCGAGGCAGATAACGACGCTGTGAGAAAGAAAAAGAATTAGCAATGCTTGCACGAAAGTTTTCAGATCAATTCATTTTTTATAATAAAAAACTTGGTCATAAGAATATATTGAAATTTTTTTTCTCAACTATAAGCGATGAAGACGAGATTCTTTAAGAAATAAATTAGATGATTTTTTTTATTCTTAACCTTTGATAAATGAGTATGATATACCACCACATCGACCAGTATTTACGATATAAGAATGTATTGGAATTGGATGTAACATTTTTACTGTTTAAGAATAAAAAAATAATATAATACATATAAATTAATAATATATATGTATATAAGATGTGAATTTTTGTAATTTATTTGAACTATTTTTATTTCTTATGTTTCCAACTAGATCTTAGTTACAAGAATTTTTGCATATCAATTCTTTCAAAAAGTAGATATATATATATATATATATATATATGTATGTATGTGTGTATGAAGTGAAGGCTTGGTATTATGTACACAGGAGGCGTATGTGGTGCCACCGAAACCCAGATGCGGGGCCGTCGCCAGTGAGAAGCTGCCGAAGCCGGTCGTCTTCCACGACGGCCGCTTGGTCATGAAGCCAACGCCGCTGGTGGCCTTCGTTACCGTCCTCTGGTTCCCGGCGGGCTTCCTCCTCGCATGTCTCCGCATCGCCGCCGGGGCCCTCCTCCCCATGCGCTACGTCTACCACGTCTTCCGCGCTCTCGGCGTCCGCGTCACCGTCCGCGGCACCTTTCCTCCCCCGGCCTCCAGGTCCCTCGGCCGTTCCGGCGTCCTCTTCGTCTGCTCCCACCGCACCCTCCTGGACCCCATCTTCCTCTCCGTCGCCCTCGGCCGCCCCATTGCCGCCGTCACCTACTCCGTCTCCCGCCTCTCCGAGATCCTCTCCCCCATCCGTACCGTGCGCCTCAGCCGCGACCGCGCCCGCGACGCCGCCATGATCCGGAAGCTCCTGCGGGAGGGCGACCTGGCGATCTGCCCCGAGGGGACGACCTGCCGCGAGCCCTTCCTGCTGCGCTTCTCGGCGCTGTTCGCGGAGCTCACGGACCAGATCGTGCCGGTGGCGACTTGCAGCCGAATGAGCATGTTCCACGGCACCACGGCGAGAGGGTGGAAGGGGATGGACCCCTTCTACTTCTTCATGAACCCAAGTCCAGCCTACGAGGTTACCTTCCTCGACAAGCTCCCGCTCGAGCTCACCTGCACCGGCGGCAAGTCCAGCCACGAGGTGGCCAACTACATACAGCGGGCGATAGCCTCCACTTTGTCCTACGAGTGCACCCGTTTCACGAGGAAGGACAAGTACCGGGCGCTCGCTGGGAACGATGGAACTGTTCCTGAGAAGAAGCCCAAGGCTGAAGGCGCCAAGGCCATGGATCGCTAAGGAGGCAGCAGCGACTACTACTACTACTACTACTACTACTACTGCATATGTTCTCTCTCATAATCCCGACTGTTCTGGCTATGATCTCAGTGTTAATGTACATTGATATCTCTATAATAATCATCAAAATTAATGCCAGCATCCTGTTCTAATGTACATTGATGTCTGTCGATATAGCTACACGATGGATGAAGAGAAGGGATCAAATCAAAGTGGCCCTCTTTGCTTGCTACAAAAGAGACTGTTAATGATTAATCGAGGCTAACACAGAGCTAGAAAAATGAATGCAGCGTTTGAGAGCACTCTTATCTATATATAGCATACCAAACATTCTTTACGGATTACTTTGCCAGCATAATTTGGTGATCAGATTAGTTCATTCTCTCAGCTACTGATTTGATATTTACTGACCTTATCACACATTTCTGAAATCTCACAAGTTTCAGACAACAAGTCTTGGCATTAACACTGGTAGGTACATAGTTAATGACAAGAGGACCCTCCACCAAACAATTAATCCAACCAAAATATATATAAGTTTCTTACCATCACAAAGTTCTCCTCCCTCACGTTCATGAGGTGTTCTTTTGTTCTGGATAGCTTAAATCTTCAGACACATTTGATGCGTGAGGAGGTTGCTTAAGCAAAACAACATACCAAATATGTGGTGTCTCAGCTCTCTCCAATCACTTTCTTGGGCGAGACGAGCAAACAAGACAAATCTCAACTAGATAGATGCAGACTAAAACAGAACAGGAAAAGTTATCTGCCAGGATTCTGGTTTCAGCAGTAATGTCATTGTCGGATACCTTCATTTATTAGGTTGCAGTTTGGCAGAGATGGAGGAGTACTACCCCAAGTGCTTGAATAAGGAGAGCTCTTTAAATTTCGATCATTGCGATATAGCTTTTTCATCCATTATTTGATAATTTACAAGTTTTTTATTTATTTTAAAGTTTACATGATTACTAATCTAATGTCTTATGCTCCGAAGAATGTTGTTGATTTATAAATAAAAAAAAGGACAATTATTAGAAAACAATAAACTGGTGCTAGCTCCCTTCCAAAATTCAACTTTGGTCAACCCAGCCTACTCAAACACAACCTAAGAAATTTCATCATTAAATTGCATTTAAAATAAAAATAATCACTCCCTAAAATGAGGGTGCTCTTTGGGAAATATTAAAAAAGGATAAATACTACTTATACATTAACAACCAGAATAATAAATGAAAAATCATACTGCTTATAAACTCAATAAACACATCCATAAATAATAAGAGAAAAAAAAGAAAAAAGATAAGTGGATTCGATAAAAAAGAATAAAAAACCAGAATTTATTTCAAAAACAATTATAAAAAAAAGAAAAAAAGAGAGTGAATAATTTAAAAAAATTAAAGAAAAATAACAATGTTCTGACCTCTTTCCGAATTATAAGAAGGTAATCCTTTTTGGTATTTACAACCCCTAAAAAAAAATTATAAAATATATTCCTATTATTTATACCTTTATTTCCCTCCAATATCTTTATTTTCTCACAATCTCTTATTTCCTATGTGATATTGTTCGTCACTCAATGAAGAAGAAGACTTCGCTATGATATTGTTCGTCGTTCTCGCTCAACACAAGTCTATCATTCAACCTAATACTTGTAACTTTATAAAAGAAAAGAATTGACTCTAGTTTGATGTCCGACATCACTTGAATGACTTGATACAAAGATAACCTATAATCGATCTCCGTTAGTCTCCTCGAAAGATGCATTTGTTAGTAACATTCCACTAAAAGGGTTGATTAAAAGTTACAGTTCATTTGAATATAAGTATCTTAGGAATATTGATTTTTTAAGAAAATTGGATTGTAATCAAATTAAATAGTTTATTATTCACAACTCCTCTTTACTATTGATAATCTACTGAAAAAATAAAAACGTTATTTTACCATATACAATTTTAGTATAAACAAATTTATCTCTTTTTTTTTTCACCATAACTCCTATGATTGTCATTGTCGATTGTCACTCTATGCTCTTTGTTGACATTCAATGATTGTGGAGTATATTTCTATCTATTTACAAAAGATAATTTTAAAATATTTAAAAAATATATTATAATATAATAAATTGATGGTGATAAACTTATCTTCAATTAAAATAAGGAGGTTACTATTCAAAGCCTATTCTAATTATTCACAATCCTTTATATATCTATAACCCCTTTTTAAAAAATAATAAAATAAATATTTTATTAGTTATCTTTCTCTAATTATGTATTTACCCTTTTCTTTTTTTTTTATATAGCCCTCGCTTACATTACTCTCCTACCATAAAGACTCTCTCCACCGCCCTTGCACTTAATCGGACAGTTAGTTTACAAAGGCAAAAAATATAACATCTTCTAAGTTAATATAATTGATCTAGAAACTTATACTTTTTAGATTATTGTAGAATATATATTATTTTAAAAATATTAATTCAGAAAATAAAAATATTAAAAAAATATTTCTCGTATCCTTCTTTTCGATTCATTATTTTCATTATCTATTTTTAATTATTTTATGTATCTGTAAGAGGCGAAGGAGGAGGAATAGAAGGAGAAAAAACAAATAAGAAGTGAAATGATTTAATTATACTTAAATTATAAATCAAGGCAATACATAAAAAGATAATTTAGAAATATTCAAAAATTAATGGGTCGTAATCCCAAGTAAATTTGATGCTAAATCACCGCGATCCACCGTAATAGCCTTCACCGACCGCTCCCTCGATTCCTTTTTCCTCCTCTCACTCCCTTATGGCCGCCGCTTCTTCCCCATCCCGTCGCCTCCCCTCCTCCTCCTCTTCCTCCCCTCTTGAACGATTGCCCCAGCAGCTCGCGCTTCCCGGCGGCTCCTACCGGTCGATCTCCTTCCCTCTGAACCCTTATCCCCCCCATGTCCGATAATTTCCCTGCCGCGCCATCCCTGGACGGATCCTCCTTTCCGGAAGACGACTGCCAACCCCTGCCCGCCGACCCTGTCCCCCCCGGAAGACCCGCTTCCAACGCGCCTGCAACTCCCGCTCCGCCTCCGCCGCCGTAGACAGGAGGAGCGGAAGAAGGCTGGGATGGTGATCACCTCGATCGTCCAGTCCCCGCTTCCTTCGTAGCCGCCCCGGTTGGGGCTCCGCTCCATGTGGGAGCTCGCCGCCGTCCTCAACTTCCTCCATCTTCCTGGCTTTGGAAATGATCTCTCCTCCGGTAGCATTATTAGGGTATATCTGCTGGTATTCCTCGGAATTTACATGTCTGTTACCTTACAAATCTGGATTTGAATAATTTTCATAAGAACCTATTGGCATGTTGACCGGCAATCCATCCGGTTACTCGCATTGCGCTAGGGAATTCAACCTGGGTTACAGTACTCTGCAGCAAGTGAAGATTGGTGGCACTGTATATGCAGCTTGTTCAAAGATATTACAGAAAGGAGATGATATTATGGAATGGCTAATCTAATTGGTCATTTAGCGCAGGTCACTGATGGGGACATACCAATTATTGCATCCCATGGGTGAGTTCTTTGTATCTATGGAGTCTAAGGCACTTAAAAAACATATTCATCTGATAATACTGATGAACTCTGGCTGTTAAATTTTGCAGAACGGATATCGAGACATGTGACTCTTGGTCCTAGCCCACATATGCTAATTTTTAAAGCATTATGTAGCATCCGTGTTGAGGTGCTTCCTGTAATGAATGATAATACTCTAATTTGAAAGTTTAATGCTTTTATTTCAACTGACAATGTTTAATTATTATTTTATGTTTTCCCTTTGTTGATGGATGTTGGCTTTTATCTTGTACATAAACCTGAAAAATGTATAACTAAAGCACTTTCCTTGCACCGACTGTCTTAGTTCCACTTCCTGAGTTGTCTTACAATGATGTTTGTCAACATTTATGCTTCTTTGGTATCATTTTTTTGTTGCCTTTGTATATAAGACATATATCTTTCATGTGTTTTGGTATTCGGCTTAGCCTTCATAACTTGTACATGAAAGAGGAGGACCCAGGACCTTTTGTTAATGTGTCTGATGGTACACCATAATTTTCACTATGCAATGGAAGTAGAAAGCTTTTTTTCGAACATTTCAGAAATAATGGAGAAAAAAAAAAAATCGCCAAACGTATTATGTGGTACCTTGCCTAATAAAAGTCTCCACTATATTTGATCACTGATTGATGATAGCCACCACGTTTGCTAATGGTCACTGAATGCCACCTCCATCATCTCCAACCACTGCCCTCCATGACTTGCCATTAGTCCCTGGTTGTTGATCTTCGCTGCCATCGGAAGTTATCATTGTCCATCAATTCTCGCTGGTTAAACTCCCGCCACAACCCTTTCATTACCCTTTTGATGTTCACCATTTTCCACCAGTTTTTGGCAGCTGCTGTTACCCGTAATTGGTTGTTCAGTTGTCAAACACCACTATTCCTATATCAATTGCTGATTGTTGTTGCTGATTGCTAGTCATCATCAGATTCACATCAACCATATTTGCCATCACCAACTGGCGCTCAGCTACATGGATTAAGAACTGACGCATTGTTGAAGGGAGACGCAAGTTAGAGAAGACTAATGAATGGGAACAAAGTGGAAACATCTACAATATGTTTTCCATTTTCTGTTTTGAAGTTATACCTTTGAGTGCTTGTTTTGTTACGAAATGGAAGACCCTTTAGCTGATAAATTTTTTGGGAGCTTCATAATTTTTAAAACTATACATTTTCACCATATACATGGATAAACATTATACATGTAGCACTACAAATTTGTCCACACTATAATGCATTAACTGGTACTGTCTCCTTTCAAATGGCACTTGTTATTGCTAGATGAATCAGATGGCTCTCCATTCATTAGTGTTGTTATCCACAGTGTACCATATAAATGAGTGCTACATCCTAATAATTGATTTTGACTTGTTACCACCACATAGGCTAACTGTCTGAAGAATTGTTTCATTAACAATCATTTTAAACTTTTTACAGGTACTTCTGTATCCTATGATGCAATTGATACTTATATATCATAAAATTGTCAATATGTGATGTTGAATTTCTAGCTTTTTGATAATCAACATAATGACATGACTAACTGAGCTCTGAAAATGTAGCCTTAACTCTGCTGAGTTGATTTAATACTAGAAGTTGACTTCAATTTTTCTCATTTTGCCGCAAGACATTCAAAATTTTATTGATGATTCTTTAAAATGAGGCATTCAACTCTTGCAAAGAAAGGATTGGTGATCATTAATGTGGGATTTCTTATTGGTATCCTGATAAACTTCATGGTTATTTTAGAAGCCACCCAAAACATATGCATATTTATTTTGAACTACTTGTTGTAGTCATATTGCAAGTGTCATGATTAACACTTGGTAATTCCTTCATTTCTTTGTTTTGTAGGTATGAAGATGATCCAACTGTTGGCCATCCATTGTACTGTAAAATTAGATAGGTTGAGGTAAAAAGGTCAAGGCAAAGGGATTGTCATTTGCTTCACATATATCTTTACCGAGGGAAACTGTTGCAACCAACTTGGATGAATTCCAGTAAGTTTCAGTGAGTTTCTCCATTTTGGTTGGTTTTAATTCCGTGATGTCATTTGTATTTTGGTAGTTTAAAGTTTAAACTGCACTATTCTAATAGTGATGTGGCTTAATCTAAAGTCTATAACCATTAACAATAAAAAAAAGGAACTATAGAAAAATCAGCACATAACTCTATTAATGAAGATTCTTTCTTAGGAAAGTAAACATTGTCTTCCTTTTCTTTCTCTAATTGGTAGCATAGTGTATGTTTGATTTCAGGTAAAACTTTTTCAAAGTAGAATTAGAACGGAATCCTCTCTTGGAAGAAATTAAAGTTCAAATTTCTGATGGAGAACGATAAAATTCATAGAGTATGGGATTCTTTGCTCCTTAGTACTTTGCTTTTAGTCTCATTTTACATGGCATCGTTAACCTTAACTTAGTCTTGAAAGTCAAAGCCAATAATTTTTTCTATTTCTCTTGTACTTTGGGCATTCAAACATAGAAAGGAGAGACTGTTGAAAAAGCAACACAGAGAAGCTCTCCTCCCAGGCAACTTTTTTGACTGCAGATGGAGTTTCCTCGGGCCGCTTCCTTCATGATGGAAAGCCTGTCATGTATACTTTGGTATTATCCTATTTCTGCTATATTAAGTTTAATGATTTTCTACTTTTTGATGTTCTAATAAATAATGAAGAATATGTGTGTACAATGGTTTCCACCTACATGTTTTACCTTCCTAGAGCCATGAAACACTTTGGAAGAGTTTGATTTTGTGCTTCTTTAATGGTTCTGAATATCATTGAATTCAATAATGTGTTTATAAAGAGATTTGGTAGTTGACATGTTCTACGAGTGTTTACAGATTAGTTGAACTCGCTTCTCTAGGTGTGCTGCGGATCACGTGGAAAATCTCTTTTTGCTTGTGTTTTTTATTTTTCTTTGATAGGTAGCTTGCAGTATTTTTAAAATGTTTTTTTTCTTACTGAGCTAACCACCGAGGATTTTATAATGGAATGACATAGGGTTGAAAGTGGTTTTAGGAGCTTTCATATGTTAGCTTCTGTCTAAATTTGAAGTAGGTACTTCTGCTCAGGATTTTATGGGTGGTGGATATTGGTGTTATTGATCTCTGATTAGTTTATTTTGGTTGGGTTTTTTTAAATCCTATTATATGGTTTCTAAATTTCTGCTAATCCTGATTAGTTCTGTTACTGTCTTTGTATTTTTCGTTGATTTGATGTACATAGTTAAATTATCTAAACAGGGCATGACTAAATATTTAACCTGAAAAAGTCTATTCCTGTGAATGTTTGACATATAAAATATGTCCGAATCCTAAAAGGTTGATATTGGTTATTAATGATTGTTTAAATTGTAGTTTCTTTAGGTTTTCTCCTAATGATTTCTGGCCAAACTCTAATTAATAGTAGTTTCATGTTAAACAATTTTTCAGATGACTAAGATCACACGATCAATGAAGCTATCAAAATAACCAAGCATGTATACAATCTCTCTTTTTTTTTTAAATTCTTGATGAGGCTTCTCCACCAATTTCTAATGCTTTGGTCTTAGTATGTTTTAGGAAAAGACAATGCTCAGCTGTGAATGTTGTCAGGAGATCAGTCATTGGGAGGCCTGATGTCCCAACTACTGGTAAATCGAATGGCTGTTGGCATAATAATGATACAAGGTGCTCAAAATCAAATTACTATGGAGAAATTAATATCAAACATCAGGATGAGCCTCTTGACCACAGGTGTCTTCTCTTCCATGCTTGTTTTGAGATGGCAATAGGTGGAGGAAAAGGCAGTGATGATGACATTGTAGGAGCAGTACATGATGAGGAATATCTGAGAAGTCAAGCAGCAAAAAGTGTCAAGTGGGCCAGGGGGGGATGAGTTCTGTTGGGAGGAAGAAAATGTAGAGGATGATGAGATAGAGGAGGAACATTCCTTGAGCACTAGGGAGATATGGAGGATCAACACCATTACAAAAAGTTTCCTGGTCGAACTAGGCAGGAAACGAAAAATTGAGATCAGTTGATGAGCTCTAGACAGGCGTAATAAGATGCTGCTAGAGAGCTGCATGACCATATGTATAGATTACCAGCAGTATGAGCTATCAGAAACAGATGCAGATTCCGCAAAGTCTAATGTGTCAGATGCAACAGACAAATTCTGGTGCATCTGATAATTTAGAACTCTCGACAGCAAGTCGAGTTTCTCAGGAAGAAGATGACAGTGAAGAAATAACATATAACAAAATGAATCCCATATTGACCAACCACACTGAGGCTGAGGATAAAGATCGGCAATCATCTGTGCATAAGACAGACAGCAATGGGGAGGAAGCAGATAAGCCCCAAAGAATAAGGTTCCTAGACCTGAATGAACTTGCCCCAGGAACGAGTTCTGATGATGGTCCGAGCATTAGGGACTACGACCAGGAAGATTGTTATGCAGGTCTGTTGAAGAGAACAGGTTGGTTCATTCATAACTCTACACAATTATTTACTTAATATATTATCTCAAGTGCCCAATTGAAGGTTGCCATTTAACAAAAGCAGTTGTTCTTTCCAAGATGGGCTGGCAAATGACAACACCTATTAGCAAACTTGGTCTGCTTCCATTGATCAACTTTAGCAAGTACTTGATAGCAATTTTTAGGAAAAGAATCATCTTAATTTTTTTCTGTTCTACATGTTCCATGTACAATATGCGTTTGTGCTAATCATTTGACAGATTTCTGGATCTAACTGTTGCCTCGTTTTTTTTCTTTGTTCTAAATGTTCCATGTACAACATGCGTTTGTGCTAATCATTTGACAGATTTCTGGATCTAACTGATGCCTCTTTTTTCATTCAGAGGCACGATGCCAAGTTATCTGAGACGATAATTTACCCATGTACCGATTTTAATCGAGAAGATGATCCTTACCGTCACCATCTAGAGTCTACATGTACTTCATTTCATGGCAGAATTCAAGGTCAGTCTCCGTTCTTCACTGATGGTTGGCATGACATTTTACTTGGTTCTCATTAGTTGCTTATCCAATCTATTGCTATTAGGTTTATTGCATACTGCATGTGGTTGTCGGAATTCGTTTAGCTGCTGCTTATTTTGACGAGCGTTTTTTTGCATTCAGATACTCGATGAGATGAGTTCAAACTTGGCGGCTTGAACTTAATCGCACGTCACTCCACCCACGTCATCCATGAACCACGCGCGTCAGACTACCAGCGCGTCTTCCTCGCTTTCTTCTCTCTTTCCACAAATGCATGCGTCGACCAAGACAGCGTTCGGCCTTGGCCCTCCCCCCGCCCCCCGGCTGTGGGCGCGGCCCGTAGTTACACCTGGCATTGTGGTGGTCCCACCACCAATGCGTGGGAAGAATTCATGTGAATCCTGTGCGAGGCCGGCATCTCATCCGCTCCCGATGCCTCCGTTTTCTTCGTGGATGCGACACAAAGTGGAAGACGAGTCGTCTTCGAATCACCCCCAATCTTTAAGGGCTGCCGGTGATCGGAGTAGCCGCTGCGTTCGCCCACCATGGCGACGACGAGCGATCGGTTGGCGAGCTTGGGCTCCCTCGTGGCCAGCCTCATGGTCGTCTTTGCCATCATCCGCCGCTACCTCCCCCTCCACCTGCTCGAGCATTCCCTCACCAAGCACTCCTTCCGCCTCTTTGCCTCCGTCTACCCCTACGTCCGGATCACCATCTCCGAGTTCTCCGGTGACCGCCTGAAGCGCAGTGAGGCTTACACCGCCGTCGAGGCCTACCTCAGTGATTCCTGCTCGCAGCGCGCCAACAAGCTCAAGGCCGAGCTCGGCGCCGACTGCGATAGCCTCACCCTCAGCATGGACGAGCACGAGGAGGTCACCCACGACATCGAGGGCGCCAAGCTCTGGTGGACCTCCGTGGCGAGCACTCCCCGCTCGCGGACCGTGTCCTTTTTCCCGGAGGCCGAGGAGCGGCGGCACTACCGGCTGACCTTCCACCGCCGGCACCGGGAGCTCGTCATCGGGTCGTACCTCGCCCACGTCTTGCGAGAGGGGCGCGAGATCAGGCGCCGCAGCCGGCAGCGGAAGCTCTACACCAACATTCCCGGCAGTAGGTCGGACGAGTACAGGAAGACGATGTGGAGCCACGTCGTGTTCGATCACCCGTCGACCTTCGACACACTCGCCATGGATCCCGGCAAGAAGCAGGACATCATGGACGACCTCATCGCCTTCCGCAACGGCAAGGACTACTACGCCAGAATCGGCAAGGCGTGGAAGCGGGGTTACCTCCTCTACGGCCCGCCCGGCACCGGCAAGTCCTCCGCTATCGCCGCCATCGCCAACTTCCTGGACTACGACACGACATCTACGACCTCGAGCTGACCTCCGTCAAGGACAACACCCAGCTGAGGAAGCTGTTCATCGAGACCACCAGCAAGTCCATCATCGTCCTCGAGGACGTCGACTGCTCGCTGGACCTGACGGGCAAGCGGAATCCCAAGAGGAAGAAAGAGGGCGAAAGCGGAGACAAGGCGAAGCCGCCGTTGCCGCCGGAGAAGGAGGACAAGGAGGAGAGCAAGGTGACGCTGTCCGGGCTTCTCAACTTTATCGACGGCCTGTGGTCAGCCTGTGGCGGCGAGAGGCTCATAATATTCACCACCAACCACCTGGAGAAGCTGGATCCGGCGCTGATACGGCTGGGGAGGATGGACAAGCACATCGAGATGTCGTACTGTGGATTCGAGGCGTTCAAGGTGCTGGCGAAGAACTACTTGGGCGTCGTCGACGCGCACCCGCTGTTAGAGGCCATCCGGCGGCTGATGGAGGAGGTCAAGATGACGCCGGCGGACGTGGCGGAGAACCTGATGCCCAAGTCTCCGGAGGAGGACGACGCCTCGTGTCTCGGGCGGTTGGTTCGGGCGCTGGAAATGGGCCGGCCGGGAGCGGCGGCCAAAGTCGAGGACGGCAGTAGCGGGGATGAGACCGCCGAGAGTGAGCTGACGAGTTAATTTCGAAGGCAATAAAAAATAGACATTAATGTCGGATTTCTGTCAGTCGTTTGTGGTTGTTCTATGCTTGGATTGGGCTCCGCCAAGCTGTTCTCGTCGATCTTATAATACAACGACAAATAATGCCACGTAGGGGATGACGTTGGCAACCTTTATAGAGAGTCAATAATCAAATATTTAATCAACGATAAATATTTTTATCCTTATCAACAAAAATATCTTTTAATCAAATTTCCTATCTTAACCTCTTTAATCTCTAATGGATTATTATATTTTTATCTAATAATTTTTTAATTTATCGCCAAATGGATCTCATCTAAGTAATCCATTAATATTGGGTCTCATTGTCTCTATTAATAATGGGTCTCGTCTAATGAAACATGGTCTATTAGATAATTCATATCCAATTCTATATTCGTCGAAACATTCATCATATGTGTGTGATATTCTAGGTTCAATATCGAGTATGTCATGAGTTACACTTATCAGAACTATTTCTAACTCAAAACTCTTTTTCACCCAGTGAATTGTTATCCAATAATAATTCACTCAACTCATCGATTATAGACGTACTATGTCACTATGTCATAATCTCAAAACAGTACAGGGAGATCTATAGTCTCTCATCTATCCAATATTTTAGAGATCTTATATCGGACATGATACTATAGACTTAATATGAAATTCATTTGAGACTCGGTCTAATTAGATTTTCTTAAAGAACTCTTCCGCTCTCAATCTGAACAACCCTGACAAGGGATTTGCCCGAGCAAAAACAAACGAGGTATTCCTCTCGTGGTACCGAGAGCAGACGATCATCTATTGACACTCAATTGCCTTCATAAGGTTAGTTATTAATCCCGACAATCGATTGTACTAGATTTAGAATTTACAAACCTGTAAATCCAACGTCAAAGAAAGAAGCACAAAAATAAGACATCATTGGTGTCTCAAATCTAAGGGCCAGATACACAATTGAGACTATAAAGTCGTTGTCTAACGTCAGATATCATTAATCATTCAGTATTTCGTAAGCGGATCAATCAGTGAACTCATTCTCCAATGAACACCTGTATTGTACCCTTAGTGTCCCCACATAAACGACTATGAGACCAATAACCCCTATCATATAGACGAGTATACTATATACCGGTCTGTCTGGTTATTATTATCTCGATGTCTCTCTCGAGTAATCTATGAACGAGATTATTTAGGATCTGTATTTAAAAGTAAATTAGTCTCATTATCATAATCTCATCATAATCTAATTGTCATTGCATAGATCCAAGGACATATGCAACATGCAACATAAAGTAAAATTTTACCAATAATAATAATTATGTAAAATGGTCGTGCAGCGTGTCACGCGTGTCATCACTCACGTGATTGACTTGCAGGACACTTGTAACCAGCATTATCCACATGGGTGACAGGGGGAAGACATGCCCGAACAGTCTCCCTTTAACTATTATCCAGAAGGGTAGGCAAGTGGAGTGTGACTAGGGCCTTTTCCTTTCATGTTAACCTCTATGTGACGACTAGACCCATTGCCATCCTGTTCATATATAGCGTGAATGAGACACATGTAGGCACATGTCGATTTATTATCATGTTGTACGTCGAGGGGATGTCAACTACCATTAATTTTGTCATCACCATTTTGGAGCAAGACTCATTGTCAAATGTGACATGCAAGCTCATGGTCCCGAGAGAGGAGATGAAGTCACTAGTGAACCTCAATAGTGTGGAAGTCATAAGAGTAAGATCATTAGCCGAGATCCCAAGTTTTTGAAAAGCATTAAAGTAGAGGATGTCAATAGAGTTATCTTTGTCGATCATGACCCTTTTTAATTGGGCGTTAATCATCCTTATGGAGATCACCAATGCATCATCATGGTTTGGGTCGAGGTACTCTGTCTCTTTTTCCTTGAAGTTTATTTTCGAGTCATCTTTTGACCTCGGATGTTTCTAGTTAGTGGCTCGGCTATAGGCTTTATGACCGAGGAGTTGTCTCCTCCTGAGGTAGGTCCACTGATGATGACATTGATCTACCTTTTCACTAGCCTCTGAGGTTAGACGAAGGTTCTTGAGGCCTTCGGATGAACCTCCTGATGTGTCCTCGATGAATGAGCTCTTTAATATGTTCTTTCAAATTATGACAGTCCTCTATGTCATAGCCATAATCACGATGGAAGCGATAGTATTTGGATTTGTCCCTCCTCTCTAATGGTGTCTTCATCGATTGAGGGTCCTTCATCCTTTATATATAAGAAGACCTCACTTCTCATCATATTCAGAATAGTTGACTCATACGTTAGGTGAGGTAGTTCAGGCCGGTCATGTTTTCTTCGTCGTTATGACCTTAGGGTCGGAGCTGATAGTGGTTGCTCTTACTATGGCCTCCTGCGTGTCTCCTCGCACTTACTTTAGACTATTGCCTCCGTGATATATACTGGTTGGCATTTAAGAGGACCTCGGGTATCATCGCCGGTGGCCTCTCTACCAATGACCAAAAAAGGGCTTGAGCCATATGATGAAGGCTTGAATCACAATTAATGGATGAGCTTTATGCATGTCTCAGATTTCATTAGTGAATCAAGTGACAAAGTCAGAGAGTATATGAGTTTGAGCAGCATCATCATCGATGGCCTCGGGCGTACATTCATGAGGAAGTAGGGCTTAAACTCTTTTCGAGCTTAGCAAAGGAGTCAATCGAGAGTGGCTTCAAAGCAAGTGTACAATTCTCACATCTGGCTTCTCAATGTTGTTAGGAACATATGACATATCAGAGCATCCAAGGTGTCATACAGAGACATATGGGCATGGAAGGCGACAATGTGACCTATTGAGTCGGTACTGTTGTCAAAGACCTCCGGTGATGGGAGGCAAAGTTTTGTCAAGATTAGTTCCTCTTATATGTTTTAAGTGAATGGAGACCAACACGAGTGTGGGATCGATCAAACTCTCCCCTCTAGACTTTTAGAACTCGTGTTGCATCTCAACCAAGCATTGGTCCATTTACCACAGTTAAGCCCTCAGGGAGTCATCCATCAAATTTGTCGACTAGGTCTCGGATTCAAGCTGAGTAGAGTGACGATGTAGTGGTGTACTAAACTCCACGGTTTTGGAGTGGGGTGCTCCTTCAACTGGTAGTTTCATGGGCCTTGGATAATCCTAAGATGCTGACATCGTGTCGATTGGGGGATCCCGATAGTTGAGGTGTCGACCATGGTTGAGATGGTGGCATCACTTATTACGCTAGTTGAGGTAAGAGCGGGGCGATAGCTTGCATTATACCCATGAGCGTCTGCACCTGCTAGGTGAGATTCAAGAACACCTTGACAGGGACAAGTTGGTGGCTCGAGGTCATCCCTAAGGGCAGGAGGCCTGGGTTATTGAGTAGTCGTCAAAACCACGCTGGTGTTTGCGCCGAAGTGAATGCATCTACATGTGGGAAGGATGGTAGCTACCCCCCTAAGTAAAGGTGTTGTGGGTTAGAGGAAGAGCCTCATCGTTGGAGCATTCGTTGAGTGGATTAGCGAGTGGACGTTCCTGTGACATCAAGCCCTCATTCTGTTGCCAAAATGTTATGGGAAATGATCGTCGATGTTTGAGTCAAATCAACATGATCCAACCCGAAGATGTATGAATGTTAAAGTGGCTTCGATATAGCTTTGAGGTGGTTACTGCACTAAGACCGATGTCGGGAGAAGTTTCTTGACCCGATACTTTCGATGCTCAATTTAGTCCGAGGTCCCTTTTGGGTATGAGTTTTTTTCGAAATGAGAACCCCTCGGCATAACATCAGGGTTAGATTTTATACCTAGTGTAGGGAGGGGATAGTTTATAATTGTCTCAATGTCTCCCTTTGATGTTTTATCTATGTGGGCAACAGGATGGAGATAGGCTCGAACAACCTCCCTTGAACTGTTGTCCACGAGAGCAGACAGGTGGAGGACGATCGAGACCTTTTCCTTCCATGCTAGCTCAACTTGTGTGTGAGGCTTAGCCTATGCTGCGAAGCTATGTCCGCCCACCTATGAGACTAGTGTTACCCACATTATCGCTATTTTATCCAATATATTGTACCTCAAATCAACCTGTTACCTAGATAGACAAGTGACGTGCATGTGACTCATCTAAGACACAAGTGAGTTGATTCGATTTGGGCTAGCATTATGCAACATAGTGTAATTTTCTACATTTTTTATAGTTTAATCTCGTTAATTAATTGAATCAAACAACTTTAATTAGTTCAAGCTAGTTTATGGTGATTTGAAACCAACTTAACTAGTTCGAATCAACTTAACCTAATTGAAATTGATTATATCTAAATTAGACTAGTCTAGGATGATTCTATACCGGTTTTATAAGGATTGGAGATTGGTTTCGTTATGTCCTAATTAAATTGAGTTTGGTTTAGGTCAATTGAGTTATTTTAATTAGGACTTTGATTGATTGAGTACTATCAAGATATTGATATCTTATGTTTTTATAATTTGATGAATTTAAAAGTTTTATGTAAAGATATTATTTGGAAATAATTATTAACTTTATACTATTTTTTAGACTAAGTTTATTATATTAATATGATTGTTATCATTTACTATATGTGACTGCTAATGATTCACATTAGAAGTGCAATATTTGAAAAGAGGTACGGGCTCATCATAATACAATGCCACTAATAAATATAGTCTAGCAAATCATACATCAAACATGGTCACTCATAATATATTATCATAATATTTTTTGGATGCATGGATGAATGAATGAATGTAAACCGATGATCATGATTGTTTATAATCATATATTATATCTTTGCCGAGGGTAGGTAAAGTAATTCCCTTCAGGGACTAACAGACCATCAGACGTGATGGTTAAATGATTATTTCATCCGTTGTTAAGAACATGTCCCTACTTGAACATATAAGGGATCGCTTTATCTACTGTTGAGAGTGTGATATGAGTTCTCCCCGTACATAGTTGGGAGGAATTTAACCCATAAAGTATGCCTTTCCAATTCACCATTGAGAGTGCACTATCGGATGTTATGTATATTTTTATTATTTGACCATTATGTACATATATCTATATCTAGATATATTGCATATGATTGATACATGATTTTATGTACTACATAAAAATCATCATTATTTTCTTAATACATGATTTTATTATAATAAATTAATATTTTATGTTTTATATTAAATTATTAATATTTATATATTTTATGAATAATTTAATTTTTTTTAAGATTCATACTAGTATGTGTGATTGTAGATGTATTTTTATCTTATATTTATTTTTAAAATAATATATTATTTTATAATAAATCTGAAACTTAAGTGAAAGAAACTTTTTCAACACTTATGACCCAATCAAATAAATATTTTTTAATAAAACTAATAATATTATTATTAAAATAAAGATTTAAATTAAAAAAAAACCTTTTATAAATTATCAATAATAAATTATTTTTTATAAATCTTGGATGTGACACTATTCATGTTAATTGAACACACAAAAATCTCTTATCCAAATCAATAGAATCATACAACATCATGCAAATTAGAGGAGGAAGACTACATCACTAAGTATTTCTACAACAAAATACTATAAACTATTTTTCGCTCGACTATATACATCATTGTAAGACCTCTTGTAAGTCATCGGACCGAAAACACTTCCATTATACTCAGCAAACACAAAATGAAGACACCAGGAAAAGAACCATCTCATTATTGAACATAACTTTGCAGCTTTGCATATACTACTTGCTCGTAAAACCTTCTGGTCCTGCCAAACAATATCAATGCAACAACGGTGCCGAAAAGGCTGCAAGATGCCATTATCAGAAACGATAACATGAAGCAGTGATGGCCGATGCAGTCATGAGTGCCCGATGATGAAGTTGATGACTCCATGTCATATATGTATCCCACCACTCTTACAGAGAGAATATATGATCCAAATGGGCTTGCAATTGCAATGGTATTGAAGATGGTACCGAAATGCCGTAGCCCAAACAATTCAGATGTGATGCTGGGCATAAGCGACCACTGAGAACCATAACAGATGCCAACCAATACAGATCCCACATACAGAGAACCAGGAAGGCCAGTGGAGATGACTGCATGGCCTACACTCATGACCGCAAGGGTTAGAGCAATGAACAAGGGCCGCGCCCAACCTTTACGACGCAGGAAGTAATCAGACATATAGCCGCTGCCAAAACGACCGAGGAAGTTCCATATGCTCCAAAGAGAAACCAAAGTACTTGTCTCCAAGTT
Organism: Ensete ventricosum; assembly: GCA_029747655.1. Taxonomy (NCBI): domain Eukaryota; kingdom Viridiplantae; phylum Streptophyta; class Magnoliopsida; order Zingiberales; family Musaceae; genus Ensete; species Ensete ventricosum. The sequence goes on from JAQQAF010000002.1 coordinate 48,339,623, forward strand.
TGTGTATCCAAGAGAGCCTCCTATCTGACTGATGTTGTTTACTGTGGCCAATCCTGAACCCATGCCGCATGCCATGGCTAAGAACAGCAACCAGAAGTCACAAGTCGACATGGCCTGTGTTATACTGAAGTTTTCGCCTCTCTGCGGCAGGATCAGATCTCCACTTGACAGTTCATGCCCAGAACCACAGGCCAATTTGTTTGGTGCGGTAGGATCATGCTGCGCACAGGTCCTATCTGCTGCTACTCGGTCGTATGTTTGCTCCTCTGGAGCTCCTCGATTATCTTCCATTAATCTGGTCCTTTCATGACAAGAACTTTCTCCAAGTGCCTTTGCTTCGATCATCTGAGCTTTAATTACAACAGCCGCTGGAGAGACGAGCATCATCATGAGAGCAGCAAATATCAGGATATGGGCTACCAATCCTATTCTTAAGACACACTCCCCAATTATAACAAGCATAAGATAACCAGCAACAGTTACAGCTATGAGTGAAAAAGCATCAAGAAATTTCCTCTCGGAACCTCCATTTCTGTGGTGAACTGTTACGTAAGGCATTAGTAGTAGCGTGAGGAAAGTTGGCAACAGTGCAAGCATCAGTATAAAAGAGCTTGGGTTGCCATCAAACATTGTCTGATATATTTGAATAAGAATAGCTCCACTTAAACCCAGAAAACCCTACATGGACAAATTCTCTCTATTAGATTACAGATACGATGGAAATAATAAAATCAGACATCACTTATGCTCTTAAAATACAAAGTGCAGAGAAGTAGGATAATGAAATTAAATCTAACAAATACACTGCACGAGTTAAAGCTTGCCATTCCCGAAAAGAAGTTGTGTTTCTACGGCTTAGAGCATCAACACAATATTGCATTCAGAGAAATTCAAGCTGTGAACCTTCAAAGAGGATTTCATAAGCTAACATTACTCTAGTTAATCAGTTTAGAACATATAAACCATGGCTAATCATTTAGTATTTGCACACATCTAAGCAATATGTCTAGTTAAGCCACCATAAGCCTCGATCTCCATCAATCATCGCAGCAAGTTGAAACTTGAAATTAGAAATAGATAAATGACATCAATTTGCTACTCTTTTCTCAGTGATCTTTTTAATAAAACTTTATTAATATTAATAATCTCTCGTCCACAAGAATTTCTCTCCAACTAATAGTATCTCAACTCCCATCTCTTCGTCATTCTAGACAACAGCACTAGTAAACAACTGAAAACTAAATACCATCTTTATGGGCCCCTCTACTGCTGATCCATCCAGAAGCTTGTTAGTGACATTTGCCCTTTTTTTTCAAGCTAGCATTTTCTCGATGCTCAAACTTGAGTTCTACATGTCTGAAACATTGTAATTCAATGTAATTCATCAGGAAGTACCATTTGACTAAATTGGCTGTTCTTCTGCTTTGTCTCATGAACCAGTGTATTTTCTGCTCTTTAGAAAGAGATTTCATGCTTGAAGCAGATTTTGTCATTTTATCTGCCCATCGAGATTCATGTGTTAAATGCTATGCCCTTATATCTAGACATCTAGATCTCTTATTTGAATAGTATACAGACCCTTTTCTATACTATTCAAATAAGCTGCACGCATCCTGCATCAAGACTGCAGGACTTAGCAGAGGGAATGTCTCATACGTGGATCAGTGGAAGAACCACTTTCCAGATGTCATATTCATCAAGGGTGTGAGTGGGGCTGCCAAGGGTTCTTTGGTCAAGAAATTGTGTTATCCTCATAAAGATTCAGGATGTTGATGAGAACATCCGTACCTACTCTACTTGGTACACGAAATGCTCTAACTGCTAACAGCTATTATGCAATTATGGAGAACAGTGGGTAAAAATTGACCAAAAGATATAGGAAATAAACTTGAACATACAGAAAGTTGCCATAAAACATACTGAGAAAATATGAATGTTTAGCTTGTAAATGTAAAGTTGCACAAATTGACTTTCCTCAGACCTCACCTGATGAGAGCCTTATGTACTGAACCCACTTTTTTTCATAAATGCACCACTTATTTTAGAGTTTCCAACAAAAGAATCCTAGCCTATCTAGAATCAGACTTGGGGCTTCACAAATTTTGTTAAATATTTTTAGGTGATAAGGTTGTTGCTTTGCTATCTAGATGATTAGGGTTCAAGTAATGGATCCTACATCTTTGCTTGCAGGGGATAAGGCTATGCATATTGACCCTCCTAAACTTTGTACATCATTTAAAAGTGTGGCACATAAGGATCCTATGGCTCTGTTATCACTTCTTTTTTGTCAAAAAAGAAAGGACAGAGACAACTCACTCACTTGGTACCTTTCCAGCTTACCTATCACCATTTTCATACCTATGACTATAAATAACTACATGACCAACATAAGCTGCTCAAGACTATTAATCTTCATAATTACCACCTAAATCATGAAGGTCTCCGCCACCACATCTAGAGTCATGACTATCTCCTAAAAATGAAGATTCTGTTGGCTATTGATCTGAAACTTCTTCTTGAGGAAGTTGAAGACTATGGTGAACCTGCACAAAAGCAACTGATACTGTGTGAAGCCATAATCCTAAGGATAAATATTTGCTAAGTCACAAAAACATGCTTCGGAACATAATTTATTTCCCAAGTTACAGAGTATATTTTCAGTAAACAGGTGATCTTTATTTTATGAACAATTACATTAATGCACTCCAGACAGGAAATTTGAACCCTTAAAATATCATCTTGTTCCGTAACTGTTCCAATACTTCAATAATTAATCTGTTCTGCAAATCATGTCTGATGACACTAATCAAATTGGATGAAAATTCTAGATGATTGAACTCCTGTTCACATCCAACACCTATAGGTCATTTATAACTTAGAATGGATTCCAGCACATCATTGCAAAGTCCATTATCTATTTTACATTAAATCGTCAGTATCCAGCTTTTTTGCCTTCAAAAATATTCATAACTCTGTATCACATTGGTTGTGCATGCTAACCATTCCTTGAGAGGGATTATGAAAAACTTTTATTTGTACATTATAATAATGCATTTCCTGATGATGTAAATACCCTGTCACCATATAGGTAAATAGAATTCTCATCTCAAGCCTTGTTCCTCCCTCTAGACCTCCTCACAGAATCGGCTGAATAAATATCAAATTACAACATTTGTTAATAGAAAGGCACCAAACCTAGTATTTCACTGTGGGGTGTTCCCTTAAAAAACATACATTAATACAAACAGCAAAGTCCAGTTACAGAAGGGGATACGCATTTACTATCTGAAATCGATAATTTCTTTTTATCGATGGTAACACATACATGCTAACAATTGTAAGCACGAGGATGATCATAAAGCCTCTTTAAATCCAATGTAAGTCAAAATTAGATGGTCAGATTGTCTGGATTACAAATATGCCTCAACAACTTCCATTGGCTTGATAATTGATACTTTGATTTGTAATCATTTTTTATGAATATGCTAATGTTGGGTCCAGCCCATAGGTGGGCTTGAACCAGGCATTTAGGCATTGAGCCCAAATCTGATTTATTGTTAAAAAAAGAAAAAGAAAGAAAAAGAAAGAAAAAGAAAGAAAAAGAAAGAAAAAAGGAAAAAAAACCCTAAGTCGGCACACTTGAGAAAAACAACGCAGACATGAACAGTAACAGCACAGGAAAGAGAAAGAGAAAAGAAAAGAGAGAAAGTTAAAGGTTTTGAAGCTTTTGCGAGAAGATTGAACGACAAAACTTCGTTGGTTTTGACCCAAATTTTATGTGAATAATCCTTGCAACAAGCTATACAATCATAATGGTACTGATCTGCGGTTTATCCTCTCTATGATGATTTTATGATATACCTAGTGAGTTTAGATCTTTTCCTTTTGTGAGATCCATCTATGTTGATGATGACATGTCATTGTTGAGTCTAGATCTATGTTCTTGATGTTATTGTGATCCTCTAGTTATTCTGGAGAAGTTTTATTGTAAACCTATTGTCATTATTGGTGATAGTGGAGATTTAAGTGGACTACGGTCCCATGGTTTTTCCCGCATTGGTTTTTCCATATTAAAAATCTGGTGTCTTACTTTGTAGTTGATTCATTATTCTGTTGTTTATCTTGTCCTGAATAATATTTACTTTTGGCAATAACTTGGTAATTTGGTGAGAAACCCATTTTGATACACAAAGAGGGAAAAAATTATTTTGTTTCGATAGTTTTTCCCAACAAGTGGTTTCTTGATGATTAAAATTGAAGAATCAGATGACATGATTAAATTGAACTCATCAAATTATTCCACTTGGAGGCGTATGATAAAGATTTGCCCTATTACAAATATTTGTATAAGACCATCAAAGTTGAAGTAAGACCTACTATGGAAAATGAGGAACGGGAGTACAACATAGAAAAGCTATTGTCTATATTAGAAGATGGATATATAAATTTGTAGGAGCATGTTTCTGATGAAACCAGAGCTGATGTTGTTTGGTAGAGATTAGAAAATCTCTTTGCGAAAAAGACAGTGGCAAACATAATTTCTCTCCTTAGAAGGCTTGTCAATTTAAAATATAAAAATGATGGTAATATATTGAGCACATAAGCCTATTTCAGAGTCTTACAAACAAGTTGGTTGCTATGAAAATGAACGTAGATGATGAGATGCAAGGATTGTTAGTTACTTATCAGCTTTTTACCAGACAGTTGAGAAACGTATGTGGTAACAATTTCTAGCTCCACACCAGAGGAGACTCTAATCATAGATATGGCTAAAGACAATTTACTAAATAAAGATACTAGAAGGAAAGAACAAGGAGAATCTTCTTCTGGTGCACTTGTTATTGAAAAATAAGAAAGACGTATAAAAAGTCATAGTAGACATCCACATGGTTATAAAGGAAGATCCAAGACTAGAGGAGATATCAAGTGTTTCCACTGCAACAGGCTAAGTTATATGAAAAAAGAGTATAGGTTCTGGAAGCGAGAACAAAATGAAAGAAATAAAAATGAGAAAGAGAGAAATACAGTTGCTGCTGAAGGTGATATCATTATTATTTGTGATGATAGATGTGTCAGTCTTGCAGCTCAGGACAATAACTGGGTAATTGGCTCTAGTGCTTCTTTTCATGTTACTTCTCATAGTGATTTCTTCAGATCTTACAATGCTAGTGATTTTAGAAAAGTTAAAATGGGAAATAGTAGTACATCTAAGATTGTGGGTATTGGAGATATTTGCTTGAAGACCAGTATTAGGAGCAAATTGATACTCAAAGATATTAGACATGTTCCAGATATTCGTCTTAACTTGATATCTACAGGAAAACTGGATTATGAGAGACTTATGCATTATTTTGGTGAAAGCAAATGGAAGCTTACTAAAGATTCTCTAGTTGTGGGGAGAGGCAAAAAGCTGAACTCTTTTTCATATCATGGAAGCTAAGCTACACAAAGGAGAGATTAATGCAATTCAAAAGGATAAAAGCATAGATCTTTGGCATAAGAGGCTTGGTCATATCAGCGAGAAGGGACTTCAAACTCTTGCTAGGAAGCAGTTCTGACCAAAGTTGCACGGTACATCTTTTAAATCTTGTGCTCATAGTTTAGTTGGAAAAACACATAGAGTTAACTTTTATACTTATCCGTCATTTAAAAGAGTAAATGTTATTAACTTGGTTCATACTGATATATGCACCATGCAAACTAGAACTTTTAGAGGTGCTCTTTATTTTGTTACTTTTATTGATAACCATTCTAGAAAAGTTTGGGGTTTTGCTTTGAAATTTAAAAACTATGTACTCAATGTTTTCAAAGTGTTTCATATTAGTGTTGAAAGAGAAATAGGAAGAAAACTAAAGTGTGCTCAAGCAGATAATGGTGGTGAGTACAAGGAAAAATTATTACAGGTTTCATGGTATCAGGCTTGAGAAAACAATTCCTAAAACTCCTCAGCAAAACGATGTGGCAGAAAGGATGAACAGAACTACTAAAGAAAGGATTAGGTACATGCTTTCCCATGCCAAGCTACCTAAGTTATTTTGGAGAGAGGCTATAAGAACTACAATTAATTTGATAAATCTTTCTCCATCAGTTTCTCTAAAAGGTGATGTTCCAGAGCAAGTATGAAAATGGAAAAATGTATCGTATGATCACTTGATAGTCTTTGGGTGTAAAACATTTGTTCATATTCCTAAAGATGAGAGGTCCAAACTTGATAATAAAGCAAAAGCATGAATTTTTTTGGGGTATGGTCATGAAGAGTTTGAGAACATATTATGGGATCCGGTGAACAAGAAGATTATTATAAGTAGAGATATCATGTTTCTTGAAGACAAATTATTTGAAGATGGTGATAATGTTGAGAAACAAAATACCTCTGTTTATATTCCTTAAAGTTTGGGCCCAGTTTCTCCATCCATAGTTCATGATGACCATGGGGGAGATGGACAAGAAGATAGTGGTGAGAACGTTAGTGATGATGCTCCTACAGTTGATGAAATTGAACCAACTGAACAAACTGAGCAAACACCTCCACCACATTATGAGATTCCATTGAGAAGATTCACAAGAGAGCAATGACCATTTACAAGATATCCTCCACATGAGTATATTATGCTTATTGACGAGGGAGAGCCAGAAACTTACCAAGAAGCTATTCTACATTAACAAAAGAATGAGTGGGTTAAAGTCATGCAAGAAGAGATGAGATCCTTACTTAAGAAGCACACCTATGACTTGGTAAAGTTACCTACAGGGAATAAAGCTATCAAGAATAAATGAATTTATAAATTAAAGACTGAAAATAATAACTCACAACAAAGATATAAGACACGATTAGTTATCAAAGAATTCAGTTAAAAAAAATGTATTGACTTTAAAGAAATATTTTCTCTTATGGTGAAAATATCCTATATCCGAGTTGTTCTTGGTTTGGCTGCCGACTTGAATTTAGAAGTTGAGCAACTTGATATGAAAATTATATTTTTTATATTGTGACTTAGAAGAAGAAATTTATATGGAGCAACCAGAAGATTTTAAAGTCAAGAGAAAAAGAAATATATTGTGTAAGCTTAAGAAAAGCTTATATAGACTCAAACAGACACCTAGACGGTGGTACAATAAGTTTGATTCCTTTTGATGAGCCAAAGGTACAATAAAACTGCATCTGACCATTCCGTGTTTACAAAGAAGTTTTTAGATGATGATTTTATTATTCTCCAGCTATATGTTGATGATATGCTGATTGTTGGTCATGATGCTGGTAAAATTGAGAAGCTTAAGAGGGAATTAAGTAAGTCTTTTGTCATGAAAGACTTAGGATCGGCAAGACAAATACTTGGCATGAAGATTCTTCGTGATAGAAAGAATGAGAAGATTTGGTTATCTTAGGATGCCTACATTTAAGAGGTTCTTGAAAGATTCAACATGAACAAAGTCAAAGCAGTTTGTTCTCCACTTGCAGGTCATTTCAAGCTTAGTTCGAGATAATGTCCTACAAGTAAGAAAGAAAAGAAAGAAATATCCAAAATACCTTATTCATCGACGGTAGGCAGTTTGATGTATGTTATAGTTTGTACTAGGCCAAATATAACTCATGCAGTTGGAGTTGTTAGTCGATTTCTCTCTAATCCTAATAAGGAACATTGGGCAGCAGTAAAATGGATATTAAGATATCTAAGAGGTACTACCAAGTTGTGTTTATGTTTTGACATTGGGAAACCCATGCTAGAGGGTTACATAGATGTAAATATGGCAGGTGATACTAATTCCAGGGAATCCACTTTGGGGTTCTTAATGACCTTTGCAAGAGGGGTAGTCTCTTGACAATCTAAGTTACAGAATTGTGTTGTCTTATCAACCACAGAAGCAAAATATATAGCGATTACTAAGCCTGTAAGGAAGCTTTATAGATGAAAAAATTTCTATATGAATTGAATTTAAAATAGGAAGGATATATTGTTTACTGTGACAGTTAAAGTATCATTCAGAGCTTGAGGGAGAGAATTGTTGGGTTCAGCTCATAGGTGGACTTGGATTGGACATTTGGGCATTGAGCTCAAATCTGATTTATTAATAAAAAAGAAAAAGAAAGAAAAAGGGAAGAAAACCTAAGTGGATGGGAAGCGGCAAACTTGAGAAAAACAATGCAGATATGAACAATAACAACGAAGGAAAGAGAGAGAAAGTTAAAGGTTTTGAAGCTTTTGTGAGAAGATCGAAGACAAAAATTCGTAAGTTTTGACCCACATTTTATGTGAAGAATCCTTGCAATAAGCTCTACAATCCTAACGGTACTGATCTGTGGTTTATCCTCTCTATGATGGTTTTTTTATATACCCACTTAGTGAGTTTAAATCTTTTCCTTTTGTGAGATATATCTATGTTGATGATGATATGTCATTGTTGAGTCAAAATCTATGTTCTTGATGTTATTATGATCCTCTTGTTATTTTGAAAAAGTTTTATTGTAAACCTATTATCATTATTGATGATAATGGAGATTTGAGTGGACTACGATCCCATGATTTTTTTCGTATTGGGTTTTCCACGTTAAAAATATAGTGTTTCACTTTGTGGATAATTCATTATTCTGTTGTTTATCTTGTTCTTATTAATATTTTCTTTTGGTAACAAATTAGTAATTTGATACACAAATAGAGAAAATAATTATTATGCTTTAATAGTTTTTCCAAACAGCTAAAGCTAATGAAATCTAATTGATTGTCATGTACTTGAATTACTCAGTTATCTTCTATTTCCACTGAAATCACTTAGTGCTTCAAAATTCAAGAACACAAAAAATCAAGAACAACAAAATATAGAAATTGTATTCATGCAGCTTCGATCACAATTTTTTCTCTGTCACAACAACGAAGACAAATTCAATTTGACCTTCGAGATTAACATTAAATACCATATAGAAACGGAATAGTCCCAATCAGTGGTCACAAAATTAACGAACGCCAGAGAAGGGGAGGAGCGATTACCTTCATGATACCGATGACGGTGCCCCGGCTATCCGGGAAGTTCTCGACCGCGGAGACCACGTTCGCGGTATTGAAGAACGTCTGGGCGTGCGCCGCCAGCAGCATGTAGAGGCACATCAGCGCCGGCGGCGGGCGGGGGATGCACCCGGTCACCGAGAGCCACATGAGAAGGTACCCGACGAAGCACTGGGCGGAGCCGGTGAGGTGGACGACCCACGTGCGCCCGTGGGCCGCCCGGGAGGAGATTAGCAGGCCGGAGAGGACGCCGATGTTGGCGCCGACGTCCTTGAAGAAGGCGACGGAGTCGAGGGTTGACTGGTCGTAGCCCTGGGACGACTTGAGCGTCGGAGAGTACACCCCGAAGCAATAGGAACCGCCGGAGGCGCACTGGATCCACGTGCTCGCGGCCATCGCCGCCCACTTGCTCCGCCTCACAGCGGCGACGGCGGAGGATGCGACCCTCATGACGCCGCCGTGCACCACCACCGCTTCTTCCCCCTTCTGCTGCAAATTCATATAAATAATCGGAACGAAACCAAAACAGAGAACAGGAATCGTGCCACGTCAAGCTAATGTTTACGTGCCATGTTTTGGGTCGCGCCTTGCGGGGGATGCTGTGGCAGCTGTTACACACGAAGCAGATGGGGCAGTGCCAACAATTACGGACGTACCATCATCAATCTTACCATGCAATCATGAAGCTTGTATCGCAGGGTCCCACGCGAACGAGTGGTTGTGATCCTGGGAGTCGGACGTTGCCCGCTGACAGGTAAGTGTGGGGGTACGATTCATCAGGACAGTGATGCGAGGCTGGTGACGGATGGACGCTACGGACAAAGATTAGCGTCTCCGCCATTCGTTATCTGCTAAAATTGATTCATTTGGCTGGTCCTCCTCGTCGTCACTATCGGTTTATGGTATTATTAGAAAGTAATTATATTCGAGTTTGAAATAATATATATGAAGGATTTTTGAACGAATTTTTTTAAAAAAATGGTCTTTGAGTTTTATTATTATTATTATTATTTTCTGCAAACCGTGGCATGTTTGAAAATTTTTCATATTTTTTTTACTATGAAATGATGATTTTATCATCATAATTTTGAAAAATTTGTGATTACCTCGGTTACGGTCCCTTGCTCACCCCCGGCTTTCGTTATCGTCATTGGTTGCGAGGGTGAATTGTCTCCCCCCTCATTTCTCGCTCATAATCGACGATGAATAAAGGGCGTAAGGAGACCTTGACGATGAGGAATGGACATAAGGAGGTTGTGCGACTCTAATCGAACCCTATTGGATTCCTAACCCTCGTTATCGTTATTAGTCACAAAGGTGTCACACAATTTTACCTATGCCCTTGCGAGGGTGATGAGGATCGTTCCATCCCTCGTCTAATGGGGTGTGGTGGGGGGCTGCTATAACTTTGTCACTGAATGAGTCTAATGATGAAGGGAAGATCGTTAAAGTAATGACACAGCAAGGGATTGGACAGAGGTCACTGGTCGACAAGAATATGGTGGTTATTATGAAAATAAAAGGTGAGTTATGTGAGAATTTTTTATACTTCAAACTTTATTTTAAAAAAATTTAAATTTATTTTTTTTCGAAAGACACCCAATTTTTTTAGTATTTTATTAATAATGTATTAAAAAATATAGTAACTATCTACTTGACCTACTTCAACAAAATCAAATATATCACACGTCAAATATCAATCGATGCACCAAATTCATTTTCGTGATTTAGGCTGTCGAACATAATTTTTCCTTAAAAATCATGTTTCAACATTAAAGATGATTCAGACGGGCATAAATTAATGTGTAACAAATATATGGGACACTAATTTAATTAAAAAAATTAACTTAACATTACATAATGATTACTATTTTTAATAAAATATTTGTTTATTTAAGTTAAATTTTATCCACCTCACTCTGATACAATAACAAACATCAACTAGTTAGAATTAACATATATAGAATTAGATATCAAACCAATCAAAAACTTATATTTCTACATTATGAGTCAAATCTCTATTATGTAATCTGACTTTTTCAATTTTTAGCAATACAAAATTATCCTCTTAGTCCATCTCTTTTTATATCACATGAATATTATCTTATCCTCTCAGTTCATCTTTTCTTATAAATATCACATGAATATTTCTAAGATAGATTCAAGCCTGTATAAATGAAATTGCCAATATTTTTTTCTATTAGAACAACCATCTATGTGTTAAAGAAAGTATATATGTTACCAATATTTTCTTTAAAGGGCAAAATTATTCAATAATAGTAGTTCCTCGTAGTCTCAATTGCAATTTTCTATTATTTATATGAAGTTCATGATGTTCCTTTTAAATTGCACGTAAAAATGTACAAAAAGGATTGATTGATCAAAGAATTTCTTCATCATATTCTTAATTTAATTTATAAATCTTGCAAAATGTACGAAGGCCACTACAATCATCTTTGTATTGTACACAGAGAATATATAAATGACTGATAATATATATATATATATATATATATATATATATATATATTGCAAATTGACTTGTATTGCAAATTGACATATATTGAAATTTGCATCTAAATATTAAAAAAAATATTAAGTCCCAATTAGAAAAATAAATAAGGATTAAGGATGAATGCCTTGATACTGTTGACTTTTCTGTCGAACTTCAGGAATAAGGAGAAGAGAATAATAGAGAACACCAGAAGTATTTTAAATCAGCGGTCTGCAGTGCTCTGGAATGTTATAATTTTAAATCCTCATCTAAACTAATCTCATCATCATCTTAACTACTTGAATTATTTTCAACACGTCCCCTTAATTCAAGTAGTTATAATTTAAAATTATTTTCAAAAAATTATTTTCTTTGTCAAAATTTTTATGAAGATGTCGACAAGTTGATCTTCGTTGCTACAACGGTTGTCTTATGTTTTTTCCCTTTCTATAGATCTTTGAGAATTTCTGACATGAAATCTTTTATCCTTTCTCTTGACATTTTTATCTTTGGTAGTCATCTTTGATGATATGATAGAGACTCTGTATTTGTAGGATTGAATCATTTTGTATGCGGAAGCTTTCCCTTTCTTTTTTTTCTCTTAGCTTTCTTCACATCATCATAAACTTCTACCAACCCTGTATGTGTACTTTCATTATTGTCCTTAGAGTTTAGAATTTCACCCCTTTTATAGATCCACACAAATTTAGATGATCATAATTTTTATGTCATAATGTTGATTCATCAGTAGGAGTAGCAAAATCTAAAAATAATAAGATAAACATCTTATTTTTTGTCATCCTTGCAGTTGCTATCAATTTACCAATTTTTTTTTATCATAAATCAGATATTTTTCATCATAAAAAATAACATAATATCTTTTTCTCATTAGTTGTCATATACTAATGAGATTTTGTTTTAAATCAGGAATAAATAACACCATCAATAATTTTTTTACAATACTTTGTATTCACAGTAACTGTTCCTTTTCCTTTTACTTGAACCTTTTTACCATCCTATCTGCATAGTAGATCTGACCGAATCATCAAGTTTCTGAAATAGACTTCTATCCCCTGTCATATGATCACTACATCCACTATCCAAAAATCAAACAGATCTAAAATATTTTTTATCAGATGCTATAAAGAAAATATTTTCTTCATCTCTTTTGTCATCATTTTTTTTCTCATTATAGTTTGTTTGATTTTTGTTCCAACAATCTTTTTCAAAATATATATATTTTCCACAATAAGAACATAGAGGAACATTTGGTTTTTTATTTTTGTACCAGCAATCCTTTTCAATATGCCCTATTTTTTTACAATAAAAATATTTTCGAGTTTCTTTGTTACCTTCATTTGGTTGGCCTCATCCTCTGTCCTTTTGATCTCTCCCTTGAGATCTAATTTCTAAATTCTCGTTTTGATCCCTCTTCTTATCAATCTTCATGTGAAGAACATGTTCCAAAGTTTCATCTGAAGATTTGTTCACTTTTTGTTCATGAACTAAAAGAGAACCCATTAATTCATCAATAGATAATATGCTTATATCTTTAGCTTCTTCTATAGCAATAGAGATCATATCAAATTTCGGAGATAAACTTCGTAAAACTTTTTCTACTACAATTTGATCTTTTAAGTTTTCACCGTACAATCTCATTTGATTCACAATAGAAGAAACTTTTGAGAATAAAAAAGCAATCGATTCCGAATCTTTCATCATAAGAGTCTCGAATTCACGATGAAGAATTTGAAGCTTTGAAATTTTTACCTTTTATGTGCCTCCAAACATATTTTTTAGTATCTTTCAAGCTTCTGTTGATATTGCTGCCATCATGATTATGGGAAATATGGAATCATCTATTTCTTGTTGTAGTATATAAATGGATCTTGCATCTTTTTATATATTTTCTTTCATCTGAATTTTTGATCTTTTGTATTACTAGGATCCTGCAAATCATACTAAATAAAATCATCTTCTATCAAATTCCACAATCCTTGTGAAATAAGAAGAGTTTTCATTTTAATAGCCCAAAACTGATAATTATCACCTTTGAGGATATGAAGAAGTTGATTAGGAACAATTACTGTAAGGCTTGTCATCTTTTTTTTTTCTTTTTCTGGATCTACTAATCTTCCATTCTTTTTGACCGATGTATTCCTTTTGATTTTCTTTGAACCAAACTCTGATACCACTGTTGGTTTTTCTGTCAAACTTCAGGAAGAAGGAGAAGAGAATAATATAGAACACTAGGAGTATTTTCAATCAGCAGTCTACAGTACTCTGGAATGAACCAAGAGCACCTATTTATATTGATCGAAAGACATAATCCAGGTATTTTAAAACACTAAAAAATCTATCACATTTAAATAAATCTTATCCTTATCTAAGCTAATTTCATCATCATCTTAACTACTTTGATTATTTCCAACAGATACATGGTGCATGCAGCAAGAACACATCAGCTCTTCCAAGACAGAACCCTAAAAACTTCCATGAAGTGTTTAAAGGTGCAAGCAGACAACACCCGAGACTCGAAGAGGAAGAAAAGAGGAATAAAGAGACTTAAAAAGGCCACAGACTTCTAATCGTGTAGGAAGATGATCAAAGGTATCAAGAACGGATCCCATCAACATAAATCTATCAGGCAGCAACTGCAGAGTGTCAAAACAACATAATGTTCAATATTGGACACGGATATAGTAAGGGTCACATAAAGGAATAGCTCTTGAGTGGATGTATATGAGGGCACGCCATGCGTCAAGGAAACTGGGTTCACTTCACCTGGCGGAGGAGCGATGTATTGAGGCGGCGCCACCACAGCTGGGCGATAGTAGCCTTGCGCACCACCCAGAGCGATGAAACCAAACAAAATTAGACATCAGCAACTGAACTACTTGAAGAACATACAAGCAGGGACGAAAGGAGAGTTAAAAGGTCGAAGGGTAGGATTGCAGTGCCAACCCTGAGCTAGGCATGGATAGCCATACTTGGTGGGATCATTCATATTGGATCAGACCGAGAGAAAGAAACGCCTGAGAGCGTGCTAAGAATATGGACATGTTGCACCGCTTAAAGCGATGAAAAAGAGAGAGAGCGAAGGAAGCGAAAGACTCGCAAGGTGACAGAACGACGAAGCTGGTGGTGGCAGCAAAAGGATCGAAAGAGGTGGTGCTTGCTCCCCTCTATTGCCACCAGCGTCGACCTCACTGCTGCCACCCACTCCTCCTTCTTCCCCACTGGCGCACAGCACCGTCGCCTCTACTTCCTGTTGTCGCAGCGCACCGTGCCATGCCGCTGCTGCCATCCTATCTCCCATGTGGTCGATGCAAGCCGCTGCCACCATTGATGTTGCCCTGCTTGTTGTCGCTGCCTTCCTCCTCTTCAATTGCAGCCTCAACCGTCGTTCCTCCCTTCCTCTTCAGCATCTGTCGTTAACCGCCACTGCAAGCTGCCCCAAACGCCAACGCCCCTGCTGCCTTGCGGCTCCAATACGTCAAGACCTCCCTTTTCTAGTGATTTGCATCTAGCCGCAATCGTCATCGACAACGCCTCGCCGTTTCCTCCCTTGCATCCTTCTTTGCTGTCGTCGACAGCGCCTCGCCGCATCTTCCGATGACAATCGGAAAGAGGCATCCTCCCTTGTCAATCACTGCCCAGCCAAGCCCTTGCTACTGCTGCTGCCCTCGTTTCCTCAGCAGAGATCAGCGATGCCGTCAACCGCAATGTCACTGCCTCTCCCCTGCCACCCGCCGCTACTACCT
The DNA here is from genome assembly GCA_029747655.1 of Ensete ventricosum. Lineage (NCBI taxonomy): Eukaryota > Viridiplantae > Streptophyta > Magnoliopsida > Zingiberales > Musaceae > Ensete > Ensete ventricosum. The sequence goes on from JAQQAF010000002.1 coordinate 48,354,880, forward strand.
ACTGCGAGGCGCCACTGCTACCTGTCGTAGTCGCTTTCAGCCGCGCCCTCTGCCGCTGCCACCACTACTGCCATGCTACTCCTGTCTACGGGTGATGCGTTTCCTCGCCCGCAATGGTGATGTGAGACGCCGCGCCTAATAATCCAACTTTTACGATATGGGTAATTGTCGTCAGGTGGATAAGTACCACTTTTTGGCTAATAAGAGAACTACAGGGGCATTTAAGGAAACAAGGCGAGGAGACACGAAGAGGAAGCTGTGGTTTGGAGAGGGGTTTCAGACCGGACACAACCGGGTTGCGCCCTGTTACCCGTTCTACCCTTCATCAACCCACGGTCGTGATTCGTTTATTAGAGTATAATCTCAGCCGTTGAATGTGCTGTGATCATACCTAATGTCCAACTCGAACCCCACTCCAGAGCCGACACCTCGGGCGATGTTGTTGACACGTAGACGTCGCTGCCGTCCTTTCGGGAGAAAAGATAGCGACACCCCCTTCCCCGTTACCCTGTAGAATACCCCATGATCATCGAGGGAAAACAGTGAAGTGTTTGACTCTGGGTCCCACATTGTCTAGGTATCTCCTTCCTGTCACAATCTGGTATTGCGTCGCTTGGTGGATATACACGTACACAAATATTTTTTTTGTCGACCCAACCTCTTCGCCGACTCAGATACACTGAAGGAGAGGGGGACCCATCGGTGAACATTTGGATTTGCCAATCAGATAACTGAAGGCTACCGCCGCTCTGTATGCATAAATTTATGCTGGGGGGGGAGAGAGAGAGAAAGAGAGAGAGAAGAGTGAGATGGACGGGGGAATGGATGCGACGACTCGAAGCGACCGGTGGGGATACCCGGTGCGGACGGCCTCCGACGCTTGCATCGCCGCCATCGATGCCTACTACGAGCAAGTCCTCGCCTACGGTCGCGACCGGGCGGTCGTCCTCCGTGCTGCCCGCCACGACCCCTCTTGCGTCCTCGCCAACGCCCTTGCAGCCCACTTTCTCGCAGCCAAGGATCCCGCCGAATCCTCCCGTCTCCTCGGTGCCGCCTCCGACTCCCTGGTCCGCTTGAGTCTTTGCTGAACTCTTTTTGTTTCCTTGGTTCCTCTCGACGTTGTTCACCTTCTGTTGTTTCAGGATAATGCTACTCCCTACGAGGGGGCAGTGTTCGGAGCGATCTCTTGCTTGGTGGCGGATGACAGGGACGACGACTTGGCGGTAGATCGACACTTCGAGGTTGGTGGTAGATATTCCTCATTTGAAAGTCGTGAATTTGCTCGTGATGTTTTATTTGCTATAATTGCGTCATTTTCTTCTTGATAATTTGTCGAGAACTCGATTTTTGATCCTAGTCTTAGACTTCTTTTTAGTGTTTGATGTACGCAATCGTTGTGCAGTTTAGAAATGGTAGTGTGACGAACATAAAGCCTTAATCGAGCCCCCATCTAGTTGCCTTAGATTTGAGACACTATCTAAAACCATCAACTAGCTTTCTTCCACCTTAAACTTTTTCAGTAAATTTTTTTTCTTGATAATTATTTGCATGGTATAAATCCAGTAACTACTTGTGCTAAAGTGATGTCAGACGAGGCCAGCCTGATGAACTAACCACTGCTTTGAACAATTGAAACCGAATCTTTTTGGCCATTTTCTGATATTACTGCCCGAAAAATAGGGTGATTCTTTTGGTGGATTTGACAATATTTCCCTGTTTTTCTTGTCTTCTATGGCTATGTCATCTACCTCTTTGTGCATTGTATTTTTCCTATGCCATAGGTTAATTCAAGGTTGCTATTTTAATCTGGTTTGCATGATAAAAAAATCGGCTTCCTTTAGTACAACAAGTTTACTTAGGACATACCATTTTTTTGGTCAAATTGTTGTTGTTTATAGAAATTTCGTTGGTACCATCCCTTACAAAAATGGTGCAAAGTATGAGTATAACTCCAAATCAGCTATGCTCATTGTGCAGTGATAACCATGCATCCAACTTTAAAGTAACAAGTGCAGGGGTTTGGTCTGGTATTTGTGCTGGTTGCATCACAGCCTTACGTAAAGAGACTTCCCACAATTTTTTTGTGAAACTTGCAGCAATATACTTTAAAATTTAACATGACACTGTTATTGGACATTGCTGTTTGTTTATCTATATGACAAACAGATATAACTGTAGTTCCTTTCTCTCGGTTCAAACATTTTAGGGTTCAAACAGATATGACAAGCAGATCTTTGAGCCTTCTATTTTTCAAAAACTTTCTGAATGTGGATTAGAATTTCTAGATTTTGTTTTTGGTATGGTGTTTTTGGAGTCCGGGCTTCCTTTCAACTTATTATGATATCTTGCACATGAGCAGGTGGACAAAAATGAACAGAGAATCTAAAGAAATATGGTCATTATACGAATTCTTAGATCTTTGATCCATTCCACTGACTCTTTGCTGACTTCTTAGCTACTCTTTCCCTATATATTATGCAAAATTTCTAATGAAGTTGTGTCTATCAGGCACCAGTGTAGGCTTTAGATGTTGATTTATAACAAAAGAATGTGATGCTTTAACTTACATGGTAAATGTTAGTTATCTGTTTGAGGTACTCTTTGTGATGTTTAAGTTGTGTTTAATTTATGATGTATTACCAACTTTTAATGTTCAAGGGTAATTTTACATGGAATGATTGATTATTCATAGAGTTGTATCCTCTTATGAATTCTTTTGTTTAATTTTTTTTATTTGCAGTTGCTGAAGGAGTTCCCTAAAGATCTTTTATCACTAAAAAGGGCACAGATCTTATGCTTCTACATGGGTCGACCCGATCTATCTCTTAACCTAGTTCAAGAGGTTCTCTTCTGTATGATGTAATAATTTTTTGTAATGTATAAATATTTAGTTATAGGATTTCGATGATTAGTTGACAATGTTTCCTTTGTTTATTACTCCTGACTTGACAATATATTTTTTTGAAGTGGTCATTGCTTGGTAACTCTGCTACTGAATGCCCAGCAGGTACTGGTACATAACAAAGATCAGAGTTATATCTATGGGATGCTTTCTTTTCCATTGTTAGAACTTGGAAGGATGGCCGATGCTGAGGGGGCTGCAAGAAAAGGACTGGGTATCAACAGCTGTGACTTTTGGTCACAACATAATGTAAGATAATGGTTATAGTTTTTGAAAATGAATAGGTTTAATCATGTCTTCATTATGAGTCTCCCTTCTTTTTTCTTTCTTGATTTCTTTCTTTTACTGAATAAAGAGTAGCTCCATTTATTCTTGGTATGGTTCTGACATGGTGAAGGCGCCTATATACAGTTTCTTTCTGGGAGATCATATAAATAAAAAACATCTGAAGGTGTAAGAAAGCTCAAGAGGAATGCAATAAAAAAAATAATCTATGTATACTTTCGAGTTTTTCATAAAAAATAATGAAAAGAAATCGTGGATCATGCAAAATGCATGTATAATAAAGTAAATAAAGAGCTTGCACATTTGAATTGCCTTTTTTAGTGGTTATGAGATGCTTCAGCTATGTCTATGATGTATCAATTGAGTGATCTATGTCTGCATGTTTATTACTTTGACGTTTTTTATTTATTAGAAATAATTGCTTGATTACTGGTCAAGGCAGGTCACATGTCATCCCAGTTAATCTAATAATCTGAGGATTTGTTTGAGGAAATGTACTTCCAGCAGCTCACTTGAGCTTTTAATTTATCAGACCAGAGTGGTTTTTTTTACTAAATGATTATGCCACAGAATTCTGTTTAGTTTTTTGAGAGGTGTTGCATGTTTGAAAAGGAAAGGTTAAAGATGAGGTCACATGAACCCTTGAATGATCATCATGTTATTTTGTTAATATTGAAAGCACAGGATACATTCCATCAAATTGACAACTCCGAGTTTTGTGTTCTCCTTTGTTTCCTTTGACACGACAAGAGAATATAAAAGGAGCAGACATTGAATGAGAAACAAGAGAAAGAATATCATAATGTGTTTTGCCATTCTTGATCCTTTGCCCGCTAGGGGTAGCTTACAATCAACCAACCTATTCAATTTGCAGATGTAAAAGTTACTTTTGTACTGTTTTAAACTTGTTCAAAGTTCAAACACAAATTTAGAAATAGTAATGCACTAATATATTGAAGAGTGTAGCAAAAGTAACAATTCCAATGAGTGAATACATTTGAGCTGATGTTTTAATAAAGAAATATTGAAGTGGTATCAAACTGTCTACACCTTAATATGTCTATTAGTAGTAGAAACATATGGAGCAGCTGTCCATGAAGAATATGAAATGTATAGGTTACTAGATCCAACTGTTTTTACTTTCTGTGCCTTTTGCCATGTACCACAGGCTCGTAACTGTACATTATCTGGACAGACTTTTGATTGTTCACTTCCATCTCTTAAATTGTTAAATGTTCTTCTGTATCAAAATTTTCCATCAGCAGAGATTTTGAATTTGGATGCTCAATATTTGACTTCTCCTTAATGGTAAAGGTTCTTTATCTGATGCCTGTGATATGTTTTTCTTCTTAGCTATGCCATGTTCTTCAGTACGAGTGTCATTTTGAAGAAGCTGTAAAGTTCATGGAAGCTTGTTCTTCCACATGGAATTCGTGTTCATCTTTCATGTATGGATTTCTCTTTTTTTTGTATATTTTTTAACATCACGAGGCTTCTTTTTCTGATGTTTGAGTTTCTTCACTTGACCTATTTTTAGGTATACTCACAACTGGTGGCATGTTGCTGTCTGTTATCTGGAAGGTGATTCTCCATTGGATAAGGTTCTTGAAGTTTATGATCACTGTATATGGAAGGAACTGGAAAGAAGTGATGCTGAGCCAACAGAGGTATGACCATGGTATACCACAGATTACTCTGCAGTTTGGAATGCTCAAACGCTCTCTTATGCATTCAGGTGTATGTGAATGCACTAGCCTTGCTGATGCGGATCTACGTGCGGGACCATATGCATCATATTGCAGAACGGCTGATGTCGCTAGCAAATGTTTTCAAGAATGAGGTCTAAGTTCTGTCTTAAAAATAAATATGGTTTATGCTTGTCAAGTCCTGAAGATATTGAGATTGACATGCACATAATCTGATAATGGAGAGATTAGATGAAAACCAAATGGTCTTTTTGCTCCTTTTTGTTATTCGTAATCAACAAATCATAACTAATCTCAAGGTTTTTTTGTTTTAAAAGTTGTCCTTTGTTGGTTTTGACAAGGCTTAACACCATAGATTTAACCACTATAGTAATGCTTATTAATGTACATTCTTCTGATGCTTTCCACCCAAGCCGTATGTGAGCTCTATTCTTCATTTTGCTTATTTCACTCCTGTGCTCACTTAAATGCTTCCTGCTCATTTTTCATATTGGTGAGAATTTTTAGATGGATGCATGTAGTTATTAGAAAATATGGAACAAGTAATGGTTATATTCTAAATTGCATATTGGAGCATTGAAAGAAGATAAAATGAGGATTACACTTTAAGATGATAAGGACGTAGGCAAATGAGGATTACCCTTTAAATTGGATTCACATTTCTCATACATTTCCTCTTAAAATGTAGCTGAACTGATTGGTGCATTCTTCTTTTTGCACACTTCCTTGCAGTCTATGTGGCATGTTGAGTGGCATCTTGATGTCCTGGCACTATGGGCCCTAGCTAGTACAAAAGAGACAAGTAAAGCAGAGGGTCTCCTTAAATCCATTAAATCAAGGTGTAAACTGAGCCACATTTTTTCTTATTTGCAGGAAAATAATAGGTCTTGTTATTATACTAAATTTCTAAGCTAATCTATTATTTTCTATAGGTTTTCTTTAATGAGTAGGAAGAAGCAACAGCAAATGCAAAGTGCAATTCGGGTTTGCAACGTTTCTGTCTCTATTTTCTCATTGGTTTATCTATATATCACATGTCACATGCATGTCTTGGTCATCCATACAAGGAATTATCTAATTCATGATATCCTGGGCATGTTGTTTTCATTTGATTCCTAAAATTTTAAGTTGCTTAGCTTAGGTTTATATCAGTTCCTCAAGTTCTTTTATGTGCCTTTGTCAACATTTGTTCTTTCTAAGCTCAGCAGCTTATAAAGAAAATCTCGCTATTCCTTTCTAGTACTATGTTTCTATTTAAAAGTGCAGTTCTATTGAATGTTGGGCAAACCAGTGGTTTTGTTGATCTCAGCTTGCAGAAGCCATTTATGAATACGGAAGGGGTAACTTTCAAAGTGTTTTTGACTTGCTTGGTCCAGATTTTGATGCCATTGGCTTTAAAGTATGATACTCCTGGAATCCATAATTTCCTTATTGTGGTCATTTTCTTATCGGGGCCTTAACAACTTTTCTCTCAAAATTTGTTCCAGATGATTGGTGCATCTGATGAGCAGCTTGATGCCTTTAATGAAGTTTGGTACATTGTTCTGTTGAATATTGGACAAATTTCCAAAGGTACTGCCTTTCTTTTGAATCATCTTATCGTTAATAGGATCTGAAGTTATCTGTACTGACGACAGCAATCGAAGAGGTCAAAAAGCAAGTTTGTAAAAGAGGAGGAGCCCCTTTCTTGTGGCAATTGCTGGTATGCTCTATCATTGGATTTTCTTTTTTTCCCCAAAAGTATACATTAATATTATTTGATTCTTTCCATACAAGTTCTCAACCAGCTTTGAAATGCATGTTTCAACACTTTCATATGCCCATCTGCATGTTTGATATACCACCATACCTTCATGTGATAAGGGTCATTTTAATTCGTCCACCCAAGGTTAACTAGAATGGAATGACACAAGATTCATTACTGGTTCCTGTGCCAAGGCAAATATCATAAATTACCATTCTTGGCACTTTATGGAAACCCATTGCAACTCTGTCTAAGCACTATATGACAGCACTTTGATGCACTCAGCTATGCCGAGAGGCCATAAATTTCTTGGGTTTTATGTACCTGGACAACAAATACATTCTCTATTAGGCTTCGGAACTCTTTGTTTAGGCACCTGTAGATTTGCTTGGAACAATTCTGTAACAGTTTGAATCTGCCATTCTGCGGCTACCATATTATAAAGTTCACATCTTAATCAATGGTTTTGTTCCAGGAAAAGGCATATACCATGGAGGGGAGATCAGATGCTCCCCTTGCAGGTGAAAGGGCAAAGGTTTTAGAAGCTGCCTACTTGGAGTAAATTGTGAAGTAATCTGTCATTATGTCAACATAGCTCTCAGCTAATTTGGAATAAGTGAGAGGGAATGTGACAAATTAAATCTAGAGCTTCCTGCAATATTTTATGTAATATCCTGTCACCAATGTAAATTTTTTAGCCGCATAAGACTGAGCTGTTTTAATACCTGATGATGGTGTGTTACAGATACAGTATTTTTTTTTCTTTTTATGCACACAATTATTTTGTGAGAACATAAAAGCAAAGCTATGTCCATCTCGAAGTTTTCAGTGTCCTTTTGCCAGAGAAGTTCCCAGTACACAATTACTTTGCATGACAATGGAAAAGGGAGTACTAAGTATGGTGTTTTTTGTAAGATGATCCAAAAAACTTTTGAGGTGTTCTATGAAGTCTTCACAGGGAATGGCTTGTTCAGATCATCCAATCAAAGTTCTCTAGCGCTGTTCCTTTCTATTCATCAAGTTCCTTACAGCTGCAAGGGATGCACAGGAAAAAAATGCCGAGAGATCAAACTCGGAACAGAAACAGCAAAGAGCAGAAGGATGATATCATAATAATACTGCATGCAGATGTGAAAAAAATAAAGGATGATTGACTCACCCGTGGAGTTGGCCTTCACCACCACGACCTGACTGTGGGGGCGATCGGGTGGCGGCGGAAGATTTAACGGAACAAGGCTGCCGTCCATCGGACTCCGACCGCACACGTATATGTTGACCAGTCCTGTCTCCTCCTGCAGCCTCCTCCTCAGCGTGGCGATGCTCCCTCCAGCAGCAAAAGTCAACGTTCGCCAGGCATTGTTCTCGTCCACGTTACCAGCATCATCTGCTACCTTGTATTGGATAGGCTGATACGACACGACGGTATCACGTATCATGAACAGCATCAAACCACACGATAAATGGCAGTCGAGAACATCCGAGATCCAAGAAGCAGAATTGGAATGCGTACGATGGAAATGGCGGCAGCTGCGTCTGTGGTCAATGGGGAGGAGGAGCAGGAGGCACCGCCGCATATGTGAACCGGGGAGACCGGCGGGGGAGCCGACGTCTCGAGGATTTCGACGTCCCACAAAATCCAATATCGAGTGTAGGGGTACGACGGGGTGTCGACCGTCACCGAGTTGCCCCAAGGCGGGGGGCCAGCGTTGGCTCGGAGGAACTTGTCGAAGACGCACTTGAGCCGGACGCGGCGGCCGTCGCGGAGCGGCATCCAGTTGACGCGGGGGCCAAAACAAAGGGGCTCCTCCTGGAACACCTTGTTTCCTGTGAGCCTGAGGAAGGCGGTCTCCGTGCGGTGAGCGGCGAGGTAGCGGCCGTAGAAGCTCTTGAGGCGGAGCCGATGCTGGTCTCCAAGGTAGGTGAAGATCTCGACGGTCCACCGGGCACCGTCACAGGAGCCGTCTCGGTCCAGCCTCACGCCCTGCGAGTATTCCTCCGCCACAAGGTATGTGTTGTGGATGCTCCGCAGGCGGACTGTGCTCGCTCCCTCAAAAACCTCCATGCCCGACTCCCGCAAGAAACCAAGTCTTTGGCCCAAAGAATTCAAGATTTTGGCAGATCAAGCTATTGCTTTACTACCACCTCAATTCCAAGTGCCAAAGGTGGGGGAAAGAGCGAGAGGCAGATAGAGAGAATGGCTTCGGAACAGAAGCGGACTCTGAGGAGAAAGGAAGACGACGAAGTGATTTAATTCTCTACTTCCCGCCTTCTATTTCTCTCTATAGATATAGCTTTTGGATATATAGCCTTCGTTTCAACCCCTCTCCTCTCATCCCTTCATCCATAGAGATACTTTACGTCTCTATTTCTAATTCTGATGTATCATATGTATTTGGTTTATAATTATCATCAAACCATATATATATATATAGACGGGAGGTTTACGGTATATAAGGTGTCATCAAACATTTAATTTAGGGATTTTTTCTATTTTGCTACTTTCTAATAAAATTTAGGAAATAAATATTCTACAGAATTCATTTTTTTTTAGGCTTAGGATTTACAATTGATATCCTTTTCTGGTTAGACAGTGAAATATTTCGAAATAATTAATTAATCCATAAGAAGTTTTTTTTTGTCTCAAAACTCAATTTATTATTTCAAATAGGTTTTCGATATTTATAGAAAGGAACAAATGAAAATGAAATTAGTTTGAATTTACCCAATTGAGGAATCTAGAATAATATTTATTTATTTTTCTTATTTTTATCCGAAAATGACTCTTGTTCTATGTCTATATTCTTTCTAAAAATAATTATAACATTCCAAATAAGATGGTGTCACTTTTGTTAGTAAATTATATGAAAATAAATATTAAATAAATATGAAAATAAAAAATAAATTTCATATATGAGGGCTCACCTCATATTTAAGGAGAGGGATGAACTAGTAGTTGCATGCTCTTGTGGAGAGATAGGTTCACTGTATTTGTTAAAGAAAAAAAATAACTTTTTTCTTTAATTTTTTAAATATTTAAAATTTATTTTTGGATTAAAATATGTTATATGCAATTCTAAGATATTTCTTATTCCTTTAAATGTTAATTTATTATTATTATTATTAGATTAAAATATAGTATATTTCTAAGGTCTTCTTTTATCCCCTTTATGATTAAGAATTTTATTTTTGGATTATAATATATTAAAATTGTCATATGTATTTCTAAATTTTTTATCTTGAATACATGATATCTTATTTTACTAAAATTATATAATATTTGACTTGTAATATTATTTCTCCTTATATAGTTTATCTTTTAATATGTTATTATTTATTATATCTTAATAACTTATTGTTAATGAATATATGCTTGATTATTATAATGTCACAATTCAAAATTGAGAAAATTATTTAGGTCTGTTACTAATTTTTTTTATTTTTTATTTTCAGATTATTATAATGTCACAGTTCAAGTTCTAATTTTCAAGAGTCAGATTCAGAATAAAATGTTCCGATTTGGTTTGAATCGATCAAAAAATAAAAATAATAATAATAATAACTAAATATGCTATATAAATGATAAATGATGAATATGCACTTCTAATAGTTTAATAAATAACTAATCAAAATATATTAAATTTTGAAATATTTTAGTTTAGAATCGAAATAGAAATATGAAACCGAACCGAATCGAATCAAACCTGATATGGCAAGTATTGACCTGGCTGTCACGTCCTCGCGCCCTCGGACAACTGGCCCGCCAACGTGGTCGACCCGACACGGGGAAGCCGGCCTGACACAGGCATGGAGGGGTCAGCGGTCGTACGGCCGACCTAACACAAGTAAGGTGGGCAAGGTCGACATCACTCAGCAGCAGGCGCGCGCCTCACCGCAAGGACCACGGACGACATGGTGAGATGCAGCGGTATGGTAAGCAATAAAGAAGATAAGGGATTCAGGTACGAATATCCCGTTACTATCGCTATAAAGGCCCCTGCGCCTCTATGGAGTAGGGGGATCGTAAAATCAATAACAGAACTAACTTGACCGTCGAAGGGGTCATGTCGGGACCCGACCGGACCTTTTTGCAGGAATCGATGGCCGACCCAAGCTGAGACACGTCCACCCGACCTGAGCTCCACCACTAGCAGCCGACCTCCCAAGCCGGGCCCCGGGGCTCTACCCATCCGATCGAACTCCAACTCTGTGCCGAGACGATCGCGGGCGAGCTAGCGCACACGGGCCTGAACCAGTAGTGCTTGCTCAGCAGACACGGAGGCAAACCGCATCTACTGGGTAGACACCAAAGTTTTTTCACTAACATTTTGGCGCTAGAAGGAGGGCTCATGTCGCAAGAACGCCCGTCGGGGAACTCGGGTGCGGAGCATCGCCCGGAACCAAACCACTCTCAGCCAACCGAGGAGGTCACTGTGGCAGCGCCGACCCCAAATCATTTTTGGAGAATGATGACCGACCCAGGGTTTCCCTCACCACCGTCCAACCTTGCTCCATTCGTCATCACAGTCGAGGCTTTCCTCGGCCTCACGAGCCAGGTCCAAGCACTGGCCGGTATGGTGCAAACCATAGTCTCATACCTACCCCAGCTCATACATTCGACAACTCACCAATCGGCTCCCCCGACGGCGTTCCCGCAAACGGAGTCACATGTAGCCCCAAACCGGGAGACCCCGCTTGAGGCAGAGCCGCCACAGTGCCAAGTCGCGGAAGCTCATGCAGCCTCCTCGACTCCTGCGCCAGCTCGATCGTAAAGTTGCTCTTGCGATCAGGTTCAAACCGGCCCCGACTTCGATACCCTATCGTCCAACACCGCTGATTCCCTGAGAGAACAAGTCCGCCAAGTCCATCAGCGGCTCGACGAGGTCCAGAAGGAGGTCCTTAAATCAATATGGGAGATTGGAGAAAGCTCTAAAGGTGGTTCCCCGTTCACTCCCGAGATACAAGGCAAGCCTCTCCCGGCCAACTTCAGACTTTCGACCTTCGAGCCTTACAATGGCAGCGGCGATCCGACAGAGCACATCGCTGCATTCTGCTCCCAGATGGCCCTGTATGATACGTCTGATGCGCTGATGTGTCAGGCTTTTCCGACCACCCTGAGAGGATCGGCTAGAACCTGATATTCTTGTCTCAAACCCGCTTCTATATCTTCGTTTGATCTATTAGCAAAAGAGTTTGAATTAAACTTCCTAGCGAGTGCACGCCCCAAATCAACCACTGCCTCCCTCTTGGGGTTGGTCCAAGGGAGCGACGAGCCTCTCTCCAAGTTTGTGGGACGATTCACCTCACAGGTCCAAGGAATTTCAGACCTCCATCCATCCCTAGCCATCCAGGCATTCTTGACAGGACTGAGACCGTCGAGGTTCTTCTGGTCACTGATCGAGCGACCGCCCGCAACGCTACCCAAGATGCTGCAACGGACGCATCAATACATGGCCGCCGAGACATTGGTGGCAGGTAAGCGGGACGAGATGAAGCGCCCCCGGGTGGAGCAGCCCCGAGGACACCCCCGCCGTCGCCGAAGAGGAGGGAGGACAGGTCGGGCATGTTACCGTCAAGATCCCCCCCGATCCCCCTCAATTCGACTCGAACAGAAATCTTCTTTCAAATTCGGGAGAAGGGCCTCTTGAAGGCTCCAAATCCAATGAAGTCACACTCCGAGAGGCGCGACAAAAGGAGGTATTATCATTTTCATAGGGAGTATGGTCATGACACTGAGGAATGATGCAACCTGCAATATCAAATTGAAGACCTCATCCGGCGCGGACACTTGCATCGGTATGTCCGCGACCAATCCTCACTCCCCGATAGCTGACCCCATCGGAACTCATCGCTCTGACCCAAAGGTCTGGTCGATAAGCAAATCGACGTCATCTTCGGAGGGCCAACCTCGGGCTGTGACAGCTCCTCGGCGCGCAAGGCCTATGCACGTTCTGAGGTCGGGAAGAGGCCAGCGCACGACGAAAATCTCGACATCACATTCAAGTCGGGAGGCGAGCAGTTCCCATGCCATGATGATGCGTTGGTGATCTCAATCCGCATAGCTAATGCCTATGTCAAAAGAGTTATGATTGACACTGGAAGTTCGATCGACATCTTATATTTTGATGCCTTTCAGAAATTGGGGCTGACCGACAAAGATCTCGCCACTCTAACATCTATCTTGACAGGGTTTACAAGGGGCTTCATCTCCCCCTTGGGGGCGACCACGATTCCTGTCACGTTGGGAGGAGAACCGAGGTCAAAGACTATTATGGTGTCGTTCATGGTGGTAAAGCTCCCATCAGCGTACAACGCCATCATCGGGCGCCCGACCCTCAATCGGCTCACGGCGATCATCTCAACCTATCACCGGCTCCTAAAGTTCCCGACCCGAACAGGGGTCGACGAGGTCATGAGTGACCCAAGAGAATCTAGGCAATGTTATTTAACGGAAACAATATTATCCAAGAAGCCGAAGGTCCAACCAGCCGCTGCAGTTCCCCAAAACCCTGAGGATAGTGCTCGGGATCCCTACCCGATATAGCAAGTTCTGGAGGTGCCCTTCGACCCAAGCCGCCCGGACAGGCTGGTGAAGGTCGGGTCGGGACTCACGGGGGGCCAACGAATTCAACTGGTTGAGTTCCTATGGAAGAATGAGGATGTCTTCGTGTGGTCTCCAAAGGATATGTCAGGGGTCAACCCGGAGATCGCCCAACACCACTTGAACATCACCCCCGACACCCGACCGACAGAAGGCCGTGGAAGATGAGGTCGTTTGCCTGCTGGATGCGGAGCTCATCGAAGAAGTGAAGTACCCGATCTGGTTATCCAACGTTGTACTTGTCAAGAAAGCTAATGGAAAATGACGAATGTGTGTTGATTACACCGATCTCAATCGGGCTTGCCCGAAGGACTATTATCCCCTTCCTCGTATCGACCAGCTGGTAGATGTCACGTTGGGACATCGACTGCTCTCCTTTATGGATGTATTCTCGGGGTACAACCAAATCTGGATGGCCCCGAGAGACGAAGAAAATACAACCTTCATCACTCACAACATCACCTACTATTACAAGGTGATGTCATTTGGGCTGAAGAATGCCGGCGTGACATACCAGCGGCTGGTGAATCGCATGTTCAAGGACCAGGTTAGGAGGAATATGGAAATTTACGTGGACGACATGATAGTCAAAAGCCGGAAGACCGAGACTCACCTCTCCGATTTGGCAGAAACGTTCCACACGCTAAGAAAATACAAGATGCGTCTCAACCCGACGAAATGTACCTTCGGCATCACATCCGGAAAGTTCCTCGGCTTTATTGTGCATCAGCGAGGAATAGACGCCAATCCCGACAAGATAAAGACGATACAAGAAATGCAATCCCCCAGGACGATAAAGGAGGTCCAACAACTTACATGCAGACTAGTGGCCCTAAGCCGCTTCATCTCCCGAGCCGGGGACAAGAGCTCGACCTTCTTCCGAGCACTGAAGTCGGCAAAAGATTTCAGGTGGACTCTTGAATGCGAGGAAGCATTCCGCCAGCTAAAGAGCCACATCGAACACCTGCCCCAGTTGGCGTCGGTGAGGGACGGGGAGCCTCTCGGCTTGTACCTTACGACATCCGACCTGGCAAATAGCTCGGTCATGGTGACGCTCGACAAAGCTGGGCAAAGGCCAATCTACTACACAAGCCATGTCCTGGCAGGTCCCGAGCTCCGCTATCCCCCATAGAGAGGCTGGCCTTGGCGCTGATCCTGACATCCAGAAAGCTAAGGTCGTACTTCCAGACACATCCTATCAAGGTGATAACCGACCAACCCTTGCGCCAGATACTTTAGAAGTTTAATGTTGCAGGTCGGATGCTTAAATGGTCGGTAGAATTGAGGGAATTTGACATCGAGTACATTATAAGAAAGACGATCAAAGGCCAGGTGGTGGCAGACTTCCTCTCGGAAATCACGCCCCCGGAGACCCCAGCGAGCTCGGACCTTAGATGGACGCTACACATTGATGGGTCTGCCAACTCGGAAAGAGGAGGCGTCGGCTTGGTGCTCAAGGACTCCTCCGACCACATCTATGAGCACGCGCTTCGGCTAGGGTTCAAGGCCACGAACAATGAAGCAGAATATGAGGCGCTCCTGTTCGGTCTAAAAGTCGCAGCTGAACTAGGCGCGGAAGACATTGAAATATTTACTGATTCCCAACTCGTTGCAGGCCAAGTCAATGGAGAGTTCGAGACCCGGGAAGCGGCGATGATCAAATACATGGCCGAGGCATGACAGATGACGGATCGATTTCGGAGGTGTACCATCACCAAAGTGCCCCGTGCCAAGAATTCACAAGCAGACGCCCTGGCCAAGCTTGCATCCTCTTGCGTGATCGACACGCCGCCGAGAGGAACAGTGAGAACCATCGGACCTTCCGTCAACTTAGGGGTGCTAGTTGTCGACGAGGAAGAGGGAAGCTGGATCAACGAAATCATTCATTTTAAGCAAACAGGAGCCCTCCCCGAAGACAAGGCGGCTGCCCGAAGGATAAGGAGGATAGAGTCGTGGTATTGTATTATCGATGGACGGCTGTATCGACGAGGTTTCAGCAGACCACTGCTTTGGTGTCTGCATCCGACCAAAGCGCGCACCACTTAGTCGAGATCCATGAGGGAATATATGGAGACCATGTCGGCGCTCGCACCTTGGCACACAAGATTCTTAGGCAAAGTTACTATTGGTCCACCATGCGTAAAGATGCTCTGATCTGTGTGCAAAGTTGCGAGCCATGCCAGAAGCACGCCCGGTTCCAACATCAACCGATGGTACCGCTCATAACTGCCGACTGCGCTTGGCCTTTCGCCCAATGGGGAATGGACCTCCTCGGCCCCTTCCCCCCAGCCTCGGGACAACGGAGGTTCCTAATAATGGGAGTCGATTATTTCTCTAAATGGCTCGAGGCTGAACCGTTGGCCTCCATCACCGAAAAGCAAGTTGAAGGATTCGTGTGGAAGAACATCATAACCAGGTTCAGCCTTCCTAGAGTCATTATCACGGACAACGGAACGTAATTCAACAATGCAAAGTTCAAGGCATTTTGTCAAAGCTATCGCATCCAACTAAAGTTTAGCTCGGTCGCCCACCCCCAAGCCAATTGACTTGCCAAGGTGACAAACCGAGCCATTCTTGAAGGGCTGAAGAAAAGAATTTCCAGAGCCCCGACCACTTGGGTGGAGGAACTTCCGAGCGTTCTCTGGGCGTCTCGGACGACTCCAAAAACCCCAACAAGGGAATCCCCTTATAGCCTGGTTTTTGAAACCAAGGCTGTACTACCTCCCGAGGTGGTTTTCCCGACCCTCAGGGTCCAGACCCAAGGCGAAGAGGCATCTAACCAACAGCTGCGCGAAAACCTCGACCTACTAGAGGAAAAGCGAGCTATCGCCCATTTGCGGACACTAGCTTATAGAAGGGCTATCACCAAGATTTACAACCGTCGAGTGCGCCCTCGGCTCGTCAAGATGGGCGACCTGATGCTACGGAAGGCAGAGGTCAGCGACCCGACTCGGTCCCGTGGGAAGTTGGCCCCAAACTGGGAGGGCCCTTACCGAGTCGTTGAAGTCGTCTGAGAAGGGACTTACACACTGGCAACAATAGAGGGGTGAGTGCTATCGAAAACTTGGCACATTTCTAATCTTCAAAAAATTTACGCATAATATGGAAAGATGTGTCCCGAGTTGTATTGATGAAAATGCGATTACAAAAGACGTCGGGAACAAAATAAGGCTTTTCCCGACCCGAATTACAAAATGATAAGCACTAAATCATAAAGTCAGGATTCGGACGGGTCTGAATCGTCGAATGTCTGCTGCCTCTCCATCGGCACCAGATCGTCCTTGGGATGGATGGTGAAGGGGTCCTCCTCAACCTCCGAGTCCGGGTGTAGGGCATGGAAGTGAACCAACGCCACCCGATACCCGTACTCGTAGGTGACGCAGCCCATCCTTTTCAGCCCCTCCTTGAAGCCGGCCGACTCCTTGTAACGGTCGACCGCTTGCCTGGGCAGCTCGGCTCAAGCGTTCTCCAAAGCCTTCACAGCTTGTAGAAGCTTGTCGTCCATCTTTCGAGCTCTGACCCGCGCCTCCTTCAGCAACCTCTGTATCTCAGCCAGATTGCTATGGACCTCGTTCAATTCTTATTCGGAGGCCTCGAGCCGCTGGAGCGCCTCGTCTCGCTCCCGTTTGGTTTTCTCGAGCTCTTGTTCCAGCTCGGAAGCACGCTCCTCGGCCTTAGCGACTGCCTCCAGACCCCGCCAGACTTTAGGGAGTCGAGTTCCTACTGAAGTTGGGAGATCCGGTAATCCATGAATGTGATCAACTGGCCCGCGTCATGGACTCGGTCGAAGAGCGCCATCTGGAAGTGTTGGCTCTGCACAGAACAACAATTGATAAGAACTCGATAAAAAGAAAACTTACGACGCCGAGACAAAGGTAGGGAACTTACCAAAACCATCTCCTTTGCAGCTCGGGCTAGCAAGACCTCTGAGGGGAGCATGTATAGCTCCCGCGCCAGCTGAGGGTGGAGAAGTCCCCTCTCGAACTCCTCGACGGTCGATGAGTCGTTCCAGACTTTTGTCGAGTTCTTCAACCCCCTCCATCTGGCCTTCATTTCCTTGTCGGGGTCTTGATGGCCCAGATCGGACATTTGCAGGGTGTAATATCCTGCATCGCCCTTATGAACTTTTGTTTTGAAGAGGTCCTTCACGGACCTCGGGCAGTGATGAACCGGCGATGCGTCCCCCTCATCGGATTCGACGGGCGTGTCGGGCTCCTTCGACGGCGCTGCTGGTTCCTTACCCTTGGAATGGGAGCAAGATTCCCCCTCGCCATGCCGAGTCTTGTGCCTCCTCGTCAGTACCTTCACCTTCTTGTGTTGTCGAGCTAGATCATCAGCCTGCTCAGTTGGTGCATCGATCGGCCTCTTCGATGAGGTCTTCGGAGCTTCCCTCGGAGGAGAAACGTCGACCTCCTGGGCTGGCGTGACGACACGAGTCGATGAGGCCTTACCGCTGGACATCTTGGGCATCCCGTGCAGGTCGCCGAGGTTTATCTGATCTGCATCCCGACTCATAGGTTAGAAAACAACCTGAAAAGCTGAATTAGGGCAAACATGATAATACCCATAGAGGTCGGGCTGAGACCCGCATTGACCAGCCAAAGCTCGATCATCTCCTTGATCGCGCATGAAGAGGAAAGGATTCCCTTCAGTCTACCGACCAGGACGAATTCCTCCTCGGATAAGTACGGGGAGGCATTGCCGATCGGGTGTGCCGACCAATCAAGCCTAAACCCCCATACTGGACCACTCACGAAAAGGTAGCGAGATTTCCAACCTTTGTTGTTGGAAGGCGCCCCGCTGACCCGGAAACACGCCATAAACAAGTCCCGAGTCGGGATAATCTCGGCCCCCCTCGGCACTCGTCTAGAAACACGACGAGGTAGCGCCACGAGTTGGGCGCTACTTGACTGGGGGAGATCCTTCACCATCTTAGACACTCTTCTATGAGCGGATGAAGTGGAAACCGGAGACCGGCCTCTAGAGCATCCACCGTGATGCACATGCCAGGCGTGTCCAAACTGTAGGGGCGCTGCCCGGGCCGCGAAACATGCAACACGTATTCGGCCGGGATGCTATACCGCCCCCTAATCACAGCAAGTGACCCCTCGGTCATTGTCGTGTCTAGGTCATGATCCGCTTTCATGACCTCCAGATCCCTTAGGACCCTCGCGTCGACTGGCGACGGGGGCCCCGAAGACACTCCCGAGGAATTGGCCTCGGGATCACCCTGACTCGCTCCCCCCGACCCCGGGGAAAAGATGACCCTGACGCTACTCGAAGAGTCCGAGGAGGTCATTCCGACCTGTTCAAAAGACACTGACTGAAGGGACGCTGGGTGGCTAAGGGGGATCCGTGGGAGAAGCAAGAGGGGCAAAGTAAACAAGTGAGGTCTCAACCTGGCTGCATGAGATTTTATAGCACCCAAGGGAGTCGTTTCAGCTTCCCGAGGCAAAATAAAGTGCCACCCCAAAAGCCACCCAATGTATTAAATGCATCACCACATCGAATGAAAATATGTGCTGAGGGCACTGGGACGCAAGGAAAACGACAAAAAATGTATATATAATAATATTGGATAAAAATAATTATACCAAAATATGTACGTACCCTCTCGGCCAAATCTTCGGGATTTGTGCCCGAGTTCACCTTCTCGGCCAAATCCCCAGGATTTGTGCTTGGGTTCACCTTCTCGACCAAATCCTCGGGATTTGTGCCCGGGTTCACCTTCTCGGGTTCAACTCTTGCTTGGATCAATTCCCAAGCTCCTACTCAGTCAGAGCAACTCCTTGGATCAATTCCCGAGCTCCTGCTTGGTCGGATCAACTCTTGCTTGGATCAATTCCCGAGCTCCTGCTCGGTCAGAGCAACTCCTTGGTTCAATTCTCGTGCTCCTGCTCGGTCGAAGCAACTCCTTGGATCAATTCCCAAGCTCTTGCTCGGTCAGAGCAACTCCTTGGATCAATTCCCGAGCTCCTGCTTGGTCGAATCAACTCCTGCTTGGATCAATTCCCGAGCTCCTGCTCGGTCAGAGCAACTCCTTGGATCAATTCTCGTGCTTCTGCTCGGTCGGAGCAACTCCTGCCTGGATCAATTCCCGAGCTCCTGCTCGGTAGGATCAACTCCTGCTTGGATCAATTCCCGAGCTCCTGCTTGGTCGGAGCTACTCTTGCTTGGATTAGTTCCTGAACTCCTGCTCGGTCTGATCATTCCCGAGCCCCGCTCGGTCGGATCATTTCCCGAGCCCCTGCTCGGTCAAATCAACTCCCGCCCGGTCGGATCAGTCGGCTTTCGGGACTAGTCTGACTTCACCGTAAACCGACAGCCCAGCACAAGACCTCATCTTCAGCACCCTAAACGGGAACCTCGAGAAGGTCTTCTCGAGGGGGGGGGGGGGGGGGGGGGGGATGATATGAAGGGTATTGACCTGGCTGCCACGTCCTCGCGCCCTGGGACAACTGGCCCGCCAACGTGGCCGACTCGACACGGGGAAGCCGACCTGACACAAGCATGGAGGGGTCAGCGGTTGTACGACCGACCTAACACATGTAAGGTGGGCAAGGTTGACATCACTTAGCGACAGGCGCGCGCCTCGCCGCAAGGACCATGGACGACATGGTGAGATGCAGCGATATGGTAAGTAATAAAGACGATAAGGGATTCAGGTACAGATATCCCGTTACTATCGCTATAAAGGCCCTTGCGCCTCTACGGAGCAAGGGGATCGCAAAATCAACAACAGAACTAACTTGACCGTCGGAGGGGTCACGTCAGAACCTGACCTGACCTTCTTGCAGGAATCGGCGACCGACCCAAGCTGAGACATGTCCACCCGACCTGAGCTCCACCACTAGCAGCCGACCTCCCAAGCCGGGCCCCGGGGCTCTACCCATCCGACCAAACTCCAACTCTGTGCCGAGACGACCGCGGGCGAGCTAGCGCACACGGGCTTGAACCAACAGTGCTTGCTCAGTAGACACGGAGGCAGATCGCATCTACTGGACAGGCACCAGAGTTTTTCCGCTAACAAAACCAAACCAAACCAAACTCTCCTATTTTATTTTATCTTTTATATTATCTACGTGAGCATCTATTCTACGGTAGATATATTTATGGAAAGATTTTATGATCCTAGAAAGAAAGATCTAGAATATGAAATAGAACTGAGTTAACAATTTCGTGGTTTCGAATCCGATCAGAACTGAGATGATTAGGCTCGGTTCAAGTTCTAATTTTCAAGAGTCAGATTCATAATAAAAATGTTCCGATTTGGTTTGAATCGATCAAATAATAATAATAATAATAACTAAATGTGCTATAAATGATAAATGATGAATATGCCCTTCTAGTAGTTTAATAAATAACTAATCAAAATATATTAAAAAAATTAAAGTAAAAAAAGATAGTTTTAGTTTAGAATCGAAATAGAAGTATGAAACCGAACCGAATCAAAACCAAATCAAACCCACCTATTTTATTTTATCTTTTATATTATTTACATGAGCATCTCTTCTTATCCCTCCCTCCCTCCAACATTTGGCATTGCATCCTCCTCTTTTCTTAAATGATAATATCTTTCAGCAACGCTTACAAATAGAATAGATGAGACTTTTGATGTTGTTTCTTTGCCTTAGTTTATGATAGAGAAAGCATACTGAATCTAGGAATATGTGTTTGTTATTTATAGAAATTATCAGACATAAGGTGGTGGAACTATTGTTGCTCTGCTTCATCTTCCTCAGAACTGTCACTAAGAGCCTCAGGCTCAGTTGCACAATCTCCTCTGACAAGCTTCCCAAGCCTTCTTCCTTCACCGGGGCCTGCCGCAGAGAACCATGAAGAACAACGATAAGAGGATTCTACCAAAGAAAGAGTACCACTCGCCTTTGGAATTGACATTGAACGCTACTGCTAGATGACTCTGTACAGGTGGCTGGGCGGCAGCCACCGGTGGCGAGGGACGAGGTGGCGGTTCATCCTGCTCCTTTGGGTACACACCGATACGCTGCAAAGCCCCGTTTCCGCCTCCAATGCACGGCGGGTCAATGTGGGGAGGCTGCTTCCAGCAACCACCAAGCTGCGAATGTCGTTTTCTTCCTCCACATTGCCGGCGTCGTCTACGACGATGTATCGGATGGTTTGGCTGTCCACCTAGTCCATTGAGCAGAGGAAGTATGTGACTGTAGGAGGACGTAGAGATCGGATAATACTTAGAATTCAGCTACAGAACAAGACAATGATGGATTAAAAGAAAAAAAGAATATGATATGTTGGAGAGCTCCAAATAGCCATCGGTGGGGATGGCTACCGTGGAGGGAGGAAGCAGCAGCGTCGTCTGCTACGAAGGAGGACTTGCGCGAAATGGAAAATGGACGTTGAAACAGAAGGATTGTTCAGCTGCGTCTCGAGGACCATGACCTCCCAGAGAAGCCAGTCCCGGGAGTACCACCAGGACCTCTTCTCGAACGTCACGGAGCTCTGCCATGGCGGCAGATCACCGTTCGCGCGGAGGGACGCACGGAAGAAGCACCGGAGCAGGACGTGGAAGCTGTCGCGGAGGGGCTGCCACTCGACGGCAACGCTGGGTGGCCGGGGAACTTCTGGGCGGCCTTCGTACCGGCGAGGCGGAGGAAGGCGCGTTTCCTAAGGGACGCAGCGAGGTAGCGGCCGTGGCAGCTCTTGAGGCGGAGGCAGGGCTAGTGGAGAATATCGGTGACGACCTCGACGGTCCACCGGGCACCGCCGGAGGAGGAGCGATCCTGGTGCTGGCTCTCGCGCCTCTCGTCGTCCTCTGCCACCGGGTACTTATTGTGGATGCTCTGCCAGCGGACGACTCGCGCTCCCGCGAAGAACTCCATGGGCTACCCTGAGAACAAGAAGTCGACCACGTCAACTTTGGATGCATGACAAGGAGACAGAGAGAGAGAGAGAGAGAGAGTACACGGAAGAATGGTTTCAGAGAGGAAGGGGAGAGAGGGGAACGTATCGGGTTATTTAAGGTGGTTTAAGTTGGCGTTCCCGCCAATCTCTCTCTCTCTCTCTCTCTTAATTTTAGAAAATTAGCAGTGTAAAATGAAATTAAACCCACAATATATATTTTATATTATGTATAGTGAAACCCATTTAACTTCCTCCTCCTCTCACTAAACTATTCTTCCCTCCCTTGTTTCTTTCTCTCTCCGGCACTTGGAATTGAGGTAAGGAAGCATGATAGTCTTGGGTTCTTGGGATCGAACACCTTATGGTTTCTTGCTTGCAGGAGTCGGCCATGGATTTCTTCGCGGGGGCGAGAGTAATCCGCCTGCGGAGCTTCAACAACAAGTACCTCGTGGCGATGAAAGACACGATTCGCGTGGATATGGAGGAATTTGGCTTCTCGGTCGGTGCCCGGTGGATCGTCGAGATCATTGCTAACGAGCAGCGGCTCCGCCTCCGGAGCTTGTGGAACCGCTACCTCGCCGCGGACTACTTTACGGTCTCCCAGCAACTCCCGGATCGCATCGGCTTCGGCAACGATTGGGAGCCGCTCGCTAACGGTCCTCACGTCCTTCTCAGTCTCAACGACGTCAGGTACCTCCGGGCGGCGGAACGCCCCATACCGTGGCTCGTGAACGTGACGCTCGGCACCCCATCGTGGGACAGATCCTGGGCCCCGTTTTACTGGGACGTGGAAATCCTCTGGGAGGAACACTCGCCACTCCTGCTGCCGTACCAAGCAGCAGCACCGAGGCCCTCTTCCACGGCAGCGGGACCATCCGATCTTTCCGACATTCCCGCCCAATTCTTCACCAGCGCTGCAGAGGTTAACTGCGCCTCCATCATGGCAGCCATCCACTCCTCACCCACCAATGCAGTTGCTCCCGCTCTTCCTACCTGGCCATCCTATTCCAGATACCAGGTGTGTTGGATGATCATCGTTTTATTCTTGCTGATCTTGATGGTTCTTGGACTGCTATTCTTTCCCAAGCTTATGAATCTTTTCAAAGCTACGCTAATCTTGGAATCTTCTTGCCGCCCACCCTGCTTTTCTGTGCTCAACGCACAGCTGATGGATCGGGAAATCAAATACTTCGTCGCAAATGATGAAGGCATTTGGAATCCGGCGTATGTTCGTACGTTGACGTTCACCGAAACCAGCACTTCTGAGGTCATCAGGAGATTGAAGGCGGATATGAGGATCGAGGACATATACGTGTTTACCCGCCATCGCCGAACCGGGTGTTTGATGGCTCTCGGCGGGGAGCTGCCACACATGTTCGAGTTCTACAATGACCTGGTGGTGTTCATTGCCCTTCTTCCTCGTGAGTTCCTTCGCCTCCTGAGCTCTGCTTCTTCGCTGTTGTCGGAAGAGCTTTTCCTCGATTGTTTCTTGTTTACAGACCGATCAGTCCAGAGGTCCCAGATGGCGACTGCCTTCCACCTGCAGAGCGTCCAGACCAACAGGTACCTGGTGGCGGAGGGCGACCTGCTGCATCTGCGCATAGGCAGCTCCTCGATGGGCGCCCGGTGGACCATCGAGGTCATCACCAACGCCAGAAACCAGCAACGAATCCGCTTCAGGAGCTGCTTCGGCTGGTGCCTCTGCGCTTCCATGACCTGGTACTCCTTGCAGCGCTTCGCTAGCGAGGAGGACAATGCGATCAGCCCGCAGATGGTCGAGGTCAACGAAGCCGGCCGCGACGAGTGGCTGCCGTTCCCCGCGTGCGGCAACTTCATGTTTAGGGGCACCTTAGACGACTTATTGGCGGCCGGATACCCGCCGGGGCAGAACCCGGAACTCGACGGCGCCTCCTTCCTCTTGTACAACCCCGGGGGCTCTCTGTTGTGCAACATGTACGACCTGGTCCCTTTTCTGTGGTGCATCAGAGCCTGCGAGCCCACCTTCCCGGCCACTGACGATCCCATTGCTCGTCAGCAGCAGAACGGGCAGAGTTGAATGGTGTAAGATGAAACACCGTAAAATGCTTTGATATTGTGCAGAGAAGACATGCAGATTAAAGCTCGCCATGCATCATTCTCCACACAGCATAATGGTGTCGGGCGAAACCAACGCTGCATGATCTCTGAAATCTACATGCACCGAGCACTGGCTGAGGGTGTATGCTGATGATGGATCTTGTTTGGCAATCTTTTTGTGGTGTTTGCAGTGGCTTGAAGATTACCACACACTGAACTTTCGTTCGTAAGCTGTCGTCTTCATATCAGATACTGATTTTTGTGTGTCCCCGCTGCTTAACTGTGTTCTTATTCTTCTTCTTCTTCCTGGTTGTCTGCGGCAGGTACCACTGAAAACAGAGGGATTGGGTAGCCTTTTCCCAGGCGATCGCTGTTGCTTCAAGAGACCAAGAAATCTTCATAGGAATTCTGCCATTTCTTGAGGAGTCAATAGAAATATCATATGCATGAATGATAAAAAGATTAAAACTATTTTTGTTTTTGGATGATAGGAAAATAAATCAGTAGCATGTGATGTCAAGTATCACAATAAAGGAAGGAAAAAAAAAATGATAGTGAAAGAAAGTTGGGTAAAGAAGGGATGATAGAGAAATAAACAAAAATGATGATGGGATAAAAATTCAGGACGATTTAGAAAAGTAAAACAAGATAAAGTAGAGAGAATTGTTAAAGGATAAATTTGTTGTAACCCATGATCAGACTAGAGTTGTTGTAACTGAATGGTTAGATCGTTGAAGGAATAAAGTAATAACTTCACTTCTATAAAATAATTTTTTTTATTTCTATCATGGTATCAGAGGCGCTTGCTTAGACCAAGCTTTCTTCTTCCTGTCAAACGACAGTAAGTCTCCATCGCGTCCCACTGTGTGCAACAGCCTCTTCTTTCTTCGTTGTTAAAGGGCTGATACTCCGTGAAGTGCGTCACAACAACGGCGATGTTGTCCAACTGCATCGTCTTCACCCTGCTACCGCTGATTCCCAACCGCCAACCTCTTTCTGTGAAGTCGTAGCTACTGATCATCTTCTCAAGCTGTGACCTTTGTTTCACAATAAAATAGAGCATCGCTACCACCGTTTAAGGATCTGAAGATTCAGGCTTCGCCCTCCACCGATCAGACTGTCAAACGACAGTAAGTCTAGAGCAAGTATAAACAGAGTAGTGCTCTCCTTTCTTCGCTATCAAACGACAACACATCCCACACCACCACCAACTTCTCTACCCATAGCCAGCGCCTCCTCTCCAACTGCGACCCTCGGTGCTTCCTCACAGCCGAGTGTCCCCTTTAACCAGAAAAGCAAAGCAGAGCAGCCATTGGCGCCCATCACCCGTTGCTGTCTCCTGCTACTATCGTCGGATTTGATCTCTGGCTCCGCTCCTTCCAACCGGCAGTCTGACCGTTGCCTCTTCTTCCTCCCAACCGCTACAACTGCTGCTGCCATGCAGTCGCGACCTTCTCCCTCAATCGCTGCTGCTGCCACTTCAGTCGTCGGCTCTTCCTTTTCAGAGGCTCCTTCTCCAGGAAGCCTCCTGTGACAACTGCACAACAGGACCCACCAGTGTTGTTGCAACAGTGAGACACAAGTCGGCAGAACCAGATTAACAAAAAAAAGAAGGAAGAGAACAGGCTTCACCGATCCTAAACACAGCAACATCAATTCCTACTCTCTGCTGCAGCGATCAATTTCATCAGCCATCCACGCAGTCAGTTTCAAATCCAAAAGTTGTTCTACAATGTCTTCATCGACTACTTCTCCCGCTTCTGTCAGTGTCATTACAGAAAGCACCAGTACCTCTCAGAGTATGGGACCGATCTCCATCAATGTTGCTGTCATCATCCCTTTCAAATTATCCAGAGGGAACTATGCATCATGGCGCACTCAATTCATTAATCTCCTCTTTGGATATAATTTGTTAGGTTATGTTGATGGATCTTTCAGTTGTCCACCAGTAATGATTGCTATCCCGGGGACAACAAGTCAAGCACCGAATCTAGAGCATAAACTGTGGCTACGACAAGACCATCTTATCAAGCGATTCAAGCCTCAGTTGCTGGTTCTATCGCACCACTTATATCTTCATGTGCTACTGTTGCCGAAGCATGGTGCAAGCTACAAACTACCTTGGCAAATCGTTCACTAGACTTATGAACACAAAATAAGAGGGAAGTACCATCGCTGATTACCTCCAAAATATCAAGGTGATCATCGATGACTTAGTTTTAATATGACATTATCTCAGTGATGATGAAGTTATCATCCATACCCTCAATAGTCTTGGGGCTGAGTACAAAGAATTAGCAGCTGCAATCCGGACACGTGACTCTCCACCATCATTTGAAGAGTTGTATGACAAGTTGACTGACTACGAGACTTATATGAAGCGCGAAGATAGGGCAACAAAACAACCTATTACTGCTCAAGTAAGTCAGAAAATTAAACGGAAGAGCAATTCGTACTATAAGTCTGCCAACAAGGGTCCAAAGCAGACATCGTTTTATCACAATCCAAGTGGCAACTATGGTACCCAACCATCTTGGCATCCTGCTCCCATGTCGTGCGGTAGCAGCATCTATCACCACCAGCCTACGACTCCAAACTGATTTTCGACCACCCTCCTTCCTGGTGATACAATCAATGAAAACATTTTTAATAAAAAAATAATATAGTATTAAATAGAAGATAATATAACACTTACTAATAATCTTTAAATATAAATACTTTTTTATTACCTTAACTATGATCATATTTATACTAAATATACTTAATAGTAATTATCTCACCCCACTACTTCACCCATTATCTCATTATCTCACCCTTACACTTGGATTTGTTTGCTATATCCAAGTTTAACTTTCAACTTATGAGTCTCATCAATATATCTAAATATTAGTTTTATATCTGACATATAATTAGAACATTCAGTATCCAAGAATTAAATATCATTTGAGATATTAACTTATGAATGAGTCATAAATAACTTATTATTGTCTTCATTTTCCTTCATGTAGATTTCTTACTTTTCTCTTTTCCAACAATCGACCTTCATAGTGACATTGAATTCCATTATGTAGTTTTTTTTATCATGATTTGATTGATTTTGTTCATCATGCCGATCAAAGTGTGAAATATTTTTTCTTCACTATTTTCAAGCGACTTGTTCAATCTTGCTTCATGTGTTTGCAAGGAACCCACTATGATAACAATATGATTAAATTTTGGAGATAAACTTCTCTAAACTTTCACAATAATTATATGATCATGAAGATGTTCACCATAATATTTCATTTAACTAACAATTTTAGTCACTCGAGAAATAAAATCTTGCACGGACTCATTATTTTAATAAACAAAATTTCAAACTAATGATGAAGGATTTTAAGTTTTATCATAATTACTCTCGATAAACCTTAAAATTAATTTTGAAATACTAACCAAGCTTGTTGTGAGGTTGTTGCTGCTGTAATTCTTAAGAAATATTATCTCATATACAGCTTGTTGAATGAAAAATAATGTCTTTGAGTCTTTTCTTTTTATTTTTCCTCGGTTTGATTTTTTTATCTCGATCTGTATATCATTCTCTATTAAGTCTCAAAAATCTTAAGACTTAAATAGAGTCTTTATTTTAATACTCCAAAATTAATAGTATTTGCTTGAGAAGATGAGAATATGGGGTTGAGATGTAAAATTATCGTTGAAAGCCATATGCCCAGTTTATATTAAAACATATCTCATATACTACAAATGTTGGGAAATGAGGAACAAATAAATGATAAAATGAACTATTATGATGTAATTAATGAAAATAATTTCAATTAAGAAAATAACTTAGTATTAAACAGGAGCTAATAATACAATTATAAGATAATCTCCAAATGCAAAGATTCTTTTTTTACCTTGCTTCATGAACTATGATCCTATTTATAAGACATAATAGTAACTATCTCACCCTTCTACTTCACCCTACAATCTCACTATCTCACTCATGATTAGTCATTACCCATACTAACTCCTAAATCATGGGTTACTATCTAAACATATACAACTCCTAAACATGAGATACTATTCCTGTAACATGTTAACTAATTAGGTAACTAGTATCAATCATTTCTCAACATATCGCTTCCAACTCCTCCATCATCGCTTGCCTCTCCCTTCCCCATGCCACCATCGACCTCTTCGGCTCCCCCTTTAGCCCCTCCCGTGATGTCTGCCCCCACCTCGCCACTTTGTGCCCCTATCGCTCCCCAATCTCTGCCGCCGACGCCACCTACCGTTTCACCTCCCGGTAGAATCATCTTCTCTCCGAGCTCGAGCTCCTTTTTCACTCTTGCGCCGATGACTTCACGACTTCATCCCTCTCCCCCTTCCCTTCCATAGCCTGCAAACTGGACGAAGACGCGTCGCCGCCATCACAGCCTTCCTCCACCGCGGCTTCCACGTCAAGTGGGACTCCCCCACCGACCCCTACTTTGCCAAAAGCTCCTTTTGCATCAGCACTATCGGGGCCACCTGCAGCTTCAACGACTCTGCATCTGGCAAACCCTTCATGTGCTTTCCCTCCTCCGATCATCTTCACCGTAATGACTCGGTCGCCTCTCATCGTCTACTCTTCCTCACCACAACCCTCTTCGCCACCGCCTGCCTCTTCCCTCTGGGCTGCTGTCATCTCCCGTCATCGCCGTCGACGCGGGAGCGACCCCAGCTCCGACTCCATTACCGATTTCCACCTCTGGCACCACCTCCATCCCCCGACTACACATACGAACAGCTCCACGCCTCCACCGACGGGTTTGACCCATGCCACAAGATTAGTGATGGCAAGTTCAGATCCAGTTACCTTGCCCACCTCGATGATGGTCGCGTCGCCGCAGTGAAGCATCTCCATCGCCAACACCCAGCCGCGATGGCAACGAAGTCCTTCTGCAACGAGATCCTCATGATTACCTAGGGAAGGCAGCATTAAAGGCATATCTCACCCTAACCGCTTAGCTCCTGCAAGTAGATGACCAAAATTTTCTTGCCAAGTAACTTCAGCACACGCCATGCACCCCAGGCAGATCGCAATGTCGAAATGCTACCACCGCCGACAAGTCCCATCCTGAGATCAGCCGTTGGACTTTATAGTGTCAGAACACGTGGCACCAGTGCACAATTGATAGATCATAGTGTCAAAACGCGATGAGACATGGTAACGAGACAAACGGTGGCCAATCATTTTCTCAAGTTGAGTTGCTCAATTAGTCATTTGTCCGAGTTGAGTTGCTTTGTCGGTCAATTGCCTTAGCTGAGTTGCTCAGCCAATACATTGCCTGAGTTGAATTGTTTGGCCAATCATTTACCTGAGTTGAGTTACTCGATCAGTCATTTGCTAGAATTGAGTTGCTCAATCAGTCATTTGCCCGAGTTGAGTTGCTCGATCATTTATTTGCTCGACCTGAGTTGCTTAGCAAGTCACTTGTTCGAGTTGTATTGCTTGGCTTGTTATTTACCCGAGTTTAGTTGCTCGACCAGTCATTTGCTCGAGTTGAGTTACTCGATCAGTCATTTGCCTGAGTTACATTGCTTGGCCAATCATTTGCACGAGCCATGTTGCTCGGCTAATTATTTGCCCAAGCCGTGTTGCTCGACCAGTCATTTGCCCGAGGGGTGTTGCTCAGCCAGTCATTTGCCCGACTTACGTTGCTCGGCCAATCCAATGCCCAAGACATACTGTACGTCCCAAGCACTCCTGGATGACCAGGGACCCTAGGGAGTTGATCACCGACCTCGCTAGATAGTGAAGCCCAACCAAAGAAGGTGCTAAAGCGTTACCTGGAGCCCATCTCCGAGGAACATCAATCCTCCTTGGCCATGCATCCCGAACCACGTCAACCCCCCCAGAGCCATACCAAGCCGTCCGAGATCACGGAGGATGACGCCAACGTCCTAGCCCAACAAGTACAAAAATCAACCTCCTAGCAAGTCTTAAGGGTCGGATCTCTGGCATTCACGATCTACAACTACACATACTGACTTAATCATTGGAGGGGTCGTGTCGTGCATATGTACCCGATTTAGGCATTTGTGTAGGGATCGCCCAGGGAGCAGACAAAGTTGATGCGGAGCGAGTGACCGACCAGGCCCGACGCCAATCACCCTCTGATAACACACATGGGCGACGTTGCATACTCGAACTGAACCAAACCGTGCTGACACTTTGGTCTCGGCGGAAGGTTATCTAAGAGGTGTCCACCTAGTCTATTAAGTAGAGGAAGTATTTGACTGTAGGAGGAAGAAGAGATCAGAAAATACCTACAGAACAAGACAATGATGGATTCAAAAAAAGAATGTGAGATGGATCAACAGACCTCCATTTTGGGCGGGGATATGTTAGAGGGCTCCAAATCGCCATTAGTGGGGATGGCTACTGTGGAGGAGGAAGCGGCAACGTCGTCTGCTACAAAGGAGGAAAGGGAGGGAGGACTTGCACGAACTGGAAAGTGGGCATTGAAATAGAAGAACTGTTTGGCTGCGTCTCGAGGACCTCGACGTCCCAGAGAAGCCAGTCTCGGGAGTACCACCACAACCTCTTCTCAACTGTCACGGAGCTCTGCCACGACGGCAGGCCACCGTTCGCGCGGAGATAGACACGGAAGAAGCACCGGAGCAGGACATGGAAGCCGTCGCGGAGGGGCTGCCACTCGACGGCAGCGCCGCTGTGGCCGGGAACTTCTAGGCGTCCTTCGTACCGGCGAGGCGGAGGAAGGCACTTCTCCTAAGGGGCGCAGCGAGGTAGCGGTCGTGGCAGCTCTTGAGGCGGAGGCAGGGCTCGTGGAGAAGAATACCAGTGACGACCTCGACGGTCCACCGGGCACCGCTGGAGGAGCTATCCTGGTCCTCGCTCACGCGCCTCTCGTCGTCCTCTGCCACCGGGTACTTATTGTGGACGCTCTGCCAACGGACGACTCGCGCTCCCGCGAAGAACTCCATGGGCTACCCTGAGAACAAGAAGTCGACCACGTCTTATGAGGCCAAGAATCCGAGATTTTGGATGCATGACAAGGAGACACACAGAGATAGATAGATAGAGAGAGAGAGCGAGAGAGAGAGAGAGAGAGAGTACACGGAAGACTGGCTTCAGAGAGGAAGGAGAGAGAGGGGAATGTATCGGTTATTTAACGTTGTTTCAGTTGGCGTTCCCGCCAATCTCTCTCTCTCTCTCTCTCTCTCTCTCTCTCTCTCTCTCTCTCTCTCTCTCTCTCTCTCTCTTAATTTAGCAAAGGCAATACAAATTATATCCAACTGTCTGCCACGTATCAATGAGAAAAAATTAGCAGCGTAAAATGAAATTAAACCCACAATATATATTTTATATTATGTATAGTGAGACCATTTAACTTCCTCCTCCTCTCACAAAACTATTCTTCCCTTCCTTATTCCTTTCTCTCTCCAGCACTTGGAATTGAGGTAAGGAAGCATGATAGTCTTGGGTTCTTGGGATCGAATACCTTATGGTTTCTTGCTTGCAGGAGTCGGCCATGGATTTCTTCGCAGGGGCGAGAGTAATCCGCCTACGGAGCTTCAACCAGAGGTACCTCATGGCGATGGAAGACATGACTCACGTGGATATCGACGAAGATGGCTCCTCGGACGGTGCCCGGTGGACCGTCGAGATCATTGCTAACGAGCAGCGGCTCCGCCTCTGGAGCTCGTGGAACCGCTACCTCGCCTCCGACCACTTTATGGTCTCCCAGCAGCTCCCGGATCGCGTCGGCTTCGGCAACCATTGGCAGCCGCTCGCTGACGGCCCTCACGTCCTTCTCAGGCTGAACGACGTCAGGTACCTCCGGGCGGCGGAACTTCCCATGCCGTGGCTCGTGAACGTGAACCTCGGCACCCCATGGTGGGACAGATCCTGGGCCCCGTTTTACTGGGACGTGGAAATCATCGAGGCGGAGCACCCGCCACTCCTGCCGCCGTCCCAAGCAGCAGCTCCGACGCCCTCTTCCACGGCAGTCGGACCCTCCTCCGCGCCAGCGGGACCGTCCGATGGATCCAACGTTCCCACCCGATTCCTCACCGGCGCTGCAGAGGCTTCCTCCGCCTCCACCATGGCAGCCACCCTCTCCTCATCCACCAATGCACCTGCTGCCTCCTCGGCCACCGCATCGCCGGTCTCCTCCCCCGCTCTTTCTACCTCATCATCCTATTCCGGATACGAGGTGTGTTGGATGATCATCGTTTTATTCTTGCTGATCTTGATGGTTCTTGGACTGCATTCTTTCCCAAGCTTATGAATCTTTTCGAAGCTACGCTAATCTTGGAATCTTCTTGCTGCCCACGGTCACCTCCCTGCTTTTCTCTGCTCAACGCACAGCTGATGGATCGGGAAATCAACTACCGCATCGCAAATAATGGAGGCTTTTGGAATCCGGCGTATGAACGTACGTTGACGTTCACCGGAACCAGCACTTCTGAGGTCATCAGGAGATTGAAGGAGGAAATGAGGATCGAGGACATATACGTGTGCAGCCGCCATCGCCGAACCGGGTGTTTGATGGCTCTCGGCGGGGAGCTGCCACACATGTTCGAGTTCTACAATGACCTGGTGGTGTTCATTGCCCTTCTTCCTCGTGAGTTCCTTCGCCTCCTGAGCTCTGCTTCTTCGCTGTTGTCGGAAGAGCTTTTCCTCGATTGTTTCTTGTTTACAGACCAATTAGCCCAGACGTTCCAGACGGCGACTGCCTACCACCTGCAGAGCGTCCAGACCAACAGGTACCTGGTGGCGGAGGGCGACCTGCTGCATCTGCGCATAGACAGCTCCTCGATGGGCGCCCGGTGGACCATCGACGTCATCGCCAACAACAGAAACGAGCAACGAATCCGCTTCAGGAGCTGCTTCGGCTGGTGCCTCTCTGCTTCCATGACCTGGTACTCCTTGCAGCGCCTCGCCAGCGAGGACAATGCGATGAGCCCACAGATGGTCGAGGTCATCGAAGCCGGCCGCGACGAGTGGCTGCCGCTCCCCGCGTGTGGCTACTTCATCTTTAGGGGTACCTTAGACGACTTATTGGCGGCCGGATACCCGCTGGGACAGAACCCGGAACTCGACGGCGAATCCTTCCACATGTTCAACAATCGGGAGTCTTGTTGGTGCAACATGTACGACCTGGTCGCTTTTCTGTGGTGCATCAGAGCCTGCGAGCCCACCTTCCCGGCCACTGACGATCCCATTGCTCGTCAGCAGCAGAACGGGCAGAGTTGAATGGTGTAAGATGAAACAC
Organism: Ensete ventricosum; assembly: GCA_029747655.1. Lineage (NCBI taxonomy): Eukaryota > Viridiplantae > Streptophyta > Magnoliopsida > Zingiberales > Musaceae > Ensete > Ensete ventricosum. Next base: position 48,388,334 of record JAQQAF010000002.1, read on the forward strand.
CGTAAAATGCTTTGATATTGTGCAGAGAAGACATGCAGATTAAAGCTCGCCATGCATCATTCTCCACACAGCATAATGGTGTAGGATGAAACCAGCGCTGCATGATCTCTGAAATCTACATGCGCCGAGCACTGGCTACAGGTGTATGCTTTATCTTTTGGATGTGTTGCATGAAGCTTCAGCAGAACCGGATCTCCAGGTTTGCTGATGATGGATCTTGTTTGGCAATCTTTTTGTGGTGTTTGCAGTGGCTTGAAGATTACCACACACTGAACTTTCGTTCGTAAGCTGTCGTCTTCATATCAGATACAGATTTTTGTGTGTCCCCGCTGCTTAACTGTGTTCTTCTTCTTCTTCTTCTTCTTCCTGGTTGTCTGCGGCAGGTACCACTGAAAACAGAGGGATTGGGTAGCCTTTTCCCAGGCGATCCTGTGGCTTCAAGAGACCAAGAAATCTTCATAGGATGCGAATTCTGCCATTTCTTGAGGACTCAATAGAAATATCATATGCATGAATGATAAAAAGATTAAAACTATTTTTTGTTTTTGGATGGTAGGAAAATAAATCAATAGCATGTGATGTCAAGTATCACAATAAAGGAAGGAAAAAAAACAAAGAATGATGGTGAAAGAAAGTTGGTTAAAGAAGGGATAATAGAGAAATAAACAAAGAATGATGATGAGAGAAAAATTCAGGACGATTAAGAAAAGCAAAACAAGATAAAGTAGAGAGAATGACAATAAATATTGTTAGAGAGAGAGAGAGAGAGAGAGAGAGAGGGAGGGCAACACACTCTTAGATAATATATCAAAAAAGATTAAAAATATCCTAAAAAACAACATAGTGCTAAAAGGGTAATACATCTAAGAAAATGTCAAGTGTTCAACAAGAAAATTATAAGTTGCTCGTTTGACTAATTAATGCACCCTATTTGATTGCATACGGTGGTGTGGCTTTTAGATTAGTCTACTGGATCATGTTTAGCTTCCATCCTTCCGTGATGTGTTGGTTTCTCTCTTTCCCCTTCGGCTCCAAACTCCAAACCTGTTTTCGATAGTTATGTAACTAATATATAACTAATATGAATCATTTATTTATCCTCTCCCTTATTCATGATTACATATACCGATTGATTTTAGACATGAAAAAATATGCTTCTGAACTGAAAGTAACTTAGTGAGAATATTTACAACTTGTTAATCTATGTCACAATACCTTATTGTTATAACTCCACTTGTTACAATATTTCGAATGAAATGATAATGTATCTCTATATACTTCGTTCTTCCATAAAACGTTGGATTATTCGTAATGCAATTGTGACTTTTTTATCACAAAATATTTTAATTACTTCTTTTTGTTCATGATGAGCGATTGATGTCAGCTATGCTTCCGATGTTAATAATGCAGTTGTTGCTTGTTTCTTTGAACTCTAAGATATAGCTCTTGATCCAAGGCTACAAATATTATCTTAAATACTCTTTATATCATCCAAATCTCCTGCTCAATCACTATTAATAAAACTATATAATTTATATTTAGAATTATAAAAATATCAAATTTCCAATAATATAATGTAGAATTATTTTAACAATTTCGTGATGATGCTTACTTGGGCTATGCATAAATATAGATACTACACCATCCTAAGAAAATAGTATAATAGACCTAAGAAAATAGTATAGTAGACCTAGATCTGACGTTTTAAACTTACAAATCATATATTTTTTAAATTATTTATCAAGCTTATGATGATTTTATGAATTTATTAAAGCATAAGCAATACAACTCAAAATTCTTAGATGTCTTACAATTGACTTTATACCATATCAAACTTCAAAAGGAGTTAGATTCATAACAATCTTTGTCGGTAAAATATTCAATAAATAAATTATTGTTGCAACTACTTTTGCCCAAAACTGATTTGGAAGTTACTTTAATTTAAGCAAATTTCTTGTCATTTCAATGATAGTTCGATTCTTACATTTGTCTATACCATTTCGCTCTAGTATATACGGTGCTCTCAATTCCCTACGAATAATATTTTCTTTATAAAAAAATTAAACTTATTAGATAAAAATTCACTACCTCTATATGTCTAAAGTGTCTTTGTGCATCTGCCTCTTTGCCTTTTTATATGTGTTTTGAATGTTTCAAATTTTAATTCTAAAAAATATAACCAACTCATGCGACTATAGTCATCAGTAAATAATAAAAAATATTGATATTCCATCAAATGATTTTGTATTCATAGGTCCACATAAATTAGCATGTATTAATTCAAGATAATTAAATGATCTCTATACTTTTCTAATAGAAATTTGTTTCTTACTTTGTTTGTCATAAATGCATCATTCACATACAAGTGTATTAATTTTAGACAATCCATAAATTATTTTTTTATTTAACAACTTTAAACTATTAATGTTAAGATGTTCATATCTCAAATGTCATAAATTTGACTTATTCTTTTGATTTGCAACAAGTGCATGTTTCTTAATATTTGAAATATCAATTGAAAATATTTTATTTTACGTCATATAAATATTTACTATAATTAAATCAGATTTCTTATCTTTAATAATATATGAACCATCATCAAATATAACTGAATATCCATCATCTATCAATTGATAAACACTCAACAAGTTATGTGATAAATTAGGAATAAAAAATATATTTTTCCTTCCACTTGGATGTGCTTGCTATATCCAAGTTTAACTTTCAACTTGTGAAACTCATTAATATATCTAAATATTAATCTTATATCTGATATATAATTAGAATATTCACTATCTAAGAATCAAATATCATTTGAGATATTATTAACTTATGAATGAGTCATAAATAACTTACTATTGTCTTCATTTTCCTTCACATAGTTTATTTATTTTTCTCTTTTCCAGCAATCTACCTTCATAGTGACATTGAATTCCACTCTTGTAGTTTTTTTTTATCATAGTTTGATTGCTTTTGTTCATCTTGCCTATCAAAGTGTCCTCTTCCTCTTCGATTTTTTCTATCATGAAATCCTCATCTATCATGTCCTCTTCTTGTTGATTTTTTTATCTTTTTATGAAGTAGAAGATTTCCTCGTAAGTGAAATATTTTTTCTTCATTATTTTCAAGTGACCTATTCAATCTTGCTTCATGTGCTTGCAAAGAACCCATTAGTTTATCAAATGAATAAGTATATAAGTCTTTTGACTCAATTATGATAATAACATGATTAAATTTTAGATATAAACTTCTCTAAACTTTCACAACAATTATATAATCATGAAGATGTTCACTATAAGATTTTATTTAACTAATAATTTTAGTTACTCGAGAAAGAAAATCTTACACTGATTCATTGTTTTTATAAATAAAATTTTAAACTTATGATAAAAGGTTTGAAGTTTTACCATAATCACCCTCGATAATTCATTTTGAAATACTAACCAAGCTTGTTTTGAGATTGTTTCTGCTGCAAGTCTTGAGAAGATTGTCTAATGTATAGCTTGTTGAATGAAAAATAATGTCATTGAGTCCTTTCTTTCTATTTTCCCTCAATCTGATTTCTTTATCTCAATCTGTATATTCATTCTCTATTAAGTCTCAAAGATCTTGAGACTTAAATAGAGTCTTTATCTTAATACTCCAAAATTCATAGTATTTGTCCGAGAAGATGAGAATAGAGGGTTAAGACATGAAATTATCATTGGAAGTCATATGCCTAGTTTATATTAAAACATAGATCCGATACTACATATGTTGGGGAAGGAGGAGCAAATAAATGCCAAAATAAAATATTATAATATAATTAATGAAAATAATTTCAATTAAGATAATAACATAATATTAAATAGAAGTTAATAACACACTTACAAGATAATCTCCAAATGCAAACACTCATTTCTTACCTTGCTTCATGAACTATGATCCTATTTATAAGACCAAATAGTAACTACCCCACTCTTCTACTTCACCCTACTATCTCACTATCTCACTATCTCACTTATGATTAGTCATTACTCATACTAACTCTAGGCCACTTCCTCTACAACTCCTAAACATGAGCTATTACTCCTAAAACATGTTAACTAATTAGGTAACTGCTATAAATCATTTCTTAACAATTCCCTCCGACTCCTCTGTCATCGCTTGCCTCTCCCTTCCCCATGTCGCCATCAACCTCTTTGGATTCCCCCTTCTGCCCCTCCCCTGATGTCTGCCCCCACCTCACAGCTCTGCGCCCCTGCCACTTCGTAACCTCTGTCGCTGGCGCCACCTACCGTCACACCTCCTGGCAGAATCGTCTTCTCTCCGAGCTCGAGCTCCTTTTTGACTCTTGCACCGATGCCTTCACAGCTTCATCCCTCTCCCCCTTCCCTGCCGTAGCTTGCCAACTAGACGAAGACATAGTCGTCGCCTTCACAACCTTCCTCCACCATAGCTTCCACGTCGAGTGGGACTCCTCCACCGACCCCTGCTTTGCCAAATGCTCCTTTTGCAACCGTACTGCCTGGGGCACCTGCGACTTCAACGACTCTACATCTGGCAAACCCTTCATGTGCTTTCCCTCCTTCGATCATCTTCACCGTAATGACTTGGCCGCCTCTTGTCGTCTCCTCTTCCTCACCATAACCCTCTTCGCCACCGTCTGTGTCCTTCATGTCTTCCTCTCCATCTGGGCTGCTGTTATCTCCCTTCGTCGCCGTTGTCGTGGGAGCGACCCCAGCTCCGATACCATGACCGATTTCCTCCTCCAGCACCACCTCCATCCCCTGATCTACACATATAAACAGCTCTGCGCCTCCACCGACGGGTTTGACCCATGCCACAAGATTGGTGATGGCAAGTTCAAATCCATTTACCTCGCCCGCCTCAATGATGGTCGCATCGGCGCAGTGAAGCATCTCCACCGCCAACACCCAACCGTGATGGCAACGAAGTCCTACAACGAGATCCTCATGATTACCTAGGGAAGGCAGCATTAAAGGCACATCTCACCCTGACCGCTTAGCTCCTGCAAGTAGATGAACCAAATTTTCATCCCAAGTAACTTCAGAACAAGCCATGCACCCCAATGCGCCATGTGGCTCATGCACCTCAGGCAGATCGCAATGTCAAAATGTGACCACCGCCAACAAGTCCCATCCTGGGATCAGCCGTTAGACTTCATAGTGTTAGAACACATGGCACCAATGCACAATTGATAGATCATAGTGTCAGAACACGATGAGACATGGTAACAAGACAAATGATGGCAAGTAAATGAGACTCACAACAAAAAATGACATCAAGATAGTAGATCCAAGGCCCCTCATTTCTTGACTAGTCATTTGCTCGAGTTGTATTGCTCAACCAATCGTTTTGCTAGAGTTGTATTCCTCGACCAGTCGTTTGCCGGTGTTGCGTTAGTAGTCCGTCATTTGATTGAGTTACGTTGTTCAGCCAATTGTTTAGAGAGAGAGAGGGGAACGTATCTGTTATTTAAGGTTGTTTCAGTTGGCGTTCCCGCCAATCTATTAATCTATTTTTTTTTCTCTCTCTCTCTCTCACACACACACACACACACACAATTTAGCAAAGGCAATACAAATTATGTCCAATTGTGTGTAACGTATCAATGAGAGAAAATTAGCAGCGTAAAATGAAATTAAACCCACAATATATATTTTATATTATGTGTAGTGAAACCCATTTAACTTCCTCTTCTCACTAAACTATTCTTCCCTTCCTTATTCCTTTCTCTCTCCGGCACTTGGAATTGAGGTAAGGAAGGATGATAGTCTTGGGTTCTTGGGATCGAACACCTTATGGTTTCTTGCTTGCAGGAGTCGGCCATGGATTTCTTCGCGGTGGCGAGAGTAATCCGCCTACGGAGCTTCAACCAGAAGTACCTCGTGGCGATGGAAGACACGAATCGCGTGGATATGGAGGAATTTGGCTTCTCGGACGGTGCCCGGTGGACCGTCGAGATCATTGCTAACGAGCAGCGGCTCCGCCTCCGGAGCTTGTGGAACCGCTACCTCGCCTCCGACTACTTTATGGTCTCCCAGCAGCTCCTTTATCGCGTCGGCTACCACTACGATTGGCAGCCGCTCGCTGACGGCCCTCACGTCCTTCTCAGGCTCAACGATGTCAGGTACCTCTCGGCGGCGCAACTTCCCATGCCGTGGTACGTGAACGTGTCGCTCGGCACCCCATCGTGGGACACATCCTGGGCCCCGTTGTACTGGGACGTGGAAATCGTCGCGGCGGAGCACCCGCCACTCCTGCCGCCGTCCCAAGCAGCAGCACCGACGCCCTCTTCCACGGCAGCCGGACCATCCTCCTCATCAGGGCAAGCGGGACCGTTCGATCGTTCCAATGTTCCCATCCGATTCCTCACCGGCGCTGCAGAGGCTTCCTCCGCCTCCACCATGGCAGCCACCCTCTCCTCACCCACCAATGCAGCTGCTGCCTCCTCGGCCACGGCATCGACGGTCCCCTTCCCGGTGTTCCATGGCGTTGCTCCCGCTCTTCCTACCTCGTCATTCTATTCCAGATACGAGGTGTGTTGGATGATCATCGTTTTATTCTTGTTGGTCTTGATGGTTCTTGGACTGCATTCTTTCCCAAGCTTATGAATCTTTTCGAAGCTTCCCTAATCTTGGAATCTTCTTGCCGCCCACGGTCACCTCCCTGCTTTCCTGTGCTTAACGCACAGCTGATGGATCGGGAAATCAACTACTTCGTCGCAAATGATAGAGGCTTTTGGAATCCGGCGTATGTTCGTACGTTGACGTTCACCGACACCAGCACTTCTGAGCTCGTCAGGAGATTGAAGGCGGAAATGAGGATCGAGGACATATACGTGTGCGCCTTCAATCACCGAACCGGGTGCTTGATTGCTCTCGGTGAGGAGCTGTCAAACATGTTCGAGTTCTTCAATGACCTGGTGGTGTTCATTGCCCTTCTTCCTCGTGAGTTCCTTCGCCTACTGAGCCCCGCTTCTTCGCTGTTGTCGAAAGAGCTTTTCCTCGATCGATTATTGTTTACAGACCGATTAGTCCAGAGGTTCCAGACGGCGACTGCCTACCACCTGCAGAGCGTCCAGATCAACAGGTACCTGGTGGCGGAGGGCGACCTGCTGTATCTGCGCACAGACAGATCCTCGATTGGCGCCCGGTGGACCATCGAGGTCATCACCAACGCCAGAAACCAGCAACGAATCCGCTTCAGGAGCTGCTTCGGCTGGTGCCTCTCTGCTTCCATGACCTGGTACTCCTTGCAGCGCCTCGCCAGCGGGGACAATGCGATCAGCCCGCAGATGATCGAGGTCATCGATGCCGGCCGCGAGGAGTGGCTGCCGTTCCCCGTGTGCAGCCACTTCATGTTGTGTGGCATCTTAGACTACTTCTTGGCGGCCGGATACCCGCCGGGGAAGAACCCCCAACTCGACGGCGTATACTTCTTATTGATAGACCCCCGGGCCTCTGTTTTGCGCGACATCTACGACCTGGTCCCTTTTCTGTGGAGCATCAGTGCCTGCGAGCCCACCTCTCCGGCCACTAACATCCCGTTGCTCGTCAGCAGCAGAACGGGCTGAGTTGAATGGTGTAAGATGAAAAGCCGTAAAATGCTCTGATGTTATGCAGAGAAGACATGCAGATTAAAGCTCGCTATGCATCATTCTCCCCATAGCATAATGGTGTTGGACTAAACTGATAGAAGATTGGATTAATATACGATAATAGATAAGATTTAGATATAATTTTCTTAACTAAATAAAAAAATCACGTAGATAATCTAGTCGTGCTTTTCATTATTATTTTCTACTTTAACATAGTATCACAGCCCCTCTCTCTATAAGAGAGATTATCTTTCTTTATTCGTTGTCCAATAACAACTTTTATCACCACTTGTACGCGATGAACTTCTTCCCTGTCGGCAATTGATCTCCACCGACTGTCGCTCCTGCATTTGATCTCCACATCCCGCTGCTGTTGCCGCTCTTATTTGCCCCTGCAGCCCAGGTAGCTGTAGTAGCTGTTGTCTTCCTTTTTCCTCTGCCACACTTGATCTGCACTATGCAACTCATGGTTCTTGTCTCCACAAACAACTGCATCCATTTATTTTGTCGAGGACTCCCTTTCGTTGCCGAGAACGGAAGGCATTTCTTGCCTGTGCAACCACAGCTACTCTCTCAGGCCGTCGTGGACTAATTCGGCCATGACATCTTATATTCTCTTGTAGGAACCGTTGCTACTCTCCTCCTGTGGGGTGCCCTTGCTACGCACCCGAGTCCTGCACATGACCCCATGGCCTTGCCCCGACGACTGAGGCCTCTACGCTCGCGGCCTCTATCGGTCACTGCGTCCATCGAGACCTCCTTTGCTGCGCTTGCCCAATGATAGCTTTTGCTTCATCCATTCTGCTACGATTGTCCCGTGTCGTAACAGCTTCTGCTCCACCAATTATCCCTGTGCTGCACCAGCTTCTCAGCCAAGCTGGCATTGTCGTCAAAGTCAACCGCCGTCAGACCTTCACCGCGATTGACAATACAGCGATCTCTTTCCTTCAGATTCATTGACGTCGGTTCAAGATCTGTGTTCTTCACATGAGCTTAATCTTGCAAGGGCATGATAGTTCGATCTAATCAAATTGTCAAACTTGGCTCCAACAGAATCGTATGCTCCTTCTTAGCTAAGCTGACATCGTCGCTGAAGTCAACCGCTATCATATCTTCACCGCGGTTGATAATACAATGACCTCTTTCCTTTAGATTCATTAACCTCGGTTCAAGATCAGATTCAGATATGATTTCCCTACCTAAACGAGGAAATCTTGTAGATCAGTTAAGGAAAATCCTCTTATCTTCACATATATAAATTGATCGTGAATCAACAAACTTAATTAAGCTTTTCATTAATTATTACTACTTCAATATAAACCAGCGATGCATGATCTCTGAAATCTACATGCGGCGAGCACCGGCTTCATGTTGGGTCCAGCCTATAGGTGGGCTTGCACCAGTCAAATTTATTTTAAAAAAAAAAGTTAGAAAATCCTAAGTGGAGGATTGTAAGCGTGTGTGGTAAGTTGTTGTCGGTGGCAGCATAAAACAGAGAACAGTGAGAAGAAAGAGAAAGGAAAGAATAGGGAGAGAGAAAACTTTGGTAATATCGAATGGTCTCAGATTTGGCCCAAATCTTATACGAAGAATTCTTGCAGCAAGCTCTATAATCATAATGATATTGATTTATAATCTATCATCTCTATAATGGTTTCCTACAATACCCACTTGGTGAGATTTGATATTTTTCTATTGTGAGATCCATATAGTCTGATGATGATATCTCATTTATAAATCAAGATATATATTCTTGATGTTATGATGATCCTTTAGTTGTCTAGAGAAGCTTCGTTGTAAACCTATTATCAATAATGGTGATAGTGGAAGTTAAATGGACTACGGTCCCGTGATTTTTCCTGCTTTGAGTTTTCCACGTTAAAATTTAGTGTCTTATTTTGTGGATGATTTATTACCTTGCTCTGGTTAATATTTATCTTTTGGTAACAAGTTGGTAAGTTTGGTGAGAATCTCATTTTGATACACAGAAAGGTCATTGCCTATATTGAAAGATGAATGTATATAAATCTGCATGAGCATATTTCTGATAAAACCATAGGTGATGTTGTTTAGCAAAGATTAGAAAATCTCTTTGCAAAAAAGACAGTGGGAAACAGAATTTCTCTCCTCAGAAGGCTTATCAATTTAAAGTATAAAGATGGTGGTAATATTATTGAGCATATAAGCCTCAGAGTCTTGCAAACAAATTAGTTGCTATGAAAATGAATATAGATGATGAGATGCAAGGACCGCTACTCCTCAACTCTTTACTAGAAAGTTAGGAAACATATGTGGTGACAATTTCTAACTCCACGCCAGAGGGGACTCTAACTATAGATATGGTTAAAGACAGTTTGCTAAATGAAGATGTCAGAAGGAAAGAATAAGGAGAATCTTCTTCTGGTGTATTTGCTATTGAAAAACAAGAATAACGTGGAATAAGTTATAGCAGAAATCCATATGGTTATAGAGGAAGATCCAAGTCCAGAAGATATATCAAGTGTTTTAACTACAACAAACCAGGTCACATGAAGAAAGAGTGTAGGTTCTGGAAGAGAGAACAAAATGAAAGAAAAAAAATGAAAAAGAGACTAATACAGTTGATGCTGAAGGTGAAGGTGATATTGTTATTATTTGTGATGATAGATGTGTTAATCTTGCAGCTCAGGACAGTAACTGGGTAATTGACTCTGATGCTTCTTTTTATGTTACTTCTCATGGTGATTTCTTCAGATCTTACACTACTGGTGATTTTGGCAATGTCAAAATGGAAAACAGTGGTACATCTAAGATTATAGGTATTGAAGATATTTGTTTGGAGACCAATACTGGGAGCAAATTGATACTCAAAGATGTAATACATGTTCCAGATATTCCTCTAAACTTGATATCTATAGGGAAACTTGATGATGAGAGGTATGTACTATTTTGGTGAAATTAAATAGAAGCTCACTAAAGGTTCTCTGGTTGTGACAAGAGGAAAGAAGCAGAACTCCTTTTATGTTATTGAGGCTAAGTTACACAAAGGAGATATTAATGCAATTCAAAAGGATGAAAGTATAGATCTTTGGCATAAAAGGCTTGGTCATATCAGCGAGAAGAGACTTCAAACTCTTGCTAGAAAGTAGTTCTTACCAAAGCTGCAAGGTACATCTCCTAAAACTTGTGATCATTGCTTAGCCGGAAAAACACATAGAGTTTCCTTTCATTCTTATCAATCATCTAGAAAATTAAATGTCATTGATTTGATTCACATTGATGTCTGTACTATACAAACTAGAACTCTTGGAGGTATTCTTTATTTTGTTACTTTTATTGATGATCATTCTAGAAAAGTTTGGGCTTTTGCTTTGAAATCTAAAGACTAGGTACTCAATGTTTTCAAAGAGTTTCATGCCAGTGTTGAAAGAGAAATAGGAAGAAAACTGAAGTGTGTTCGAGAAGATAATGATGGTGAGTACAGGGGTACTTTTGAAAATTATTATAGGTTTCATGGTATTAGGCTTGAGAAGACAGTTCCTAAAACTCCCCAGCAAAACGGTGTGACAGAAAGGATGAACAGAACTATTGAAGAAAGGATTAGGTGCATACTTTCCCATGCCAAGTTACCTAAGTCTTTTTGGGGGGAGGCTATGAGAACTACAGTTGATTTGATAAATTTTTCTCCATCAGTTCCTCTGAATGGTGATGTTCCAAAGAGAGTATAGAAAGGGAAAGATGTATCATATGATCACTTAAGAGTCTCTGGGTGTAAAGCATTTATTCATATTCCTAAAGATGAGAGATCCAAGCTTGATAATAAGGCAAAAACATACATTTTCTTGGGATATGGTCATGAAGAGTTTGGGTACAGATTTTGGGATCCAGTGAATAAAAAGATTATCAGAAACAGAGATATCATGTTTCTTGAAGACCAATTATTTGAAGATGGTGATAATGTTGAGAAGCAAAATATCTTTGTTTATACTCCTTGGAGTTTGAGCCCAGGTCCTCCACCTAAGTTCATGATGATCAAGGGGGAGATGGACAGGAAGATGGTGTTAGTGATGATAGTTCTATAGTTGATGAAGCTGATCCAACTGAACAGACTGAGCAAGCACCTCCACCACCAAACGAAATTCCACTGAGAATATCTACAAGAGAGCGAAGACCATTTACAAGATATTCTCCACATGAATATATTATGTTGACTGACAGTGGAGAACAGAAACTTACCAAGAAGCTATTCTACATGAGCACAAGAATGAGTGGGTTAAAGCCATACAAGAATAGATGAAATCATTGCTTGAGAACCACACTTATGACTTGGTAAAGTTGCCTACAGGGAAGAAAGCTCTCAAGAATAAATGAGTTTATAAATTGAAGACTAAAAATAATAGCTCATAACAAAGTTATAATGCACAATTAGTTGTGAAATGATTCAGTCAGAAAAAAGGTATTGATTTTGAAGAAATATTTTCTCCTATGGTGAAAATATCTTCTATCCGAGTTATTCTTGGTTTAGATACCCGCTTGAATTTAGAAGTAGAGCAACTTGATGTGAAAACTATATTTTTACATGATGACTTAAAAGAAGAAATTTGTATGGAGCAGCCAAAAAGTTTCAAAGTCAAAGGAAAAAAAAATCTAGTGTGAGGTTAAGAAAAAATTATATGGACTCAAACAGGCATCTAGACAGTGGTATAAGAAGTTTGATTTCTTTATGATGAGCCAAGGGTACAATAAAACCACATCTGATCATTGTGTGTTTACAAAGAAGTTTTCAGATGATGATTACATTATTCTCCTGCTATATGTTGATGATATGCTGATTGTTGGCCATGATGCTGGTAAAATTGAGAAGCTTAAGAGGGAACTAAGTAAGTCTTTTGCTATGAAAGACTTAGGATCGGCGAGACAAATTCTTGGCATGAAGATTCTTCGTGATATAAAGAATAGAAAGATTTTGTTATCTCAGGAGACCTACATTAAAAAAGTTTTTAAAAGATTTAACATGAATAATGCCAAACTAGTTTGTTCTCCACTTGAAGGTCATTTTAAGCTGAGTTCAAAACAATGTACTACAAGTGAGAAAGAAAAATAAGAAATGTCTAAAGTGCCTTACTCATCAGCAATAGGTAGTTTGATGTATGCTATGGTTTGCACTGGGCCAGATATAGCTTATGCAGTTGGAGTTGTCAGTCGATTTCTCTCTAATCTTGGTAAGAAATATTGGGCAACAGTAAAATGGATCTTAAGATATTTAAGAGGTACTACTAGGTTGTGTTTATGTTTTTGCATTGGTAAACCTGTACTAGAGGGTTACACAGATACATACATGGTTGGTGATATTGATTCCAGAAAATCCACTTCATGGTTTTTGATGACTTTTGCAGGGGGAGCAGTCTCTTGGCAATCTAAATTACAGAATTGTGTTGCTCTATCGACCACAAAAGTAGAATATATAGCAATTACTGAAGCCTGTAAGGAAGTTTTATGGATGAAAAATTTTCTACAGGAATTGAGTTTAAAACAGGAAGGATACACTATTTACTGTGACAGTCAGAGTGTCATCTACCTCTCCAAGAATTCAACATATCATTCTAGATCCAAGAATATTGATGTAAGATATAACTGGATTCATGATATGCTTGAGATGAAAGAATTATACCTAGAAAAAGTATATACTGATAAGAATGGTTCAGATTTGTTGACAAAGTCCTTACCTAAAGAAAAACTAGAAGCATGTAGACAAAGAGCGAGCTTAGTACAGCCCAACATATGAGTTGGAAGGGGAGAATTGTTGGGTCCAGCCCATAGGTGGGCTTAGACCAGTCAAATTTATTAAAAAAATAAATAAAGTTAGAAAACCCTAACCGGAGGTGTGTAAGCGTGTGTGTTAAGTTGATGTCGGCGCGGGTAGAAAACCTAGAACATTAAGGAGAAAGAGAAAGGAAAGAATAGGGAGAGAGAAAGCTTTGACAAGATCGAATGATGAAACTTACTCATATTTGGCCCAAATCTTATACGGAGAAATCTTGCAGCAAACTCTAGAATCCTAACAGTATTGATTTATAATCTATCCTCTCTATGATGGTTTACTGCAATACCTACTTGGTGAGATTTGATATTTTTCTATTGTGAGATCCATATAGTTTGTTGATGCTATCTCATTTATAAACCAAGATATATATTCTTGATGTTATGGTGATGATCTAGTTATCTAGAGAAGCTTCATAGTAAACTTATTATCAATAGTGGTGATAATAGAAGTTAAGTAGACTATGATCCCATGATTTTTTTTCTATTTAGGTTTTTTCACGTTAAAATTTAGTATCTTATTTTGTAGATAAAAGATATTATTCCTATTCTATAGCACTTCAGCAGGTGTATGCATGACGCTTCAGTAGAACTGGATCTCCATGTATGCTGATGATGGATCTTGTTTGGCAATCTTTTTGTGGTGTTTGCAGTGGCTGGAAGATTACCACACACAGAGCTTTCTGTCTTCTTTATCTCAGATACAGATGGATCGTGTCTCCCCGCTGCTTAAATGTGTTCTTCTTCTTCTTGATCGCTGTTGATTCAAGATACCAAGAAATCTTGGGGACTCAATAAAATATCGTATGCATAAATGAAAAAAAAAATATTAAAACTATTTTTGTTTTTGGATGATAGGAAAATAAATCAATAGCATGCGATGTCAAGTATCGCAATAAAGGAAGGAAAAAAAAGAATGATGGTGAAAGAAAGTTGGTTAAATAAGGGATAATAGAGAAATAAACAAAGAATGATGATGAGAGAAAAATTCAGGACGATTAAGAAAAGCAAAACAAGATAAAGTAGAGAGAATGACAATAAATATTGTTAGAGAGAGAGAGAGAGAGAGAGATGGGGGCAACACACTCTTTGATAATATATAAAAAAAAGATTAAAATGTCCTAAAAATAAACAACATAGTGCTAAAAGGGTAATACATCTAAAATTCGATTGAAAATGTCAAGTGTTGGACAAGAAAATTATAAGCAGGAAACCAATAGAAACATCCCTTTCTCTTTGGCTTCTCCGCGGATGAAGTGTTTGTAAAAAAAATGCAATTTTTAATCCAGATTAAAAAAAAAAAATCAATAGCGATTTAAGATCATTAAGTATATATACCCAAATCAAATGCGAACCCTTCAATTGTCCCAAAGGAATATGGGGTTAACGGGAGATGAAGGAATCAGACGAGTTGTCATCATCTTCTTCTTCTTCTTCTTCTTCTTCATGGCACCGGCATATGCCGTCTTTGTTTCTTGATGTCTGCACGTTTGACTAATTAATGCATCCTTTTTGACTGGGCGACGAGTGGATGCGTCGGACCATCAGCTGTGGCTAAGCTCAAGTTTGAAGCTACATAATTGTATTGGATCGTATACACTCCTTAGCTTACGAATCAATAGGATTCCGATCCCACGAGGATGATAACTTGACTCTAATAGGCGTGTTATTTCAAATGTTGACCTTAGAACGATGGTCAACAATCGTAAGCCACCATTATCATTATCTCACACATACACTTCAATGATTTATCTTATGATCTCATGACTCATGTTGTATAACTTTATGTCGTGGTTAAGTTATCAGAACGATTTTATCTTAACACGGATACGCAAGGTCGCCCACATAGTTTTTCGATATCGACGTCGAAGGTGGATCGTATGTTATCGTCCCCTCCCGAGGTGATCGGTGGTGGAGCAAGGAGATGTGCCTGTTGGATCCTGTCCACAGATCGGAGTCGGGAGATTTTCAACCCAACCCCTATGAAGATTAAGTTAGAAAAGAGAAGTGTTGTGACTTCAAAGGTTCCCCCCGTTGGTTAGAAGGATAACTTTTATATCTACGATAGGAGGTTGCTCGTACACTACTTGTTAAATGGTTTTCGATCCCTTGAGCGGTCGACTCATATGTCTCGTACGGGTGTCAATCGATCTGCTCGAGTCGACACTGTGTAGCCACGTTCCGAGCTTTCTAGAGTGATCCTGCTAGGTGTATCGTCCTTGCGTATGGTTTTGATCAATTCGAGAAGCCGACAATCATTCTTTCGAGTTTGTGATGTGGCGTTAATGCAATATGCTACGTCTACCTTAAAGCTTCTCATCGGCGCTCTGATAGTTGATGACTATTACCATGGTGAGATACTAAAATATGCCATATCAACTCACTAATAGTAAAAATAAAAAAAATTATATAATCATTCTTGATATTTGTCATCATGTCTACCCATCGGTCACTCTAATATATTATAAAAAAATCTCATAAGGTATACTCAATAAAGACTCTCTCTCTCTCTCTTTAGCCTTGACTATTCTATTAGATTTTGCTAAATTTTAATTTAAACATCACAGAGGTATTATCAATTATGCCACTGATATATTTTTTTATAGGGCCTTTATTCATCCTCGACCTCCCAAAATAGTCCCAAACGTAAACCCATTTAGTATCATTTGACTATTGATTGGAACATTAAATGATATTAACATTCGAATATTTGGAGTTTCTTACACATTTGCATATGTTTTTAACTCTAACTAACATATATATTGTTTGACGTCGCAATATAATAAATTAAATGTGATTAGATGGATTGATATACACTGGTCAACACCTACTAGTTAGATATCTTTTTATTCATGACCCAGTGCATCTAAATTATTGTTGTCTCTAGGTCAAGAGATTAGATCATTTCTTAAGTACATGATGATGCCACTATAATGTTTGAATTTACAGAATTTATTCTTACTAGTTTTGACATATATCATTCCAAATAATAACATCCTCTACATTTACTCCTCTAGCATTCATTTAAGGACAACAAACTCAAGCTAGGCAGCAGTATTATTATGCTTCTCAATTAAAATAAATATTGTATTATAAAAGCATCCTAGAGAAAACATATATAAAAGCGATGTATCGGATTCGGATCATATTACCTCCTGATGGGTTCAGGTCCGAATTAGCCTGGCGTCGGTTGACCTGACTTCCTTGCGCCATTGGCGGTGATGACGGGGCACTGTGGTTCCCATCCTCGGGCCCACTCCTTCGTCCAATCACAGTGGACGTGGACAGCAAGACATCGGAAGCAAGCTATTCGGATCGAAACATTCGCAGCACACAGAATGATCCGATCCGTTAACAGCGAGAACCCTCGATCCGAGTTCGACCCATGTTTGCAGTGCGGGATGACGGGCCCACTGGGCGTCCAGAAGTTTCACGCTGGTGAGACTCCGTGGTAGAACTTGGGGTGCGTGTAGCAATATTCTTGCGACGGAGACGTGGGAAGACGCAGATTTGAGCGTCGCGCCACGTTACTTTTATTACTCCGGTACTCGTTCCGTCACAGACGCAGGGACAACCTGCCGTCGACCCCACCAATGTCCTGTGGTAGCTCGGTGGACCCCAGCTGGCCATCCATCTCATCGGCCGAACAGTAGCACCCTTTAATACTCCCCCGTCGCCGTAGGTCACAAAACCTTCACGTGACTCCGTTGGCTTCTGCGTTCTTTCTTTTTTTTCCCCGACTTAAAACGCTGTTTGTGCTTCCCACCACGTTCCCTCACTCTCTCTCTCTCCGCCGCGTGAGATCCCGTCATGCCGCCGCCGTTTCCTCCTCCTCTTCTCCTGTGCCTCATCGCGGCCATCTTCTCCTTCGCAGCCGCTGACGGACGGCCTCGCCCGGCCTGCTCCCCTCCTCCCTCCTCGAGTGGAGGGGAGCCTTGTCCCCCGTTCCGGTCGCCGCCGCACTCTTTCCCCTTCGGCTCCACACCGGGCTGCGGCCACCCCTCCTTCCGAGTCAACTGCTCCACCCCCCACTCCACCCTCTCCATCAACTCCACCACCTTCCTCCTCCTCAGCATCTCCCGCCCCTCATCCCTCATCCTTTCCCCCCTCCTCCATCCCTCCAACTCCTCCGTCACCGCCTGCCCCTCCCTTCCCCACGCCTCCATCGACCTCTCCGGCTCCCCCTTCCGCCCCTCCCCCGATGTCTGCCCCCACCTCGCCGCTCTGCGCCCCTGCCGCCCCCCAACCTCTGCCGCCGGCGCCGCTTGCCGTCGCACCTCCTGGCAGAACCGTCTTCTCTCCGAACCCGAGCTTCTTTTTCACTCTTGCGCCGATGGACGCACGGATTCGTCCCTCTCCCCCTTCCCTGCCGCAGGCTGCCAACCGGACGAAGACGTCGCCGCCGCCATCACGGCCTTCCTCCGCCGCGGCTTCCTCGTCGAGTGGGACTCCTCCACCGACCCCTACTTTGCCAAATGCTCCTTCTGCAACCGCACCGCCGGGGGCACCTGCGGCTTCAACGACTCGGCATCTGGCAAACCCTTCATGTGCTTTCCCTCCTCCGATCATCTCCGCCGTAACGACTCGGCCGCCTCCCGCCGCCTCCTTCTCCTCACCACAACCCTCTTCGCCACCGCCTGCGTCCTTCTGGTCTTCCTCTCCCTCTCGGCTGCTGTCGTCACCCTTCGTCGCCGCCGGCGCGGGAGCGACCCCGGCTCCGACTCCATGACCGCTTTCCTCCTCCGGCACCACCTCCATCCCCCGATCTACACATACGAACAGCTCCGCGCCTCCACCGGCGGGTTCGACCCGCGCCGCAAGATCGGCGATGGCGGGTTCGGATCCGTTTACCTCGCCCACCTCGATGATGGCCGTGTCGTCGCAGTGAAGCGTCTGCACCGCCACCACCCAGCCGCGGCAGCGACGAAGTCCTTCTGCAACGAGATCCTCATCCTTTCATCCCTCCGCCACCCCAACCTCGTCCGCCTCCACGGCTACTGCTGCGACCCCCGCGGCCTCCTCCTCGTCTACGACTACGTCCCCAACGGTACCCTCGCCGACCACCTGCACGGCTCCCGCAGCTCCTACTTCAAACCCCAAATCCTCCCTTGGGCCGTACGCCTCGACATCGCCATCCAGACCGCCGCTGCCCTCGAGTACCTCCATTTCGGCCTCAAGCCGCCCGTCGTCCACCGCGACATCACCTCGTCGAACATCTTCGTCGAGAGGGACATGAGGGTCAAAGTTGGCGACTTCGGCCTCTCCAGGCTGCTCACTCTGCCGGACCCTTC
This sequence comes from Ensete ventricosum, assembly GCA_029747655.1. Lineage (NCBI taxonomy): Eukaryota > Viridiplantae > Streptophyta > Magnoliopsida > Zingiberales > Musaceae > Ensete > Ensete ventricosum. The sequence continues at coordinate 48,407,027 of JAQQAF010000002.1, forward strand.
GTCGTCCCTGGGCTCCTCGTCCGAGTACGTCTGCTGCACGGGGCCACAGGGCACGCCCGGGTACCTCGACCCGGAGTACCACCGGTCGTTCCGTCTCACCGAGAAGAGCGATGTGTATAGCTTCGGAGTGGTGCTGCTGGAACTCGTGACAGGTATGAAGGCCGTGGATGTGAGCAGGGACAGGAGCGAGATGGCGCTGGTTGACATGGTGGTGTCGAAGATCCATGTAGGGGCGCTGCACCAGGTCGTAGATCCCATCCTGCTGCAGGAGGGTAAGGAGGTCATGGCGATGGTAGAGGCGGCGGTGGAGTTGGCATTCAGGTGCGTGGCAGGGGACAAGGATGACCGGCCAGATGCCAGGGAGCTGGTACAGGAGCTCAAAAGAATCCGCAGTAAGATCGTCGATCCTCCCAAGTGATGCTGATTCAGAGGGACATAGAGATATGGATGCTGCCATTAGGAGCTTCGCCTTCACAACTGTCCGTCCCTCTCTTCAATAAAAGCGTCAGCTTTGCCGGGTTCACAGTTCAGTTTGTGTACCTGATTCATCAGCTTCCTCCTCGATACAATGAGATTGCTACGGAGACAGAGTTACTTGAGGCAGACAGTTCAACGAGTTCGAATAAGCTCTAACGAGCGAAGGGCCATGTCAAATCACCAAGGATTGCCACCGCGGGTTCCTTCTTCTCCCTTCTCAACTACACGAGGAGTGTCTGCATCCATTAACTTGATCAGCATTGTCAGGATTTGGGAGTACCAAACAAACAAGCTTAGTTCAATCACACATAGTATAGCTGGTCGAATTTTTGTCGAGGGATGCAAGTGTGAAGGAAAGCTTGTGGATTAATATGGCTTCTACTCACTGTTGTCTTAAACAGATTCAAAATGGAGTTGGGAGTCAATTTGCAGAGGAGAAGAGGATACTTGTTTTCTTTGGAAGGTGAGTCTCAATTGTGTTTATATGCTGATCTCAAATGTTTTCATTGGCAATCGTCTCAGGTTCTTTAGCTATGGTTTCTTGTTCATCTGACCATCAAAGCACTGAGACAGCATGCTTGACATGGCTTGGTGATATGGTGAAGGCTTTCTTGGTGAGGCCATCATGAATTACAACATAAACCAAGACCAAAAAAAAAAGATGCTTTAAGTAATAGAAGAGTACAAACATCCTGACATTAGCTACACCGAAGAAAGAACTCAATTTTTCATGATGTTGCAATAATAGACACCAATAATAGTATATGAAAGTTTTGTCATCTGACAAGTAGTTTACATGTATATATTCCTACAATTTTTCTCATTAGCATTTATTTCTCTGAATATATATTTTTATTAAAAATCATTAGTTTCAACTATTTGAGATGTTGTTATTATAAGATCTCTTGTCACAATTGAAATATATAAAAATTATATATTTGTTATTTATAATTTTTAATAAAGTATTTTTTTATTTTTTCTTGCACCATTAAATGTAATCATTCTGACACTTCTAACTAGTGCATCCGGAAGTCTGTTGAACACACGTTTAAATTATTTGAAATGATTCTTACTCATTTTATCTTAAGCAATTATGATCATTGTACTTAATTATTCATGAATAAAAATATTTATATTTTTATATTTTTTTAATAATTTCATCAACAACCTAAGTGTTTTGTATATGTTATTTTTTAATTATCTAACACTCATATCCATAAACGTTATCCTCTTCTATCAATTATCTTATAACACATAAGATTTTTTATATCCAGTATTTTTTTTAATTATTTTATTTTTATTTATAAAATAATATTTTTATCAAGTTCTCTATCTCATTGAATAATTGATTTAGGATACTAAACATTTTACTTAAAGAATCTAGCTCAAAAGCCATAATTTACATTAATATTATTAAGAAAATCATATGGTCACCAAATATAATAATTTGATATACAATGCTTCCCTCAAAATTGAACTTTGAATAATAAAATATCAAATAACAGAGGAAAGTTATAACGATTATCTTAAATACTTACAAATTTAAAATTTATTCTAAATTCATATATAAAAACATGATTAGTATTGAAACATTTCAATATTATTTTTAGCTTATGATAATCATGATTAATAATGGTTAGTTTAAGTTTATCCAATACTAACGGAAGTGATATGTCTAGAGAATTTGAATATTTTATAATGTGCATATAGGTAACATGTAAATATTTGGATCAAATGCCAGTCCATTAACTTGGTAGATAAATATTACATTTATCATTTTGATAGTTTCTTCAATTTGGATGCACCTCTTAATTTAATAATTATTTAGAAACACCAACGTTATCCCAAACAAAACCAGGATTTGGAAATATATATATATATATATATATATATATATATATATATATGCCAACCGGACCAATCAATCCGGTCCGGCTTTTGTCGAGACACCTCCAACTCTCACTCTAATATATTGATTGGACCGGGGCGGAGACGTGATGATATGATGTGGATCAGATCACGGATCGGTATAGGATCCGATCCAACTAGGAACTGCATAGCCCATGGACTGAAACAGGATCCGATCCGTTTACAGACGTGATCTGGCAGTCGTTACCAATTCAAATGTGGTTGCGTTCGCTTGTCCTTCCCGTCCCCCAAATCTCGTTTTGCTTGCCGTCTCCACTTCCCTTTGATCTCCGGGGATCGGGATCTGGCCAGGCCGAAATGTCGGTGTCGAGCGACACGAGAGGCGCGGGGAGGAAGCTCCCCAGGCGGCTCGGCGGCATGGCCGAAGCCCTCGCCATCGCCATCGCCTCCGATCTTGGCGTCCCTATCCCTGCCGTCCAGGTTATCAATCTTCTCTTTGCCCTTAATATTTCTTGATTCCACCAGCTCTTCTGTTTTTGATTTCATATTTAATTCGTTGTGTTTCTCAGGATCGAAGTAATTCGAGCCCCAAGAATTGGGTTTCTTTCAAAGGTTGTATAATTTTTGATGATGCATTTATTTTGAACAATGGTTTAGTCACTTAGATTCTCAATTCATTTTGCAACATCCGGTCCTGTGAACACTTGCAGGATGATCAACCGGGCTTGTCAAGCTCCATTGCTGCGGATAAATGAGATGACTTGATAACGGTTTTGAGAGAGCTCACTACTGTACAAAAGAAATATAGCCAATTTGCAAGTGGAACTTCAAGGACGAAAGGTCAAAAAGCAGATGTTTCCATATACTTATTTTCTTTGAACTCTTGAGTGCGATTCATCCTTTTAACTATCATCATATATTTCCAAGTCGTTTTGTTATTGTTATTCTTCTTTTATACTTCCAAGTGATAAAATGATGATAAATATTATCACAAATCATAACACATAGAACAAGTATATAAGGATGTTTAAACAATTATAATAATCTACTTAAGTTTCTGATATTATTTGGTGACATCTCTTCATGCGCATATGTGGGTCTCATAATCATTTGTTTTAAGTGAGATGGGTTGCTCAATGTTCAGAGTGTTTAAAAGTTCGAATGTTCTGTACATCCCAATGAAGGCATCTTAAAATATCTTCAAGATACTTCAAGTTTTTAGCTACTAATTTGCATCATAAAACTCTTTTAGATGTAAACTGGAACCAAATAGAATGTACAAAATATTAGATATTTAGATTTTAGAATAGATATAGTAGGAACACTAGCTTCTATGAGAATGCCTGTAATTTCGTACTCTGGTTCAGGTTCATGGATCTCTGCATGATATTGAGTTCTTTGATCGGCAGTTTTGCTAACAAATTCATGGGGCACCAAATCCTTTTCTATACTTTCTACCAAAGTCTTCACAAATTCATCCTCTACCTCTCCTGGAACCTCCGATTTATTTTATCTTGTCTTATGGACTTTCTAACAGATCCTTTTGTTGGAGCATTGACTTAGGTAACAATATTCTATGGACTCATTAGCTTGTTCATCCATTGAGATGTACATTGCGTCTTATAAAATTATAATACCCGTTCCTTTTTTACTCTTCTTACATCTAACATTTTGTTGGAGGCAAATAGGAATGTTCCAAATTGCAAACAAACAAACCTTTTATGCTTCCTCTCTTGCTGAAACTTTCCTCAGCTAGGATTAGGAACCAGAATTAGAGTGTTCCGATAGGTTGACAGCCAATCAAAATTATGTCAAACATGGAGTGATCAAATTACTCTCATGCTGTTGTCTTCAGGCTGCTACGTAGAAGCATTAAATTTTCCATGAATTGGCATGCACATCTGGGCCAATCCATTATGTGAAGGTATACTGAGCCGAAATGTGCCATTTCACTGACTTTAGCCTCTCCTGTAGTATTTCTTGTCTCATTTAAATCCCTGGAATGTTTGTTGTTGGAAGTTAATATTTGAGTGAACATTATAATAAATATTTACCAGAAACAAAGAAATTTATCAACACATATTTTCTTCTCCTTTGGATGATAAACATATGTGATAGGATTAATTTGTCTTCATTTATTGCTTATATTTTGAGTTCATTCACAATTATTCATCAAGTTATTCTTTTTCATATTTTTATTTCTTCAGGATGAAAAGAATGTTGCTCATAAAAAAATGCGAGTCTTTGGCCAGAATTACTGCTATTTTGAAAGATGTCATTCAGAACAAGGTATGACGCTGGAAAAAAAATTAATAAGCTTAAACATATTTTTTTTCAATCTAATTACGACAGAGAATCACATGTGCAGATGTTTCAGCTTCTCAAATAGATCCAAACAGAGCTGCAGATCTTTTCTGCACTTGATTTTTTGTAATTATCACCTTTGTTTTGCCTGTGTTTTTTCTCACAGTTTCTGGTTTCTGTCTGCTTATTGTTGGAATTTTTTATCACCAGCTGCAAACTGAATATTTACAATCAACTTGTCACTTTGGACAGTGTTTTATGTGCACATAGGCACTAATCATGTATTCATGTTTGCTTCCGATCAAGGTTCTGAATACCGTATCATACCGGTGTACCGATCAGCTATCAGTATGGTACGTACTACGCTGTATTGAGTATACTAACACATGATACACTAAGGTACCGAGTTATACCGAGCGTACCAGTATATACCGAGCGGTACGATACGATATTGCAAATCCTGCTTCTGACATTATATATTTTGACTTGATGGTGAACTCATTCCCTTGTGCCTAATAAAAATTCTACATATATCGCAATTATATAGGAAGTAACTAGGTCTACTATGTTTTCATCATGGTTAAATTTTAGAGCAGTTTTGCAATTGGTCTTAGTTTTATTTTGACATTAACAAGCAGTTTATGAATAATACTTATAAGCACATGAACATTATGATTAGATGTGTGCACCACCCAAGTTGGCCATTTAGCTCAAGTGGTTTGGGGCATCTAATACTTCTGTGAAGTTTCTTTGTGAAGTTATTGTTGACATGCCCTTATATCTTTTTTTCCTTTTCTTTCTTCACTTTGATCTACTAATATACACTTAATGCTCCATGCATGAAATTTTTTTTCTTTGACCATGATCAGCATGACACAGAAATGCATGTATGTGCTTGCTGCCTATCATCTCTTTTCTTTTTAACAAGCTGATATCACAGATCTGACTTCATTGAGATCAAATATACCCAATGCATTGTTTATTGTGCCACATTAAGACGATTTGTTTTGATGGCATCATTGTTCTAAAATCCACAACCTAAAACGCTAAAGTAGGGATCTTTTTCATGAAAGATTAATTTGTAGTCATCTTAAATCATTAAAAGTTCCTAATCCTTGCATATATTCCAGTGACAATTTTCAGACTTATTGCTGAAAGGCTGTTAGTGATTGATTATGGAGCTCTGACAGCAGCAGTTGCTGATTTCCAGTTTTTTGGGGGGGGTGGGTTTGTTAAATGTGTTATTTTGTGTACACTACAGTGATTGGGATTCAGTAATTAATTATAAGTTATTTTTTTGTTCAATTATATGGAAAGGTTTTCCAGTTCACTTTAAACATTGGCTTACTTACTGAATGCATGATGTACCGCGGCATATATTAATTTTTGTTCACACATTTATATTTATGCCATTTCCACAAAGTCTGCAGCATGCATGATTGGATCTAGTTTAATGGCTGCCCTTAAATTGAATTATTCATTTTAATTTTGGCATGACAAGCTCAGATGATTCGATGGTCGTCGGTTGGAGGTAGCAAAATGCAGAGTGTCATCCAATGGAGGCAACAAATGATATTGGTCAAAGGAGGTTGTCTTGGCCGTCCTCAGTCAAGAAGGGTCTGTGAGTTGTGGCTTTACCATTTTTTGTGTTGGACCGCTTGAAGATTCATTGACTTGTAAGATCAGCAGACATACTAAGTAACCAGAGAAGATGCCAATTTTTACATGCTACAGAGTTATTTTATGGAATGCAAATGCTCTTACTTTTTTATTATAGTCGAAGAAGCATGTAATGTAGTCAATATAGCTTTCATATGGGTTTCTCTCAAACTAACCATATTGGAATTATCCTTTTGATCGACTGTTTGTATAGTAGTATATTGTGGCCATTTTCATGCTGTGTCGACGTCGGAACTTCTAATGACGGATTGCTTTACTTCTGAGTGTCATGATTTGTACTAAAAACTAAACAATCTGGAATTACATGTTTTTGTTGTTCAACTCAAAAATAGGTTGTCAATTGTCTCTTATATCAACTAGCAATCGGTACAGTTGTGGAGCTTCTAGCCCCTGCTCATACATATGTAAATCTTGGGGTTTTCTTGTATCTGTTCTGTTTAGTTCTTTTCTTTTGTTTCCGATTCATATGCTTTTATGGTGACCTCACAACAAAATGAACAAGCTTTCAGCAACTTCACTTTTTAATCCTATGGTTGGCAATTTAGTCAAATTAATCTTGTTATTTTTTTTGTTAGTATTGCTGCATGACCTATACAATTATGTTACTAGATATGGATTGAATTTTGTGCAGTCATAGTCTGGAAAAACAAAATTTATGAATTTGCAAACTTGTATCTCTGCATGGGGCTGGCAGTCAATAAAACCTCATTTCTGCATTAAAAAAAAAATCTCTTACTACATGTGCCAACTAGACATCCAAATAAGGTTGGTTCCTTTTAATTTGGACTAATTATAGATTATTCTTTGTAGTTAGTAAATATTTATTATTTCAATCTTTATATTTTAAAAAATTATATTGACATTAATATAGTTACGAAATTGAAACTTCTAGATCCATCTATTTTATTACCGTCAGTTTTATCAATGAAAATATAAAAACAAAAGACAAAAAAAATAATTTTAATGTTTCAGTTGGTGTTGGCGAATGATGATGCTGCTAAGGGTTGCGAGTGGTTGTTATGTATGAGGAGAGCCGTGACAAGAGTTGAGGGTCGTTTTGCATTCACATTGACATTGATGTAATTGCCAAGTAGCTCTTTCATCATTTTGCATCTACGATGATGTTGATATAATTGTCGAGCACCGAAAGGATCACTTGACATTTGTATCAGTGGTACTTTCATCGCTCGACAATTTATATCAGCATCGACACAGATGGGGGGTCATTGGAACTCCTATCGTTCCCTTCGCAACTTTGTTAATTCCAATATAGGCATGAAAAATGGGAGATGAGGAGCTCATTGGAAGAGGAGTTCCATCTGTCATGGTTGTTGTTGATTGGGAAGGGAAGTTCTAGAAGGCTGGCAAGCGAGTGGTTGTCGAGCTCTCGTTGGATATATCCGACAATGGTAGAAAAATGCGAGTCTCGTAATTTGATGCTGAATACATCGTCGTACCTATCATTGACATAGTTGCCAAACATCCATTTCATCGTTCTACATTATCGTCGATGTAGTTGTCGAGCTACGAAAGGACTACTCGATATCATCTCTCATCATCGCTCTTCTCGTTTACAATAGCTATTAGCAGCTCGTAATGGCATCACCATTCTCCACCACTAATTTAAATGTTGAACTTACTTTTTTGTTTTTTATTTTTGTGTTTGCATTAGTAAAATCAATGACGTCAGGATAAATGGATATAAATATTTTAATTTCGTAATATAACGATATCAATATAATTTTTTTAGAGGGTAATAACCGAGATGCTAAAGATAACTAACTGTTATATTAAATAATACATAAGATATATCTTTTATATAATAATATACTAATAATAAGAATAATTTTTTATTACACTAAATACTATATAATAATAATCTGGATGATTTGAGATGTATAGTTTGTACAATAACTTACTAAACATAACAATCCATTGGAATGAAACAATAAAAATAATTCAAATACTTACGTTCATACTTTAGTACTACATAAATCGAATTAAAAAGAAAATAGTGGTCTATCATTATTCTTGAAGAATGGATGGGTACCCATACATAAAATATATCCTTTCTGAATCCGATTTGAGTTCCTACTCGTCTGATTCACTGATACCAAAACCTAATTAAAGTCATTTCAAACTAAATCCCACTCGGTGTTGTTTCTAATCTGACTTAATCTCACACCAAACTAAATACCAAAACATAACACAGGGAGCATTGTTAAGAAAGTGGAAGGCAGACTCGTCTCTCTCTCTTTATCTTTCTTTCTTTCTTGGGCTTGATTGCATTAGGTCAGTTAGATCAGAAGTTTAGAAGGAATAAAGAACAACATAGGAGGAATATAAATTGTGAGGGTCCGCCCAGAAGAACTCTGACTCCGAATCCGGGCGAACGAGCGTCGAGCCTTAGGCAGCCCGACTGCTGCTCCCCCGAAATCGAAGGCCTTGAACCCTAAACGAGGCTCCCCGAGGCCCTCTCTTGCTCGCTGGAGACCGCCAAGGATGGGAGCTCTCGCGACGCTGACGAAGTGGATTCCGGAGGACGATTTCCTGCTCAAGAACGCCGTCGAAGTAAGTAACAACTATTTCCATCCGCTTCTTTTCCTTTCTTGTGATATTTGGATGCCCAATCGTTGTTCGCATGAAAAGCATCGAATTCCGCCCCAAATCGAGAGGTTCTGCGGCAATTCGCGGTAGAAGAAGACAAACGGATCGGAGTAGAGTCGTGTAGTACGCTTAAAAGAGAAAACATTTTTTTTTTTTTTTTGTGATTTATTTGCTATTCTATGCATTGGTAACCTGTTGGAAGGCCTAAATTTAACCCCTGGGGCGGTGCCAACCAATGGTATAGTTGTGAAAAGGTGAGGATGGAGGCTTTATGCTGTTTACATAAATTTTCTGTTCCATTCCTTATTGTGCATCCCTTGCTTTCAACAATTGTATTTGATCCTCCTGCATAGTGCTCCTTCTTGACCGCATCTATGAGGGGAACATTCAATTAAATATTTACTCACGTGCATAAGCACCTTTTTTACAATTAGGAACTTATACCAGAATTGTATTGAGTGCAACATGTTTGTGGTTTGGCTTGTCTTAAAGATGAACTCACATAACTTGTTTGATGAGTTTTGAAGAGATATGATTGTAGGACATAACTGCAAAGAGATTAACAGTCTAGTGCATGTTAGCTTCCGGATTAAACCTTACTAGCATCACATTGATATAGTGCATCTACATTTTAAAATGTCATAATTCGTTATTCTATTTTAACATAATATGTCATCCGTGGTATACCCTACAACCCAAAACAAGTTCTTGAAGTAGTCTGTAGCTGTTACCAAGTTTGCCTTTTCGGGTATCGGACCTGTTTCGACATAGCTGTTACCAAGGTTTGCCTTTTCGGGTATCGGACCAGTTTCGACAATTTGTCGAAACGGGACTATCGGTTTGTACCAGTATATCAACACACGGTATGCCTATGGGTACCTATGTTTCGATGAGGAAGAAAAAGATGGTGAAGAGAAAGGGGCGATGGAGGAACAAAGGAGGAGGAAGAAGGAAGAAGAAGAGGAGTGCAGCGGTAGTGTACCTGGAAAGCAGTGAGAGCATCGAAGCGACAGCGATAGCATCACAACGGCGAAGAGGTAGTGCTGCTGCAGCATTGTAGCGGTGAAGCGGCAACGTCAAGCACTACAGCATCTTATGCGAGAAGAGGGGGCTCGCGTTTTTGAGCCCTAATTTGCTTTTTTAACATTGAAATGGATTGGGACCCACCATTTCTTGATTTTTCTATTATTTTAATTAGACTGCCCGAATAATTGGATTGCCTGAAACGGGCGTGGTCCATGTATCGGTCCATGACTGGATCAGTACGTACCACCCGAAACAGGACCGGATCAGTACGTACCACCCGTACCATACTGTTTCGGGTGGTACAGCATTCACCGACTCTTACTACATATATTATTGCCACTCTAGATATTTTTTTATTCAGGGTGGATGACTTCTAACAGGAGTGATAGGATGCAACATGGACCACCTCATTTGAACTAAAAGATAGGGTTCAACACTAACTGCTATTATTGTGGGGCCCATGCTAAAATTTTCAACCAGTAACAATTTCTATCTGTCATACATTGTAAGGCAAGACCCAGTGATTGATTGGAAAATTTGTTGAGCCATAGGTGTTGAGAGTGAATGTTTAGTCCTAAAAGGTTTCATGAGCATGAGAAAAAAGATATATTAATTATGATAAGACAAATAGTATGACTACCTATGTGAATGTTGTTCAAAATGTTTGAGTTATTTATAAAATCACATTGGTTAGGGATTTGTACATGTGTTTCCCAGGCCAATAAATAGCCTTTCTAATATAGTCAAGTTTGACCAACATTTTAGGTTTGCGACCCTATTTGGTACATGCAACAGTTGTCTAATTTATGTCAAAGAAGCGCTTTACATAAAGATGCTTCCTGGAACTCAGAACTTTATTTTTGGTTGGATTAACTTTTGATAATGCTATATATTTGTTTTGCTTTATTCTATTATTTTATTAAATCATCGCATTATAAAGAAATGGTTAATCTATAGCAGATTTGCAAATGATCCATTTCAGTTTATTTGGGATCATAGTATCAAGCAACTTTTCTCCTCTCTAGAAACACAAAGGTCTTCTTTGGTAACACATTACATTCATTAGTAGGCTTATAGTGGAAAGAACGTGAATCTTTCTCATTTTTAACTTACAAGAGCAGCAAGACTACCGACAAAATGGGGTCTAGGGAGAGTCAAAGTATCCATCCTTGCCTCTGCAAGTTAATATTTTGTGGCATCTAGATTGTCATGGATATGTAGGTTAATTTTTTGATTACCTAATTTGACTTTGGCATAAATTTCCATCTTTTATACTGGATGTTGAAGTGATTAAGATGTCCTGCAGCATTTCACATCTGTTATAGTGCTTGTCATGTCTAATTTGGTTACTTTTTCTACTTGGTTAAGTTCCAGTAACATCCCTAGTAAAGAAGTTTGTTTTTCTTTATGGTGATCTTTATTGCAGGCTGGTGCTTCCTTGGAGTCACTGGCTAAAGGTGCAGTATGCTTTTCCCGAAGGTTCACACTTCGTGAACTGCAGGAACGGTGGTATTCTCTCCTCTATGATTCTGAAACCTCAGCAGAGGCATCTGCTCGCATGATTGAATTTGAAATTGAAGTTTCTATGTCCAATCCTTCCAAAGGCAACCGAAATTGCAACTTGAAAGGAAAGTATTCTGTGACTGGTAAACGGAAAGGAGATAGCCTAAGAAGCCATTATCATGCTAGGCGAAAACGTATTAGAAGTGATCCTTGTAATTCGGGCAATCCTGGTTTCCTTCTTTCACACTATCCACATGTTGCTAGTGACAGCATTTATGGTGGTGGAGACCGGTTAAACCTTCAGGATCAGCAACAAGCTGCTCACATTTGTCCAGGAGAACGAATCTTAAGTTGTTACGGATATCCAGAAACAGGCTATGACAATGAACATATCTTCCCTGAAATGGTTAAGTTTGGTTCTGCTACTGCCAGTGGTAACAATTGTCACCATGCATTTCATACTGAGTATGTTGGATCTGTTGAAGATGAATGTCCAGATGGAATAGTAGACAGGGAATATCTATATGACTTTAAAGAAAATATTTCCCTTGAGTTAGTTGACAAAGAACGGTTAAATGCTGCAGAGCAGGCCCTTGAAAATGACTACATACAGAAAAGTCCTCCTCAGTTCCTCAGAGATGTACAGAAGGATTCTTCTCAGTTCCTCGAGGAGAATCTTCCTTCTCTGGATGCATCTGAAGATATTAATGAAAATAAGCCAATTCAGCCATTGCCTATTAATGATTCATGTGGCGACAAAGTCATAGAAGTGAAACCCATATCTAGTCCTGCTTCAGAAAATGAGAATTATGATGGTGTTCAAAAAGCAAATAACACGAGTTTACATGTTCCCAAATGTGGGGATATAGTCCATCAGCTTGGGTGTTCATCTACCACAATTTACCCTCTTTCAGGAACAGCAGACATATCCTCACAATGTATGCTGATGAATATGCATCTTGAAGATAAAAAGGTTCTTGCCATTGATGATCATATCAACAAAGCAGGATGCCATAATATGCCATCAGAAACCAATATAGGTGAAGGAATATCGAATGTTGGATTAAATAGCCCAACAATGATATCAGAAACTGACCTGATGGACTTCTCTGGTGCTTTCTTGGAGTTTGCTGATGATGAGGATATCATCTTCATGGATATGGATGAGAAAGATATTGGAGACAAATCCTGCTTAAATGGACTAAGCTCCATTTTATTGAGTTCTCCTAGTGATACACATGATGATGATCAAGCTAATTGTGACATAAAAGAGATGGAGAATATAGATACTAGTCCTATGATCTTTGAGGGGGCTCAATCAGAAGGAACCAACAAAAACTGTGATCAGATTGGTTCTTTCTGTGACAATGATTTAGCTGTGTGTGTTAAAGAAAATGTGCCAACTGAATCTTCAGCAGTGTCTCATACTGTTAAGCCTCCCGAAGGGATTCTAATTTGCACATTGAATACTGAGGATCCTGAAATTCCGTGCAATGATGATGTTCTTTTACCTACACCACTGCTACAGCAGTTTCCTGCCCCTACTAAGCTACTATCTACTGATGGAAAGTGCCCTTTACTACATGTAACCAAAGTAAAGGAGGAACATATGCCAATTGCACAACCTGTAGTTTCTTCGTTCACAAAAGTGTCTTCTGCGTTACCCAAAGGATTGAACTCAACTAATGATTGTAGGCTAGAAGCTAATTCCTTTGAAAGGGTTGGAGTCTCTAGAGATGCAAGCCTTGCTGCTAAAGATAAAAAGTCATGCATGTTACAATCCATTGCATTGCACTCTGTGGCAGGCGCTCTAATGAAGGAAGAAATTGTAACTCATGATTTGGAAAAGCAGTACAAATTTGATAACTCTGTCAATCCAACTTTGGGTAAAGCAGCCTCTTTATCTGATCATGCTAAACTTTACAACTCAAATACTGCTGATGGTTGTAAAAGCGAACTTGATATGCAAGGTACAATAGATAAATGTGTTTCATTCAATTCAGATCTTGTTTTGTCCAACTTGGATCTGTCACAACCCCTTCCAGCTATCTCAACTTCAGATCAGGAGCTTCAAATTTCTGACAGTGAAGATGATGTACCAAACTTCTCTGACGTTGAAGCGCTGGTAAATTCACTTAATTTGATTAGATGAAAAATTGGTTTTATTTTTTGTATCGTTATCTACTTCGAAAATTTTAATTCTGACCTAGAGGTAAAATATGGCTATTTTATGTATTTGCAGATACTTGATATGGACCTGGGTCCACATGATCAAGAGTCTTGCCTGTTCACAAAGGAAGGTAATCTTGCATATATTGACTACAATGTTTAGTATATAAAATACCTTGCCTTCCATGGTTTGTTGCATGTGAGATACATTTATTTGCAATATGTGTCTGTTTTTATGAGACTTCAATCCTTCTATGCAAATTCGGTTGCTGAATACATTCTGTAGTTTGTATTATTCAATGAGACGCAAGTAATATGATTAGACAGCACCTATTCTCTTTGCTAACCAACACATAGCTGCCACACTAGATGCAGTACTTGGAATGTTTAGTCCCGTTAGGCCAGGTTTTGATCTAGTGACATGGGGCATTATGCATCTGACTTATCAGCACAATGTTTGTTGACTAGCATGGATTGGCCTGGGGTTCACACTGGCCAAGCCTGGCTATGCTCTAGGCCAATGCATGATTCACATACCAGCATCCATGGACTTTCTTGCTGCAAACCATGTTGTCATGTATTTATTACTTGGTGATATGTAATTACCAAGACTTATTCTCATGCATTATCCTGGTTTAACCTCTTTATTTTCATTCCTAATTTGCTTGTACAACAGAAAGAAGAGGCCTTAGAGTTGAAAGTTAGTTCCATGTTTTGTAGCCATTTGCACATGTAAGTGATGCATCTGTGTGAGGAGGTGATATTTTGCTCCCATGCTATGCTAATGAGGTTTTATATCTAATGATTGTCCTAGCACCTTTGAGGTTCCCAACTGATCAATAATTAATTTAGACATCTGTTAATACAACAATGGGTTTGTATTCTTCAAATTTTGCATAGACTTCCTGGCTAGATTGCTGTCAACATATTCAGATATTTCAATCATTGATTTTGGTTTCTTTGTCAAGTACATATTTAATTGGTTGCCAAGTATTGCTTTTTGTGAAATACTTGTCATTTTTATTGGCTTTTATAATGTTTTAGTTTACACAGGGAATAAGGGGAGGATTTATTTTGATCCTTCATGTCACAACCTGAGTTTGATGGGCTAACTGGCCTATCAACTTTGTTTGGCCCAAATCACTAGCTAAAATGCTTAAAGCTGAAGTTGATAGTAGTACACTCTCATTAAGCTTAAGAGCTTGACGTCTTTGTCAAGGTCCATCATAGCCCATATCAAACACCCTAGCATGGTGCATGTGAGGCATAGCCCAATGGTGGCTCCACGCCATAACGAGTCCTTTGAATCCATCCACGCTCTTTCTTACTTGAGCCCCCTCACCATGCTCAAATACTATATCGGCTCTAATACCAAATGTCACGACCTGAGTCTGATGGGCTAACTGGCCTATCAACTTTGTTTGACCCAACCACTAGCCAAAATGCTTAAGCTGAAGTTGATAATAATACACTCATCAGACCTTTATAAGCTAATCTTAATCTCGCCCACTTCCGATGTGGGACTAATCGGGATATTACACTTCACAATCAGTTGGAAGGTGAACTGACTTTGTTAATCATCAATTCTGTATGATTAAGGTTAATATTTTAAAATGATGATTTCGTATGGTCTCGAAGCATAGAGCTATCTGGATTCAAGAAGTCATTTTATAAGAAGAATCGTTTTACCATCTAAACCAATTTTAAATTTATGTCATAGATCCCACGGTAAAATGAATTTTTGTAAGTTTCTTTTTTGTTTTTTCAGCCACATATTGTACCATATAATGGTATGAAAAGCTTTTACTCTTGTTGCTAGATACTTTTGTTATGCATACTGCTCCGAGTTTGCTGTGTTGACTTTATTCTTTTCTGTTTTTCATTTTTTATGTGATCAGTGTCACTCTATCAGCCTGTTCATAGCAAGAAGGCCATCATGAGGTTGGAGCAAGGTGCCCGTGCTTATATGAATAGAAAAATTTTATCGCATGGTGCTTTTGCAGTTTTTTATGGGCGCCGTATGAAGTACTTCATAAAAAAAACTGAGGTATACATTGAGATTGACAATATAGAAATTTAGTTTTACTTTGATATTTTATTGAATTTAACTTACATCATTATGCTGTTTACTTCTACATAACCACACATATAATTGTTGTTATAGCAGACTTGATGCACTATGCTGCCATGTAATTATCTGGTGCAGATTCAACTTGGCAAAGATTAAAATCTCAGTCTGATTCGGGTATCAGTTGGTGGTTGGACCAGCTTGGTAGTAGCAAGGTTTGCAATTTTGACCTGTACCGCCCGGTACGGGCAGTACATGCTGGTCCGCCAGGTTACCGGTACGCGAATCACCCGCTACCGGGCGGTTCCGTTAAATATCGACCGTCGGCGGTCGATTTCAGCCGTCGACGGCCGATTGAAGAAGAAATCGACCGTCGGCGGTCGATTGAGAGAGAAATCGATCGTCGACGGTCGATTGAGGAAGAAAAAGGGAAGAAGAAGAAGAAAAGAAAAAAAAAAAAAGAGGGGAAGAAAGAATACCTCTCTCGCACGCCGTCCTCGCTTGCCTGCCGTTGTTGCCTGCGAGTCGTCTGCATGCTGTCGCCCACGACAGATCAAGGCGACGTTGCTCCCTTTTTTTTTTTTTTTAATATTTTAATATTTTAATATTATATTATAAAAATATTATATTATATTTTAATATCAGGCGGTATGCACTGTGCATACCGCCTGGTACGGATCCCGTACCGGTACTGACAATATATTGGTACACCGGTACGGACTGGTAAGTCAAACCTTGGGTAGTAATACCGTACAGTGTGCCTTGTGTTGGTACACCCAGTTGGTGTTTGGACCAGTTTGGTGCTTGTACTGTAAAGTGTACCTTGTGTTGGTATGGGTCGATACTTGCCTGACCATAACTAGAATACCTTGAAAGATGAAGGAGAGCTGTGATTTCGGAGGAGGGTCAATGAGGTTGGGGGAACAAGCTTGTGCAATCATAGAGCAAATATCTTCTCCTAGATTTGGAAAAGAACTTAGAAATAAGGGGACATGACAAAATTCTTTAGCTAATGTACATAATTCCCAGTAAAGTGAATAAAATTTCGAGAAGTAATAAAAGAAAAACAATTACTAGATATGTTTAGTGCCTGTGCAGCTATGAAGAGGGATACATAATGCCGGTTTTCATTTCAGCAGTTGGGACTAAATAGAACTTTACAAACTTATTCAAAAGGACGTGGAATGTTATTGTCATAATGGGAGCTGGTTGTGGTGTAATAGAGATATAAATGGCCCAACTTCATGGCCTGCTTGTTTTCCATAAAACCCTAGCTAATTTTAGTCTACATTGATGTTAACATATAAGGAAATTTGTTGGTTATATAGTGACACTTATCCAATTAATTGAGAATCAATACTTGGATTTAAACTTTTTTCTTTTTGTTTTTTAATATCAATTAGACTATTGTTTGATCTATTAAGTTGTTTATCTTCATTGACAGTCGAAGTGGTCTAGTGTTAATTGTTGCTACATCTCCTTTTTCAAGAAAGACCTATGCCATTGTTTTTATAAGGTTGTGTGCTTTATAGATTAGTTTCATACATCTTTTGAAATTATTACTATATTATATTTTGTCTAAGACATCATATATGATCCTTTTTCTTGACATCAAGGTATCACTTGGAAGAGGGACAGATGATGTAGAAGTTGATATTGACTTGAGAGAAGAAGGGCATGCTAATAAAATATCTCGACGCCAGGTAATAACCGCCTGCTTAGTACAAGTTATTTATGCCAATTATAAGAATTTGATTTTCTTGGCTAATATATTTTACATATTGGATTCTTTTAAGTCCTTTAGTTTCAAATACTGCAGATCTCATTGATTTTTGAGTGTTCATGCTTATATTCTATCTACCATTAGCAGTTGAGACCCCAATATATCTTTAGATACTTCTTTCTACGCATACATCCCTCAGCTTTTGTTGGTATAGTTCTCTTGGGTTCAAGGCACTGTTTTGTGAAAGCTAGCTGATTTCATGTTTTTAGGTACTTATTGTTCATTACAATTGGCCATCGAGCAGTCATGCAGAATTTAGGGTTTAGGCAGTTTCCTTTTCTACAATGCTCTATCCTGAAATGGTGGTTGAAACTAGTTTTCCTTCGGCTGCTGTGTGATAGTGGTCACATGAAGTTCTTTGTGTCACTACAAAAAAATGTAGATTTTGAACCAATATCTCTTATGTTTCGTGATGTAGAAATTGTTGCCACTAGAATTCTTCCAGTTAAATTATTCTTGGCATTTCAAAGAATACATAATGCATCCTTATTGTTTGGAAAGTTAATTTTTCACCTGTTATTAGTAGATAAAAGATAAAATGCTTATTTAGCAAGAATTTGTTGTCATATTCTGAAAATTGTGCCACAATTCTCAGCAAAGCATGACGCACCAGCATGAGTGCCATTTGGTTAGTTTGGTTCATCAAATGATTCATGTTACTCATGAGTGCCATTTGGTTAGCATGAGTGCCATTTGGTTAGTTTGGTTCATCAAGTGATTCATGTTACTCATACTGGAGCTATAAACTGGTTGTTATAAATTCACAAATTCCAAAATATTCTCTAGAGCTGCATTGTGCCAAGCTTTCATGGTCTCTCATATCAGAAAAGAGAGATTGTTGGAAATTTGACTAATCAACATAATTCTTGTTTGAAAGTTTACTTTATGGTTCAGTGTTGTCATAGGCGCTAAAAGGCATCAAGGTTCCAAGCTCTTGCCCAGGCAAAATGAGGCCCTCATCAATATAAAAATTTTAAAAAATATAATGAAGTAGAAAAACACATTAAAATTCTAGCAATGAAAAATTCAGTAATTAGCGCAACTTATGAACTATTATTGACAAGATTTAGTTAACATTACTATTAAATTTAGGAGGAGGCCAGGGGAGGGGGCTATCAATCGGAGGAGGTTGACTGAGAGTAGGGAAAGACGGGTGAGACAAGGGTGGAGGTCTGAGAACAGGAGGCTATGTGGAGGGCTGAAAGGAGGGGAAAGCAGGGGATGGGACCTTAGAGTTGAGGGAGGTAGCAGGGCTGATAACACGGAGGGCCTGGAGGCTAACAACAGAAGCGGGCAGGGGCTCCGGGAGAAGAGGACAGGGCCCTAAGACAGAAGACGGTGGGGGAGGGCTGAGACAAAGAAGAAAAATTGGTGGGTGTTGGGCTGGGGCCTGAGACAGATATGATGAGGAGGTTTTAGACAAAGAAGAGGGATTGGGGGATGTTGGGTTGGGGCTAGAGATAGAAACAAGGCAACACCGAAAGGTGGGGCTGTACCGCTGGAAGAGACAAAGAAGAGGGCTGGGGAGGAGGATGAAAGAGAAGGGGCGGTAGAAGAGAAAAAAGGAGTGGCTGCACTATCATGATCGAGAAGATAGAGTGACGGACTGCATCACTGGAGTGAGGGAGAGAGAGAGAGAGAGAGAGCTAGGTAGGGTCAGCGGAGAGAGAATTAAAAGAGAGGAAGGTATCAACAAAGGCATTGCTGCGTGCTATCATCTACAAGAGGGGAGGTACTATGTTTGTTGTCGGTCGACACCGTTTCATGTTGTCGTTAGGTGTGTCTGATATAATGTTTATGTTTTCTGGTTTTGTTTGTGTCTCTGATAGCATGTAAGGGTCTTGTAATAGGCTTGGTAGTCCCATCAGGTTTTTTAGTCGTTTGTGCCACTCGTGTGCGATCATTGTGGCACACACAAGGTTAGATTTTTGGAGCGGAAATGTGATACAAAAATGTCAACCATCTCAGTCTCCTGGAAACCCTAGGTCGGGTTAGATGGGGTTCCAAGATATTGTGTAGGGATGGTCCATCGCGTGGCTCGATGCCTTATGGTACATGCACATGGATTCTTTTTTTTTGCACTACGAGACTGCTTTGAACCTTTTGTTGCGTGAATGTTTGGAGTGTGTGAAGTTAGTCTTTGTATTTTGCATTGCGTATAAAGTGTTTGCTTTAATGTCTAGTCCTGGAACATGAGTTTATGCTTTAGCAAAGCCGATAACAGCTTGCCCATATGTTCGTATGCTCACTAAACCAATTTTCTTTTCTTGAGATCACTTAGGCGATCCAATGAGGTTATAGGAAGGAGGACCCTTTTGCAAATGGATACACGAGGGTGTCGTATGATTTAGGCAAAATCAACTAAGTCGGTGATAGTTCGTTGAGCGATGAATGGGGAGAGCAACAATCATAGGACGACTAGAGTTCCTGCAAGAGGAGGCATCACATGATTCCCAAGGAGGTTAACATATCGCCTTAGTTGAACTTGGTTCATCCGTCCAGATTCAACTCTACACTGGGTGCATGATCTAGTTCTAGCACATGCCTGGGCCCACCCAAGTCCACGCTTAAGCAACACATGGGCGAAGTCACTTGCATGGGATGAAATAAAGGTGCTCAGGCCTCAACTTACCTTATGCGCCTAGGCCAACGTTCGAGCACCTAGTGATAATACTGTTGTGGTCTCTACCAAGATTTTAAATTGTGATCTCATATCATTAACAGCCCTTCATCATGCTGATACGACATTGGCACCATAGGTACTAGTTGAACCGATCGTCTCCACTTTCTGTATTCAAAATAAATGAAGACGAGATTTAATGCAGGTCTTTGCAATGACCTTAAGACTTTAGTAGCTACGCTAGTTAGTATCTTAAAAAATATTGGTAAGAGTAAGTGGTGAAGGTGGGATTTACTTTGATACATGAGTTTTTACATATGTTTGCCTAATGAATCAACATATGCATTTAGGACATATAATCATGTATCAAAACAACATAAGAACTTCATAGTATGTTAAATTAGCACTTGATACACGAGTTATTTACGATACAATCCATAATTTGTCAATATGGGGCCCTTACTAATACCAAAATGGATTGCCATAGTGCCTTGACAGTATATTGTGGCTGGTTGTTGTTGTGATGATTTTGTAGAAGTCAAATATGATATTGTTCTCATGATACTTGATAATCTGTGTTTTGATTGTGGATCAACCTAGCAATGATTGAACTACACTACCCATTAAGTTGTGTTGGTGGCTATAAGTACAACTTCAACTGATACGCGGATCGTTACGCGGGCGGTCCGCCAGGTTACCGGTACGCGGACCGCCCGCTACCGGGCGGTTCCGTCAAAAATCGATCGTCGGCGGCTGATTGAAGAAGAAATCGACCGTCGGCGGTCGATTGAGAGAGAAATTGACTGACGACGGTCGATTGAGGAAGAAAAAGGGAAGAAGAAGAGGAAAAGAAAAAAAAAAGAGGGGAAGAAAGAATACCTCGCCAGCTTGCTGTCGTCGCCCGCGAGTCGCCTGCGCGCCGTCGCTGCCCGCGGGTCGTCCGCGGCCGCTTTTTCTCCCGCACGGGGAGACAGATCGAGGCGACGTCACCTCAGCGACGTCGCCCCCTTTTCTTTTCTTTTTTTTTAATATTTTAATATTATATAATATTATATTATATTATAAAAATATTATATTATATTTTAATACCGGGCGGTATGCACTGTGCATACTGCCTGGTACAGGTCCCATACCGGTACCAACAATATATTGGTACACCGGTATGGACTGGTAAGTTAAACCTTGTTGTTGAGTACTAAAACTACCATCATTACCTACTATTGTGGGCAATATAAAGCCTCCAACTTAGTCAAGGTTTGAAATCTAGGCCTGATAATGATCCCAGCCATCACTTTGAATGGATTGTGCCGATAGCAACTGTTACAATATTTATGCATCTTACTGGTACAATTTTATTCTCTTATGACATATTGCATTGTAAATTAGTCAAGGTCTGCAATTGAAATATCTGTTTAGCTTCTTATCTGTTTTTATATTCACCTGTATCCGCTTTTTATTTCTTCTCCAGGCAATCATTAAGATGGACAAAGACGGATCCTTTCTCTTAAAGAACACAGGCAAGTGTTCTATCTTTGTCAATAGCAAAGAGGTAGCAGCCAGAAAACGGATAGTTTTAAGTTCTAGTTCTTTGATTGAGGTATGAGCTTCTTTTTCTTTTTTTCTGAGGCAAGTTTCTTTTTCTATTGTTGACAGATTTTTTGATAAAGAATTAGTGTCTTCAATGATAATTGTGGTCCAGTTGTAGTGCTAGTAGCAACAGCAGCAGTAGTATTACATATTTCTTATGGACTATAATATTTTCTGGTTAGTTTTTATCATGAGTGATTGAGTTCACATTCGCTGCATGCCAACAGCCAGGTTTGAGGATACTGAAATCAGTGATCTTGAGGCATGTCAAGCCAAGGTTCGGTATGGACGGTAGTACATTGATATGCACTGATATAACACGTGTCGGTATGCTCGGTATGACTCGGTATAGCTCGGTATGTTCCGTACCGATAGCTGGTCGATATACTAGTATGGGCCGGTAAGGCGAACCATGTGTCAAGCATCTACTTTTGATGTAATACATATCAAGGATTGACATGCCGGTTCGTACCGGTGTACCGATATTTTATTGGTATCGGTATGGTACGGTACTGGGCGGTACGCACAGTGCATATCGGCCGGTATATTAAATATATTATAATTTTTTTATAATATTATATTATATTATAATAATATTAAAATATATTAAAAAATAAAAAGGGGCGACGTCGCCTCGAATTCTCTCCCGCGTGGGGAGATGTTTCGTCTCCTCGCGCGCGGAGAAAAGAACCCGCGGGCAGCAACGGCGCTAGGGCAGCGCGGGCGGCGACGGCTCGCGGGCGACCCCGGCGACGTCGCCTCAAATTTTCTCCCGCGTGGGGAGAAAAGAACCCGCGGGCGGCGACGGCTCGCGGGCGACCCCCGGGCGAAGTCGCCGCTAGGGCGGTGCGAGGTACTTCTCCTCCTCTTCTTCTTCTTCTTCTTCTTCTTCTTTTCCTCTTCTTTTTCTTTCTTTTTTCTTCCTCAATCGACCGCTGATGGTCGATTTCTCCTTAAATCGACCGCAGACGGCGGAAATCGACCATCGACGACGGAAATCGACCGTCGACGACCGATCTTAGTGCTACCGCCCGGTGGCGGCCGGACCGGTATGTACCGGGCGGTACGGGTCTTACCGCTTAGTAAGGAAAACCTTGATACATACCAATTTTCTTTGTTAAACAAAATGATAACTTAGTATCAGCGGTAATATAATCAAAAGAGTAATGAATTATGTAGTTTAAGTTGTGTCCCGGGCTTCGCAATGCTATAAATGAAGTGAAGGTTTATCTAAGGAGATACTATTATTTCTTCATAGCATCTTCAGTTACAAAAACGTTGTTTTCTTGAGTTGCTTCAATGATTATCATCGACGCATGGGAAGCTTATATAACTGATAGAATTATTGAGCAAAGTTGGATTTTAGAGCCCAAGTACCAGTGATCAATTGTCATGGACTTAGCTAGAATTGCCTTAGTCATGAGGTACCCTTGTGTTATCCATTCACAAAGGGTCAGCTTAGTTGCAACCTTGCTCAGGTTCCAAAGGACTTGTAAAAGACCAAATTGACTAGTTTCGAAAACAAGCAATGGACAAATCCCGACGTTTCACAAAGAGGGCAGTTTTACAAACAATTCAACAAACACTTGGTGTGCAAGAGAGAAAGAGTGGAAGGAGAAAACAAGGACTTTAGAAGGCAAATGAATAGGCACAAGTCCACAAACGACTGCACATCGGGTGTCGGGTGCGTTGGCAAGTTCTTGTAGGCTTTATGTGCGAACTTGTTAATCTAATCAACGTCCAACACTGCTTCAAATCCCTATCCAGCCCTGTGCCATCTGGGTGGTTCTAGGATGCTGAGATGGCTGTCGTTTTGCATCGCACCACAACCCATAGAAAACAGGCTATGACATATGAAAAGTAGGCTATTTTAGGGTGGTTTTGCTATTATGGTGAGCAATCTCTCTGTAGTCCTGTAAACTGTTCATGCTCATAGTTTTCAAGCAAAAAAACACAAAACCAAGACAAAACATGTTGACATATATATAAACAAACAAAAGCGATGAACTCTCCATTGACGAAGGTGTTGCAGGTGCATGATGATTTTCCCTGACATTCTACCCCACTTAAATTATCGATGCCCTCGTTGATGCTTGCTGGTAGGCTTTGTTGACTGCTTCTTTGTGTCACAGGGTATCCTTAGGCTCCCAACTAGCTTGTCTAAGGAAGCTTTTTGCCACTTCACCAAGTACTCGATCTACTCTGCCTCGTTGGGTATCTTTGTCTTGCCATCCGCTAAAATGGTTTTAGCTTATTTTTCGTAGCATCCTTTGGTGGGGGGTAGCTGAGTTGGAATACTTTGAGAAGCATCTTGCAGATCTGAGTTGTAGGCTTTTAAGTTGTTCATGTGGAGACATTATGAATTTTGAGCCACGTCGACAATTGCAACTTGTATGAGACATTGCCTACTTTGCTGATTATTGAGAAGGGTCCTCACTTGCACGCCAGTCTCTTATATACTTTATGCCTAAAGAATTAGAGTAATGCTGGTTGAAGCTTCACCAACACCAAATCGTCGACTTTAAACTCCTGTGGCCGCCTTCCCAAATCTGCTCACTTCTTTATCTTTTTGTCGCTTTCTCTAAGTAAGCCCGGGCAATATCTGTGTTTCGGTGACATTATTTTACAAAGTGATATGCTGACGGGCTACTCCTGGAATAATCAGTTGCCAAAGTGTAAGGAATTGGAGGTTGTTGTCCCGTAATGATTTTGAAGGGGCTCTTGTTGGATGTAGAACTCCACAGCAAGTTGTATGTCCAAGAACTTCATTCAATCCCATTGGTTAGCACTCACGTAATGCGGAAAATGTTACGCAAGGAGCGAATTTGTTCTTTCAGTTTGGCTATTCATTTAGGGATGAAAGCTTACAAAGAAGTATAACTTAGATCATAACAATTTGAATAGCTTGGTCCAGAACTGTCTCAATAACTGCGCATCTCGATCGCTGATGATATTGTGCTGAACTACCCAAAGCTTCACCACATTCTTCATTATTAACTTAGCCACCTCCTGGATTAAGCAGTGTAGAGGTTCAGCAATGAATGTTGCATACTTTGAAAATCGATGGACCACCACGAGTATCTATCCAAGCCCCCCTATCGCTGACAAGCTTGATATAAAGTCCAAAGAAATGCTCTCTCGTGACCTTTCTGGTACGAGCAACGGCCCAAAAGTCCCATCATCTTTTGTTACACATCCGAACATATTCCTCCATATCATCCCCATCTTTGGCCAAGAAGGTCATCTTCACGAGAACCAACAATCGGTGGATACCCTGTAAGTCTTGCCTAAAGGGAATTGTGACACTCTCTCAAGAGTTCATGCCTCAAATTATCCTCTCGAGAAACATAAACTCAATTGCCTTTAGTGTAGATGAGTCCCTTTTGGACCCAAAATTATCGTGTCTTGCATTCTTTGGTCAGTTGCATTAGGATTATTGCATGGGAATCATTATGTAGTCCATCCCTGATCTTGGAAAGGAAGTTGGAGTGCAGCTGACTTGCTTGGTCTCTGCCTTCCAGTTTCACGGCATTCACCAACTCCACTTTCCTACTCAATGCATTAGTCACGACATTTACTCTGCCGAGCTCGTGCTCCATTGTCAGATCAAATTTAGCTTGGAAGTCCTGCCACCGTGCTTATTTTAGGGAGAACTTTTGAGTTTGGAAGTAACTTAACACGATGTTCTATGTTCTTAGCACAAATCGTATTCCGAAAAGGTAGTACTGCCATACTCGTAGACAGTGGACCACCGCTGTCATCTCCTTCTCGTGCAACGGATATCACTACTCAATCTCGTTGAGCTTACAACTCTCGTAGATCATCGAGTGACCCTCCATCATAAGTACTCTCCTAAGAACGAAGTTTGAAGCATCTGTATTGACTTCGAAAGTTTCCTATAGTCTAATAATTTGAGTACTCGCTCTTCTAAAATAGTAGCCTTTAGGTCTTGGAGTGTCGCTTCACATATATCTGACCATCACCAATGTTGCTCCCTCAGCAACTCTATCAGTGGAGCTACGTGCTTTGATTTCCTAGCTGTCAAACGTTGATAATAGTTTTGACCGAACCAAGGAAAGATCTTAGCTTCGATATCTTCTTTGGTGTTCACAACTCCGTTATAGCATGCACCTTGGATTTGTTCATCAGAATGGATCCTTCATTGATTCAATAATGAAAGAATCAAATATCCGTCTGGGCAAAGTAACACTTCTCCCTTTCCATGAACAAAGTGTTCTCGTTGATAATCTTAAATATTGCTCGAAGGTGTTTGATATACACCTTAAGCATTTGGCTGTAAACAACGATATCATTCAAGTCGACGACCACAAACTTGTCCAGATACTCGAATAGTTGATTCATGAGAGTGCAGAATGTGGCTGGAGCGGGTGGTTAAGTCGAAAGGCATCATTAAGAACTCAAATGCTCGATACCTAGTCACACAAGGAGTATTCTCTTCATTGCCTTCAGCTATGCACACCTGCCAATACCCCGACTGAAGGTTGAGTTAGGACAAATACTTCGCCTGGCCAGTTGGTCGAACTAGTCCGTGATGAGTGGGATGTGATACTTGTTCTTCACCATCACCTTGTTTTGGGCTCGATAATCGACACATACTCCCATCTTGTTTCTTCTGTAAGAGAACTGGAGCTCTGAATGATGCTTTAGAATTACGGATGGGACCAATGCATAGCAGTTCACTTAATTCCTTCTTAAGCGCTACCAACTCTGGAGGGGTCATGCGGTATGGTGGTCTTGCTGAGGTTTTACTCTTGGCTCCAGCTCAACACGGTGATACGCGCCTTTGCGTGGCGGCAGAGTTCTCAACAACTTGGGTGGCTTAACGTCCGTGAACTCTTTCAAAACGCCTGCCACCATAGTAGGTTCATGAGTGACCTCCACATTAAGTAGCTTCAGCTTTACTGTGGTCACGAAAGTAGCTTCAACTTTATTCTGAGAATCACTTGGAAGTCGTCCAGTAGCACTATCATCATGTTTGTGCTTCCGATCCACATCTCGATTTTTATAGGGACCCCCTTTGCTTGCCTAGAGATATGCTTAGCCTTCAAGTTCACAGCCTTCATTCGACCTGTGCTCTTTTCTAGGTTCAGCTCAAGTTGCCTTTCTTCTCGATCAACAATGAAATTGTCAGTATCGCCCATAACCACCATTGCACGAGTTGTTCGACCATTTAGTTTGATGTCTACATATATCAGCTCGTTGCTCCTTGCTTTCTATTGCTTCATCTTCATGTTCTCCCCCACTTGACCCTATAATGCATTTAACAAACGCATTGCTTCCATCCGAGGGTCCTTGCGACTTCTCATCGTCGCAATTGGATTCCAAACTACTCGAACTAAGGGCGATGACCTTTCCCTTGTCCGATCTAGGGGGATGGATTGATGCTGTTAATGCATCGAGTGCTTGCTTTTGTGGACATTCCCTCACCATGTCCGATCCTTCGCTTATGAAGTATCCGCCAAGTTTTGGGGCCATGCCTTTTGAACTTGGCCCTTTGTGGTAACTTTTTTTCTTTTACTCGATTGCAAACTCCTTCTATCGGGAATACTTAAATGGGCAATTTCTCGAAGATTGTTTCTTCTTCCTCAAGTCTTCTGAGGAAACAAATTCGGTAAGCCTTTTTGCAGCTGCAATTGCCTCGACCAAATCGGTGATATTCCTTCGATGTAGTTCCTGTTGCCCTATAGCTTCAGGCCATTGAAGAAGATGAACAATTTTTTCTTCTCGGGCATGTCTTGTATGTCCAACATTAGTGCTGAAAACTACTTTATGTAGTCTCGAATGGAAGTGCCTTGGTGGAATTGTCTCAGCTTCCTTCTTGTGATGAACTCAATGTTCTCGGGTAGGAACCGAGTTCTCAACTTTCGTTTCAAGTCCTCCCATGCATCCACTTGACATCAGCCTTGTAGGATCTCTTCCCAATGTATTCGTCACCAAAGTTTTCCGTTCCTATTCGAATACATACTTCTATCGAAACTTTAGTTTTTTCATAATTGGGCCTCGTAGCTCAGAAGTATTGTTCCATGTCGAACATAAAATTCTCAAGCTCCTTCGCATCCCTGGCACCCCTGTAGCAATGCAACACAAGTGCTCTCAAGTTGTGACAGAGCTACGTGTGTGCTGCTC